>CM072524.1:26732946-26922946 GCA_036898135.1 Oncomelania hupensis
TGGGTGGGTGGGTGTGCGCGCGTGCCTTTATGTTTGTGTGCGTGCTGAATAAGTGTAAAGGAAATCTCCTGTTTTTTTTTGTTTAGTCTAAAAAAAAAAAAACTATTTGTAGCTGTGCATTTGGATGACATTGGAAAGCTATGTGTAAGTAAAGTGGTCGTTCACACACATCTTTCTCATCTAGTCTAATTTCGATTCCTCTTTTTTTCCACTTGAAGAAATCGACACATAAATGTTATTCACATATTAGACGTGGAATATCAAAACCTGTCACCTCTCGATCGGACAAAGCGCGTTCATGAATATTGTCCGATCTCGATGGGGCAATTTTCCAAATCCCACGCCAAGATACGATTTACCCTTGTTAAATAAAATTGTTACCTGATCTGATCTATAGTATCAGAATAATTGAAGCTTAATGTTAACATGAATTGTTTGCATTTTATTGAGATACACCCAATTCAACCAGCCATATTCAGGCAAATCCAACAAACAAACCAATGGACAAAAGGTTACTTTGGCAATGGATTATACAGGCGCTCGTAGTCATTGTATACGCTAATCGTTTTCTTGTAATGTATTTAATTGCAACCGCCTGTGGCATGGATCTGCTCCAACCCCTGACACGGTATGGTATTTGGTCTGTCTCTTAATGAAAATATGGTCAAAGCACGCACGAGAGAGCGAGTGCTATTAGTTGTTTGTGTTCCATTAGGAGTGTCTGGTGCTAACGTTTTGTTGTTGTTGTTGTTGTTTTATTACATGGGGATTTAGACACTACCTGTTTGGTTTGACTCCGACGATAAATTACTGATGGGACAGTGATCAGGAAATTGCTGGTGTGCGTGTGTGTGTGTGTGTGTGTGTGTTTGTGTGCGTGTGCACGTGAAAAAACGCACAAATGGGTTTCAGACCTTGTCTTTTCTAGTAACAAATGGGTTTATTTGCTTGGAACTCACTTTTTTTTCCAGGACCCCACTTTTTTCTAAGTGCGCGGGAGTGCTCTTTTAGTGCATGGGAGTGCAGTTGTAGTGCATGAGAGTGTTTCAAGTACACAGGAGTGCTCTATCCGGGACGGAAAAAATACAGTCAATTTTCGGAGAAATTTTGAAGAAAATTCGACCTATTTCGTCGCCTATAGGAGACGAACTAGGTCAACTTTTTAGACGGAAAGAGCCAATTTTGCATTAGATTCTTACATTTCTAGAAGAAGTTTGCGTTCTTTCCGTCAAAATAACACTTTCCGATTCCTACATTCTTAAATAAACCCAGTTGTGATGTATTGCAAATATGTGTGTGTTTTGGTTTGTGTGTTGATGTTTGGGTCTGTGTGTCTGTGTGTCTGTATGTCTCTCTTTCTCTCTTTCTCTCTCTCTCTCTCTCTCTCTCTCTCTCTCTCTCTCTCTCTCTCTCTCTCTCTCTCTTGTTTGTCTGGTTGTAATTAACATCTTTGCGAAAGTATGTTTTCAGCCACACGCCCACAACCGCATGTCTGTCTGTCTGTCTGTCTGTCCCCCTCTCTCTCTGAAGGGTGGAGAACTGAATGCAAAACTCCAGAGAACTGTGACAGATAGCATTACATTCAACGTGTTGTTGCTGTTGTTATCCTTACACTTGATTTAGCATAGAGGCCCTCCCTGAGGGGTGATAAGTTAGAGAGAGAGAGAGAGAGAGAGAGAGAGAGAGAGAGAGAGAGAGAGAGAGAAAGAGAGGGAGTGAAAGAGAGAGAAAGAGAGAGGACAGATAGACAAATAGACAGAGATGGATGGACGGACTGAGACAGATTCAGAAAGATAAAAAAATAAGAAAGACAGAGACAAAGAAGAGACAGAGACAGAACTAGAGACAGAGAAGAGAGACAGAAAGAATTCTTCCAAGACCTTAAATCACATCCTTATCAACAAGGATGAATATAAAATTGCTGCCTTTTTGAAGCCAGTTGCATGGATCCTAACTATTGCTGAAAATCAATGAAAATGATGCCGTAGGAATTTAGAGACAGGCATTAACGCTTGTAATTGTTTTTTATTCTTTGCCGTTGCATGCAGCAATAATGTCAAGGATCACAAAGTGTTAGGTAAATTTAAAAAAATAAATTACAAAACGTACAACAGTACGTGTCCGAAACTTTTGGGGGTGTTTGGGATCCCGCTTTTTCTATGGGCCAGCTTCATGAAGGCAGTGTGCTTATCATTTCTCATTTGATGTTCTTGACTGAGGTAGGGGTAACCCATCCACAGATGGCTGGATATGTTTGTACGAAGTGCGCTGTTTCAATCTGCTATTATCAATAACATTAACCACTGGAATGACATTGACGTGACTGAGAGCTTTTAATAATATGTAGTATGTGTTTGCGTATGCGTGCAATTATGTGTGTGTGGGGGGGAGGAGGGTGGAGGGGGTGAGTGTGGGTTGGTGTAGGTGGGTGTGGGTGGGTGTGGGTGGGTGTGTGGGTGTGGGTGAGTGGGTGTTTGTTTTCCTCTTTGCATTTTACGGTCGGTTGTCATAGACTTGAGAAACAGCGACGTGTACAGTTTTTGTTGTTTTCGGCTTCACACGATACTGACTGGCATGTCAATCCCTGTCCCCGTGATTGCATCCAAACATTTTAATTTAATGTTTCAAATATTAAACCCGGACGAAAAAAAACACAACAGCACCTCAAATTCAAGAAATCGGCCGCAGAATCAATGAAGACTTTTTACGTCTTGTGTTAAATTTAGATAATGTATTTAACTTTGGATGCAAGAACGTTCCCAAAAGATTTTGTAAAATCATCCTTCTCCCTCCACCGCCACCCTCTCGCAATAAATAATTTTTTTTTTAAATCTGACAATCAAAACTTTTGATTTTTTTTAGTTGAAGATTAATAAATGGAACAACCAAATAACGTTTATGTCAAAAAGACCTGGAAAATTCCGGCTGCTTAACCTGCCTACTGATGGTTTGACTATGGATCTATACGCAATCTTTACAATGAAACCGATCATTAATTTTGGATGTAACATGCAGTGAACAACTTGGACAATAGCTGGCTTTGGAAAATAGACATCTGAAAATAAGTGGATTGGACATGATGCCATCTACACTGTAAAGTTTAGATCTAGATATTGATCTGGATCTGGATACTCGCCGTAGGTTGTTAATTTTGGCCAATCCAAAATGTTTACCAGAATTAAAACTTGACAACGAAAGGCTTGCTTATAAACAAATTATAAAATTTTTGGGTGTCTATTTCACACCAAAATTAAATTGGAGATATCATATAGAATATTTAATCAATAAAGCAAGACAAAGATTGAATTTATTGAAAATAATAAATGTACAAGCTTGGAGTCAGGATACGAATACTTTATTACATCTAGCAACTTCTCTAGTTCGATCGAAATTGATATATGGACAAGAGGTGTATTTTTCAGCGCCAAAATCACTTTTAAATAAATTGCAGAGTATAGATAGTAAAGCAATAAAATTGGCTCTTGGCGTACCAGTGCATACGAATACGCAACGTTGTTATAATGAAGCAGGCAAACTTTCTTTATCAGATCAACGTAAATTAGCTGCTTCAAAATATGTTCTTAGAAGTTTCTGTATTGACAATTCTGTAACCGATGAAGTGTTATTATCTTCTAAAAACGAATTCCCCAAAAGATCAAAATATATTCCATACATTCAGACTATTCATGATTATACAGAAGCAGTGATGATAAATTGTGATATTAGTATTAGTAATGTAAAATCTGTTCCTGTTTCACCCAAAATACCCCCTTGGGAACACTTACGGGCTCAGTTCGATATAGATTACACAGATTTAAATAAAAATGAAGAAATAGATATGTTAGCTAATAGTGTAAAGAAACGTTTAAATTCTATTTACTTCAACAAATTAAAAATTTATACAGATGGTTCACTACTTGAAACTTCTGATGCCGGTGCTGCATATGTTATTCCTGATCTTAATATTGAAAAGTCTTTTTATTTAGGGAGAAAATTTTCAATCTTTACTGCAGAATTGTATGCTATTATTATGGCTTTGAATTGTGTTCTTACATTAACATTAGATTTGTTCGGCATAGTGTTATGTGTAGACTCAAAGTCTGTTTTGTATGCGCTACAAAACTGGAATTGTTCAGTTAGAAGAGAAATGATTTTTGAAATCAAATATCTTTTACACTGTTTATTAATTAAAAATGTTACAGTTGATTTTCTGTGGGTTCCCTCTCATTGTGGAATAAAAGGTAATGAATTAGCTGATAAACTAGCTAAAGATGGTGCAAGTAAGCCTACTGAAGTTAATCATAACATGAGCCTCTCCTACTATGAATTGATATCAATAGTGGACAATTATTTTCTTAAAAATGTACACAATAATATTTTGTCTAACTCCAGACATTTAACAAAAATTGTCTACAAGTTAAAATTAAATTCATGGAAAACTAAATTTTCTAAAGATGTCAAATGTGTATGCTCAAATGCTCTGACTGTAGAACATTTGATATTACATTGCCCATGTCTAAACAAATTATTCATAGAAAATAATATTAATACTGTTATCACACAGTACAATGATGTAAAAAAAAATATTAGCTGATAATGAATTGATGCTGACAATCGCATCTATTATATCGTGTACACAGATAGAAAACATTTTATAATTATTTTATTCGATATATTTTAGATGTTAAGATGATGGTGCTTCATTAGGTTACATTGTTTAATCAGTATAAGTTCTTATGGGTTTGTTGTTGCTGCTTTATTCTTTTTCTTCAATTTTGTTTTCTTTTTATCATTATTATTTATGATTTATTTATTTATTGGTATTCCCTTTTTCCACCTTATCATTTATATTATTTTGGTTCTTTGTTTTATAGTCTAAAATCACATAATTTGTGAACAGACTTTAAATAAATTGATTGAATTAATTTTGGCCAGTCACGGATGGAGTATGTTGGTTAAACGATCATCGGTGGTGCCCCAGCGACCTCAGAGTTACGGGATAGGATAGGATAGGATAGGATAGGACGTCACAGGAACCGAGGACGACTTTCTTCGTAACGAAACGGGTGTGCGCAGCGCTTAATAAATGTTAAAACACTTTTTTTGGTGTGAACAAACACATTAAGGCAAGCAAGACCTCGGCATAAAGAGGGGCACTTCTTAATCCTGAGGTCTGATGCATTGCAGTGGTCCTAGACACTAGTCCTAGAAAATAATCATTCAAATGGTATTGTAAGCGATGGCTGTGTCCCAGGTTGAGTCCCTGCTGACTTCTCGTTGTTTAAGTCCATGCTTTGAGCAATACTGGTGCAAAAATTGCTCACCCGCAAATTGAAGGGGCGTTTGCTTGGTATTAAAGTCATCACTCACTCCACACTGACACGTGAAAACAATCAGTATCTCAACGTTGAGACACGCTGGACAAATACTTCCAATGCAATAAAGCCATCTCGTTGCAATGAAGGAGGAGAAATAGGAGCACGAGAAAGAAGGCGTGCGAGTAAGGAAAAGAGGAGGAGGAAAAGAGGGGAGAGAGAAAGAAGAGAGAGAGAGAGAGAGAGAGAGAGAGAGAGAGAGAGAGGGAGACAGACAGACAGACAGACAGAGAAGTAGAGAGGTCTAATAGCCAATTGTGCATAGATTCTTTGTCTGTAGAACAATGGATTCATGTACCTGTTCATTACTGCAGCCACAGGTTGTCAACAAGACTGTACTAATGGATCTGCGTATAGATCCTGTGATGTCTCTACTTAATCCTCTGTCAATCAGAGGTTCGTTACTGTGTGACTATAGAACTTGTAATTGGCTAGGACGACGTCAACTGTGTATTAGTGATTCCTGACACACACAAATCTCATTGGATGGAGAATATAAACCCAAGTCTTGTCTGTGCACGCACGCCTTTTATCGCACGGACTTCTTATTTGAAATCAAATCCCTTTTACATTGTTTACTAATTATAAATATTGTAGTTGATTTTCTTTGTGTTCCTTCACATTGTGGAATGTATTGGCAGATAAACTAGCCGAAGTTGGTGCGAGTAAATCTACTGAGTTAAATCATAACATTAGTCTCTTACTTCGAACTGATATCAATAATAGAACAAGATTTTATTTAAAATGTACCTATTTCGTCTAGATCTAGATATTTATCAAAAACCTATATATAAGTTAAAATTAAATTCATGGAAAACTACATTTTCCAAAGGTCTCAATTGCGTATGTTAAAACGCCTTGAATTTAGAACAATAGTTATTACACTGTCCGTTTTTGAACAAATTATTTACAGAAAATAATATTGATACTATTATCAGCATAATGATATAAAGAACATATTAGCTGATATTGAATTGGTACTGAAAATTGCATCTATTATATCGTGTAATCAGATAGGAAACTTGTTATAATTTTATTCATTGTACGAGATGTACTTATAATGTTACTTACATTTTCGGTGTTTTTATAATTCTTTTAAAGTCTAATATCACTTAATTAGCGAAAAGACAATAAATACATTGACTGAATTGATGTTCACGGACTTCACCCACCCTGATGCTCATGTCCTAAACGCGTTAATGTCCGCTGTACTAACTCGCCCAGCAAGCGCTTATAAGTCTCTTCTCCCCATCCAAGTTCGCCCAGCATTGTGCCTAGTTGTCCGAGCAGTAAAACTATGCGCCTAAAGCATAAATCATCATCATCATCATCATCATCGTCATCATCATCGTCGTCATCGTCGTTGTCATCATCATCATCATCATCATCATCATCATCATCATCATCATCATCATCATCATCATCATCATCATCATCATCATCATCATCACCACCATCATCATCATCATAATCATCATCATTATGATTATTTTCTTTCCTTCTTTCTTTCTTCCTTTCTTTCTTTTTCTTCTTTCTTTTTCTTCTTCTTCTTCTTCTTCTTCCCGGTAGAGGGCTAAAACCTAATGGTGAGAGACGGAGATGAATAACGTTGTTTATTTATTTGGTAATGTACTAAACACCGCCCCACGCTATTCTATCACGTGATCCATGAAGCCCTAGCTTAACTGGCCGAGACAAACCCGAACCTTGTCTCGGCGAGACACCCGAGACAGTCTCGGCGAGACACCCGAGACAGTCTCGGCGAGACACCCGAACCATCCTTGCCCTTAACTAGGCTCGGCGAGCAATCCGAGACAGGATCGGCGAGAACTTCGAGACGTGTCTCGCCGTGTCGCGGGCCGGCCTTTCGTCTTGCCGTTCGTGCGCAGCAAACCTGCCCGAGACACTATTTTGATTTGCTGAAAAATCTATCAATGTCAATGACAACTGATCTAAAGAAATACTACAACACTTAAAATAAGTAGGTGCACCAAATCCAAACTTAATTTAGACTGGAGAACAGTGAAAATACTGAATCAGTAAAAATAATAAATCATTGAATAGCCACTGAGCTGTTCAGCCAACTCTTGCACCAGTGCATGAAATGCACCTTGCTGGTGCCTTTGCAACACATAGGGAAGTGTTGCCTTTTGCTTTCTTTCTCTTTTTGCTGCCCCTTCGTTCTCGCTTAGGACATACAGCGCTAGATCAACGCCAAAATCTTCTGCAGTTTTCAATTAACGATCGAAGGTCGCCATTGTTGCTAACGTAACTTTGTCAGGTATGTCAGTTTCGACGCAGCTAAAAATAGACCCAGTTCAGAAACGAAAGAGCTCGCCGTGACGCCCGATC
This sequence comes from Oncomelania hupensis, assembly GCA_036898135.1. NCBI lineage: Eukaryota > Metazoa > Mollusca > Gastropoda > Littorinimorpha > Pomatiopsidae > Oncomelania > Oncomelania hupensis. The sequence continues at coordinate 26,740,674 of CM072524.1, forward strand.
TCCTGTCTCGTCTCGGCTGGTCTCGGGAAGACCCAATTAAGAATGAAACTGCATTTTTGACCTTTGGTTCGCCGAGACAAGGTTCGGTTTGTCTCGCCCAGTTAAGCTAGGGCTTAAGGGAAAGCAAGTTGTGAAATGCGAATGTGGTGATTATTAAACACACCGATTCTTCAGGTTTTGCACTGGTTCCCAGTAAGAAAGTGCATTGACTATAAATGTGCAAGAGCTTGACAAAAGGACTGCTGGAATAGTTGCAGGAGGGATTTAGTAGTCATGGGGGTATTTGTTTTTATTCAAGTCCATAAAACATTCAAAAGAGCATTAGAAGACGCTGGTGGCTATTGGAGGGGGGAGGGGGTGGGTGGGAGGTGGGGAGTGGTTTTTTTTGTACGCCCAGGCGGCGCTTCCATACTTATGAACCCAAATACGTGCACCACAGTGCATTACTACAAGCTGGCTTGATCTGAAATTAATCTATGCTGACAGGTCAGAGCTTAACAGGACTCTCCAAACTGTCGCCAAGAACTTGTCTTTTAGAATTATTGTCATATAGAACCTGTTCGCATTATACATGTAATGCAGCCTCAGTTCATTTGAAAACTATCATTGCATATATATACAATGACAGTGTTGAATGTTTTATGGACTTCAATACAAAGATATACACATGACTACTAAATCCCTCCTGCAACTATTTCAGCAGCCCTTAATCAGAATGACTCCGACTTTCTTACGACCGCTTTGACAACTGCATGTCAATAGTATAACGCTCTTAATGACAGTGATTCTCTCTCTCTCTCTCTCTCTCTCTCTCTCTCTCTCTCTCTCTCTCTCTCTCTCTCTCTCTCTCTCTCTCTCTCTCTCTCTCTCTCTCTCTCTCTCTCTCGCTTTCCGTCTGTCTGTCTCTGTCTGCCTGGCGGTCGGTCGGTTTGTCTGTCTGTGTATTTTTATCTCTACCTCTGCCTATGTTGCTGTCTCTCTCTTTCTCTCTCGGTCTATGTTTCTCTTTCTCAATCTAAATCGGTCAAATAAATATATTAATTTAAAAAAAAATAAATACAAAAATAAATATTAATGAACAAACGGCAGAGACCTAACACTGTTAATTAAAATAGCTCCACCTGTTCAATCTGTTTGTTTCCTTTTCAAGCGATTTCCAAACGCAGGAAGTCTCGACAAACGGTCAAGAAGAAGAAGTAGTAGAAGAAGAAGAAGAAGAAGAAGGAAACGGGAAAAAGAACGAGAAGGACAGAATGAAAAGAGAAAGAAAATACCGAAAGAAAGGAAAAAAATAAAGAATCAAAAGAAAGCAATTGTTTTAATTTCTGTTTCAGTTAGAGATTGGCAAAAAAGTAAGAAAGTAGTACACACATTAAAAAACAGAATAAAAAGAAGAACAAAATGAAGTTTTACAAACGGGCTAATGTTTAATGCCTCAGCGTATTGTTCTGTAGCCCGTTTCTCTGAATTCTTTAGTAGGATTTAACATAGTCTTTGGATAGCCCTGTAGATTTTTTTAAAATGATATTTTTCTTTTCTTCAACTTTCCTTAGATGAGAAATGTGATTGCAAACAACAACAAAAGAAATAAATTTAAAAAATCCCTTCTAATGCTGCAGCTCTGTTTTATGTAAAACAAGCTACAGCAATCTTCTGTTTCACTTTTCACTGAATATGCCTAGCCTGGGCGGCCTTGGGCCTGGGCGATCTTGGAAAAATGACTTCATCAGTGTGCCAATTTGTTGTTGTAAACAATAAAGAAAGCCTCCCCACCTCCCTCCTCACCTCTTCCACCCAAAAATGCCGTCTAGAATATATTAGCCATTGCTATCGTTCTTTTCGAGGGAAACCACTATTATACTTGTTTTAAATCCATTCACAAAAAAGGTGGAGTCGTATTTCTCTATACACAACGGTTTTGTTTCTTTCTTTATTCTGTTGTTTCTGCATTTGATTGTGTTTGCTTATTTAATGTTTTTTTTTTCTGCTTTAAAGAAAGTTGTGTCCTATCGGCCCTATCGGAAGATACTTTGGTATAGTGGGGAAACAAAACGAGCCAAATGTCGGTTGGTCGGTCCGTTCATGCTAAGAACCTTAGGATAAAATCGCGACGAAATAAATCCATCACAAAAATTGGTTTATTACAACAACAACAAAAATGTTTAAACCGAACATGGCTCCCGGAAAATTAGCGCTTTTGAAAGTGTTGATTTTTAGCCACATAGTTGAATGTCGAGAAATCCATTTAAAACGATTGCCATCTTCTTTTTCTGCTGTTGTTTTTCTTGAACTCATGAAATTCAATACCCCTAAAAGTGTTTAAACGTATGCCTTTGCTTGATTTCATCTCGGAAGAGAAACCTACCTTCATCCATTGTAGAAAAAAACAAAACACGCAGTGCGTATTATTTCCCTTTGTTCTTCTCGCTTCTTAATTTAAAACGTCTGGTCTTCCTGTTAAACATTTTATGCTCTCTTCTTCTTTAAACATTATATGTTCCATTCTTCTTCTTCTTCTTCTTCTTCTTCTTCTTCTTCTTCTTCTTCTTCTTCTTCTTCTTCTTCTTCTTCTTCTTCTTCTTCATCTTCTTCTTCTTCTTCTTCTTCTTCTTCTTCTTCTTCTTCTTCTTCTTCTTCTTCTTCTTCTTCTTCTTCTTCTTCTTCTTCTTCTTCTCCTGCTTTTCATTTGTTTTCTTCTTTTAGTTCATGTTCTTCCTGCTCACTGTCTTTCAATTCTCTCTCTCTTTTTTTGGCCATCCTCTTCTTAATTTATTGTATAACCATTCTCTGCTTTTTTTTTCGTTGGCTTTCGTTCTTCCTTTCGCTATGAAGTACTGCCTACCTATATTTCTCTTTCTGCTTTCATTATCTCTCACTCTCTCCTTCGCTTCCCCCCCGCCCTGACCCCCTCCCACAGACAAAAGGCAATAAACTACAAACAAACAACAAAATACAAACTACACAAACAACAACCGAAAAAACCTCTTCTCCAACCCTTGTATAATACCCGTTCTGCACTTTTTTTTCTATTACCCCTTCATTCCTTTTCTTATCACTTTCTGTTAATTTTACTTTATTTCTTTTTTCCATTTTCCTTTTTTAATCATATTTTTCATTTCCTAAACTATCTGCAGTTAGTTGTTGTTGTTTTTTTTTTTTTTTTTTTTAAAAGTTCCTCGGCTTTTACTTTCTGTTTTCAGGTTTTCCAGTTCTTTTCTCATATCTTTTCCTTTTATTTCCTCTTATTTTCTTTTTCTTTCCTCACTTTTTCTCGTTTCTTTTCTCAACTTTCCCTTTTCATTATTTCTTTACTACCATTATTTTCCGTTATTTCTTTACTACCATGGTGTTTTTGTTTTCTTCTTTTGAAATACGTGAGGTGTTTTGGATGTTGTCCGTGCAATCCTCTCTAATCTGGGTGTGATCCTTAAAAACGCCATCCCATGAATACTAACTAACCGGCTTGTGGAAGGGAAACATTTTCTTGCGGTGTAAGTAAGAGACATAACTTTCAGTTGACTCTTTAATTCTCTTGAATTCCAAACCAGCCCCTGTACTTCCTGGCGCAAAGCACGAACGCGCGCGTGCGCACACATGCACCAAAGATTACAAAACGCATCCACAAAGGAGAGAGGGCGCAACCGGGAACGCGCGTACTTGAGAGACGCACGCAAATAGCTTACATATGTACATCACACACAAGCGCCGGCACGCGCATAGAACATACACACTATAGGCAACACTTATACAACACGTCACGCACACGCACCCACACACACACACACGCGCACACGTCATCTCTCTTCTTCCTCAACTCCACACTCTCCACCTCCACCTTACTCTCACCCTACCCTCTCCTAGAAATCCCGTCTTATAGAGAAAGAAACATTCTAATCCTTTTTCGTTAGTGCAAAATTGCATGTGCCAATATCTTTTCGCTAAGCAGTATGTTGCTAAGCAGTATGTTGCTAAGCAGTATGTTACTACGCAAGGGCGGTAATCTGAATTTTACCGCATGCATCGCACCGCTTACATGAAACAAACTTCTGTTAATAAATGCAAGAACATTAAGGTTTGACGTCTACACCCACCATTGGCGATATGGCAGACAGGAAGAACCATCCCAGAGAAAGAAGGGTAGGGACTTGAATCAACAATGGACCACCAGAGCAATCATACTGCTAAAATGGACAGTGAAAATGACCACATTTCATATCGTCCACCACGGGTTTCGAACCTTTGTCATCGTTGTGCCAGGCGAACGCTCTACTAATTGAGCTACGGCGGTGGGACACACTTCTGCTTTCATAGTGTAATAGTATATATATATATATATATATATATATATATATATATATATATATATATATAACTTTGTTAACTTAGATATGTCTTTGTCCTTCGGGAAAAAAAAATATTTCAGTGCATTGCAATAAACCTGTTTTGAAGTGTCCGTTAATACTATTACATATTTGTGCCCACCTAACATCGCCCCCGCCCACATCCCATTTTCCCACCCCATCGATGCTTTGCCGCAACTCTCTCTCTCTCTCTTTCACTCTCTATCTATTTCACTCTCTCTCTTTCACTCTTTCTTTCTCTCTCCCTCCCTTCCTCTCTCTCTCTCTCTCTCTCTCTCTCTCTCTCTCTCTCTCCTGAGAGAAAACACCCTTTAGATGTACTTTTACCTTAACGGCACTGCTGTGATTACAAACTGAAACTGCTAGACGTCTTAATATTTTTTAAAGGAGTTCCAGTTTGAACACAAATTTAAAGGAGGAGGAGAAAGGCTTTGGATGAAGGTGTAAAAGTAGGGGGAACTTAGGTCCCTTTAATCATAGTCAGCTTTATGAGGGCTTTGACCATTTCTTCTCTCCCCTTTGTGCACATGGTTTAGTATTCAGCTGTTTAAAAATATATTTTGTCAAGTTGGTCGGTCACTCGGTCAGACGAGTCCTTTGTTTCTCTCTCACCACCCCACCCCCCTCAAACCCTCTTTCTCATATTGCAATCACCCATGGCTGCACCTCCAACCGCGACTTACCCATCCACATCTTAGTTGCTGCGTGATGCAGATGTAGATACATTGGTATGCCACTGCAGGAGAGTTCGCTGATGAGCTGTTGCCACTCATAACAATATGCAACGAGGCAAATAATAATACAAGTCATCTCGCCGTGGCCTAGTGGCAATACGTTCGCCTTTCACTCCAATGACTCAGGTTCCAATCCCGGATGGGCAAGACAAAAAAGGCCATTTTTCATTGTTAATCTCATCAGTAGGATTGCTCTGGTGGTTTAGTGTTAATTTAGATCACTACCCTCTCTTTCCTGGGATGGTTCCCCCCTGTCTGCCTTATCGCCAATGGTGGGTGTAGACGTTAAACTTCAAGTGCAAAAGCGTAACACAAAACAGATAAATATTCAACGGGTGGATTCATATCCCCCCAGTACTAGATTGTTTCCAACTCTGCCAGTACAATACATATTTAAAGCCTAAAAATTATTTTTCTACTCTCGGTTTTTTGTGTGCCTGTTAAGATATATACCCACAGTAAAACCATATGCTCCATACAAAAATAAGAAAACTATCTTTTCTTTCCCAGCTAATGAACTCCACAAATTAAGTTACTGTCACATGTACGGTATGTTGTAAATTGGATTTTTTTTTAAAATGGTGGAGAAGGATGACTGATGACTGGGAGAGAGAGAGAGAAAGAGAGGGAGAGAGGGAGAGAGAGAAAAGAAACGAGAGAGAAAGAGAGAGAAAGACAGAGAGAGAGAAAGAGAGAGAGAGAAAGAGATTAAGTACATATGTGCTACCTCTATGGAGAGACTGAGAGAAATAGAATATTGTTAATGGCGGTCAACAACAAGAATATAGAAGCGACGATATGAAAAATAGAAAGCTATAAAGATTTTTTTAGTAAGAAAACTGAAAATAGAAGAAACAGAAAGAAATTAAAAGCATGAAGAACAAAGAGAGAGAGAGAGAGAGAGAGAGAGAGAGAGAGGGGGGAAGAGGGAGAGAGAGAATGATCAAAAGGAAGTACGAAAGAAATAGAAAGATAAAAAGACAGACAGAAAGAAAGAAATACAGGACATTTAAGTACATTAATAAATAAAACAAATAAACAATAAATAAATAAATTTAAAAATAAATAAATAAATAAATGCTTGAAAAAAAGAACAATAAAATTATAGCAAGAAAAAAAAAGAACAAATATTAAGAAAAGAAGAAAATATAAAATTATTTTATTTTATGTTTATTTTCTAGAATGACTAATGAACAAGTGGTACTTCATTAAATGAATAATACTCTCAGTTTTTTTTTATGTAATAAGCTTAAATATCCTTAAAAGTTTTTGGATGCAATAGATATTTTTTATCAGTTTCTTTTTCATTTAATAAATCTTCTTCTCTTCTTTTCCATGTAATAAATCTTCTTCTGTTCTTTTTCATGTGATAATTATTCTCTGTTTTTTCAGTAATAAATGTTTTCATAAATGAAGGTGCACAATATGCGTCATTGTATTCCTACTTAGTCTAGGGCGCCAACCGATACGCCAACGGTAGCAATTAGGCGTATCGGGCGGATTGAGTTTGATTCGTATCAATCAGCGCCCAAGCGGCTGTTGAGCTGGAAAAGAGCTGGATGAATATTCTGAGAATAGAAAACTTGGGATTTTGTCATATGAGGGTAACCAGCGAATTTCGTTTTCCAAAAAAAAATTCACTTGTTTCACGTCTCTGTAAAAGTATTGTATGAAGAGATAGGATAAAAATGTTAGAATAAATTATACAATAAACTGTTCACTATTAAAAGATAATGATGATAACAAAGCACTGAGGTAGATCTCGCAAACGTCTCGACAGAATCACCGTAGATGCCTAAATGCACAAAAAGAAACAAACCAACGAAACATTTTCGCTGGGTTAAACGTTACAAATTAAAATTGTCTAAACACAAATGAGATAAATGATACACTGTCTTCATTTAAGCAAACATTTTAAATTCTGTAATCTACCTAATCAGGTGGTTTGTTACAAGAGTGTGAATGTAAGGTGAGGTGAGACAGAGTGAGTGCAAATAGTTTGATGTATTAATTTTTAACCTGTTTTTATTATTCGCAGTATTGTTACTATTATTGTTAATGTTCATAAAGTTAAAGGACAGGTTGCAAGATTAGGCTATAGCTAAAACCTTTATCCCATTATGGTTTATCAACTTCAATTCAGCTTGAACTTAGTATCTAACTCCAGTAAATCGAAACAATGGCTGAAGCATTTAATACAAAAAAAAATAAATTAGTTCATCTCTCTCTCTCTCTCTCTCTCTCTCTCTCTCTCTCTCTCTCTCTCACACAGAATGTTCAAAGAAAATTATCTGCATTATAGCATAAATTAAAAAACAAGACGGCAACATATTTTCTGGAAAAGAACAAGAGATTATTTGATTGATTGATCAATTTTTAATACAACATTCACATTAGTATCTCTTCTTAATTAGTTTTTTTCAGACACAATATTGATAGAATCATATACTGACGAATATGTAAACGAAACGTTGGCGATGCTGCTAAATCAGGAATAGAGAGATTTCCGTTTAAATACTGTTACGTGTTGTATAATACCTTTAGCAGCCCACTTGGACCAGTATTGCATTAATTATTATAGCTAATCCAAAGAAAATTGCCACTATAAAGTTAGATTGGAAGAGGAAAGGCAAATCTGATGCTGGAATGATGGTTTTGATCACCATCTCCCATAATTAAAATTGCCTTTCTTCTTTGAATTGTACTGATTGTCATCATCAATTATAATGGCAAATGTGTATGAATGCGTCAAATACCACACATAAGTATTGAAGTTAAATGTAATTAAAGAAATTAAATACAAAATATATGACTTCTGTACTGAATCAGACACTATAAGGGACACGAGGTTGCTGTGCGAAAAGCGCAATGAAGAGATGTGATTAATCTATTAGGCACAATTAAAAGACGGTAGTTTGTTGATATCAAGACCAATTAAGACAGTAAATATAACTTCATTACGTCGTTGAAAGACAAACTAAAATGTAACTAATTATTTTAGTTCAATTACTTCTTTTCGTTTCTTTTTTTTTTAAAATCTGGTACAAATCTAGTACAAATGTTAACTTTAAGCACAGTTTGGATCTTCATTCACCTTTTCTGTCTGCAGTTTCTTACTATTTTATTACTTTGTTGTCTTTAGTTTAATGCAAAGATTAAGATAAACTGAATTTTTAATAAACTTTACATTTCATTTACCTTCCCTTCAAGTGCAATGGCAGATTTCTTAAGAGAAGGAAAAGTACAAAAAGTCAAAATATACACAAAATACAACAACAATAACAAAAACAAAAAGGAGAGAAAAAAATATGAAAATCAATATATACAGAAACATACAGAAAAAAACACACATAAATATACAGAAAAAAGACAGAAAAAGAAAAACTGAGAAAAAAAATGTATTTGATCAAATACCTTAAGTCGAGTGGTGGTCTCCTCGAATTGTTGCCTACTACTTTAAATATAAAGTAACCAATCGCAGCGCCCGCCGTGCGAATTTCAGTGTGGTAAAGAGCGAGACTGGCACCACTGCATGCTTTTATACCGGCACTCCGCAAAAGGTGGGGGCGCTGGCGGTGTTGATTCGCAGAATAAGAGCCAGAGGTAGGGGCGTATGAGATAGGAAGGGAGGAAGGAGAGAGAAAGATAAAGTAATCGAAGAGAGAGAGAAAGAGAGACGAGAGAGAGAGAAGAGAGAGTAACAGAAGAGAGAGAGAGACACACACACAGAGATATAGAGACAGTGACACAAAGAGAGCCACATAGAGAGACAGACAAACACAGACAAAGCCACAGAACGAGAGAGACACAGAGACAGACAGAAATAGAGAATATACAAATAAGTACCCGAGAGAGAGAGAGAGAGAGAGAGAGAGAGAGAGAGAGAGAGAGAGAGAGAGAGAGAGAGAAACTTCGAAATGTTTCTTTTACCAAGAAAAAAAAAAGAAAGAAAAGAAGGCCCGTGTATTTCTGACGTGACGGTCATTGTATATTTCTAATTATAAAAGAGTTTATTTTCTTTTGGCGTGTTAGAATTATTTTTAACTGATTTTTTTCTACATAGAACATTTATTACATGCTGACCTTGCAGCAGCAATCATCGTTTGATGACCTCAGTAACGTGTTTGTGTTTGAATCGTGTATTGTTCACGTGAGGTGTGCCACACACTCTCTTCATTGATAAAAAAAATAATTATTAAGTCGATCTGTATCAGTATCTGTTTAAAACGAGGAGACAATTTTCAAGTTATATCACTCACATAAACAAAAGAGCCCGACCAACAGGAAAACGAAAACAAATGTTGAATTTCTCTTTGATTGAGATAATACAGTGATCGTATTCGTATTCGTATTTGTATTCGTATTCGAAGGAAACAAAAACACACGTCAGATTAAATGTTTTTCTATACACGTATTTGGCTGAAAACTTCGTAAGGACTTTACTGGTCAACCCATATGGAATTTGTCCAGTTCATGGAAATAGGCTGTCGAAAGAGGATGAAACAATGTCCAATCAACACGATAAATACAGAAGTATACAAACAATATATAACATATACAAATAAAAACATAATAAATGTTGCAAACAATGTTGTATTTTAACCGTTGACCCCAATCAATGCGTGACAACAGGGCTTTGAGCAAACGTTTTGTTTGATTTTGCACTGTATAACATACATGATCCTTGTTGTTGTTGTTGTTGTTGTTGTTGTTGTTGTTGTTGTTGTTGTTGTTGTTGTTGTTGTTGTTGTTGTTCTTCTTCTTCTTCTTCTTCTTCTTCTTCTTCTTCTTCTTCTTCTTCTTCTTCTTCTTCAAAGATGTGTTTTGTTGTGTGTGATTGTGTGGGAGAAGCATTATTATTAGCGTGTTTGTTGGCACAGATCGCAGCGCTTTGAGCCTGATTGGTGACTTGGTGAAAAGCATCCAGTATTATTATTTGTATTATTAAAGTCATATATTGAAATGAAAAGGAATAAACAACCAACCGCTTTCATCCTCTATTTAATGACGTAGGCATCAACGAAAGAACAAACAAAACTACTCGGTTACGGACCGGAATCATACATAACGAAATCTTCTGAGAGTATTTGTTAGTTAGTTAGTTATTAATTCCTTACAGGGTCCATCGGACTGCAAAGAACCGAATCAGGACCACAAAATCAGAAACGCAACTTGGTTGAAAGAGGATTTACCCCCCCCCCCCCCCCTCGATCGGTATAAAAGATCTGCTGAAACAATCATAGAGGTAACAATTTAGGCTCTCCACCAGCCGGTCAGTTTACAATAAAGGCATCAGGCTATACTCTAATTTATCGAATATCCGTTGACAATTTGGCAGAAAGCGTCCAATATTCCCAAGCTGACCCAACAGACGTCATACACAAATGAGGAGTATGGGAAGAGCTTTCAAGAAAAAAAGGTAGGTGACTGGTCTAGCGAAGAAGATAGTATAGTAGATAGATAGAACAGAGTAGAAATGAACAAAGGAGAAAGACAGCGACAGTTGGAATTTAAAGCACTAAATTTCCAGAAAGTGGAGATACTATTTATACAGAAACCTCCAGCACCCCCGCGGGGTGGCTGAGAGTATCTGTAAGTAATTGCGCAACAACCAAGTGATATTGTGTTACCCTATTGTGGCACCTCTCTCTCCTCTTTGTCACTCCCGCCATCATCCCGGCCCCCAAACCCACCGTCCCGCTTCTTTCTTTACTGTCCATCAACTTACACTTCCATCACCTACCCGGTTTGTGATTGTATGTTAGCTGTACGACGATTGTATGTTAGCTGTACGATGATTGTATGTTGGCTGTACGATGATTGTATGTTAGCTGTACGATGATTGTATGTTAGCCGTACGATGATTGTATGGTATTGTTAGCTGTACGATGATTGTATGTTGGCTGTACGATGATTGTATGTTAGCTGTACGATGATTGTATGTTAGCTGTACGATGATTGTATGTTAGCTGTACGATGATTGTATGTTAGCTGTACGATGATTGTATGTTAGCTGTACGATGATTGTATGTTAGCTGTACGACGATTGTATGTTAGCTGTACGATGATTGTATGTTGGCTGTACGATGATTGTATGTTAGCTGTACGATGATTGTATGTTAGCCGTACGATGATTGTATGGTATTGTTAGCTGTACGATGATTGTATGTTGGCTGTACGATGATTGTATGTTAGCTGTACGATGATTGTATGTTAGCTGTGCGATGATTGTATGTTAGCTGTACGATGATTGTATGTTAGCTGTACGACGATTGTATGTTAGCTGTACGATGATTGTATGTTAGCTGTACGATGATTGTATGTTAGCTGTACGATGATTGTATGTTAGCTGTACGATGATTGTATGGTATTGTTAGCTGTACGGTGATTGTATGTTGGCTGTACGATGATTGTATGTTAGCTGTACGATGATTGTATGTTAGCTGTACGATGATTGTATGGTATTGTTAGCTGTACGATGATTGTATGTTAGCTGTACGATGATTGTATGTTAGCTGTACGATGATTGTATGTTAGCTGTACGATGATTGTATGTTAGCTGTACGATGATTGTATGTTAGCTGTACGATGATTGTATGTTAGCTGTACGATGATTGTATGATATTGTTAGCTGTACGATGATTGTATGTTAGCTGTACGATGATTGTATGTTAGCTGTACGACGATTGTATGTTAGCTGTACGATGATTGTATGTTGGCTGTACGATGATTGTATGTTAGCTGTACGATGATTGTATGTTAGCCGTACGATGATTGTATGGTATTGTTAGCTGTACGATGATTGTATGCTGGCTGTACGATGATTGTATGTTAGCTGTACGATGATTGTATGGTATTGTTAGCTGTACGATGATTGTATGTTGGCTGTACGATGATTGTATGTTAGCTGTACAATGATTGTATGTTAGCTGTACGATTAAAGCCTTCAACGGAAATCATACACAGTTGAACCGTTTGTTTGTTGTTTCGGACTTTTTTTGAAAAAGTTGGAAATCAAAATGTCGGTCTCTCGGTCTGTCGATCTGTCCGTTGATAGCCGTACCTCAAGAACCACTGATCGGATTTCGATCAAACTTCATAGGATCATTATCTAGGTTATTGGCCTGCCTGCCGTGTCATCATATTTGCTATACCTCAAAGGTCAAGGTCACTAGACTCACTTTGTTGCTAAACACGTGTTGCTTATTACCTCAAAAACAGTTGAACACTGTTCAGTATATAGGTGCTTCAAATCATGGACCATCCTTCAATAGCAGCCCGGTCGCCGGTCAGTCGGTCGGCCCGGTCATTGCCAATTTCACTTTTGGGTTCAAAACACACTGTTTGTATTATCTCAAGAATAACTGAACCAAAATTCACAAACTGTAAATACTGCTAAACCTGTTAGATCATTCGTCATTGTACTTTCTCAAAGGTTAAGGTCATTGCACTTCCCCAAATTCTAAACACTGCGCTGTACATCAAAACTGGCTTAGCCGAAATTGATTTTTATTTTTTATTTTAATTTTAATTGGTTTTTAGGGGAGGCCTATAATTCAGATAGTGGCTTTTCTGTCCACGTTTTCCTTGTGCTTCGTTAGGCTACAGCAGTCACAACACCAAGAAACTCAACACTTATGAAAATGCTTATGATTTTGCTATTTGTGTGAATGTCTGGAAATACATCTGAATGGTTAAATGCAATCTTGTTTGGTTGATACGCTTCTCGTGTTTTCCCTCTTTATCACCAAAAACATTAAGAAAACTTCGTTAGAGAACATACAGAGTCCATAGGCTCCGTTGTAAACCGTGACACCAGAAAAATAACCAACAGAGCATCCAAGAGTCCCATTATTAAGTTACGTGCCGTACGAAAAATGTATGTGACACATGGACTCACGCTTAGATAGAATATCAAGGAAATTAAATCGCAGCGATAATTTCACGTTCAAGTACCGCACAATTTTCTGCCGGGAGCATGGTACCTGGACTACATTTCAGGCAAAAACTCCCATAAAATAAAGTAATTTCCATAAAATGACGTACAATTGTTCATAAACTGATGTATCCCGTAAGGCGCTTGTCCATTCCCGCACGTCATACAATCCATAGGACGCCAAGTCAACAATCATAATCATGCGCCACCTCTCCAATTCCCCACATTGTTTTGTGTTCAACCCGATTTAACGTCTTCTGTATGGTTTTGTTTTTCACTTTTGGTGTGAAAATAAGCATTTCCCGGCCACTGAGGTGTATGTTGTTGGAGGTAAAATTATATCCTTCAAACTTCCTGTAGGTTACCGGTGAGGTAGGCAACCGCGAAGACTGTCCAAGGAAAAAAGACGTCTAAAGAATTGTTTAGAATTGTTTTTATCAGACAGTAAAGTTGTATTGTATTGTATTGTATTGTATTGTATTGTATTGTATTGTATTGTATTGTATTGTATTGTTTCAAGGAGTGAACTTTATTTCAAAATAAGAGAGCTTCTGACTGTCGCCACCAACGGCATCAAAGCAGAGAGATCTCGTCCGTCATCTTATCCACGCAAGTCACGGGACGTAGTGAGTGAGTGAGTGAGAAACTCTCATCTTCACGATCCATGCACGCGCGCCACGCAGCTAAAAGTCGCAAAGATGGCGGCGCGCTGCTGCGCTTTTTGTAAGACGACAGTGCGTTGGTGGGTTGGTAGGTTGTATCATTAACGTCGTCTTCGTCGACGTGATAAGACGCAGAGAGGAACAGAATGTGACCAAAGTAGAGAGGGCCAGTCAATTTGCTTTATCTCGTGGTTCTTGTCTTTGGGAAAATTCGCGCCTTTGTTGTGACAAGACTCAGCTCAGTAATCGTATTATACGCGCTGTGTAAACACAGCCTCTGTCGCTCCCAGCTACGCGCAGAACGCGTATTAGCTCGACATACATGATGCAGCGATCCGCTTGGCAATTACGCGTTTATGGGCAATTACCGTTTTAGCCCTCTGACTTGGTCAAGTGACGTCTATTTCGTTGACAAAAACACAAAAGAAGTAAATACATAAATAAAATGCCATCTTGCTATTTAAAAAAGAGAAGGGATTATTCTTATATAGCTTCTCCAGCAAAGACCATCTTGCAAGGCACAGTGCAAGGAGGTAGAAGAAGAGGGAGACCGAAAAAGAGGTGGGAGGACAACATTCAAGAATGGACTGGTTTGACATTGAGCGAAACAATCAGGGTTGCTGAGGACAGGGAAAGATGGAGTACGCTGGTTAAACGATCATCTGTGGTGCCCCTACGACCTCCGAGTTATGGGATAGGATAGGATAGGATAGGATAGGATAGGATAGCTTCTCCAGGCGTTGGTCACTAGTAGGTTATACCCATCATGCACAAAACAGTTCTTGTAGAAGTCAAGATTGGAACACGCAACGCCCAAGACGCACGTTCATAAATGATTGCCCCTTGAACCATTGAGCTGCCCCTTTTGTGTTTATCGACGGTAAACATTCCACACAAACGCATGTATACAAGAAGGAAACACAAAATAATGTTCCAATGTCGACTGTTTATCGTTATAGAGGTAATGAGTGTCCTTTAAGGAGAGATATGATATTTATTGGCTAGTTATATTCCAGTCATATTAACTTAAGTAAGAACGACAAACTCACACTACCTCTGTCACTCCAAAAATAATTAAAAAAAAATAAAAGCAATAACAATAACAAAACCAAACCCAAAGAAGCAACATTGACATCATTCAGAAATGCGATCTAGGAAGCTGTTCCAATGTGTCCCATGCAAACAAGTATGAGGCCCGTAAAAAGCAGGTACTGTAGGCAAGCAAGAGCAGAAAATTCAGACATCGTGCGGTCAATTGAAGTTCCTCACAACCTTCGCTTTGGCGACAGTAGACTAATAAGACGAGGATGTTAGGCAAAATAAAATAAAATATTGCATGAAATAGGAGGCCGGACATGGAGTGAGGAGTGGGGATGGATTTGTGCAGAAAGAATGAGAGAGAGAGAGAGAGAGAGAGAGAGAGAGAGAGAGAGAGAGAGAGAGAGAGAGAGAGAGAGAGAGAGAGAGAGAGTGAAAGAGGTTAGACCCTGAGATACAGGTACTGGGGAAGATTGGAGTGGAGGGGTGGAGGTGGGTGGGTGGATAACGGTGAGTGGAGCGGAGGTGGGGGATGGGGGGAGGGGAAAGGGGAGAGCTGTGGATTAGTGGGGAGCGGGTGGTGGTATTAACATAAAAGATGTTAACGAGACGTGAAAGTCATTGTGAGTTTAATAATGTATGTTTTGTATCAATGGCTCTTCGTGTATTTATACTGTCAGTCCCTTGTTTGTTTTTCTTGATCTCCTCCTTTCACCCCATCTTTCACATCCACCTTTTCCCTTCTCTTCCTCCCCACTCTCCTTTTGTACAGAAGGCTGGTCTCCGTCCACACTACTGTTCCACTGACCAATATTGACCGTAAGGAGCTTCTATAAGGAAGTCAAAGGATTGACGCCTAAACGAAGGCTGGAACGGGCCCGACCAATATAAGCTGATGCTCCTTTGCCTTGACCATGTGTTTCTCGAGAGCGAATATTAGTTCTCTGTTTTCACTTTCGCCGATAGTCTAATGCTTACAAGATGCTTAAATTTGTACTCATTGGGATGAGCGTATGAACCACGGTTAAAACTGCACGCAATTACATTCCTCAACACGAACCTTAAATATCCTGACGCTCAAGTCCTAGAAGGATGAGTGCCCGATCGATAAAAACCCTGCAAGGACTACGTTCTATATCCCTTCGTTCTGTGCGCGCGCTAGTACTCTGATCAGTCCGTCGTATTTCGCTTGGAAAGCCACTCGAATTTTGCCCGCAAGGGTACACCACATTATCCAAAATAAACGAAAAAAAAAACCAATCCAAACCCCCTAGTCTAAAGGCAGACAAACAAACAAACGAATAACCAAGACAGACAGACGAGGTGCGATTATTGAGAACCACAGCTAGGGATTGCGATAGCAAGATAACCTCGATTTGCTTTTAAGTTTCGCACGACATGAATGTACACGAGTCTCTGGTGATTTTGGTATTGTGAAATCATACCTCGCACAAAGTGAGGTTTCCCTTCAACGCAAATACAAATGTGCTATAATTTACCACCACCACCCCCACCCCCTCGCCCCTTTTTCCCTCGACACTGCCTTCAGGCCTGACTGGTACACTCTACTGACCTGACGCTGGCTCTTTTATTTAAACTGGTAAAGTAAAACTAATGTTCGATGAATTATTTAAACTCTGTTCATAAATCAAGTTAAGTTCAGACTGTTAAATGAAGTTTACGTGCAGGACAAGAATATTCCGACATTCTCCGTTTTAGTCTTACTTTTTTTTGTCAACTGTTATTTTAGCAGTTTATATAAATACACACAATAACGTTCTTCCAATGATCGTACAAATCATAGCTGTGATTATCATTATGCTCCAATTGGTGGCTATTGTAAAATATAAATTCAACCAAGATATGGCTGGCGAGTGAGAACACGTCATAATTATCCTATCCTATTCTATCCCGTAACTCGAAGATCGTTGGAATACCACAGATGATCGTTTTAACCAGCGTACTCTATCTTTCTCTGTCCTCAGCAACCATCATGGCTTCGCATAGTGTCAATCCAGTCCATTCTCGAATGTTGTCCTCCCACCTCTTTTTCTGTCTCCCTATTCTTCTGCCTCCTTGCACAGTGCCTTGCAGGATGGTATTTGCAAGGCGTGATGGTCTGGTGACGTGGCCATACCATCGGAGTTTCCGTTTCTTCACCACTGTGGGCATGTCATTAGGGGTCTTTCGGAACGGGTAAAAGTGAAAGTGATTGTGTGTTCGTTTCGTCCAACGAGAGGCACGCCGGGAGATTCTTACACCGCGTTACGAAACGAAACGAACGTGTTTCTGTGCGCTTTCGATTCCAGCACCTAGTTTCGTTGTGATTATTATGCCTACGTAAGGCTTCTTCTAACAAATCATGATTTGACACGAATGTAACGATTACGTTGAACTTTAAAGATGGTTTAGTGCTCTAACATTGAAGATATTTTACATTCTAGCTTCGAGTTTCATTTTTGTCACATAAAACAGTTTTTGGACTGCTGATTGGTGATACAAAATAGATAGATTCTAGACAACCATGACGGCATGAGGGTTTGGGCACTCTTTTCAGTAGCTCGTTTGAAAATACGTTTTAAGTCTGAGACCGAGTTTAGATCCCCATTATTCCTTCTAAAATGGTTGAGTAATGTACCATATACAAATTCAAATCATTTTTGGACATTTTACAAACGATTTAATAACCAAAATGTACTCACTAACATTAGTTCGTGGAAATCAGGTTTTCCACGAAGTTTTATTCCTTGTGGTAGGCAGACTTCGTGACCTTTCACCACGGGAAGTTAAAGCGTCACATAAATTGCTGACGTCACAACAATAAGTAGTCCCGATTCACATTCACTTTCACTTTCACCCGCTTTCGAAAGATCCCTATTGTGTTGTCCAATGGCTTGTGTGATAGTCTGTCGGACTTTGTTGTTGGTGATGTGCTGGGTATAGGAAACGTCCAGAAGTCTTCTGTAGCACCTCATTTCCATGCTTTATATTCTTCATTGTAGATCTACTGTGAGGGTCCATTTTTTCGCAAGCGTATAGTAAAATGGAAATGATGATTATACCGATTTCAAATTGAAAATCATCCATTATGCATCCGTATAATTTGATGGCGGTGTTATTCTAAATGCAATGTATTATGTCCTTTCGATATCATTTGTGTAACAATTAGTTTACCCCCCACCCCCCTTTTTTAATTCCCCAGGCTATTTAAGCACCTGTTGTTTAAATGGTTATGCATTTGTCTTCTCAGTCGCTGATGTCAATCAAATGTTTTGAGTAAATAAAACCAGCGTCAAACCTCGCATTTACAGAGGCTTTGGTGCAGCTTGCTACGGAGAAAGAATGCAGTGTTGCTGTGTTCTTGTTATCTTTATCTTGCTCAATTGAAGAGATGTGTGCATGCTATATGTTGTATGAGTTTGTACTTGTCAAGAACATAAATTAGTTGATAACCGTCATTCAAAAGCTTTCGTTATTATATTATTTACTGAACCCAAAACTATCCAATGTGTATTATCACAATCAAACACTGTTTTTGAAAAACACAAAACATAAAATCGCTTATATTATCTTAAAAACTAACGTAAGAAATATGTTTTGATTAAGTACGTAAATGTATGTGTTGTTTATAAATAATCAATTAAAAACCGTCTTGAAAATTGAATCAATGTGTATATACCGTTTTAATGTTAAGTGAATGTAAAATAAAAGCCAGCGTGCACACCCCAAAGTTTTCACATTAGTTATTCGTACAGACGGAGAATAGTCAGTGTTTGGAAGAAGAAGAGGAGAGAGAGAAAGAGCGAGAGAGAGAGATAGAGAGAGAGAGAGAGAGAGAGAGAGAGAGAGAGAGAGAGAGAGAGAGAGAGAGAGAGAGAGAGGACTCCCTGAACTCTGATACCATCAATGTTTAAAGACTTTTTTTTTCGTTTTCATTTTATTCTATTTTGTTATTTTTTAATTGTGTGTGTGTGTGGGTGTGTGTGTGTGTGTGTGTGTGTGTGTGTGAGTGTGGGTGTGTGTAGGCGTGTGTGTGTGATATTCGATTTTTTCGATTTTATATGTTAAAAGTCCGTATTCTGGAATTTTATTTTATTTTATTATCTTTAAATTTGGTTTTAAATAATTTGAAAAGCGGCTTAAGATGTTACTTGTTTTTAATACGACGACGTCTTCCATATCGTATGGTTTTATCACCATTTTTCAGGCCTCACCTTAAAAAGAAAGATGAACATTTTTCCTGTGCATTATTGAAGAATGAGATATCATAGCAGAAAGAAAGGAAATGGGACCAGAGACAGATGGGAAAAAAAGAAAAAAACTAAAGAGTGCGAGAGAGGAAGGATGTGCAAGAGGTGGGGGAGGTAAACAATTAGAGAGCAAAAAGCGAGCGCTGTGGCCGAGTGGTATAAGGCGGGACTAACTTGTCTTGTCCACAGTCCAGAGACCAAAGTTGCCTGACAGGTGTGGGATCGATCCCGCCTCCGGGCCTTATGTTTCTCTCCGAATATTATTTACTTTGGACTCGAGCAACGTTACGGGGGTTTTCACCGGGTACTCCGGTTTGGACCCCCCAGTAATGTTTCAAAACCACAACTAATTAAGTAGGTTGGGTTTGGGCGCGCCACAGGCTGCGACTACGCCTTCTCCAGGGGAGGCCCAGAATTTCTCGATAAAAAGGGACAATAAAGTGTCAAAAAAAAAGAAAAGAGAAGAAAGAAAGAGGGGAGGACGGAGACAGGGATGGAGAGAAGGAGAGGAGATAGAAAAAAAAAGGGTGGATTGTGAGAACCACCTATCCTATCCTATCCTATCTTGTCCCGTAACCCAGAGGTCTTAGGGGCACCACAGATGATCGTTTAACCAGCATACTCCATCTTTCCCTGTCCTCAGCAGCCTTGATGGCTTCGCTCAGGGTCAAACCAGTCCATTCTCGAATGTTGTCATCCCACCTCTTTTTCGGTCTCCCTCTTCTTCTACCTCCTTGCACTGTGCCTTGCAGAATGGTCTTTGCAAGGCCTGATGATGTGGTGACGGGGCCATACCATCGGAGTTTACGTTTCTTCACCACTGTGAGCAGGTCATCGTGTTGTCCAATGGCTTGTGTGATGGTATGTCGGACTTCGTCGTTGGTGATGTGTTGGGTATAGGAAATGCCCAGAAGTCTTCTGTAGCACCTCATCTCCATGCTTTGTATTCTTCGTTGTATATCTGCTGTGAGTGTCCATGCTTTGCAAGCATATAGGAAGATGGAGATGACAAGGGAGCGCAGCAGCCTTTCTTTGGAATGTAGACTGATGGTCCTGTCTTTCCAAATGGGCTTCAACCTTGTCAGGGCAGCAGTTGTTTGTGCGATCCTGGAGAGGACTTCCTGTCGGGACCCTTTGTCTGATACAATGGCTCCTAAATATTTGAAGCTATGCACTGTGTTGAGGGATTGGCCTTGGACTTTGATGTCCGTGCTGATGCCATTGGTGTTGTTGGTCATCAGTTTGGTCTTCTCTGCACTTATTTCCATTCCATAAGCTCTGGAGGTGGTGTCAAGCTTCTGTACCAGCTGTTCAAGTTCTTATTCCTCTCCAGCCAATCCATCAATGTCATCCGCAAAACGGAGACTGGAGATTGCTCTCCCCCCTACGCTGACTGTGCCTTCGTGATCTGCAAGAGCATCTGACGTGATGAGCTCTAGGAAGATGTTGAAGAGTGTTGGAGAGAGTAGGCATCCTTGACGCACACCGATTTTTGTTCTGAACCAGTTCCCGATGACGCTGTTATGGAGGACTGCACTGGTAGCCTTGTCATACAGGTTTTTGATGACTTCAATAATTTTAGGGCTGATGTTGTACACTTTCATTGTTGCCCATGGAGCTGCATGCCAGACTCGGTCAAACGCCTTCGTGAGAACCACAGTGCGCTCGAATCTGGACCCGCGAGCGCCTATAACGCGTCTCCTTTCTATGTATACAAGGCTGACGCGTTACAGGCGCTCGCGTATCCAGATAAAAGGGAGACGCATCATAGGCGCTCGCGTGTACAGATAGGAGCGCCTGCTGCACGGACACGGAGAGAAAGTGCGGCAAGGAGACTAGGAAGCAAGAACTGAGGTCTAGACCCTTCAAAGAAAAAAAAAGAAAAAGAAATCTTAGGCGAAATGGTCATAAATTGTGTGGAAAGATCACAGGTTTGGCGCGTTTCTTGTCAAACACTACAGATGGTCGTTTCCAAGTTCTGGTGAAAGTGCTCCTTCGCTTTGTCAAGTATTTTGCCCTCTGTTTTGCTGACCCTGGTGGTGAAAGTCAGCACGAGTCTATAATAGT
The DNA here is from genome assembly GCA_036898135.1 of Oncomelania hupensis. Lineage (NCBI taxonomy): Eukaryota > Metazoa > Mollusca > Gastropoda > Littorinimorpha > Pomatiopsidae > Oncomelania > Oncomelania hupensis. The sequence continues at coordinate 26,761,722 of CM072524.1, forward strand.
CTCGGACTCGCCTTGCGCATTGAGGGCCGAACTTTTCCCTTTGGGAATCGTCGCCAACAAGCCATTATCGCAACACGCATGACTGCTTGCACAATTATATCTACCTTAGTTTTCATAGGAAGGTATGGAGAGGGGAGTTGTGGGAGTGACACTTAAATTCTTAGTACACATGCGAAACTCTGAATGTAAATAAATGCAGAGAAGACCAAGTCCATTTGGAAAAACAAGACCATCAGCTTACATTCCAAGGTAAGGTTACTGCGCTCCATTGCCATCTCCATCTTCCTATACGCTTGCGAAACATGGACCCTCACAGCAGACCTACAACGAAGAATACAGAAGACTTCTGGGCATTTCCTATACCCTGGACATCACCAATGTTGATGTGTGGAGAGAAATAAATCAGAGATTAAGAGATACACATGGATTAAAACGTCATAATTAACCATTTGAAAATAGTAGACTAGAATCGCCTACTTCTGAACCTACCCATAGACTTAAGAACCGCCCACAACAGAAGAATGTTGCACATAAAATATGCCCTTTGTTTTGGAGGGCTCGCATTCATAATCAGTTTCAATTATTTGCATGTAATTTACAGAGTACTGTTGTTCAAAGCAACCTTTTTATTTACACTCACAATAATTTGTGTGGAAATATTTTAATCGTATATACAGTGGTGGCAATAGGTTGGGAGTCGGGAATAGAGCTGAAATGGGTATTGTGTTGGTATTTATAACTCTCTCTCTCTCTCTCTCTCTCTCTCTCTCTCTCTCTCTCTCTCTCTCTCTCTCTCTCTCTTCCTCTCATTCACACACACCCACAACCACACAAACACACACCCACAAACACACACACACACCCACACGCACACACAACCACACACACACACACACACCCACACGCACGCCCACCCACACACACACACACACACAAAACTCCTGGGTCTACCGTTTGTAAAGTTCTTTATTTAGTCCAGGCATGGTTCTTCGCGGAAACACACACCGCAAACAGGGTCAGTTAAAGTATACATCCACTGTATGTGTGTAGTTTAGCCATGATATATATCTATATATGTATAGGAATTATGTTGGAGATTCCAGTGGACCACTTAGCAGAATGTTCGTCGCTTATATATATATATATATATATATATATATATGCTTCTATCTATCTATCTATCTATCTATCTATCTATCTATCTATCTATCTATCTATCTATCTATCTATCTATCTATCTATCTATCTATCTATCTATCTATCTATCTATCTATATATATATATATATATATATATATATATATATATATATATATATATATATATATATATATATATATATATATATGTAGAGCTATCACTGAGGTCTGTTGCTGTCTTCAGTTAGACGCTCTGCACACCCTTAGTGAACCGGTGTTGCAGAAATTCGTCTCATATTTTGAAGACAAGCAGAAATCGTTGTCCCGAAGCAGAAGCAAGACCATTAACAGTCTTCACTGACATTCGGCCTGCATTGGAGCCTCACGCACTGAGCTACGAGAGCCCACCAGTCTGTCAACCAGGAGAAGACACCACCACAACACCGCTCATCGACAAGAGAGCTAAGTTATTTAACCAGTGCACCAAAACTGTTAGAGAAGGACATCAATAGTCCACCCTTCCAGAAGACTGACCCGTTGGGCAGAACGCACCATTAGCCCAATGATGAGACAGTAGCTGCATAGAACTATCAAGGAGCGAACTATTCGAAGTGATATTTGGACTTTTAAGTTAGTATAGGGATTAGGAGATTTTATATACAGTAGAGGAAATAAATGTGTGATATTTACTTTTAACAAGTGGCTGGACTACCTATGTTTCATAGCCGTGTGAGAGCTAGTGTGACACTGAATATTTTTCCCTTTTCTTTCTATCTCTGTAACCCCAGCCTAACACAGACCGAGCTAAATTTATAAATGTATTAAGATTAGTCACCGGGAGATTTACTAGCGATCCCCACAGACGAAAGACGATTGGGTAATAGCATTCCATTGTGCAGACGCAGCAACAATAGACCCACCGTCACATTGGGTATTCTCGAAAGGTCGCGTTGGAGGAGTCCATTTTTTTTAAAAGATGGGAGGAATTATTGTGGGTTTAATAATAGTACCCAATCGAAATTGCTTGAGGGCGTAATTTGAGAAAACCATTTGATTATATCTTGCTTCGTCATCAAACACGTCATCCACCTACGTCACGCATTGCGTAGGCGTATGCTAATGGGTGAAGATTAATAAAACAGCTGGTGGGTGGATATTATACATGTATTATAACAAAACAAAAAACAAACAAAATCATTAGTCCACAATTACCGCAATAATAATACTTATTATTATTATTAATGAATCTGCTTCATTTCGCAAACAATAAAAATGGCGAAATTAACCACATTCAATGGCGAAATAACCAGATTCAATATTAATAATTATTATCCGCAATAATAATAATAAATATTATTATTATTGAATCTGGTTCATTTCGCCATTTTCACTGTAATCAGAATCAATAATAGTAATTATTATTATTGTTAGTGTGGGCCACTCGACCATAACGTTAAGAAGTCATACTGACTGTTTAGTATTGCCGCAGCCACACTACGTGTACTTTTCCAACTGCTATGATATGAAAACAAACCATCCGCGCTGCCTTTTTATCGACATCTGGCAAAATGAGCACCGACAAGAAACTTGCACATTTTTTTCATAATTTGCACAGCAGTGAAATTTCATAGGCAGTTTTTACAATTTCAGACTTTTTTTTTGGAAAGCTAAACATTACAGTGTATTAATTAAATATTGTTACCAAGCGCGCCCTTCGGTCAAAGTGCAAAGACATAATAATTATTGTCGCACATGCCCATCAGGTACAGCGACATTTTACGGGGAAATATTTCAACTGTGACAGAATTTCACCATTGTACTTATCTTTCATTACCGCAGTCTCAAATCTCTCAGGGTAGGGAATACGTTTGCTTCACAGAAAATTGCTGACACCTGGGACTTTGCCGTGGGCGAAATCGTGAACTTTGTATGATACACAAAACGTGATGTTTTTTGTAATTTGTAGCTTATATAATTTGGTATGTTTATTGAACTTTCGTTTATTCACGAATAACGTCTATTTACACGTATGATGTAATAAAATGCCTACGATTCAACGATTCAACGAAGTTTATTGGCCAAATTGACATAAAACATGCACATGGAATATGTTGCGATGTGGCAGTAACATTCATAAAACATACATGCAAACACACGTTTACCAGCTAATAAAATACTGATCAAGCGTGCACACATATACACGCAAACAACAAATAGTAAAAATAAACAAGTAGATGCCAGTGGATTATGACGTGACGTCAGTTACCGCATTATGAATTTGACATTATAAGGAATTTAAAGCGAGAGCAGCCTCTGGAAAAAAAGAATATCTAAAACGGTTTGTTCTGGTTTTGAGGGCTCTGAAGCGCCTGCCGGACGGGAGGAGCTCGAACAGATGGCCGGCTGGGTGTGAGGGGTCAGCTGTGATGTTTCTAGCTCTACGGACCAAGCGCGTGTTGTAGATCGAGGCGACAGATGGAAGTTCGCACCCGATAACTCTGGACGCGTGTTTTACGATACGCTCAAGTTGCACTTTCTCCTCATCAGTGGCACCACCAAACCAGGTAGTGATGCCAAAGCAGAGGATGCTTTCGATCACTGCGCGATAGAACTGCGTCAGGACTTTTGCAGGCAACCTGTGCGCTGTTGGCACTTTTTGATGATGGGGGTGGTGTTGTTTCCCCATGACAAGTCGTTCGAAATGACTGTGCCTAAAAATTTGAACTCTTCGACTTGTTCAACACTTTCACCGTTGATCACAAGTGGTGAAAGTGGATCTTTAATTCTCCGAAAATCGACAATCATTTCTTTTGTTTTTGAAACGTTGTGCTCGAGGTTGTTCTCTGAGCACCAGTCAACCAACCGTTCGACCTCATCCCGATAGGCGGTCTCGTCGTCTTTGCTAATCAGGCCATCAATGGTGGTGTCATCAGAAAATTTAATGACATGAACGGATGGAACATGTGACACACAATCATTTGTGAACAATGTAAAGAGAAGAGGGGAAAGGACACAACCCTGAGGTGCTCCAGTGTTCAAAATCCTGGAGTCAGACAACATCTTGCCCACCCTGACGACCTGGGGGCGATCCAGCAAAAAGTCTAAAAGCCAATGGCACACAGAAGGATGGACATTTAAGGTTAAAAGTTTATCAAACAGCTTGTGGGGTATGATGGTATTAAAAGCGGAACTAAAATCCACAAAGAGCAGTCTAGCGTACGTACGCGCCTGCTCCAGCAGCTGCAGTACGGGGTGAAGGCCCAGAGCGACTGCGTCCTCCACTGACCTGTTTGCACTATAGGCGAATTGGAGTGGATCACGTAGGTGACCCGTGCATAGAATAGAACATAGAATGCGAGAGAATAGAATTAAATGGATATCAGTAAATAACTTCTTAACAACAAGTTTATTTTGTTTTTCTCAAAGCAAATGAGATGAACTACATAAATACTGATTATTGGGTACCAGCTGCTACATTCACTGTGTCAAGTTTGTATGACGGCCTACTAGCGCCGAAACCGAAAGTTAATATTATTACGAGATAATTGAAATTAAGACGTGTTCTGTGTAATTTTACAGAGATATCGGTAATCCACAGTGTTAATTAAAATTCATCAGTATTTACCATGATATTTGTAATTATCAGGTTTTCGCGCAAGTAGGCCGTCATAATGTGAATTACATAGAACACGTGTTAATTAATATTATCACTGATACCTGTAAATGCGCTAGTAAGACGCCTTAGTCAGAATTAAGCATAATCACGTAAAAATTGTAATTATCAAGTGAAAATTATAATTATGTGATACTTACAATGTTCGGATTTGGCGCATTTCCAGGTAGATTACTATAGGGCCAAAACTGAAAACTAAACATGATCACGCGAAGATATTTATAAGTTTTCAATGATAATTGTAATTATTCCTCGATAATTGTAATTATCCCGTGATATTCGTAATTATCTCATGATATTTGTAATTATCAGGTTTTGGCGCTAGTATGCCGTCAAAAGTTTGTTATCCAACATAACTTTCACTGTTGTGATGTAAAAAATACGGAAGACTTTAAAATGCAGAAAGTGATGTAATGAAGTTCTTCTCCTAATAGAGCGAGATTGCCATTACAACGCCGCTGGAGACTACCACCTGCACACGAATAATTGGTCCTTTTGTTGTTTCTTGTATGATGTGATTACACAACGAGATAAAACTGAAACAAATCAACTGGACTAAGAAGGAATAGATCCGGATTCATCCTTGAATTGGCGGGGAAACGTGTACTATCGTAAGTGTCGCTCAACGCGGTTTGATTGATCATTCTGTCAGCTGATTAGCTGAAAGATTAGATCTACCGGAAATAAAAGACACAATCTAACTAGGCAGAGAACATCGGAAGTCAAAGATAACAGGGATCGGATGGGGGCCACGATTCCATGGAATGAAATTCCGTGATGGATAAAGTATCGTCTGTGTCCATCTGTTGGCCAGTGTGGCAAATAGTCTTTTTGGAGGATTTACGAGGAGCCTGTTTCCAGACATCCAAGTGTAATAACCCATACCTCACTGCACTGTGACCGTGAGCCCTTTGATCAAGACTATAACGGAAGTAAGTACATAATGGTGGCCACTGTTACAACATAGGTCGTTTCAGCTTGTATCTCGTTAAATGTTTGTTTAAAATTACGCTGCTCGTAGTGCCACCGCTGCACTTCAAACACTGCACTGGCTGCCTGTGAAGGCTCGCATTGAATACACAATAATTATTGCCTCTCTCTGTTTTCACTGTCTTCACACTGATTCCTTTCCCTCTTATCTGGCAGATCTCGACCTGTTCTACAAACCCACTCGTTCTCTGCGCCCTGAAGATGCCTCCTTACTCACTGTCCCCAGATATTCTCTGAACTTCTTCGGGAATTTTTTTTTTTTTTTTTGGGCTGTGGTTTTTCCGTCGCTGTGGAACTTTCTTTCTCTGAACTCAGTCTATTAATTATTACTTTCAAAAAGAATCTTAAAACATTTCTGTTCTGCAAGCATCTGCAGTTTTCATCCCTTGTGGTTCGAGACCGTCATTGGTCTGGTCAGACGACTGGCTTTCAATCATTGAGAGATGCTTGCGTAAATTGTGTGAGGATCAGTGGTTGAGTGCTAATAAATGAAAAAAACAACCAACAACATGTGCCTCCATGTGTGGCTGTGTGTGTGTGTGTGTGTGTGTGTATGTGACTATTCGTAGGTGTGTTGGGTGAGGGTGGGGATTGGGGTCTATATATGTGCGTTTACGGATGCGATATAGCGTTCATAACAACATGGTCAAGATCTGTTAATTATTATTCTTCATGTCCGAGGGGACCGACTCTTTTCTTTGATCTCTTTACGTGTAATTTGATATTTATGAATTAATTGCCCTTATTTTTAAAGTTGTACGATATGTGTACGGGTAATGCCATTCGCTGTTTTTAACTTTCTTATCATTTTGTTATACAATTTGACAGTTCTCATTTTGTCAATCTGATTAGGATGCAGGGGCGGATCAAGGGTAAGGTAAGGGAGAGAGAGTAGGGAGAGGGGGGGGGACGTTTGTGACCAGGGTCCAAGCCTCGGTGGTGTCCAGAGGTAAAGGCATTGTTGGCGAGGGGAGGAGGGGTGGGGTCTGTCGGGGCAAAGCCCCACATCTCCTCCCTGACGCTGAAGATAACGTAACTTTATGAAGTGCATTTGTATACCTCTCCTGGAAGATGATATGGTTAATCACTAGTGTAAATCTATTTCTATTTCATGATCGTATCTTAGAGACGGCAATGTGCTGCTCAGTATGAGTATGACACTGTCTTTATTTTAAGAAGTACACGTACAATCATAATGCAACATTGCTGAGGAACAAATAAAAAAGAAACACCATAGAAACGTTTGAGAGAGAGAGAGAGAGAGAGAGAGAGAGAGAGAGAGAGAGAGAGAGAGAGAAGTAGGAGAGATTTGGGGAAGATTATGCGCAGAACCAATGTCACACAAACGCGCATTGTGTGTTTTATTGTACTCCTCTTCTTTCAAATATAGTGTCTGATTTATTTCAGCTCTCAGAAATAGCATCCATGCTTCCAGTGCAATGTCAAAGTTGGCTAACTAAATGTGCAATTTCAAATGGAAACTTTGGTCAGCTTTGCATACAATTTTTGTTTGCTGATAAATTTGCTGCTAATAACGATTCAGAAATGGGTTTGGTATAATTGGAATCAGCCCAAACAGACCTATTGAAATGTGGCATTATCATTTTTTGTTCAGCACCAAAATGTATAGTCAGACCATTTAATTATTATTTTATTTTATGTTTAAGCTATGCCGAGACACATACTTCTGGAAACAACCCAACATTAATCTACATTTCTTTATATGTTATTTTGACGAATTCAATAATTTATATCGGCTTTGCACCAGGACATCATTTTCTATGCCGGTAGTCTTCTTTCTTTTTGGTGTAGTCCTTCAAATGTAATATTAATATTAGGCCTACATTTTTAATTGTGAAGCATGCATTGAGTTTAAAGCGGATCAGATCTAAGTTCACCGGACGGTGTAAAAAAAACCCACCAAAAACAACAACAACAACAACAACAACAAAACGTGACGTAATTCTGCAGAGTCTTACGTAAGTTGACGTCATTAACAAAATTAAAGTACTGGTCGAGAGCATCAAGCCTAGCAAATAACTATATTTATGCTGAGCTAAATATTATTCCTTTTACAGCCGACAAATAACAAAATGCCGTCATTTGGAAATAATGCAAAAATTTACACGAGTAAAGAACTGAGCTTTGTTGCACAAATGATGCCAGTTTGGAGTACCTACTGATAGTAGTACCACTGTACCATTGAACAGATTTTCAACCTCAGAATAATCTGTGAGAAATGCCCGCAGCACCAACAACATCTATATCATGTGTTTGTAGACTTCAGGAAAGCGTTTGCCCGAGTTTGGCAATGCAGCCCTGTGGGCAACCATGAGAGTGTACAACATCAGCCCCAACATTATTAAAGTCATCAAAAACCTGTATGACAAGGCTACCAAGTGCAGTCCTTCACAACAACGCCATCGGGAACTGGTTCAGAACAACCATCGGCGTGCGTCAAGGATGCCTACTCTCTTAAACATTCTTCAACATCTTTCTAGAGCGCACCCTGTCTTTGCAGATCACGAAGCACAGTCAACATAGGGGGTAGAGAAATTTCCAACTTTCGTTTTGCGGATGACATTGATGGATTGGCTGGAGAGTAACAAGAACTTTAACAGCTGGTAAAGAGGCTTGACATCACCTCCAGAGCCTTTGGAATAGAAATAAGCGCAGAGAAGACCAAAATGATGACCAACAACACCAATGGCATCAACACGGACATCAAAGTACAAGATCAATCCATAAACACGGTGGACAGCTTACATATTTAGGAGCAATTGTATCAGACAGTGGGTCTCCACAGGAAGTCCTTTCCAGGAAAGCACAAACAACTGCTGCCTTGACAACATTGAAGCCCATTTGGAAAGACAGGACCATTAGTCTACCCTCCAAGATAAGGTTGCTGCGCTCCCTTGTCATCTCCATTTTCCCATACTCTTGCGAAATATGAACCACCATAGCAGACCTGCAACAAAGAATACAGAAGACTTCTGGGCATTTCCTATACTTCGGACATCACCAGTGACGAAGTCCCAAAGACCATCACACAAGCTATTGGACAACACGATGACTTACAGTGGTGAAGAAATGGAGACTCCGATGGTATGGCCACATCACCGGAGGACTGCTGAGCTTTTGAGAATGGAGGTAAAGATGGAGAACGCTGGTTAACGATCCTCTGTTGTGCCCCAACGACTTTCGAGTTACGGGATAGAATAGGATAGAATAGAATAGGAGTGATAGTAGATATGTGCTAAATAGCGGAATATAATAATATAATAATAATAATAATAATAATAATAATAATAATAATAATAATAATAATAATAATAATAATAATAATAATAATAATAATGTCACAAAACTAATGTTACTGGGTGATCACTACTTGTGAAGGACTTCCTTGACTTTCATGACTTACCCCAGAACGTGGTTTTATTTCAATAAAAAAAAACTAAGGTACACAATTTCTTTCCATCACTTCACAAACACATAACACGTTTTTCCAAGTTCGATTCTTTTATTATATTCTGTTGTCGTTGTTTTTTCGAAAAAGATATGATCGGAGTGATATTTTGACAATACTTCTCATCGTGGTTACCGAATTAAAGTTCACTTCACTTGAATATTTAACTTATCTGTGATTAAAGTCCTCGTTGCTGTTGTTGACAAATGAAGAACCGGATTAAGGCTGAGTTGGAGGAAGAGTTCATCGTAGATGGAACTTGGAGCTGATGTCGCTGTTAGATCTAGTGACTGTCGTTGACTAACAGTCCCACCGTAGAATCAATCACCCAGACCACGAACATAGACGTCAGAGAAGAGTCCAACGTGGTCTCGAAGATGAGATAGATACGGAAACTCAAAATAAAAAAACACACCTGCCGAATGAAAAACTAGTCTTAGATATTTGCATGAAAAATATTTCCATACAAACCTAAACGTATCCAGGTCCGGCTCTGCTTGGAAAAACACATTATGATTAACACATCAGTCCCCTGAAAACCAAATGCATTCAAATGAACAAACTATCTTACTCTGGAGAACAAATGTATTCAATGAACAAACTATCTCACTTATCATAATAATAATAATTACTGTATTTATAATGCGCTTATCTTATAATAATTATAACTCTAAGCGCGCACTCACAACTCACGCACGCATGTGCACGCTTTAGACAATGACACATGTAACAATTACGCAAAAAATACATTCACTCAAATATGCTCATACCACAAACAGACCAGACACTATATGCAAGAGACAGCTGGCGATGGGGTGCGTAGTGAGGTCATAGTGTTAGAACTGCTTGAAAAGGTAAGTTTTGAGGGCAGACTGGAAGGAGGTGGGAGAGGGTTTCTGACGGAGAGAGAGTGGAAGAGTATTCCAGATGGATGGGCCGTAGACAGAGAAGGAGCGGGACCCGAACGTGCTGAGTTTGGAGCGAGGAATGCGGAGGCGGAGAGGGTCGGAGGCAGAGCGAAGAGAGCGAGAGGGAATGTATGGGTGAAGTAAGTCAGAGAGATAGAGAGGAGCAATCTCCTATGGAAATTATCTTGAATGAAGCAAAATCAAAATATTTACCCCGCCGTGCAAGAATTCGGCTAAGACAAATCAAACGCTGAGGAACAACTGATTTCCTGGCCAACTGGGTTGATGACCCCCCGTCAATCCTCTTCAAGCGATCCCATGCAAGGAAAACAGCATACGTTCCGTCCCAGCCATGTCAGACATCGTCCAGCGGCAAGCTAAATAATTGTTGGCACCCAATTCGTCAAGTTGCCCCGGAGCTTGGGTTATGTCCTCCCTGTCCCGTCTAGATCTTCCTCCCAACTGATCTTTCGACTGTTTATTTAACCGATTCTGCCTCGAATCTATTTCACCTAGGCTACCACACTTTTTACCACTGGAATAGCCAATGAGAACATCACAAAACAAAAAGAAACTATCACCTCAAATATTACATTTATAAAATTAATATCTTACAATATTTTTGTTTTTCCTAAAATTTTACTATCAGAACTAATCTCCATCTTTCACACAAAAGAATTTTCAAAAAAAAAAAAAACAACAACGTCCATTTTATTATTTTTAAAACTAAACATAGAACACACAAAAAAATGGCGATTGACAGTAGCAAAACTGACGCCATATCCCTAACATTGCCACAGGCGCCCAATACAAAAGTTTGCACTTGGAAAAATAAAAATACTCGCGAGCTTTTCGTTTCGCGACAAATAATAATAACAATAACTATTATGATTATTTACCACCCATTGGCCATGGGGGGAAGAAAGCCTTCAGTTTCTTAGGGCCCACTGCATGAGCAGATTTATCATTGCTCTCAGCGTCCTGCCCGTAGTCACTCCTTAAAAAAAAGCAAAAAAGCACAAAAAAAGCAAGTACTCTTTGCACAAGTAAACGGAAGTGAAAGCAACGCCAAGGGACGTAACCATGCCGTAGTAATAAGATAGTCTTTCGACCGCAAACATCCATAGTCTTTGGATGTTGGTGGTAGACACCACGTCAAGTAGCATCCGGAGATAGAACACAATTATTTTAAAATACAATTTCCTTATATTTATATTTTTAAAATTTCATTACATTGATTTTTTTTCTTACTTTTTTTTTTCGTGTAGTTTTTTTATAATTTTTTTTCTTTGGGGGGGGAGGAGGGGTAGGGGTGGAGAGATAGTTCCGAAACCCATGGAACCACCTCCCCTTCCTCCCCTTAGATCCGCCCTTGATGTTAATTAGTTAGTCATTATTTAAAGGGTCCAGCAGACTGCAAAGAGCCGAATCAGGACCAGTGCATTATTTCAATGTGACTATCTCTTTAATTCGTTAAAATCAGTACAACTTATGTTAATCTGATGAATAAAACTTGATGCAACAACAACAAAATAATTCGTTAAAATCATCAGATATCGGGCAGTTGTGTTTGTGTATGTGTGTGTAGGGGTGATGAGTAGGGTTGGGGGGCTCGGGTGGAGGTAATGGTTACTTGAAATATTTTTTTTTTATATTGTTTTCCTGTAATGCAATGGATTCTTTTTTTGATTTTTTTTTGTTTACCGATATTAATCTATTTAGCTGTGTGGAGAGGCTTTCTTTGATGCGCATTAAGCTGACTGTTGTTTGGCAATGCGCTTTATAATAATAATAATAATAATAATAATAATAATAATAATAATAATAATAATAATAATAATAATAATAATTTAAAAAAAAAAAACAGCTAATACTGACTACTACTACTACTACTACTACTACTACTACTACTACTACTACTACTACTACTACTACTACTACTATTATTATTATTATTATTATTATTATTATTATTATTATTATTATTATTATTATTATTTTTATTATTATTATTATTATTATTATCGTGAATGACCCTTGTGCTCCCGCAAGTCTTGGTGACAATCGTCACCATCTGCACCACTATCACGGCCACCACCCTCGTCATCTCCATCAACCTTATCATTATCATCACAGCAATAGAGTAAACGAGTTTTTCTAGGCAAATATTGTGGCGATGGTCATCCAAAGCGCTCAGACCCCGGGAGTCTTAGTGACCATTGTTGGAGTGCAGCTGCTGTGATTCCGATACATCGTTAGTGCCAGTCGATGCATTGGTCTTCCTGCTTCCCGGGGACGTAGATTTCCCCCTTTTAATCGATACACTGATCGAAGAAGCCAATTACGATGTCCTATTGTTCTTGTTCTGCTTCATGCCAAATGCTTGTTTTACGGGAGTGTTTGCCAACGTGCGTATTTGTATGTTTCTTGCATTATATCTTTGTAACGAGAGACCGTGGGAGGAAGGCAGTTAGATGATGGGTGTATATTTTGGTGCCTCTTTTGTTCTATGTCCTTCAAGTCCAAGTTTTTTTTTTAATGGGGTGTATTTGCGAGTGGGTGTATCACCTGTGTTTTCCAGGGGTGGCCTGATAGCACAGTTGATGATGAGCTGGTTTCCTAGTCTGAAGATCGCGGGTTCCAACCCTGCGTGGGACGACCTTACGTGACTTAGGTACGAGACTTGTTTTCAGGACACTGAGGGTTTTCTCAGGGGACTTCGGTTTCCCCCCTCCCTTCAAAAAAAAGACTTGGATGCAGTCAATCTATAGTTTCTAAAATAACATTTATTTCTATTCCGACTTCTTTTTTTTACTAGCGATCTCGCGCTTTGAGTTGGATTGAAGAAAATGCGCGTGAAAGCATCCTGTATTATTTATAATAATAATAATAATAATAATAATAATAATAATAATAATAATAATAATAATAATAATAATAATAATAATAATAATAATAATTATTATTATTATTATTATTATTATTATTATTATTATTATTATTATTATTATTATCATTATTATTATTATTATTATGGTTATTGTTAATAATAATAATAATAATAATAATAATAATATTAGTATTATTATTATTATTATTATTATGGTTATTGTTATTAATATTATTAGTAGTAGTAAATTGTCATAACGAGAGGATGAGGATGGTGTGTGGTGGGGTGAATAGTTAGTTAGTTAGTTAGTCATTGTTTATAGGATCCAGCGGACTGCAAGGAGCCGAATCAGGACCACAACTTAGTTGAAAGAGGACTCACCCCCGATCCGTATAAAAGATCTGCTCAAACAACCCTTATGCTAACACTGAAAGCACTCCACCAGCCGGCCACTTTACAATAAAGGCATCCCATGCAAGGGACGCTGAAGCTATACTCTAATTTAGCGAACAACCGTTTACAAAAACAAAATAGAATATAAACATAATTATAAAATAATAACAAAACACATAGGCTTACATATAAAATGCCTCCATTGCTAAATAATAATACCATAGTAAGCCCTAGTAACCATTTGGCAGAGAGCGTCCAATAATCCCAAGCTGACCCAACAAATCCCATACACAAATGAGGAGTTTGGGGAGAGTTTTCAAGAAAAAGGGTTGGCACTGGTCTACAGAAGAAGGTAGAATATTGATAGACCAGATTAGGGACGAGGAAAGGACAAATGAGAATGACAGAAACAGTGGTCATTTAAAGCACTAAAATTCCACAAATTTGGAATACAATTTATACAGAAAACCCCGGCACCCCCGGCCAACCGGGGTGTTTGGGGTGAATGAATGAAGAAAAAGGCGACGAAGGTGGTGAGTATCTTTTGATGCCCCAGTGGTTCTATTTGCTTCAAGTAAAATTGCTTCTTTTATTGGAGTGTTTGCGAGTGTTTGTATTTGTTTGCGTTTGTAGTATGTGTTTGCGATGAAGAGGGTGGGAGAAGAAGGACGAGGAAAAATGGAACTACTACTACTACTACTACTACTACTACTACTACTTCTACTACTACTACTACTTCTACTACTACTACTACTACTTCTACTTTTACTACTACTACTTCTACTACTACTACTACTTCTACTACTACTACTACTACTACTACTACTACTACTACTTCTACTACTACAACTACTACTTACTACTACTACTACTACTACCACTACTACTACTACTTCTTTTACTACTACTACTTCTACTTCAACTACTTCTACTACTTCTACGTCTACTACTACTACTTCTACTACTACTACCTCTACTACTACTTCTACTACTACTACTTCTACTACTACTACTACTACTTCTACTACTACTACTACTACTACTACTACTACTACTACTATAGCGCTTTTTAAAATGTAAAATATATGTATTATTACCGTAGCACCTGTGTCAGGGATTAGCACACATCGCAACAGGTTTCCAAATGAGTTCGATCACATATTTCCGGATACGGTCTATTACCGTTTGTTTGCATTTCTGCAAAATGACATCAATTGTGCCACTGCAATGATTACAATAGATTTAGATTCATGAAATGACATCATTTGTGCCACGGCAAAGATTACAATAGATTTAGATTCATGACATGACATCAATTGTGCCACGGCAAGGTTTACAACAGATTTAGTTTCGTGCGAATGCAGTACCATTTACAAACGTTATAAGCAATTTTCACTAGGGAGTTACTTTTCAACCACACTTTACCTCTGTACTATAATCCTATCCTGACCTATCCTATCCCGTAACTCAAAGGTCGTTGGGGCACCACAGATGATCGTCCAACCAGCGTACTCCACCTTTCTCTGTTCTCAGCAACCCTCATGGCTTCGTTCAGTGTCAAACCAGTCCATTCTCGATTGTTGTCCTCCCACCTCTTTTTCTGCCTCCCTCTTCTTCTGCCTCTACGATAGTATTATTTTACAAATATCAAAAGTACAACTAAACAATAATCGTCGCTGTGGGCGGATAGTGTGCGACAATTTTTTTCCAATGACCAATATAACGGACTAGACTTCTGTAAACACACACACACACGCGCACACGCACACACGCACACACACACACACACACACAAACAAACAAACAAACACACACACACATGTGGAGTGGTGCTTATACCCACGAGGTATAGAATAAGATGCATTATTCATTGAATCAGAGTTGTCTGCGCATCTTTCTCCTAGCTGCTGTCGAGTGGTAGTCCCTGTTTCACAGCTGAGGAAACACTGCATCTTACGAACGACTACATAGGAGAGAGACAGAGAGAGAGAGAGAGAGAGAGAGAGAGAGAGAGAGAGAGAGAGAGAGAGAGAGAGAGAGAGAGAGAGAGAGAGAGAGAGAGAGAATATCAATCGAGGTCTAGTCTGTGCACACACTTTAAAGATCCTGACGCTCATGTCTTAGACGGGCCTGCTACACAAAAACACAGACGCTCTATGTAGATCCCTTCTCCCCATCCGCGGTCGCCCAGGATTGTGCTCATTCATCTGGGCGTCCGACTACGCACCCAAAGGTTGCAAGTGGGCCCGCGGACTGCTTGAGTTAGATCCTGTATCGGCCAGCGCCTTGAGCAGCTCTTGAGCTGTAAAAGCGGGATATTTAAGTGATATCAATAAAATAAAATAAAATAAATGAGACAGACATACAGGCACAGACAGAAAGACAGAAAGCCTAGAGAGCGATTGAGAGGCAGGTCGACAGTGAGAAATACAGACGAATTATTGTGCATGTACATTTGTACATGAAGAAGAAGAAGAAGAAGAAGAAGAAGAAGAACAACAACAACAACAACAACAACAACAACAACAACAACAACAAAACAGAAAAATAAGACAACAACAACAACAATAACAATACAAGAACAAGAAAAACAAGAACAAAAAGAAAGACGATCAATATACTGGCCTATCATGATCCTTTACCTTAACGCAAATCCTTCTTCTTATGGTTGTACTGATAATTATTGGCTAAATTCGGTAGCGATGCACTGCACACACACTGTTATGATCTGTGCCCCTAAGGCACAGACAGAGAACGTTCGACCGATTGCGATGACAACCATTTAGGTTTGAAAGATATATTTCAGAATTCGCGTGTGAAATATAGGAGTTACAGCAGATAAATGAGTAGGGCTTGATGATAGACCACATGGTCCAGATTCATTACAGGAATTAACAGGATGGTAGCCAAGGTAGATAGTTCAGCTAAGTTCCTGTATTGCATCTCTGGACTGACTGTCTAACTGACTACCATCAAGTCCTTTTCATTCTCTGCTATTACTTCTGTTCGGCACATTCGCTTTAAGTCCCTTTGCACCCTTTCTTGGTCTTCTATATCATCCTATCCCTATCCTATCCTGTCCCGTAACCCGAAGGTCATAGGGGCACCACAGATGATCGTTTAACCAGCATACTCCATCTTTCTCTGTCCTCAGCAGCCCTGATGGCTTCGCTCAGTGTCAAACCAGTCCATTCTCGAATGTTGTCCTCCCACCTCTTTTTCGGTCTCCCTCTTCTTCTACCTCCTTGCACTGTGCCTTGCAGAATAGTCTTTGCAAGGCCTGATGATCTGCTGACGTGGCCATACCATCGGAGTTTCCGTTTCTTCACCACTGTGAGCAGGTCATCGTGTTGTCCAATGGCTTGTGTGATGGTCTGTTGGACTTCGTCGTTGGTGATGTGTTGGGTATAGGAAATGCCCAGAAGTCTTCTGTAGCACCTCATCTCCATGCTTTGTATTCTTCGTTGGAGATCTGCTGTGAGGGTCCATGCTTCGCAAGCATATAGGAAGATGGAGATGACAAGGGAGCGCAGCAGTCTTACTTTGGAATGTAGGCTGATGGTCCTGTCTTTCCAAATGGGCTTCAACCTTGTCAGGGCAGCAGTTGTTTGTGCGATCCTGGAGAGGACTTCCTGTCGGGACCCATTGTCTGATACAATGGCTCCTAAATATTTGAAGCTATGCACTGTGTTGAGGGATTGGCCTTGGACTTTGATGTCCGTATTGATGCCATTGGTGTTGTTGAACATCATTTTGGTCTTCTCTGCACTTATTTCCATTCCATAGGCTCTGGAGGTGGTGTCAAGCCTCTGTACCAGCTGTTCAAGTTCTTGTTCCTCTCCAGCCAATCCATCAATGTCATCTGCAAAACGAAGATTGGAGATTGCTCTACCCCCTTTGCTGACTGTGCCTTCATGGTCTGCAAGAGCATCTGACATGATGCGCTCTAGGAAGATGTTAAAGAGTGTTGGAGAGAGTAGGCATCCTTGACGCACACCGATTGTTGTTCTGAACCAGTTCCCGATGGCGCTGTTGTGGAGGACTGCACTGGTAGCCTTGTCATACAGGCTTTTGATGACTTCAATAATTTCAGGGCTGATGTTGTACACTTTCATTGTTGCCCATAGAGCTGCATGCCAGACTCGGTCAAACGCCTTCTTGAAGTCTATGAACACATGATATAGATGTTGTTGGTGCTGTAGGTATTTCTCACAGATTATTCTGAGGTTGAAAATCTGCTCAGTGGTACTTCGCCCTGCCCTGAATCCTGCTTGTTTTTCAGCTATGATCTGTTCGGCTTGGGGTTTCAACCTGTTGAGTATTATTTTCAGGAGGACCTTGCTGGGATGGCTGATGAGGCTGATGGTCCGGTAATTTTCACACTCCTGAAGGTTACCTTTTTTGGGAAGAGTGATGACAAGCGACTGGGTCCATGGTATAGGCCACTCCCCACTCTGCCAGATCTTGTTACAGATAATGGTGAGGGCATCAATCATCGCTTCTCCTCCTGCTTGTAGCAGTTCCGCGGGTATGTTGTCCACTCCCGCTGACTTCCCTTTCTTTAGCGCTTGCACTGCTGCCTCAACTTCTTCCCGGAAAATTGGGAGGATTTCTTCTTCTTCTCTGTTCTCGGGACATGCAAGAACTGATGGGTCTCCATTTGGTGTGTGGTTGTAAAGGTCAGAGCTGTACTCTGTCCATCTGTCCAAGACTTCTTGTTCTTCTGTAAGGCATATGCCAGACTTGCTTTGGATCGTGGAGACTTTGGGCTGTTTGACACTTGTCAGCCGCTTCACTGTCTGGTAGGCCTTCTTGCTGTTGTTCTTGTTCAGACTGTTCTCTATTTCCCGGCATTGATCATCTATCCAGTTCTCCTTTGCTGTGCGCACGCCTTTTCGGATGTCATTGTTGATTTTTCGGTAGACATCAGGTCCCTGTGAGGTGTTCTTTTTCTTTTTCATCTCTCTTCGTTTATCACACAGATCCAAAAGTTCAGGTGTGATCCACGGCTTCTTCTTTGGTCGGTGCTTGCCAAGGATCTCAGTGGCGGCATCTGTCACAGCTGAGTTGAAGGTGGTGGTCATGGTGTTGACATCTACTTCACCAGCCCCCAAAATGAGCAGTGGTGCAAATTTCCCTCCAATTGTGGCCTGAAATAGTTCTGCCACCTCCGGGTCTTGCAGTTTGTCCAGGTCGAACTTCAGTCTAGTGCACTTTGCTGTATTTACTCTCTTCAAGTGGAGCCGGAAAGACATCATCACGAGATCGTGGTCACTTCCGATGTCTGCTCCTGGAAAAGTGCGTGTCCTGCCAATGTTGATGCTTGATCCGAAGCGTTTCTTGACCATGATGACTAGTCTATTTGGTTGTGATGCTCCCCGCCAGGACTGTGCCATGTCCATCGTCTGGAGTTTTTGTGGAGACCAAGCGTGTTTGCCAGTACCAGATTGTTGTATCTGGCAAACTCCAAGAGTCTCAGACCCCTGTCATTTGTCTCGTTGTTGCAGTGGGGTCCACATGTGTCTCCCCAGTTGTGGTGCGCATCTTGGCCAACCTTGGCATTCCAGTCGCCTTGCACTATGACTATGTCCTTCTTCGGCACTTGGTCAAGGACCGCCTGTAGATTTTCATAAAAATCCTCCACTTCGCTGTCGTCATAGTCTTATGTTGGGGCATTGGCCTGGATGATGGTGATGTTGAAAGGGGCTGCTCTCAGGCAGATGGTAATGAGTCTACTGGAGACTGGGCGGCAACCCATGACAGTGGCTAGAATGTTCTTGTGGACCAAGAATCCAACGCCGTGTTCGTGCCTATCATCTCTACCGCTGAAATAGAGCTTGTGGCCTTTGTCGGTCGTTGTTTCACCTAGGCCTTTCCAGCGCAGTTCGCTGATGCCTAGAACGTTCCATCGATAGTGGTCCAACTCGTGGGCCAGTTCTTCTAATTTTCCTTCCGCAGTTAGGGTCCTGACATTCCAGGTTCCTATGACGATGTTGTTTCTCGTGCGGAACTTGCTAAATTGTCCATCAGTAGCATACTTAACACCTCCGTCCTGGTGGCCAACGGAAGGCGCGGTCCTTGTGCCGGGCGACGACCGATCCGGAATGGAATTAGTGGATTGTGTCATCATGTAGTGTGTCTTGGGCAAAAAAGACCTGGCGGTGCCCAATCCTCTCCAGGCTGTTGGCCACAGCCGAAATCCACGAATACAGTGTGGCTCGCCTTGGCACATGGTCGTTGAACCTGTAGTAACGTGAGGTTCCTCCGCCCTGGCCGGTGACTTCTGTGTAGAAGACTTTCGCCCAGTGATGCCGTGCTAACATCACCCCTGTTAGTCGCCGAGTGGGGAGATGTTGAAGAAAAAATAAAATAAAATGGTACTATATTTGAATCCCATTTGGATTTATGAAAGTAAAAGCTCTGATTTTGACTTTGAGGGAAGGGCACACAAACATCACTCCCCCACCCCCATGTCCCCTCCCCCTCCCACCCCCTAAAAAAAGGTGAAAAAACCACTTACTAAAACCTTTTTTTTTTTCAATCCCATTTTGATTTTGCCAAACTTCAGAGCACGCGCCATGGTACCTCTTCTAGTAGACGGAGATCTTCAAGACCAATTTGGAGCAGGATTCCGGTACAGTGGTGGTTAAACGTTTTAACCAAAAGAAGGAAAAAACTTTGTTATAGATTAATACTGTGTTGGCGTTGAGGTTGGTATGTTGTAAGTTGGATTGTAATACTCATTGCATATTCCATTTTGTTTTCATTTGACAGTTGACAGTTGTTTATTTGTTTATTTTGTAGGGGGAAAATGGAAGGCACCATCAAGATGAAATATTTATTTACAAATGATTGGGATTCTTTGTACTTTGCTGTTCTTTCTCTCCTTCTGTATTTTTTTAATTTTAAAAGTTTTGCTTGCTTCATTATCAGATTACCTTCTTGTTGCTTTTTCAAATCAGTTGCGTTCAACTTTATAAATCAGATGGAAGGCACTGTGGGTTCGGGCATTAAATAGAATAGACCCAACGTTTCTATATCATACGCTTTGTAATTTAAATATTGAACCCCAAAGGCAACCCATGAAGAGCTGAACCAAATAATCATCCATCCATCTGTCCATTCATCCAACCAACCACCCATTCATATTATTGATGGCTTTCATAATGCTCTGCTCTGACTCAGTAATTGGTGGGTTTAGATTTTATTGTACCAGAACTGCACACCCAACCACACCTTGCCAGACTGAATATCACAGCAACTGCAAGCGTGGTCTGATAACCTACGGACCCCACCAGACGGCGGGAAGGAGACTACGTGATGTTTATACCAGAACCACACATGAAAAATAACATTATACTGTTGTAGAATGCGGTAGTTATCGACACTGGGTAACATGACGGGGATCCTGTTAACTAACATCATAAACAACTTTTCGGCAAGACTGGGAAGCAGGCACAACAGTAAAATGTGATGAATCAGCGGCGCCACCATGTTGTAGCCGTCATATAAGCTTTTAAACGAGAGGTTTCGATTACAATGTACCTCTGCCGTGAATTGACAAAACCGAATAAGTCCACCTAAGGTCGAAAATGAGTTTTTTGCGCCATCAAACTTGCAAGAGAATGACGCATCTTACCTGTAAAAATCAAATCCGAACTATGTTTAGATTTGGAGATATCATAGAGTAAGTCCTTGTTAAAAAATTTTTAAGTGGGGGAATAAACTGATAAAACCAAGCAAGTCCCCTGCGATTTTGTTTCGGCGATCCTCTGGCTGATGCTCGAGTTGGCATGATGACGTCATTTTCTACAATAACCTGACAAAGAAAAGTAAGTCCTCCCGACCAATGAGAAAGCGCCTTAAGATGAAGTGGACCAGTGAGAATCCATGTTATTGCTGCTGTGCAATATTATTTTCCTGTGAAAATGATGACGAAATTTTGGTCAGCAAAGGACGTGTTCGGCTTTTTGAAAAAGAGTTTTCTTCATGTACTTTCCTGCCCACCATGAAGGATCCTGTAGATCTTCCGCCTACGCGGCAACTTCCACGAGGTGTGAAAATAAACAAACAAACTAACCTATCCTATCCTATCCTGTCCCGTAACCCTGAGGTCGTAGGGGCACCACAGATTAACCAGCATACTCCATCTCTCTCTGTCTTCAGCAGCCCTGATGGCTTCGCTCAGTGTCAAACCAGTGCATTCTCGAATGTTGTCCTCCCACCTCTTTTTCGGTCTCCCTCTTCTTCTACCTCCTTGCACTGTGCCTTGCAGAATAGTCTTTGCAAGGCCTGATGATCTGGTGACGTGGCCATACCATCGGAGTTTCCGTTTCTTCACCACTGTGAGCAGGTCATCGTGTTGTCAAATGGCTTGTGTGATGGTCTGTCGGACTTCGTCGTTGGTGATGTGTTGGGTATAGGAAATGCCCAGAAGTCTTCTGTAGCACCTCATCTCCATGCTTTGTATTCTTCGTTGTAGATCTGCTGTGAGGGTCCATGCTTCGCAAGCATATAGGAAGATGGAGATGACAAGGGAGCGCAGCAGTCTTACTTTGGAATGTAGAATGATGGTCCTGTCTTTCCAAATGGCTTCAACCTTGTCAGGGCAGCAGTTGTTTGTGCGATCCTGGAGAGGACTTCCTGTCGGGACCCATTGTCTGATACAATGGCTCCTAAATATTTGAAGCTATGCACTGTGTTGAGGGATTGGCCTTGGACTTTGATGTCCGTGTTGATGCCATTGGTGTTGTTGGTCATCATTTCGGTCTTCTCTGCACTTATTTCAAGTCCACAAGCTTTGGAGGTGGTGTCAAGCCTCTGTACCAGCTGTTCAAGTTCTTGTTCCTCTCCAGCCAATCCATCAATGTCATCCGCAAAACGAAGATTGGAGATTGCTCTACCCCCTATGCTGACTGTGCCTTCGTGATCTGCAAGAGCACCTGACATGATGCGCTCTAGGAAGATGTTGAAGGGTGTTGGAGAGAGTAGGCATCCTTGACGCACACCGATTGTTGTTCTGAACAAGTTCCCGATGGCGCTGTTGTGGAGGACTGCACTGGTAGCCTTGTCATACAGGTTTTTGATGACTTCAATAATTTTAGGTCTGATGTTGTACGCTTTCATTGTTGCCCATAGAGCTGCGTGCCAGACTCGGTCAAACGATTTCTTGAAGTCTATGAACACATGATATAGATGTTGTTGGTGCTGTAGGTATTTCTCACAGATTATTCTGAGGTTGAAAATCTGTTCAGTGGTACTTCGCCCTGCCCTGAATCCTGCTTGTTCTTCAGCTATGATTTGTTCAGCTTGGGGTTTCAACCTGTTGAGTAATATTTTCAGGAGGACCTTGCTGGGATGGATGATGAGGCTGACGGTGCGGTAATTTTCACACTCCTGAAGGTTACCTTTTTTGGGAAGAGTGATGACAAGCGACTGGGCCCATGGTATAGGCCACTCTCCACTCTGTAAGATCTTGTTACAGATAATGGTGAGGGCATCAATCATCGCTTCTCCTCCTGCTTGTAGCAGTTCCGCGGGTATGTTGTCCACTCCCGCTGACTTCCCTTTCTTTAGCGATTGCACTGCTGCCTCAACTTCTTCCCGGAGAATTGGGAGGATTTCTTCTTCTCTGTTCTCGGGACATGCTAGAACTGATGGGTCTCCATTTGGTGTATGGTTGTAAAGGTCAGAGCAGTACTCTGTCCATCTGTCCAAGACTCCTTGTTCTTCTGTAAGGCATATGCCAGACTTGCTTTGGATCGTGGAGACTTTGGGCTGTTTGAAACTTGTCAGCCGCTTTACAGTCTGGTAGGCCTTCTTGCTGTTGTTTTTGTTCAGACTGTTCTCTATTTCCTGGCATTGATCTTCTATCCAGTTCTCCTTTGCTGTGCGCATGCCTTTTCGGATGTCATTGTTGATTTTTCGGTAGACATCAGCTCCCTGTGAGGTGCTCTTTTTCTTTCTTTTTTTTAATCTCTCTTCGTTTATCACACAGATCCAAAAGTTCAGGTGTGATCCACGGCTTCTTCTTTGGTCGGTGCTTGCCAAGGATCTCAGTGGCGGCATCTGGCACAGCTGAGTTGAAGGTGGTGGTCATGGTGTTGACATCTACTTCACCAGCCCCCAAAATGAGCAGTGGTGCAAATTTCCCTTCAATTGTGGCCTGAAATAGTTCTGCCACCTCCGGGTCTTGCAGTTTGTCCAGGTCGAACTTCAGTCTAGTGCAGTATTTACTCTCTTCAAGTGGAGCCGGAAAGACATCATCAAGAGATCGTGGTCACTTCCGATGTCTGCTCCTGGAAAAGTGCGTGTCCTGCCAATGTTGATGCTTGATCTGAAGCGTTTCTTGACCATGATGTAGTCTATTTGGTTGTGATGCTCCCCCCTGGGACTGTGCCATGTCCATCGTCTGGAGTTTTTGTGGAGACCAAGCGTGTTTGCCAGTACCAGATTGTTGTATCTGGCAAACTCCAAGAATCTCAGACCCCTGTCATTTGTCTCGTTGTTGCAGTGGGGTCCACATGTGTCTCCCCAGTTGTGGTGCGCATCTTGGCCAACCTTGGCATTCCAGTCGCCTTGCACTATGACTATTTCCTTCTTCGGCACTTGGTCAAGGACCGCCTGTAGATTTTCATAAAAATCCTCCACTTCGCTGTCGTCATAGTCTGATGTTGGGGCATAGGTCTGGATGATGGTGATGTTGAAAGGGGCTGCTCTCAGGCGGATGGTAATGAGTCTACTGGGCGGCAACCCATGACAGTGGCTAGAATGTTCTTGTGGACCAAGAATCCAACGCCGTGTTCGTGCCTGTCATCTCTACCGCTGAAATAGAGCTTGTGGCCTTTGTCTGTCGTTGTTTCACATAGGCCTTTCCAGCGCAGTTCGCCAATGCCTAGAACGTTCCATCGATAGTGGTCCAACTCGTGGGCCAGTTCTTCTAATTTTCCTTCCGCAGTTAGGGTCCTGACATTCCAGGTTCCTATGACGATGTTGTTTCTCGTGCGGATCTTGCTAAATTGTCCATCAGTTGCATACTTAACACTTCCGTCCTGGTGGCCAACGGAAGGCGCGGTCCTTGAGCCGGGCGACGACCTATCCGGTATGGAATTAGTGGATAGTGTCATCATGCATGTAGTGTGTCTTGGGCAAAAAAGGACCTGGCGGTGCCCAATCCTCTCCAGGCTGTTGGGCACAGCCGAAATCCACGAATACAGTGTGGCTCGCCTTGGCCCCGAGCACGTGGTCGTTGTACATGTAGCAACGTGAGGTTCCTCGCCCTGGCCGGTGACTTCTGTGTAGAAGACTTTCGCCCAGTGATGCCGTGCTAACATTACCCCTGTTAGTCGCCTCTTACGACACGCCGGGAAACGTTGGGCCTATTCTATTCAGTGCCCGAACACACAAACAAACAGCAACAAATATATTACAGACACACAACAAGGGCAACAAAATACAAGACATGCACGTGGTGTAAAGGCAGGAAGATCGCTACAATAGGAAACTGAAAGGAAAATAGTTTTGTATTTTTAAAATTAAATTGGCTGCATCTAATATTATTTTGAAGGGAGAGCAAAAAAACCCATGACTCCTGCATACCAACCCAGGAATATTAAGTGAAGAATGGCTAAAAACAATAAACAGGCACACATATACACTCACTGTAACTGCCGCACCCCATCTTACAAAACCCAACTTATGTGACTCATCTCGTCAGACTTTTAAACAAAGAAACGAAACGGCCTATGGGATTTACTTGGTTTGGTGAATTTTGAAAACAAGGATTTACTTAATAATAAACTGACAAAACCAAGCGGATTTGACTTACTTGGTTTTGTGAATTTTTTTAACAAGGATTTAATTCAATAATAAACTGACAAAACCAAGCGGGTGACTTGCTTGGTTTTGTAATGTTCTCAACAAAGATCTATCTTAAGAATAATCTGACAAAACAAAGCAAGTCCACAAATAGTCTTAAAACATCAAATCTATCAAACATTTCTTTAACATTCAAGGTATGCACTCTTAAATCGAGGAATTGCATTATAATATGACCTTAAACTTCCAGAAACGATCGCGTAATATAGCGCAACACAAAACGTCGATTTTCTCGAAAGTAGGTTTTGTGGACTTGCTCGGTTTTGTCAGTTCACGGCAGACCTGTACGGATACGAGAGGAACATTCCTGTAGAAAATTAGTAACACAAATCCTAAACGGCGTGAATGGGGGAGGCAGCAACGTTAGGACGGGAGATACTCTTATCAAAATTGGACCTTTATGTAGCGAGCACCATCGTGTGGGATAACTGCAGCAACGTCGATCATTGGCGAGTGATATCTTGCGTTTAGTTTTGTTTGTTTGTTCGTATATAGTAAACAATGACAATACTCAGGTTAACCCACAATTCGGGGTAAATCTTCTATTTATGATACACAGTGTTTGGAGACATTTGGGATAAACAAGGAGTTTCTGAGTTTAAAGAGTTTCATAAATTTAGCGTCTGGAGTATTTATAAGTTATAGGTTTATAACCAAAGAAAATATTTTCACACAAAGTCGTGATGTGGATGGCATGCTAAGGAGAAAACCAACGATCTAGAGGCAAGGCAAGGCAAGGCAAGGCAAATTTATTCCAGAAAAAAACCCATTAAGGGCACATGGACATGGTTAAAATAATATACACAAACATGCACAATAATTAATTAACATTTTAGATTTAAAAAATAAAACAAAAATTTTAAACTATTTATTTATACAGCGGGATAGCGTGGAGGGGGGGAGGTGGCAGGGGGAGGTATTGAGTGGGGAAAAGAAGAAAAAGAACTTGATTGGGGACAACAACTATGAATCATAACTAGCAATACAATTCAACCTAAACAACATCAATGACAAACTACTGAAATAATTTGTATTACACATAACCTGTCAACATCCTATCCTATCCTATCCTGTCCCGTAACCCGAAGGTCGTAGGGGCACCACAGATGATCGTTTAACCAGCATACTCCATCTTTCTCTGTCCTCAGCAGCCCTGATGGCTTCGCTCAGTGTCAAACCAGTCCATTCTCGAATGTTGTCCTCCCACCTCTTTTTCGGTCTCCCTCTTCTTCTACCTCCTTGCACTGTGCCTTGCAGAATAGTCTTTGCAAGGCCTGATGATCTGGTGACGTGGCCATACCACCGAAGTTTCCGTTTCTTCACCACTGTTAGCAGGTCATCGTGTTGTCCAATGGCTTGTGTGATGGTCTGTCGGACTTCGTCGTTGGTGATGTGTTGGGTATAGGAAATGCCCAGAAGTCTTCTGTAGCACCTCATCTCCATGCTTTGTATTCTTCGTTGGAGATCTGCTGTGAGGGTCCATGCTTCGCAAGCATATAGGAAGATGGAGATGACAAGGGAGCGCAGCAGTCTTACTTTAACATTTTTACTGTCAACATCAGAACTATATTAATTTTAGAGGAAGTACGTCTTGCAGGAACGTCATTCACATACTCAATCACTCATTCACAGACTCCCTAACCTCTGAAACTGACAGGCCCATGGGGAGGGCTCTAAGGCAACTACCCCCGGACAGTCACCCATGGACAAATACCCACCACCTAGGACATCTACCCACCGGACAAGTATCCCCCACACCATCCTATCGTAACCCACACATTAATTGTTGGCACCCATTCGTGAGAACATATCACATAAATAAAGTAATCAGTGATAGAATACACAAAATAAGTAAGTCACATATGAGTAGTGATAAAATAGAACAGAAGAAAATAAATCGGTTTAGTTTGCCAACTAAGTCAAAAAATCTTATAACTTTTTAAACCATGGAATTTGTTACCTCCACATACGGTTCTGTAAGAGGACTTTGTGTATTTGAAGTCTTGGACTCTGTCAACTTGTAATGTGTTCTAAAACTTGTAAGTCAAAATGTAAACTTGTAAAATCAAAAACTTGAAAATACTCCATCCAGTTTTTTAATTTTTTTTGTCTTATCATTTTGATGAAGAAGACACTAAAACAAACAAACAAATGTGTTCTACTTGTGTGAGCTCCAACGCAACAGCAAACAGTGTAAAGTCAGAATCCATGTCAATTTTTGTATGAAGAACATTTTCCATGAAGAACATCTTGCCTTGTATATAGAAATTAGTTCATGAAAAGTAAAATAAATTATAAAATAGAACAAAAATACGTGTGCTTTTTTCTCTTTTTCCATTCAATAAATATAATTTCAGTGGTATTTGTCCGGTGGGTGGATGCCCTAGTGGGTATTTGTCCAGGGGGTGATTGTCCAGGGGTTGTTGTCCGGGGGTGATTGTCCAGGGGGTAGTTGTCCTGATACCGATGGGGAGATATAAGTGCTGTTGACGCAGAGAGTTTTTGCCACTTCGGTCTGTCTGTAGCTGTTGTCAGTAAGCTTGACAAGTTCAACGCCGTCCATGTTTTAAATGCAATAGTCTGTCAAACGCACGTTGGTATTTTTGAATGCCGTAATTTCCCTGGGACAGAAGGTGCAGAAGTATTTTGATGAAGGCGTTTTCCCTGAGCGCAGTCGTTCGCAGTAAACACTGAATTACTTACTCGCTTCCGGCAATTATTGATTGTAACCCACCCACCCACCCACACACACACACACCTACCCACACACACAAACTCACACACACTCACACACACACACACACGCACACACACACACCACCACCACACACACAACCCCTCCTAAAAAAACCCAACTATATATATTGTCCACCTTGACCACGTGACATATCAACCCCACCGTTGCCACAGCTCTTGCTCTGTGTGATGGTGGTCGTTGTTAGGCTGTAGATGGTGATAATGTTGTCGGCGTTGCTGACAAGGGTCGCGGCGGACTAAAGGAATGAACGGAAAACAACAAGGAAGAAGGACGGAGTTGAAAGATGGGACGGCAGAGGGTAAAAGGAATTATAGCACAGACCATACATGGAGACAGTCTTGATGGAAAGGAAGCGCGGAGGCCAAGTGGGAAAAAGCGACGGCAAAAGAATGGAAGCATTGGGTGTCAGGCGGCAATAACATGACGGGCAGTGCAACGAAATGTCAAGATGGACAGGCCGGGAATGCCGAAAATATAAAATGATCCGGATGCATAGATAAGCGCCCTGTATGACCTTGGATGAGAGTATATACCGGTGTGCACGCTTTGCATCGCATGGATTTCAAAGATCCTGGCGCTCATGTTCTAGACGGGTGATTGCCAGTTATATCAATATCCCCAGCAAGCGCTAGTTTTTTTCCCTTCAATTCCCAATAGCCCAGGATAGTGCTCAGTGGTCTAGTGAGTCAGACAATGCGCCTAAGGCAGCTAGTAGGCGCTTCGGGCAGCGTGAGTTAGATCCTGTATCGGCCAGCGCCTTGAGTAGACGTTGATGTGGAAAAGAGCACTTTAAGAATAATATAATTATGTATGATCTAAGAGGAGGAGTTAGCAGGAGAACGGAGTGCCAGGGGCAATGAGACTATCGGGGAGGGGGGGAAGGGGTACGTTAGGAAATCTTTACGAAAATCTTTTGGAAATCCCTACGTTAGGGGTGGCCTCGTGGCGCAGTGGATAAGTCGCCGGTTTCCTATGCCGAAGGTCGCGGGTTCGATTCCCGCAAGGGGCGAACGTATGTGACTTAGGTACGAGACTATTGAGGTCACCGAGGGTTTTCTCCGGGCACTCCGGTTTCCTCCCTCCCTTCAATAATGGTACAGGACGCAGTCAATATAAAAATTTCAAAAATAAAAATTCGATTTTCTTTCCGTCTTCTAATAGCGATCTCCCTGCCTTTACACCACCTGTTTGAGTGATGGATGTGTGTTTGGTATGTGTGAGGGTGGATGAGACAGGTGAGCGTGTATGTTGGTATAGGTCGCCGCGCTTTGAGCCTGAATGATTTGGGGTAAGGCGCGTATAGCATCCTGTATTATTGTATTATTATTAAATCAGGTGAGTGTTTGGCTGGTTGACAAATGACGGAGCAGCTGTTAACTTGTTGTCTACTGATTGCAGGCTGCAGTGAATTAAACAATGACGTTAATACAACTGTTACCATATTTTTTTTTTAATTTTCTCTTTCACAGTTTTATGAATAGTTGTAAATACCGCTGCGTCCCTGAAGGATTTGACCGGTGATTGACCTTTCGTAATAACCAATAAAAAGTGAGAAAATTGCACTTTTGTCTTTCCCCTCCGCCTTTTTCTCATCATCACCATCATTAATATCTTCACCACAGCAATCATCATCACCATCATCATCATCATCATCATCATCATCATCATCATCATCATCATCATCATCACTATCACCACCATCCCCACCAACACCACTACCACCAAAATCTCAATCGTCAGCATACAGTTATATTACTGCAGTCAAGGTTTACTTCTGGTGTGTCAGAGGTAAAGGTTCCCTTGCTTCTCCCTTTCCTCTTTCCTCCCACACCTCCTCCCCTACTCCTTAAATCTTCCGAGAGCCCTGTTGTACCTTAAGTCTGACTTACATTTGGAGATTACTTTAAAAAAAAAATCAATGGCTATGTTGCTGAATTGGTGTTTTTTGTTTGTGGGCTTAAAGCAGTGTGATGTAAAGATATGTGTGCACTTCTGTGATGGCGATAGTTTTGTTTTATTCTTACCTCGTGTCCATCGGTACTGGTCTCTTGAGCCACCGATTGACGGACAAACTCACACAGGCACGCTACCATGCATTTAGGACAATCACACACAAGGCACAAGGCACAAGGCACAAGACACACAGACAAACACACAAACACATATAATCGCACACCCACAAACATTAACAAGAGTGAGCACTACGATTATCATTAGACTGCAAATACACAGGAGAGAGAGAGAGAGAGAGAGAGAGAGAGAGAGAGAGAGAGAGAGAGAGAGAGAGAGAGAGAGAGAGAGAGAGAGAGAGAATATGACTTATTAATGTATGTGTGTGTTGTGTGCGTGTGAGTGTGTCGTCTGTGCCTCTCTCTCTCTCTCTCTCTCTCTCTCTCTCTCTCTCTCTCTCTCTCTCTCTCTCTTTCTCTCCCGTTTGTTTCTCTGTTTCTCTCTCTCTCTCTCTCTCTCTCTCTCTCTCTCTCTCTCTCTCTCTCTCTCTCTCTATATCTCTCTCTGTACTGGAGGGGTCTGGATTTGTGTTTCTTTGTTTCCCCCGCAGTGTTAACAAGCTACAAATAGCATGACACAGAAAACAAGAGCGGACTGTGATGGCGACATTTTTCAACACAAAATAGCCCTTACTGCCAGACGCGTAGGGAGTAAAAGTAATTATCTGTCAATGTAATTATATGGTCCATTGAATCTCTCCAAGTTAGTCCACTTCTATACATCATCAAGATCTCTCCGTTCACCTTCTTACATTCGCCAGCTTCGCATTCCCCGTATCAAAACCCAAAAAATGTTGGCGGACACTCATTCTGCTCTTCAGCCCCTATAGTTTGGAATTCTCTTCCTTTACTTTTGCCCTCTGCTACATCATCTCTATCCTCTCGCTCTGAAATGAAAACGCGCAGTTTCAACAGCGTCTTTTCTTAAATCTCAGTCCTAAGCTTTCCTCCGTCCCAGTGCTACGGGCAGCCGCAACACCCACCGACTCCCGAGTGTTGCAAAGTCCCGCAACACTGGTCCGGAGGTCAGGAAGGCAGTATGTCCGGAGTGTCCGGATTAGGGAGTAGCGATGTATCACAAGGCGAGAGATCTGAGGAGAGTTCGCCTGGAACAGCAAAACCCTCGCCGTCCTTGCCAATCTGGATGAGAGTATAAACCAAGGTGTACTCTGTGCACGCATTGCATCGCACGGACTTCAAAGATCCTGGCTCTCATGTTCTAGACGGGTGGCTGCCAATGATATCAATACCCCCTGCAAGCACTATGGAGACTATAGGTTCCAGGGAACACCCCGCTTTGTTACATTAGCTTGCTTATAAACCCACTATTCGTAATCAGTATTTGTTACACGCTAAAGGTTGATACTTCCCCTATGCTTGAATCTGTGTAACTCGTATTCGTATCCACGCAGCCCGTTCACTCAGTAACGAGGCAAGTCGTTATAAAGGGTTCCAACGTTATTCAGCAAAAATGTCCCACCGCCGTAGCTCAAGTGGTAGAGCGTTCGCCTGGCACACCGATGACCCAGGTTCGAATCCAGTGGTGGGGCGATATAAAATGTGGCCATTTTCAATGTCCATTTTAGCATTATGATTGCTCTGATGGTTCAATGTTGATTCAGGGCCCTACCCCTCTTTCCCTGGGATGGTTATCCCCGTCTGCCATATCGCCAATGGTGGGTGTAGACGTTAAACCTCAATGTTCATTCAGCAAAAGATGCCAACACCAACAACTGCATTCAAAGACTCTCTTGAAAATACTCCATCCAGACGCGCAGACAGCGCTACATGTATAGTCTCTCTCCAATGTCGAAAGACTGTAGAATATTCTAGAATGGCGCAATCAGTAGAAAAATAAAACTCGTCACAGCAAAATGAGCGCTTGTCTTCCGTCATAAAAGGTTCTACGAACAATGGAAGGCTTTATACTTCTTGTTTCAGGATAGATCTCGAATTTTCAGTAGGTGGTATAAACAAACAATTCCAGAAAGATCTCAATACTGCTAAACAACATCGACTGAAGAAAACAAACAAGCATTATGTAAAGCTTTTCTAACAGCAGCATAGAACTAAATTCAAAGATAAGTAAATGCTATCATTGGCCATTTCTCCAAACAAAATATTTGTAATTATCGTGTGCATCTCAATCGTAACAGCATTACATGCCAGGCCTACGTACTGTGGATGTATGAACAAATAACACATTCTTTTTTTGTTTCTTTTTTTTTTTTAAAATCGTTGACATTCCTACAAATTCAGATAGATCCTGTATACACGGCACACATTTGTCCTGGAAAAAAACAACCGCGAAAAAGTAGTATTAGTGTGTGTGTTTTGTTTTTTTTTTTAAATTTAATCCAAGTTAAATTTTTAATTGTGTTGCATACTTTCCAAGTTAACTAGTTTACATAATAATAGCAAACAATCCCCACATATAATTTTTGGTATAATGTTTACAGAGTTATTTTCCATTTCCACAAAGGAGCGAAGTTCAAACTTACAAACAGCGTAGTATGTGATCAGCAAGCAAGAAGAGGGTGAGTGAACATTAGAACACTAGACACTGGCAACAATACTAGTATTCTTGGGCGACAAATTCGTAATACAGCGACATTATAATAAATAGTAACTCATATCAAAGCCTAAAGGAAGAAGTGTAATTGCCAAGATCTGGTTGCCTTATGTCTTTGCGAAATAAGAATGTTGCGCAAATCCAAAGTGGACATTGGATTGTCTAGGATCACAAGGAAATTAACCAAGTACAACGGATCTGCAATTGTAAGAAAGAAAGTGGATCTTCGATCGCGCAGCGGTAGATAACACGCAGCACTTTGTCTTATTCACACTTTTCTGCTATCCTATGCACCAACGGGAATCCCCTCAATGAAACATACTTCCGGTTTTTTTCTCCGCGTGTTTTAGTGAGTTATTTCCAAATATTCAAGAATAATAACATGTGTCACTGGCCACATGTATCGTACCCTCACATATTTTTATTTTTTTTGCTGCAGTTTATTATCCCTTTCTATCGCCAGTGGCGCGCCTAAACCCTACCTACCTAACATTATTTGTGAATTTTTGAAAAATATTCGGAAAAACATAAAGCCCAGATGCTGGCTCGAACCCACAGCTGTCAGGCGCCATTGGTTTCTGGCTTGTGGACAAGGCAAGTTAGTCCCGCCTTAGCCCACTTGGCCACAACGCTCGCGTAACATAGTCAGTTACTTCGTGTTTTGTGAAGGTTGCGACGGCGAAGCTATGGAAAACTACAAAAGTCTTCAGGTCCTGTTTCACTTTCTGTCGATGATCGACGCACCTCCGAAGTCGCCACAAATACAGGCCTCTACGATTGTTTTTTTGCATCCTTTCACTGAGCATGTACTTCCTCCACCGTTTTTATACTTATCCCACTCGTTTTCTGGCTCTAACAATCGTCGTTTTCGGCAATTTGCCATATTTAAAAGTCACGCATCAAGCTTTGATAAAAGCAAAACAAGCTAGACCGGAACTTGGTTTCATGCTAACCTCGTTTTAATTTATAATGGCGATACCCACGAGTTTTAATGAGAGGTGCCGGAAAGTTGTGAATAGTAAAAAAGAAAGTGGATCTTCGATCGCGCAGCGGTAGATAACACGCAGCAATTTGTCTTATAAATAAGAAGGGTGAGATCAGACTGCGTGGTTGGCTCAAATGGTTTATTCTCAAAACGCCTGAGAACGCACCTGTAATCTAGGCCTATAATAGGTGAAAGTTCCGCATGTAATAAATAGGCCTTAGTCATTGCAGTGTCTTCCTGGTTAGAGGACTGTAGTTTTGGAAGTAAATGAAGATATTATAGGTTCGTTGGCACGCGGTTTGGGAATGAACCGTTTGAGGGGCCGACTCGTTTGGTCATAGATGCGATCTGATCTCACCCTTCTGATACATGGGCTGTACGCTACTACTGCCACCGCTATGCCATCGAGGGTCCACTTTGTGTTTGCTATCGCGGATCCATTCTACTTCGTTAGTGCCCCTGGGCTTGGGTTGGATGCCATAGGTGATTGTCACTGGAATACTTCCCTTCACCGTGTAACACTGGCAGGCAGACAACAGCATATAAGGAGGTACAGGCAATTTGTACAAAGCTTGGCACTACGGTAACTACGAGTATTTGAAGTTCGACATCATATACATGAGAAATATTCTGGACAACTGAAAATATATACACTGATGGATCTGTTCTTCACACAGATGAAGCAGGAGCTGCGTTTGTAATACCGGATTTAAATATATCAGAATTATATTATTTTGGGAAAGGATATTCGATATTCACTGCTGAATTAATTGCGATATTAATGGCTCTAAACACAATTTCTAATCTTTATGTGAGTATATTCAGCGTTGTTTTATGCGTAGATTCTATGTCAGTTTTGCAAGCATTGAATTCAGATGATAATGGTGAAAGAAAAGAAATTACTTTGGAAATTAAAAATATTATTCACAGTTTGATAACTAATGGCACTCAGGTGAATTTTGTCTGGATTCCCTCACATAGTGGTTTCCTTTATAATGACTGGGCTGATCGGGCTGCAAAACTTGGTGCTTCAAATAATAATTCTCAAACAATAAAAATACCGTTGTCTTCTAAAGAAATTCAAAACTCTATAGAAAATAAATTTGTAAAAGACATTAAACTTGCATTTATAATAAATCTGTGTGGAATTGCTAGGTCAATTTCAAGTATGGCACATAGAATAATATTAAACTCAATTAAAACCAAAAATTGTAAAAATGTAAAATGTATATGTGGTGAATCTATTTGTCTGAAACATGTATTACTTCAATGCAGTAATATGCGTCCATTTTTTCCAACTGATGTTTCTATTATCGATTCCATTGATAACATAAGCTTTGATATAAGCATTAGATTAGCAAAAGCTTTGATAGATTCTCCAGTTGCTCAGTTTATATAATTATGTATTTTATATGTATGGATGTATGTATATATCTGGTGTAAATGTGTGTGAATGCGTGCGTACGTCTTATCATCTCGATGAAGAAGACGTTAATAAAACAACCAACCAACCAAAGCTTGGCACTACGGTAACCACGACTATTGCGCCAACGAGGACCAGCAGCAGAAGAAGAACAGCAAAATGAGAGTAGCGCCAGCCAAAGAAGAAGAAAAATAAGATTTCAAATCAAAAAGGACATCTGATCGTCTTCATTACCTCTGTCGGACTCAATTGTCAGATGCCGATGCACGTGCGAAGTTTTTATACTCACTGCAAATTTAACGAAATAGCCAGAACCCTTCTTTTTTTTAATAAAACTGTGGCATGGGAGCGCAAAGAGCAAAATCTTTTGGCCATTTTTATTGGATCGCATTATATCCTGCCAAAATGCATTGTCATGCGACCTTAAAATCTCTGAAGTGCGGACTATATGGCGTTTAAAAAAATAAGTTCATAATTTCAAGCCTTCCCAAGGTTGAGTTTAACAATTTTATCATTTAATGCTTGGCTCAGAATGAAGTCTCGCATCAAATCTTCCCATCTATATTTCGGTCATGTACAGCATTGTGGCGACAATGTACTTGGTTAGAAACTAAAACTTAATTATCGTTTACACGTTTGTTAACCAGATAAGAAGAGCAAGTAATATCAACGAACGAACAGCCTGGGTTGAAGCATATGTGTGCCCTGGTAGCTCCGTGGATAGGGTGCTGGATTTATATGCCGAAGGTCACGGGTTCGAACTCTTCATGGGATGAACTTACGTGACTTAGGTACGAGACCTTTCAGGATACCGAGGGTTTTCTCCTGGTACTCGGGGTTCCTCTGATCATAATGTTATTGGATGCGGTCAGGTTTTGACAATATACGATAGACACATACACATGCACACACAACACACACACACACAAAAGAAAGAAAGAAAGAAAGACAGAAAGACAGACATACAGAACTGTAATACCTTTGTGTTAAAGCTCATTTAAATGAAGCATGTTAGTTGAAATCCGACGATGTGCTTGCCCTTGTCTGTGAACTGCTTGTGGCTTTGCCTGTTGACAGCTAACATACTGAAAAATATCGCTTCCAAAAGACTGACGTGTATTTCATCCTCTCGGATACGTCGTATATTCCTTTGATTGTAATAGGCTTTACGAAAGTAGGGCTAGCATAAATTGGGGCAGAGATTCAAACCTCGCCCACATATCCTCACACTACATTCACCCCACCCCACGCGTCTCTGTCTGTCTGTCTGTCTGTCTCTCACTGTCTGGCTACGCCTCTCTCTGTCTGTCTACGTCTGTCTGTTATTGTTATGTGATCTGTGAGATACGACTTAAACCAGGAAAAGTGCGGAACCGGAAATATTAAAACAGCAGAGCCCCCCCCCCCTCCCCTCACACCCCCATTCCCCCACTCAAAAAAACACAAACAAAACAATAATGATAATTCCCCAGCAATCGCTCGGGAACTAAAAATCTGAATTTCCCTGCAAACTATGGTCGCTGAGCATGCTTTACTTTATCATCTCGAGGCAGACTGATAGTTTAAAGGCATTAAGACAGTATAGTGCACTACTGACTACACTGAATTTCGTTAGGGTCTACTGTGGAAGTCAGCATGTACTATCGGAGCAAATCAATTCGATCGCTCTCTGGAATTTGTTTCTCCCATGGCCTATCCATCACTAATTGAAACCCCCTTAAAACATACGATCAGCTGGCGAAGTAGTTAGTTAGTTATTCATTGCTTATAGGGTCCAGCGGACTGCAAAGAGCCGAATCAGGACCACGAAATCAAGACCACAGCTTCGCTAAAAGAGGACTCGCCCCTGATCGGTAACACTGAAGGCACTCCACCAGCTGGTCACTTTACAATAAAGACATCCCACGCAGGGGACGCTGAGGCTATACTCTAATTTATCGAACGCCCGTTTACAAAAACAAAATAGAATATAACCATCATTATAAAATATCAACAAAACACATACATATAAAATGCCTACACTGCCAAATAATGACATCATAAGAAACCCCAGTGACCACCTGTCAGAAAGCGTCCAATATTCCCAAGCTGATCCAAGAAACCTCACACACAAATGAGGAGTTTTGTCCCGGAAGAGTTCTCAAGAAAAAAGATAGGTGACTGGTCTAGCGAAGAAGAAGATAGTATAGTAGATTGATAGAACAGAGTAGGAATGAGAAAGAAAAAAAGGAGAAAGACAGCGACAGTGGGAATTTAAAGCACAAAATTTCCAGAAAGTGGGGGTACTATTTATACTGAAAGCCCCGGTACCCCCACGGGGGACAGCTGGCGAATAAGAAGCGAACAACCCTGCATAACAAAAAAGGTATATTTGTTTTATTAACCTCTTATTCACCCACACGATAACTGACGCAACGGATGTCGAGTGGGTTTCATACAATAAGCTAGATAAATGTATGAAATGACACGAACGGTTTTCGTATCCATCGACAGGCGGAACAAAAAAGCGCTATCTTAACCAAGTTGGAATTAAGGCTGTGACATTTTCAAGCAATAGTCTTAACAGATTCCACCTCTCTCTCCCTCCTTCACACCCCCCCCCAAAAAAAAAAAAAAAAAAGTTTTAAACAATTCGTGTTGACAAGTTCAAGTCAAGTTCGTTCGTTCGTTTTAAATATACTTGTTTTAAAAATAACTTTTATGTTGTTTTAAATATACTTCATGTTGTTTTAATTAACTTTATTTTGTTTTAACCATACTTTATGTCGTTTTAAATGCACTTTATGTTTTAATTTAAGTATGTGTTTTGTCGCATACTCTAACAATTAAAATGGGGTGGAACACTTAGAGGCGATAGTCACACTTGGGAGAGACTGTCCCCTTTTAAACGGCGAGAGTGAGTTCACTCTCTTGTTGTCAGTCTAGCCTTGGGTATTTTCTGCTATTAGCGATCCAAGGGCTGGTGTGACTAAAACTGAAGTGTAAATAATATATAACGAGGAGAACGCTGCTGTCGTTGATGATTGATTTCGTAATAAAAATGACAATTGGTTTGCTTAACAAAACTTCTGCTTCTTGAATGAGCATTGACGTTTACACCCACCATTGGCGATATGGCAGACAGGGATAACCATACCAGGCAACAACGGGTGGGGACCTAAATGAACATTGAACCACCAGAGCAATCATACTGCTAAACTGGACAGTGAAAAAGGCTACTTTTATTTTGCCCATCACGAGATTTGAACCTGGGTCATCGGTGTGCCAGGCGAACGCTCTACCACTGGAGCGACGGTGATTAGCCCTCTCCCCCCCCCCTACCTCCTTCCTCGTACTCCCCATGTTTCTTATGATGTCAACAAAGCAAAGAAGATCATTTCCGTTCATTATAATGCATTAATGTAAGATGAACACAAATTATTCTGTTCTTCATTGAGAAATGAGTTGAAGTCACCAATCAGAAGCGCTGAGCCGCTAATACTATATAAGGAATGAAGGGACAATCAAGATTTAAGAAGAGTCGTGTCCTTATGCAAATTTAGAAGTGAAGACGAATATAGAGTGCGGCCAATTCTAATAACTCCTATTCTACTAGCTTTAAAGCTTTGAAGAATCACAATTGCTTCCCTTGAGTCTACTTTAGCCTTTTTGTCGTGATTTCCAGTTTATGGCCGCGCTCTGCATATGAATTTTACTGTCTGTAAGTATTGACCCAAGAAAAGTTTCTTTTTTGAGATTACGGTGACCATCACGCGGCCATACCGAGGTGCGGCCAATTCTAATAACTCCTATTCTACTAGCTTTTTCTGTTTTTTTTTTTTCGTTTCTTGTCTTATTTGTGTTTTTGTAAGTTTTAAAAAGTTGTAAAGGGCCTGGCCGATTGTCGGGCATGGTGTCGGCCGCGTGTATGCATGGTGGCCGCAGCTGTGGCTTATTGTTGGACGCACCTTGGCCACCTGGCCGCATCATGGTACACTGAAATTGTGCAGATATTGCTAAGTCAGTCAGTAAGCGAAGCTTTACGTCCTATTATAATAATGTTAAGGACATTTATTCTGGGCAACAATTAGCCCGCATCTTTTATATTAGCCAGACCAGGTCTGGCATCACCACTAGCGCCAAGGGACGTGAGGCCGGCAACAGGCCGGAAAGGAGGTTAGGAATTTACTGTATAAGTCAGTGTGTGGCATGAAGACGGGCCCCCCCCCCCCCCCCCCCCCCCCCCCCCCCCCCCCAGGAAGACCATAAAGAAAAAGGAGTAAAAAAGGGAGGCCTAATAAGCCTTGCCTGTCTTTAAAATTAATGAGAGTTAGTTATAGGACTAGCTTAATAAATTTACAGTTAAAAGACCGAAATAATCAGCCGATTTTATAAAATGTTCCAAGTTTACTTTTATTTGATTAAAATGATTTTCATTTTTAAAAATAAGAACCTCAGATTATATACATAAGCATTAGTGTATCGTCAAATATACAAATATAAATGCCTGAAAGTGTTCAGGAGCAGATTTTAATAAAGCTAGTTTGTACAATTATAATACAAAACCCCTAAGCTAGCGTTTATTGGCATTTTTATTCTTTGCCTTTTTATCTCTCCTGTCCTTTGAGCTCTCCGTTGTCAAAGGCATCTGAGGTTGAACCATACAGGCATCAAAGCTGTCAGTGATTCTCAGCATATATCTTTCAACAAGCTCAACTGCCCGTCTGTATTCCTGGCCTGCAGTGGGAGAAAATAGTCCACCCACATATCCTCCATAATCATGGAGCTGTCCTACCAATGTAGGGACGTCTGTAAGTTCTGGGGCGACATCAGCATCTTTTGGATTATACTGAAATTCAGCATCTCGCATCACCGGTTTAACTGCCTGAGGCGCTGTCACACTTTCAGACACAATTTGTTGCTTGGCAGTTAGGTCACGGACAGTCTCGACCAAGTCTGAGACAGTCTGCGTGAGCCTTTCCACCATCTTTTCCAGTTTTTGTACGGCCTCCGAGGAGTCGTAAGACAAATTGTTTTGTTTTTTCGAGGAAACCATTGGCCAAGATTCAGCGTTTGAAATCGGTATTTCCCGTGACAGAACTTCGGCATCAACCCCACCCGCCAGGCGAGGGGGTAGGCCGAGTAGTCCTGCTGCGTTAGTCAGTGAGGATACAGGCGCAACCCCAACAACTGTGGGAGCGCCTATCTTTGCACTAGGTAGCCGACCTGAGTCGGTTGCAATTTGCTTTTTTGCAATGTGTAGAGCCTGAGCTCTAGGCATGTAATTGGTAGCTCTTAACCGGTTCGCCAATCGGCGCTCCTGAAGAGCAGGACAGTTGTTGTTGGCTTATTGCTAAGTAGGTCCACAATGTTTCATTTATAGAACCCCGGCCAAGTCAGTGCCGTTACTGCGACCTCCCGATTCAAAAAAATCAAACTTGGATTCTGATTGGTTCATAAACAAAAGAAGTATGAGAAAGTGTTCGCTCGTGGCCGCAAGTGGTCACCCTACTCTAGTACCCTGAATTTAAACTCGTGTCCATGGAGAACTGTTACTGGACCTGAAGTCTATTATCACTGCGGTCTGCAGATAAACCTGATTTGAAAGTCGGTTCCCTATCCCACAAGACATGATACATTTTATTGACATGAAATGATTGCTTCTTACCACGTTAAGAACACCTGACATGCACTTTTTTCTTAAGGAATGTTACCTGAATCGTCTTCTTCTTCCTTATAAGGACGATAGTTTATCAGCGTGAGTAGATTTATGTCAAATAGTATGACGTATGCAAAAACATAATATGCTTCACTGAGTAAATATAAAGGACAAAGTGCAAGCCGATCAAGCAAAGATCGTTAACAATATGAAAAAGAATGATCTAATGAAATACTTTATTTCTGTATTATGTCACTGACTGTTTTTATATTTTCATACTTATCTGGAAATACTTTAACATTGTCGAGAATCAGAACGAACCGAATGTCGGTCGGTCGGTTGGTCCGTTGGACGCCATATATCAAGAACCATTTCACTGATTTTGATCAAACTTCTTAGGAACATTACCTAGGTTAGTGATTTTCCTCTCGTGCCATCATGCTTGCTTTATCGCAAAGGTCAATGTCACTGGAGTACTTTTGGTTGCTAAACACGTTTTGCTCAACATCTCAAATTCGGCTGAAGTGATTTTGTTGAATTTGGTATAAAGGTACATTAAATCCTGGTAGACTGAGACCGAGACTTTATTTGTCTATGAAAATGTATATAAACATTCGCCTTTTAGCTGCACAAACATAGTAAATGTACACAATGTACAAGATATCATATATTCAAAAGAACGACGTGTATACACAAATAAAATACATAGTGCCACAAATTAATATAGTAAAACGACAGCCATCCACAGACCCCCCCCCCCAACACCCCACACATATACATTCTTGTTGTACACTCCTTCTGTAGCAGTCCGGGTTGTTCGTCGGTCAGTCTGTGGCTCCGAATTTTAATTTTGTGGTCAACACATACCTTTTGCCTTATCTCAGGAATAACTGAACCCAAATAAATCATTTTTACTTTGCGGATACTTTAGCTATTGCTTTAGCATTTTAGACCATTCGGAGAGACTCGCTACACCGGGCAAGAACGGCCACACCTCTACAACGAGCAAGTGTTGTTTACGAACACACTTTTTTCTCTGATCGAGTGTAAAGACTTCGCAACATATACTTTGGACACCATCGGCACGGTCTATGAAGTATTGGGTTGAACACAATCTTCACATAAGAAGGCGCATGAAAGAAGATTTCGGGAAAAAATCATCTTTATGCGAAGAGAGTATCAACAATTTGGTCGGTTGATAACAAAAATGGTAAGGAATCTTATAACATAAAAAAAAGAGAATTAATTCACTACTAACAATATTTATAAAATCTAGGATTGCAGTGTAGGTAGTTTTGAACTGCTACCCTGGCGAGGTTGAAGCCAATTTGGAAAGACAGGACCATCAGTCTACATTCCAAGGTAAGGCTGCTGCGCTCCCTTGTCATCTCCATCTTCTTATATGCTTGCGAAACATGGACCCTCACAGCAGATCTCCAAAGAAGAATACAAAGCACGGAGATGAGGTGCTATAGAAGACTTCTGGGCATTTCCTATACCCAGCACATCACCAACGACGAAGTCCGACAGACCATCACACAAGCCATTGGACAACGCGATGACCTGCTCACAGTGGTGAAAAAAACAGAAACTCCGATGGTATGGCCACGTCACCATATCCTCCGGTCTTGCAAAGACCATCCTGCAAGGCACAGTGCAAGGAGGTAGAAGAAGAGGGGCACCGAAAAAGAGGTGGGAGGACAACATTCGAGAATGGACTGGTTTGACACTGAGCGAAACCATCAGGGTTGCTGCGGACAGGGAAAGATGGAGTACGCTGGTTAAACGATCATCTGTGGTGCCCCTACGACCTCCGAGTTATGGGATAGGATAGGATAGGATAGTTTTGAACAATGTTTTGTTTAGATAATGACTGGTGACGAGTTGAACAAGGGAGACAAAACATTTATGTAGAATTACACGTAACATGTGTAAGGGGATGCCACTGGAGTTTATTGATAGCATATTGGATATAATCTTTATTATATGCTATCCTCAGAGGAATTAAGGAATTAAGGAAAGATCTATATCTCATTGTCTGCTTTATAAGCAACTAAATACCCCAGGTACGCTAAAATTTGCGTACATGCGTGACCCGCCTATCTGAATGATAGACGTAGGTTAAGAACCACCTTTTACTATGGTTGAAATTGTGAATGATGTTTGTGATCACGGCGATGATGTTTATGATAGTGGTGTTAAGGGTACAGGAGCTTAAGATAACAATTATAGTGTGTGTGTGTATGTGTGTGGGTGTGTGTGTGTGGGTGCGTGTGTGTGTGTGAGTGTGCGAGCGTGTGTGTTCTATATGATACACAGTGTGTATATAGTGCTTGTGTGTGTTATTTTCGTCGTCTTCCTACATTCTAGTGAAAATACATTTGGATGTCTTGCCTCCTTGTTGTTTTTCCTTTTTTTATTTGAAGCCACCAGACTGGCATGTAACAGGGTCCAGATTTATATAACGAGGATGAAAGAGGTGACCTGTCGCTTTTGATTTGAGGGTCCCGAACAGCATTGGCGTTTACAATTACAGCTCTGACATTGCAGACCTGCTCTTTAAAAGTCCTTGGCGTTTTCCTCCATGTTCTTTAGATGTCAATGGCTACTCTTTCACACATTGGACGATGGATTGGGCGAACGTTCACATAGATCAAGCGCTGCTGTATGATTAATGATTATTGAATTATACCTGTATAGCACTTTACCAGCACAAAGGATAGGATAGGATAGGATAGGATAGGATAGGATAGGATAGGATAGGATAGGATATTGAATTATACCTGTATAGCACTTTACAAGCACAAAGAGCTGTTCAGTGCGCTGGCCGAGATCGGGATCTAACTCAGGCCGCCCAAGGCGCCAACTTGTTGCTTGATACGCCCCGTCTAACGCCCCAGACAGCTGGGCGACCCCGATCGGCCGAGGAGGGGAACAGTGCCTGCTGGATGTGTTTTAGAATGCTGCACTCACCCGTCTAGGACATGAGCGTCAGTATCTTTGAAGTCCGTGCGATGGAAGTAGATTACACATCAGTTTTCATCAGAAGGAATAAGGGAACTGCATTGCCGGAGCGTTCGGGATGAGATACAAACAGTGATCTAGACAACTCAGTGCACACACGCATCCCATTTACTTTAAAGATCCTGACACCCAAGAGTAAACGGGTAATTACACAAGAGATAGGACCTGACAGGCACACGGGCATTCACACCTCACTTAGTTTGAGGCGAGACAGTTTGGGAAACGTTTGTGGCATAGTACATAATCACCCATCATAGATCCGGTTAACGGCTTAATTGCCTTAGTTTCCACTTTAACAACCACTAAACAGACGTTGGCGGTCTGCTAACTTTTTCAGTCTTCGATCCAGATAGTATGCTGTTGTAGTGAAACTGGCACAACCCTAGAATGGCTCAACGCTGGGGATGGACCCTTCCTCCCTCACCTCCACCCCTTCAGTATCTTTCCCCACCCCAAAGATAAACTCGCGCTACAGTATGTTCTCTGTAACCAATCAGCGCACCGGATGTTCTGGCAGAGAGAGACCGCGCTGATAATCTTCACTCTTGCGATAGATGTTGAGATGACCACATTGTCCATTAGCTTTTCTACACGGGCAAGTACAATGTAACGCTATTAAGCGTCCACGGCTGACTATAGTGTTCACTTCACTCTCCAGGCATTGCTATACTCAGTCAATGCTTGTTTCCCTCACCACCCTTTCTCTTATACTTTAATCCCTCTTTCTCGACCTAGCTCCTCTGCAGCGTACAATTACTAGTTCAGTTCAATATTTTATTTCACTATTCACAGTAGGGTGATTTTAGACACCCACGCATACACCCTCACAGTTGCCCACACTCACACACACATTTAAAAATCATCTTAACAACTTAAGAGTATATAATAAAATAAAACTGACTAATTTTCAACTGGCGACCTTATCAAAACACTAATACCTTTTGTGTTCTGTGGGTTCGGGCACTGAATAGAATAGACCCAATGTTTCTCGGTGTGTCGTAAGAGGCGAACAACAGGAGTGATGTCAGC
Organism: Oncomelania hupensis; assembly: GCA_036898135.1. Lineage (NCBI taxonomy): Eukaryota > Metazoa > Mollusca > Gastropoda > Littorinimorpha > Pomatiopsidae > Oncomelania > Oncomelania hupensis. Next base: position 26,806,499 of record CM072524.1, read on the forward strand.
ACGGCATCACTGGGCAAAAGTCTTCAACACAGAAGTCACCAACCAGGTTCAACGACCACGTCCTCGGGGCCAAGGCGAGCCACACTGTATTCGTGGATTTCGGCTGTGGCCAACAGCATGGAGAGGATTGGACCCTGCCAAGTCTTTCTTGCCCGAGACACACTACGTGATGAACATGTATGACAAGGCTACCAGTGCAGTCCTCCACAACAGCGCCATCGTGAACTGGTTCGGAACAACAATCGGTGTGCGTCAAGGATGCATACTCTCTCCAACACTCTTCAACATCTTCCTAGAGCGCATCCTGTCAGATGCCCATGCAGATGACGAAGGCACAGTCAGCATAGGGGGTGGAGCAATATCTAACCTCCGTTTTGCGGATGACATTGATGGATTGCCTAGAGAGGAAAGAGAACTTGAACAGCTTGTACAGAGGCTTGACACCACCTCCGGAGCCTGTGGAATGGAAATAAGTGCAGAGAAGACCAAAATGATGACCAACAACACCAATGGTATCAACACGGACAACAAGGGCAATCCCTCAACACGGTGTATAGCTTCAAATATCTAGGAGCCATTGTATCAGACAATGGGTCCAGGCTAAGGGGTCCTCTCCGGGATCGCACGGACGGCTGCTGCCCTGACGGGGTTAGGGTCCATTTGGAAAGACAGGACATTCTTGTCTACATTCCAAGGTAGGGCTGCTGCGCTCCATTGTTGTCTCCGTCTTCCTGTGCACTTGCAAAACATGAATCATCACGGCAGATCTGCAGAGAGGAATGCATGGGCATGGGGATGGGGTAATACATAGGACTTTTGGGTATTTCCTATGCCCAGCACATCACCAACAGCGAAGTCCGATAGACCATCACCCAGGCCATTGGACAGCATGATGTCATGCTCATGGTGGTGGGGGGTGGAGAGGGACGGAGGCCCCGATGGTGTGGCCACATCGCCAGAGCATCAGGCCTTGCAAAGACCATCCTGCAGGGCACGGTGCGGCAGGCAAAGGGGGAGGGGAGGGGAGACGGAGAGGGAGGTGGGGGAACGGCATTCGAGAGTGGACTGGTTTGACACTGGGCGAGGCCGTGGGGGTTGCTGGGAACAGAGAAAGACGGAGTGCGCTGGTTACAGGAACATATCTGGTGCCCCAACGACCTTTGAGTTGGGATAGGATAGGAATACCTTTTTATTATATGTGGATGCTATAACATATCCTCCTTTGTTCGGCCATAATTTTTTGTCATGTAACCGTGATCTTTAAAGAATAATCGTACTACAGGACATTCGAACAGAATATGATCTATAGATATATTTTTTGCAGAGCAATCACAATTTATAGTTGAATATAGTATTGAGTACTTTTACTACTTTTCTCGTCCTTCTTCCATTCATTCGCTTTTTATTTCTTTTGTTCCTCTTGTTTTCCTGTCCTTCGTCTACACTGTCCTCTCTTCTTTGTCTTCTCTTACTTCTCTTCCTGCGTTTCCGCATGTCCTTCCATTGCTCCTCTTCTCTGACTTTAAACACTCCTCCTCCTACTCTTCCGCATCCTTATCAGCGCCATATTTGTTTTCCCATAATTCCCCAGCACGCACGCGCACTTAATCAGTGGGACCATGTCCGTTCAAAGGTGACGTGGTGGTGCCAATCCCTCTTGACCTTCAAAGAATCCAGCAAATGAGCACAAATCAAATCAATCAATCTTTAATTTAATGTCTGTTCACACATTTAGGTGATATTAGACATTGAAAATGTAACTTTTAAAACACTTTAACTATTTAACAACATAATTTCAAAACAGTCTATAAAAGTCTACCAACAGGAGATTTAGCAATAACTTTCACAATGTCTGTAACATTTGGATGATATAGAACCATGTCTACAGAATGTCCATATTCAGTTATGCAATGTCCATTTACTTGAAATATATCTCTTAAAACTGAGCATTCAAAGAGAAGGTGATGTACTGATAGACTTGTATTACATATATACAAATGAGCACAACGTCGTCCATATGTTGATGCCATAAAGATGCATATAAATGAATATGCTGATTTTAAATAAAATCCGTACATTTAAAAAAATAATTTTGGATTTGCTCTTGTTGTTTTCCAGTAAGGTAACATTCACTGTGAATTTAAAGGGGACCTTGTGACGATGAAATGTGGGATCGTCCCTTTTATTTGAAAGGTTATCTATCTAAGTTTGAGTCACAAAAGCACACCAAGGTATTGGAATTTAAAAAAACAAAAATTAATTGCATATTCATGGGTGTAAACGTGTGTATTTAAACCGTATGAAAGTGAAACAACAAACACCATTAGGCTTTTAATTGAATTGAACTGATTATGTTCAAGGTCCAATCAAATCGCGACACTGCGTTCCTTTCACTGACCCCCATATCTAAAGGTGGTCAAGAGATTCGCAACATGTCCGAGCATTTGCCAAGGGCCAGCTACTCTATTAGCATGCGTTACGGCCTCCTCTTCCCCGCCCCCTCCCTCCGCCACCCTATCCTCACAATCAATCAAAGCTTACATGCCCAAGGACACATATAGCCCAGTAGATGTATACAGTATATGGACAGACAATGGTTATAATGCCTGGCGACTACAGTGGTGGTTGTGATGATGATGATGATGATGATGATGATGATGATGATGATGATGATGATGATGATGATGATATCGACGACAACGATGAGCATGATGACGATGATGACGAGCCATTCCTCAATCTGACACGTCCGGAACTCACATGACGTTTTCATGCAGTGGGTCTGTTGTTTGACGCCAGACAAACCTTACCATTACATACCCAATCATACGGCAAAGCTCTTGATTTATAGTGCTAAGGCTAAATTTAAAAAAGTGCTTTAGAACACGAATTCCGTCGAGCAGCACCAAGTGAACCAACTAGTATTGCTCATTGTACGGTGTTCATACATTACCTCAGGCATTGACCAATCACAGAGTATGTATTAAGATTTTTACTCATTTTCCCCTAGAGGTGGTAAAACCATATACTAATATTACTACTGTTACTACTACTACTACTGCTACTACTACTACTACAAATACTACTACTACTACTACTAGTACTACTATTACTACTACTACTACTACTACTAATAATAATAATAATAATAACAATAATTTAAAAAAAAACTAATAATAATAATAATAATAATAATAATAATAATAATAATAATAATAATAATAATGAATAATAAAGAATAATGAATAATAATGAATAATGAATAATGATTAATAATAATAATAATAATAATAATAATAATAATAATAATAATAATAATAATAATAATAATAATAATAATAATAATAACAGCAACAACAACAACAACAACAACAATAATAGTTTGTTAGTTATTCATTGCTTAAAGGGTCCAGAGGACTGCAAAGAGCCGAATCAGGACCACGAAATCAAGACCACAACTTCCCTGAAAGAGGACTCACCCCTGATCCGCACAAAAGTTCTGCCAAAACAACCCTAATGGTAACACTGAAGGCACTCCACCACCCGGTCTCTCTACAATAAAGACATCCCTCGCAGGGGACGCTGAGGCTATTTTCTAATTTATCGAACCCCCGTTTACAAAAACAAAATAGAATACAAACACCATTATAAAATATGAACAAAACACATACATATAAAATGCCTACATTGCCAAACAATAACATCATAGGAAGCACCAGTGACCATTTGGCAGAAAGCGTCCAATATTTCCAAGCTGATCCAACAGACCTCACACACACAAATGAGGAATTTTGTCCCGGAAGAATGTTCAAGAAAAAAGGTAGGTGACTGGTCTAGTGAAGAAGAAGATAGTATAGTAGATTGATAGAACAGAGTAGGAATGAGAAAGAATAAAGAAGAAAGACAGCGACAGTGGGAATTTAAAGCACTAAATTGCCAGAAAGTGGGGATGCTATTTATACTGAAACCCCCGGCACCCCCACGGTGGTATAATAATAATAATAATAATAATAATAATAATAATAATAATAATAATAATAATAATAATAATAATAATAATAATAATAATAAATGGATAAAGAAAGGGAAAAATGGATAGAAGATCAATGCCAGGAAATAGAGAACAGTCTGAACAGGAACAACAGCAAAAAAGCCTACCAGATTGTGAAGCGGCTGGAAAGTGTTAAACAGCCGAAGGTCTCCACGACCCGAAGCAAGTCTGGCATATGCCTTACAGAAGAACAAGTTTTTGATAGATGGACAGAGTACTGCTCTGACCTTTACAACCGTACACCAAACGGAGACTCATCAGTGTTAGCATGTCCCCAGAACAAAGAAGAAGAAGAAGAAGAAGAAGAAGAAGAAGAAGAAGAAGAAGAAGAAAAAAAAAAGAAGAAGAAGTCCTCCAATCATCAGAGAAGAATTTGAGGCAGCAGTGCAATCGCTGAAGAAGGGGAAGTCAGCGGGAGTGGACAACATACCTGCAGAATTGCTTCAAGCAGAAGGAGAAGCGATGACTGACGTCTTCACCATTATCTGTAACAAGATCTGGCAGAGTAGTGGCCTACACCATGGACCCAATCGTTTGTCACCTCTCTTCCCAAAAAGGGTAACCTTCAGGAGTGTGAAAATTACCGCACTATCAGACTTATCAGCCTTCCCAGCAAGGTCCTCCTGAAAATGATACTCAACAGGTTGAAACCCTAAGCTAAACATATCATGAGAGTGTACAACATCAGCCCTAAAATTATTGAAGTCATCAAAAGCCTGTATGACAAGGTTACCAGTGCAGTCCTCCGCAACAGCGCCATCGGGAACTGGTTCAAAACAACAATCGTCGTGCGTCAAGGATGCTTACTCTCTCCAACACTCTTCAACATCTTCCTAGAGCGCATCCTGTCAGATGTCCTTGCAGAACACCTACGCACAGTCAGCATAGGAGGTAGAGCAATCTCCAACCTCCGTTTTGCGGATGACATTGATGGATTGGCTGAAGAGGAAAAAGAACATGAACAACTTGTATAGAGGCTTGACACCACATCCAGAGCCTTTGGAATGGAAATAAGTTCAGAGAAAACCAAACTGATGACCCATAACACCAATGGCATCAACACGGACATCAAAGTCCAAGGCCAATCTTTCAACACAGTGCTTAGCTTCAAATATTCTGGAGACATTGCATCAGACAATGGGCCCCTTCAGGAAGTCCTCTCCAGGATCGCACAAACCACTGCAGCCCTGACAAGATAAAAGCCCATAGGACCACCAGTCTACACTCCAGGGTAAGGCTGCTGCGCTCCCTTATCATCTCCATCTTCCTATACGCTTGCGAAACATGGACCCTCACTACAGACCTAAAACGAAGAATGCAAAGCATGGAGATGAGGTGTCATAGAAGACTTCTGGGCATTAGTTAGTTAAATAGATTAACGTCCCCGGACACATAAGCGTATAGGGGACGAATTCTCTTTTCTTCTGGGTATGGCCTATACCCAGCACATCACCAACGACGAAGCCCGACAGACCATCACACAAGCCATTGCACAACACGATGACATGCTCGCAGTGGTGAAGAAACGGAAACTCCGATGGTATGGCCACCTCACCAGAGCATCAGGCAAAGACCATCCTGCAAAGGCACGATGCAAGGAGGCAGAAGAAGAGGGAGGCAGAAAAAAGGTGGGAGGAAAACATTCGAGAATGGACTGGCGTGACATTAAGCGAAGCCATGATGGTTGCTGAGGACAGGGAAAGATGGAGTACGCTGGTTAAACGATAGTCTGTGGTGCCCCAACGACCTACGAGTTACGGGGTAGGATAGGATAGGATAGGAATAAAATAATAATAATAATAATAATAATAATAATAATAATAATAATAATAATAATAATAATAATAATAATAATAATAATTATTATTATTATTATTATTATTACTATTCTATCCCGTCACTCGTAGGTCGTTTTATTATTGTTATTATTATTATTATTATTATTATTATTATTATTATTATTGGTGGTGGTGGTAGTAGTAGTAGTAGTAGTAGTAGTAGTAGTAGTAGTAGTAGTAGTAGTAGTAGTAGTAGTAGTAGTAGTAGTAGTAGTATAGTAAAATTAGTAGTAAATGAATTCTAAAAAGAAAATTCATAAAATAAAACATTAATAATAATAATAATAATAATCATAATAATAATAATAATAATAATATTAATAATAATAATAATAATAATAATAATAATAATAATAATAATAATAATAATAATAATAATAATAATAATAATAATAATGTAGTGCTTACAAATTTGTTTGGTACTATTAATTAAATTCAGTTTTCGAATTAGTTTCTTTGAACTGAGACACTTTAAACTTTGCTGGCAGTGGGGTTACTTTCAGTGTCTTTAAAGAGGGGCGGATCAGTTAGGTGTTTTTTTTTTGTGTTTTTTTTTTTTTTTTTTGGGGGGGGGGGGGGTTCCAAAATTCTATTAAAGGGACTTACTCGGTAAATGTTAATGATGGTCAAGAAACGCTTCAGATCAAGCATCAACATTGGCAGGACACGCACTTTTCGAGCAGACATCGGAAGTGACCACAATCTTGTGATGATGTCTTTCCGACTTCACTTGAAGAGAGTAAACACAGCAAAGTGCACTAGACTAAAGTTCGACCTGGACAAACTGCAAGACCCGGAGGTGACAGAAATATTTTAGGCCACAATTGGAGGGAAATTTGCACCACTGCTCATTTTAAGAGCTGGTGAAGTAGATGTTAACACCATGACCACCACCTTCAACTTAGCTGTGACAGATGGCTCCACGGAAATCCTTGGAAAGCACCGGTCAAAGAAGAAGCTGTGGATCACACCTGAACTTTTGGACCTGTGTGATAAACGAAGAGATGAAAAAGAAAAGGAACACCTGACAGGGAGCTGATGCCTACCGAAAAATCAACAATAACATCCGAAAAGGCATGCGCACAGCAAAGGAGAACTGGACAGAAGCTCAATGCCAGGAAATAGATAACAGTCTGAACAAAAACAACAGCAAGAAGGCCTACCAGACTGTGAAGCCGCTGACAAGTGTTAAACAGCCCAAGGTCTCCACGATCCAAAGCAAGTGGCTTATGCCTTACAGAAGAACAACAAGTCTTGGACAGATGGACAGAGTACTGCTCTGACCTTTACAACCACAAACCAAACGGAGACCCATCAGTTCTAGCATGTCCAGAGAACAGAGAAGAAGAAGAAATCCTCCCAATTCTCCGAGAAGAAGTTGAGGCAGCAGTGCAATCGCTGAAGAAGGGGAAGTCAGCGGGAGTGGACAACATACCCGCGGAACTGCTTCAAGCAGGAGGAGAAGCGATGATCGACGCACTCACCATTATGTGTAACAAGATGTGGCAGAGTGGGGAGTGGCCTTCACCATGGACATCACTTGTCATCACTCTTTCCAAAAAAGGTAACCTTCAGGAATGTGAAAATTACCGCACCATCAGCCTCATCAGCCACCCCAGCAAGGTCCTCCTGAAATATAATACTCAATTGGTTGAAACCCCAAGCTGAAAAAATCATAGCCGAAGAGCAAGCAGGATTTAGGGCAGCGCGAAGTACCACTGAACAGATTTTCAACCTCAGAATAATCTGCGAGAAATACCTACAGCACCAACATCTATATCATGTGTTCGTAGACATCAAAAAGGCGTTTGACCGAGTCTGGCATGCAGCTCTGTGGGCAACCATGAGAGTGTACAACATCAGCCCTAAAATTGTTGAAGTCATCAAAAGCCTGTATGACAAGGCTACCAGTGCAGTCCTCCACAACAGCACCATCGGAAACTGGTTCAGAATAACAATCGGTGTGCACTCTTCAACATCTTCCTAGAGCGCATCATGTGAGATGCCCTTGCAGACCACGAAGGCACAGTCAGCATAGGGGGAAGAGCAATCTCCAACCTTAGTTTTGCGGATGACATTGATGGATTGGCTGGAGAAGAACAAGAACTTGAACAGCTGGTACAGAGGCTTGACACCACTTCCAGAGCTTATGGAATGGAAATAAGTGCAGAGAAGACCAAAATGATGACCAACAACACCCATGGCACCAACACGGACATCAAAGTCTAAGGCCAATCCCTCAACACAGTGCATAGCTTCAAATATTTAGGAGCCATTGTATCAGACAATGGATCCCGACAGGAAGTCCTCTCCAGGATCGCACGAACAACTGCTACCCTGGCGAGGTTGAAGACAATTTGGAAAGACAGGGCCATCAGTCTACATTCCAAGGTAAGGCTGCTGCACTCCCTTGTCATCTCCATCGTCCTATATGCTTGCGAAACATGGACCCTGTCACGAACCGGCTAGTCTTAACTCTGCACATTGACTATTTAGCATGTGTAGTCATTGTACCCTTAGAGAGTCAGTAAGCAACACAGCAGCAATTAAATTACACAGAAGACCACACACCGCGAGCCCGACCCACGCTAGCGCAGTGAGTCAGCACTTGAGCTTTGAATCGGACCGTTTTAACCAATCAGAGCAGGCTCAGTGGGTAGAGCAGTTCTGAATGTGTCAAATCCTAGCGCAGTTTGAATCAGTCGTGTGTGAGACGAGGTAGAGTCAACATCTCCACAGCTAGAGAAATCTCTACACTCATAGACCAGGAAGCAGGACCTTGAAATCTTAGAATTCTCTCAAGTCATCACGGGCCTGAACTTGTCAGACAGGTAAATGAACACCCTTCTGTTTCATCGTGATATATTTGTATTATTGTTGAAATTATGTTTGAAGAATTTGCTATGCATAAATGTGAATTGTTAATCCGAATTTGCCGTACCACGTGGAAGAGCCGAGCACGAGGCGAAACACGACCGGTTGCGCCGCCATGTTGTATCCCGTACGGAACCACTGTTGTTTAACTTATATGTATGTTTGCAGACCAGTGGCTGTACCACTTAATGTTTATATTATTATTAATTCTGTATGTGTATAGTTAGACACGATTGATATTTATGTATGTATAGGAATTTAGAGTGAGATTACAGCGGAACCCGGAAGTAGCAGAATGTTCGTCGCTTATGTATAGAGATGTGGAGCTATCACTGAGGGCTACTTGGCTTTCAGTGAGACGCTCTGCACAAACCGATTATTCAGGGTTGTGCAGAATTTCGTCTCTTATATTACAGACGAGCAGGCGAGCTATCCCGAGCTATCCCGAGCTATCCTGTGCACCCCATTCCACAGAAACGACTAGTTGGTTGAGGAGACTCTGCCGCACAAGCCGGAAAGAGCTACCTTGAAAAACCCCCTACAAGACCCCACAGCGTGGCAAGGGAACCCAACTACACAACTACCCAGGTGGACCAGAAGCTACCTCACAGAAGGACTTCGCACGCTCCATCTAGCAGTTAAGTGAACACGCCAAGGTGCACTTAAACTGATCATAGCAGGACCACAGTAGTCCAACTCTTCAGAAACTGTAAAACGGACCACAGTAGTCCAAATCTACATGAAATATACTAGCAAAGTGCCCGAGGAAGATAAAACAGCTGCCTAGACTATCAGCGATCGAACTATTAGCAGTGACTGAGACTTTTTAAGTTAGATTAGTACTTAGAGAATCTTGTATAGAGTAGAAGAAATAAATGTGTGATTTTAACTGTTATCAAGTGGCTGGACTACATATGATTCATAGCCGTGTGAAAGCTAGTGTGACAGTAATCTTTTACCATTTTTCTATCTATTTCTGTACCCCAACCTTAACACAGAACGAGCTAAACAAATAAATTTATTAAAGTAATTCATAGGGTGACTTACTAGCAGTTCCCACCGAATAAACGTGAGGGTCCATAATTCCATTGTGCAGAGCCCATAAACCCCACGTGACAGACCCTCACAGCAGATCTCCAACGAAGAATACAAAGCATGGAGATGAGGTGCTTCAGAAGACTTCTGGGCATTTCCTATACCCAGAACATCACCAACGACGAAGTCCGACAGACCATCACACAAGCCATTGGACAACACGATGACGTGCTCACAATGGTGAAAAAACGGAAACTCCGATGGTATGTCCATGTCACCAGATCATCAGGTCTTGCAAAGACCATCCTGCAAGGCACAGTGCAAGGAGGTAGAAGAAGATGGAGACCGAAAAAGAGGTGGGATGACAACATTCGAGACTGGACTGGTTTGACACTGAGCGAAACAATCAGGGTTGCTGAGGACAGGGAAAGTTCGAGTATGTTGGTTAAACGATCATCTGTGGTGCCCCTTCGACCTCCGAGTTATGGGATAGGATACGATTGGATAGGATATGTTATTTACTTTTAAGATTAAATTTTCAAAATAATAATTACAGGGGGCGCTACTCTGGAGCGACCGGACAGGTTTTGATCACGCTCGTTCATTATTTGTATTTTAACGTTTTCAATGTTTTAATTCTTCAGATTTTAACCTGAATGTGAATGTAGTCGTCTGTAAGAGTTCGGTACATGCAGGGAAGTGAACGGCTATGAAGTGTGAGCATTCAGCGCGCGTACTTTTCAGTTTTCTTCTCGCAGCTACTCTAGTGTTTACCGTTGTACCTGTCATGGCTGCCAGCGATACAGTGTGTACAGTACAGGGACAGCATTGTGTGTCTAAGTACACGAAGAATGATTTGTTGATGGTGGTTGCCAGCCTACCCCCCAGCCCACCACTTGAGTCTTGGGTACCGGTTATTCGTCCCCCAGAACAGCAGCAACAAAGCGATGGAGCGCTGAGTGGCGATGTCAATAACAACAACAGCGGCAGCAGCCGGCATCGTGTGTACTATACGAGGGATGATTTACTAAAGATGAATACCAGCCTACCCCCCAGCCCACCACTGGAGTCCTGGGTACCGGTCAGGTGTCCCACAGAACAGCAACAACGAGAAGGAGCGTCGAGCGGCGATGGCGACAAAAACAGCAGCAGCAGTAGAAGGAAGAGAGGTAAGAGAGGTGGCGTTAGGCTACGGCTTCGAACAATCAAAACAGCCGTCCCTCTTCCTTCTGTTATACTCGCCAACGTTAGGTCATTCGGCAAACACGTCAATAACAATACGTTTGAAGAACTTTATGCCAATGTCAAATATATTGCCGACTACCGCGATGCATGCTTGCTGTGCTTCACAGAGACATGGTGGTGTGCTGACACACAAACTGATGCCATAAAACTTGATGGTTTTGGTTCCCCTTTCAGGATGGACAGAGATAGTGATGTGACTGGGAAAGGGAAGGGTGGTGGGGTGGCTGTGTATGTCAATGAAAGATGGTGTAAGAAGAGCAGTGTGATTGTGCGAGAACAAATGTGTACAGTGGATCTTGAGCTTCTGGCATTGTCACTCAGGCCTACTTATCTGCCTCGCGAGTTTGGTCAACTGTTCTATGTTGTTGTCTATGTGCACCCCAATGCAAACATAACGCGTGCCGCTGCTGCTGTTGCAGAGTGTGTTGACAGGCTACGTGCTGTATCACGTGACGCGCCTGTGTTTGTTTTGGGAGATGAAAACACCTGTAATCTAAACACTACATTGCCTGATTTTCACCAATATGTGACCTGTAAAACTAGAAGAGACAATACTTTGGATAAATGCTATGGTACCATCCCAAGTGCTTACAGATCTGTCTTGAAGGCTCCCATAGGAACATCAGATCACAATGCAGTATTATTGTTACCCACCTATGTTCAAAAGTTGAGGAGAGAGAGGGTGGAGACTAAGCTGATTAAGGTGTGGGATTCTGATGCTGTGGAGCAGCTGAGGGGTTGTTTTGACTGCACAGACTGGAAGGTATTGACAGAGGAAGTCACCGATGTAAGTCATGCCACTGATGTTGTCACAAGTTATCTGTTGTTTTGTGAAGACATGATCATGCCAAAGAAAAAGATTAAAATTTATCCAAATAACAAGCCTTGGATCACTAAGAAGCTAAAGGCTAAGATTGTACAAAAAAACAAGCTGTTTGCTGAAAACAAAAAGTCTGAGGGGAAAATATTACAGAAAGAAATAAACAAATTGATTAAAGAAGAGAAGTTGAGATACAGAGACAAGGTGGAGGGGAGGTTTGTTTCAGGGTCTGTCAGGGATGCATGGAGGGGACTGAGGGAGCTGGCGGGGAGGGGGGATGTCAGGGAGAGGGATGATGGAATGAATGAGGAGGAGAGGGTGGATTTTGCTGAGAGACTGAATACATTCTACTGCCGTTTTGATACGCAGGACTTTTCACAGGAAAGGAATAAGATATGTGATACTCTGAAAGATAATCTAGATAGTGATATGATTCCAAAAATTGAGCAGGAGACAGTAGAGAAGGTTCTTAGCAGGGTCAACCATAACAAAGCCTCAGGACCTGATGGTGTTAGTGGCAGGTTGATCAAGGCATGTAGTAAGGAGCTTGCTCCTGTATTCTGTGATATTTTTAATGCTTCAATAGAAACACACAATGTGCCTCAGTCTTGGAAGGCGGCCACTATCTGTCCGGTTCCGAAGAAATCCAACCCCTCCGGCCTGAACGACTATAGACCAATAGCACTAACCTCAGTACTAATTAAATGTTTTGAACGAATATTGCTGGGCATGCTGAAACAGCAGGCGAAGCCTGCGCTTGACCCTCTTCAATTCGCGTATCGGCAGAACAGAGGTGTCGAAGACGCAGTTATCTCCCTGCTTCATTTTGCTCACTCTCATTTGGAATTCGGTGGTGCCTATGTTAGGATCCTCTTCGCAGATTTCTCTTCAGCGTTCAACACTGTTCAAACCCATCTCCTTGTAAGCAAACTCCAAAATATGAATATCAATCCGTACCTGACCCTCTGGATCTCTGACTTTCTTAGCAACCGTACGCAAGTTGTTCGTGTAAGGTCCTACTCTTCTTCTTCTTCTGTCTGTTTCTCATCAACCAAGTCTATCAACACCGGAACACCCCAGGGGACAGTTATCTCACCTTTTATTTTTACTCTTTATACCAATGATTGTAGGAGCTCCAGAGATGATTCGCAGATCATCAAGTTTTCAGACGATGCCGCAGTAGTGGACACTTCCGACTCGGCCATAAGCTTTGAGAGGAGTGTGGTTGACTTCGTCACCTGGTGCGAAGGTAACCATCTGGAGCTCAATGTCGGCAAAACGAAAGAGATGTTGGTGGATTTCAGAAAGAATCGGACAGATGTGGCTGCACTTCACCTCAGAAATCAAACTGTAGAGAGAGTGGAACAATATAAATACCTTGGGACCATGATTGACCACAAGCTTTCTTTCACAGCTAATGCCGAAATGATATTTAAGAAATGCAGGCAGCGTATGTACATGTTGTACCAACTCCGATCTCTTCTGGTTTCGCAGAGCATACTTAAAAATTGTTATCGTGCCTACGTGGAATCAGTTCTTACGTTTTCATTCATTTGCTGGTTTCAATCTCTCAGTGTCAAAAGTAGAAATTCCTTGAACAGTATTACCAATACCTGCAGCAAAATCATTGGTGAAAAGCAGACACCTCTGTGTGAATTGTTTCAGAGAAGGGCCCTATGCAAAGCCATCAGCATCAAGGATGATCCCACCCACCCTCTCTCTTCTTGGTTTAAAATTCTACCTTCTGGGAAACGCCTCATGAGCCTTAAGACCCGCACTGTACGTTACCGATCCAGTTTTCTCCCCTCTGCTGTGGCCTTGATCAACTCAAACCTGACGCGCTGATGGCTCTGCTTGAGGCTCCTTCCTCTTCCTCTTGCTTGTTGTAATCGGCTCTACAGTGTGTAAGTGTGCGTGTGGTTGTGCATGTGTGGTTTGATGAAGCGGAAGGGGGGAGGGAGGATTACTTTATACTATGTTTAATTTTTTATTTGCATTTTTCTTTTTATTTGTTTTATTTTAGTGATCAAGTGCCTGTCATAATTCCTTGTAAGAGGTAATAAAGATTTGTTGAATTGAATTGAATTACCTCCTTTGCTCCCAAAATATGTAGTGAGCTTTGCCACACCTTTCGAAAATCCTTATCGGGAAGAGAGGGGACTATAAACTGATACACATACACACATACCTTTCGAATCGGAGGGCTTCAACGACGGCGTTCGCGGCAGTTTGAAGCGCTGGGTTGCCCACACTATGACTTTTTCAGCATGCGAGTACTTTTAAAATGACCAAGCCAAAGTGATCTACCTACCACCAAAATGCAAAACATATATATAGTCATATAATAGGCTGACGTCAATTTTTTTTTTAATGCTAGCGATCTGAGTCACACTGCCTTCACGATGGACCGATCGATCGCGATCGACGTATTGGGCACTCCTGTCGTAATCCATTATATTATCCATTAGGAATATCGTTTTCTTTCTTTTCATTTCTTCCGCTGGTGGCGCCCTCACCCACTCCCCCCCTCCTAAAAAATAAACAAAAACTAAAAATAAAAATAAATAAATAAATAAATAAATAAATAAATAAATAAATAAATAAATAAATAAATAAATAAATAGAATGTCGACGAAGACGGGAAATATCAGCTTTGCTCTTTGTGGAGCACAAAAGACGGTGTTTGTCTGGAGATTGTTTAGAATGATTGCAATGATTGAAGTTTGTTAGGGAGAAGATTGCGAGGGCTTGCATATTGTGGGAAAAGTCAAATACTCGTACCCAAAAAAATAAAATAAAATAAAATAAAAAATATATATGTATATATAATTTATTTATTTATTTATTTTAATTTTTTTAATTTTTTTAAAAAATAAGTTTATATATATATTAAAGTGATTTTTTTCTCTCTCTTTCTCTCTCTCCTTCCTCTTCTTCTTTTTTTCCTTTTTTTTTGGGGGGGGGGGGCTGGGGGGGGTGGGGTTTCCGGAAACCCCGGAAACCCCCCCCCCTCGTCCGCCCCTGTTAAAGGTTGTGAGCGAAAACAAAAGCCATTTTCTTATGGGAATAAAAAATGGCTTTATTACAAGTGTGGTAGTTATTTTATGCTAAACCATTTCTATCCACGATGTGCACACACCTTGTGTTAATTAGTTAATTAAATTGCAATTCATTCAGTCACTCTTTCAGTCGTTCATTCACTCATTCATTCATTCAATTAAGTGGTGTAGGACGAATTTTGCGTTCATAAAGTCGAAGGGCTATAACCTAATCATAAGATAAACATCCGAGGCCCTTTTCACAACGCCAGAGGGGGTAACAGGAACTGTAGATGTCTGAAGCATGCGCAGTTTCGGCGAAGGAATATATGGAACTAAGCACACAGGCATATGTGATATTTATCGCCTGCCACAATTAGCAATAGCCAAGACGGCCTGCGTCACCGACCTCTTACACCAGTTTTCTACCCCTCAAAGAGGTCTCCCCCTTGAGTGTTCTACCACAGAAAACGTTCTACTTCGTTCTGTTCTACCACTGAGAGCGTTCTAACCCTGAGAGCGTTCTACCACCGAGGCGGTTCTACCAGTGTGAGTTATACCACTGAGAGCGTTCTACCACCGAGAGCGTTCTAACACTGAGAGGCTTGCTTCACCATCCACCACCGAATCATTGCGCTAGGTCTGATGTGATGAATGAAGTCTTTAACTTTCGTGGTTTTGTCAAATCAAGACCAAAACTTCGCTGAAAGAGGACTCACCCCTGATCCGCATAAAAGATTTGCCCAGACAACCCTAATGGAGCACTGAACGCACTCCACCAGCCGGTCACTTTACAATAAAGGCATCCCAAGAGGAGACGCTGAGGCTATACTCTAATTTATTGAACGCCCGTTTACAAAAACAATATAGGATACAAACATCATTATAAAATATCAACAAAACACATACATATAAAATGCCTACATTGCCAAATAATAATATCACAGGAAGCCCCAGTGACCATTTGGCAAAAAGCGGCCAATATTCCCAAGCTGACCCAACAGACCTCACACACAAATGAGGAGTTTTGTCCCGGAAGAGTTTTCAAGAAGAAAGGTAGGTGACTGGTCTAGCGAAGAAGAGAGTATAGCAGATTGATAGAACAGAATAAGAATGAGAAGGAACAAAGGAGAAAGACAACGACAGTGGGAATTTAAAGCACAAAATTTCCAGAAAATGGGGATACTATTTATACAGAAATCCCTGGTAACCCCACGGAGGGAAGGTAGAGGAGATATGCACCTGATTGATTGATTTATTGTTGCTTTAGGTCCAGCGGACTCTTCCGAGCCAAATCAGGACCGGACAACCCCCGATCCGCATAAAAGATCTGCCGAAACAACCCTAGTGGGAGAATTGAATGCCCTCCACCGGCCAGTCACTTTACAATAAAGACATCCCACGCGGGGGACGGCTGAGGGTTGACCTCAACTGCGCGAACACCCCGGTTACAAAAACAAAATAGAATACAACCATCATTATAAATCATCAACAAAACACATACATATAAAATGCCTATAGTGCGAAATAATACAATCATAGGAAGCCCTAGTGACCACCCGGCAGAAAGCGTCCAACACTCCCAAGCTGATCCAACAGACCTCATACACAAACAAGGAGTCTTGTCCAGGAAGAGTTTTCAAGAAAAAAGGTAGGTCATTGATCTAGCGAAGAAGAAGAAAGTATAGCAGAGTGATAGGACAGATCAGGAATGGGAAAGAGCAAATGATGAAGACAGCGACAGTGGGAATTTAAAGCACTAAATTTCCAGAAAGTGGGGATACTATTTATACTGAAACCCCCGGCACTCCAACGGGGGGAACTGTTGCCGCAGTGAATTAGTCATGCCTACAAAGGCAAGACAGGTTTTCAACTGGGGCTTTCACTGTTCCCTTTATAGGTTAGAACAATCTACAGTGACAAGATTGCTCATGACCCCAAGGGGTAAGATATGCACCGCCCTCATTAAGCTGGTATATAGAGAATTGTAGTCTCCAATGCTTTTCTTCTCAACGACTGCAAGGTTACGGAACACCTTTAACCCTTTGTTGTGCCAGTTGGCTGGGCGGCGCGGACGGAATATGGTGTAATCAGATAGGGATTATTATGTTCTAACTACATACCATCAGGGCTGCTGAGGACAGAGAAAGATGGAGTATGCTGGTTAAACGATCATCTGTGGTGCCCCTACGACCTTCGGGTTACGGGACAGGATAGGATAGGATAGGAACTACATACCAAGTGTCAAAGAAATTCAGATATTAGATTTAGAGAAAAGTGCGCAAAAGGGAAAGCCGGACCGCGGACGCCGGACACCTGGCGGACAGAGTCAAAAACAATAGTTCCCCCGCTATCGCTCATGGACTGAAACTCCCCCTGTGGAGGTGCCGGGGGTTTTAGTATAATAATAAGCCCACTTTGTGGAAATTTAGTGCTTTAAACTACCACCGTTTCTGTCATTCGGATTTGTTCTTTCTCGTTTATGGGAGGCGAGATATAGCAAACGCGCGCGCATTTGCGCTCGCATTTGCGCTCGCAAATGCGCAAGTGCGCTCGCATTTGCGCTCGCATTTACGCGCGCAAATGCGCTCGCAAGTGCGCTCGCATTTGCTATATTCCGCTCCATACACGTAAAAATTATACCCGGAAAAGAATGTGTCTGTGAAAGAATTCAAATTAAATATTTCTTGCATTTAGCCTATTATTAACATCAATCTATAAACTCACATATGATATTATTATAGGCTACTCAGTGACAAAGCCGCGCCCAACCACTACAAAATGTACGCTAGATCTATTTTTTT
This sequence comes from Oncomelania hupensis, assembly GCA_036898135.1. Taxonomy (NCBI): domain Eukaryota; kingdom Metazoa; phylum Mollusca; class Gastropoda; order Littorinimorpha; family Pomatiopsidae; genus Oncomelania; species Oncomelania hupensis. Next base: position 26,824,204 of record CM072524.1, read on the forward strand.
CCTTCTTTAATCTTTGGCGTCTGCGCTTTGTTCATTTTCAGTTCCTTTCCGTTGACAGTTTTCAGCAAAACCCTCATAGCAACGGGCGTAGCAACCGCGCGCGCAAATGCGAGCGCACTTGCGAGCGCATTTGCGCGCGTAAATGCGAGCGCAAATGCGAGCGCATTTGCGCATTTGCGAGCGCAAATGCGAGCGCAAATGCGCGCGCGTTTGCTATATCTCGCCTCCCATACTCGTTCCTAATCTGATCTATAAATCTACTATCTTCTTCGCTAGACAAGTCATCTACCTTTTTTTCTTGAAAACTCCACCAGAACTCCTCATTTGTGTATAAGTTCTGTTCGGTCAACTTGAGGTTAATGGACGCTCTCTGCCAGATGGTCACAAGGGCTTTTATGGCGTTTTTATTTAGCGATTTAGACATTTTATATGTATGTGTTTTGTTAATATTTTATTATGATCTTTATATTGTATTTTCTTTTTGTAAACAGGGGCTCGATACATTAGAATAAGGCATCAGCGTCCTCTGCATGGGATGCCTTTATTGTAAAGTGACCGACTGGTGAAGTGCCTTCAGTGTTACCATTAGGGTTGTTTCAGCAAATCTTTTATACGGTTCGGGTGTGAGCCCTCTTTCAACCAAGTTGTGGTCCTGATTCGGCTCTGTGCAGTCCGCTGGACCCTTTAAACAATGACTAACTAATCAGGGACTAAAAATAAGCTGACTCTGTGTATATCTCTCTGCTTTTTTTTTCCTTCCTGGTGGTATTTAAGAAGCGTTTGCCCACTGGATAAATCAATAAAAAATATGACCCCGATTCTCCCCCCACCCCTTCCCAGTCCCCTATTCGCGTATGTGACGCGGGACTTTAATCTACCTACCTAACCTAACCAAATCCGCGAAGCCGTAGGGGTACAGAATTACCCACTACTTCGGGGATGTATCCAATGGGTAACTGCTTCCTGAATAACACCCCAAGAGGACTTTGTCTGCCTGTTCTTTATTATTGAAGAATCCATGTTAAGAAAGTAGGATTGTTATAACAGTTGCGGGCTTCGTGAAATTCCGTGGTTTGGCTGTCAAGGGTAGCAGTGTGTATTGTGTGAAGAGGTAAGATAGCAGTAAAATGAGCCAGTGCAATCTTTGGGATAATGTAAGGGGATGGGGGGGGGGGGGGGGGGGATACAGCAATACGACATAAAATATTAATGACGTCACAAAAACGCATATTCAAGGTATAATAGCGTCATCGGTCGTAACAGGTAGTATGTGTTAAGGTCCTAGGCCTAAATATGTAAAAATGAAAAGAAAAGAAATCCGGATATCTTGTGTATGTGTGTGTGTGTTCGTGTGTGTGTGTGGTTGTGTGTGTGTTTGTGGTTGTGTGTGTGTTTGTGTGTATGATATTAAAAGAGTCCGATTGCGCGTTAAACATTTACAAAGGATTATGATATATGCTTACCCCAGATACCCTCGCTAATTGTAGGGCTCTATTTCCTAATACGAGACAAAGGCTATGTCATACAGTGTGGGAATAATAGTCTTCGGGCGAGATCTCAGTCCTATTTCCTGTGTGCGTGTGTGTATGTGTGTGTGTGCGTGTGTGTGTGTGCGTGTGTGTGTGTGTATGTGCATACGTTTGCATCCGCAACACCTCATCCCCCTACCACACAAAAGTTTAACTGCGAGCTTAATATTGTTACTACTGGCGTCGTAGGATGGAACATCTTAGCCAGAGTGTTACAAAACCACGCCGTCAATGTATTATAAGTCTACAGCCAAAGTCCAGGCTTTTTCATTATGTATTATGTACCCCAAGTAGTTTATTACTAGCTTGGCGTAATGTGCCACATTTTATGACACTGCCGTGAGTATTTGATGAGGCATCATCAGGTTCTACCACAGTTAATGACTAAACGTTACAAAACCGTTTTGATGTTTGTAATAATAGGGAGCAGAAGCACTAACTCCTAGTGGTAAAAGTCAGTAACTCCAACACCAGTAAAACTAAGACCACCCAAACGAATACCCCTGTGATTTGTGGTGTTTTTTTTTTTACAGAACGAGACAAAGAATAAAAGGAAGGAAAAGAAGAAAGACTAGAAAGAAAAAGGAGGACAGAAAAGAAGAAAGGAAGGGGAAAAGAAATAAAAAAAATGAATGAAGAAAGAAAAAGAAATAAAGAGCAAGAGAGAAAGAAAGTATAAGAAAGAAAAAAAGAAAGAGCAAGAAAGAAAGAAAGAGCAAGAAAGAAAAAGAAGAAAGAAAGAAGGAAAGAAAAAGAAAGAAAAGAAGAAATAAACAAATAAAGAAAAGATTTTCTGACAGAAAGAACAACAGGAGAAGGATAGTAAAAAAAAGAAAGAAAAAAAGGAAGAAAAAAAAAGGACAATATTAAACAAATAGAAAAAAAATTAATGAAGATTTTAAATAAAATTTTAAAACAAAAACATACAGAAACAACAGTAGGTAACAAAAGACAGAAAAAAAACCTAAGCAAGCATCCATTCATGGCATGGACATGAAAGATCCTGACGCTCCTGTCCTAGACGGGTGAGTGCCGCAAAAATCCAAATATACCCATCAAGTACTAGGTCATTTCTACCCCATTTCTAGTCGCCCAGGATTTTGCTCAGTTGTCTGGGCGTCAGAGGATGCGCCCAAATACTTCAAGTGGGCATATATAGCGGCTTGTGTTACATCCTGTAATGGCCAGCATCTTGAGCAGCACTGCAGCTGTAAAAGCGCTCTATAAAAACCAGTAAATAAAATAATAATAATAATAATAATGTAATAACAAAAAGGGACTAACAAATACAGCAACAAGCCAAAACAACAACAACAACAACAACAACAACAAATCAAAATAAAAAATCAGGGGAGACGACCTTGCTCAGCAGGAATGTTAGCACCGGGTCTGCGTCCCAAAAGGTTGCCCACACCACAGGTGCTCGTTTGTAGATATGATAGCGCCTCTCTACAAAACGCGTCCCCTTCAGCACTTTTATACCAAGGTCTCAAACTCCTCTCGGCGAAAATAGCGGGTAATCGCATTTTTCAAATCTATGTTAACGAACTGGAAGATTTCTCCCTAAGGAAGGTGAAGCAATCGATTCAACAGTGATTCATGAAAACATCCAAAGGAATAAATATGTTCAGTCTATTTTCAAACCCTTCAATTTATGTAAAATTGTTTTTAAAAACACAAAAATTTCACGTTTATCACCATCACTGGACGTATGTGAAATGTAGGAGGGACGTAGGATGGCAAGTATTACAGTTGCCGAGACATATAGGCTATTAGGTCTATTCAAGGGAACATACTCCTGTTTCGTTTCAATCACGAAGAAAAAGATGGCAGTTACACTAAGAAGGGTTACTACCGACGGTAGTTACAGTTGCGATAAGCCCTCATGTCACAGAGCCAAAGTCTGTAATAAGTTCAGTAATCATTGTAAACGTTAATTTGTTTTCATATAATAATAATAATAACTGTTTTTTTATATAGCGGGTACTCCAGCCTATGACCAGACTCACCACGCTTTACATAGTCATTACATATAAATACATGCACTCGATGAAACATCACTTTTGCTACAAGACACCAAAAGACGGGACAGTAAAGGTACAGACTATTTACAACTATGTACATAAATTACAAAAAAGACAAAAATATACTATTTACAACTAATTATTTGAAAAGTGCGATGACCCGCAATTTTCTCTGGAATGAGTTTAAGACTTTGATATTCTATCCTATCCCGTAACTCAAAGGTCTTTGGGGCACCACAGATGATCGTTTAACCAGCGTACTCCATCTTTTTCTGCTCTCAGCAACCCTCATGGCTTCGTTCAGTGTCAAACCAGTCCATTCTCGAATGTTGTCCTCCCACCTCTTTTTCTGTCTTCTTGCACCGTGCCTTGCAGGATGGTTTTTGCCAGGCCTGATGCTCTGGTGGCCATACCATCGGAGTTTCCGTTTCTTCACCACTGCGAGCATGTCATCTTGACATACAAGTAGCCTACTGAGAGGGACGCGTTCTACATCGTCCCCTATACGCTTATGTGTCCGGGGACGTTAATCTATTTTAACTAAACTAACGCGTTCTACAGAGAGCGCGCTATCGTGTCCAGATTCAAGCGCCTGTGCTTACACTAACGGGTTGCAGTCAGGGGAAAGTACTGACCTATCTCTCATATAGGTGAAGCCGAGGAAAGGGGCGCTACTCGTATTGGAGGTCTCTTATAGTTCTTCCTTCATTTCCGCTAGACCAGAAAAAAAAGGAAGCTGTTGTTTTTTTAAATATATTTTCAGGCTTTTCGTGTAAGGGACACGTGGTGTTTTTATTTTTCGGGAAAAAAAAAATACAAAGAAAGGAAGTAACGCTGCGAATGAGAGAGAGCGAGAGAGAGAGAGAGAGAGAGAGAGAGAGAGAGAGAGGGAGAGGGAGAGAGAGAGAGAGAGAGAGAACTCAGCACTCAGATTTTAATTAGTAAAAGCATAATAAGACTATATAAATATAAACGGAAACAACATATTGAAAGCATTTGTGTTAATTATTTATTTTTCAACATAAATCACTCACGAATTCGAAGATAAAACGTCTGTAACATCACATGCGGGAGTGTTAAGTTTTTGAGTATCTCCATCTGAAGAAAAAACAAACTTTCTTTTTGTATTTATTTACCCAAAAACTGTGCTGAGACTGCGTTTCCGTTTGTTCTTTTGAGTTGAATTGTGTTTTAATTTCAAACGGAAAGTTTCAGCTTATTCGAAACTATAAGGGATTTGCAGGTCGGACTGACAAGAAACATGGCGGAAGTACTCGGAAGGCAATAATTAATGATGGTTCATCTTTTCCGGGGCGTTACCGTTGCAATTTGGTATATTTATGCTGCTGCAAACAAAGACAAAATAAAGTGAAATAAAGCAGTTGCCTCACTCTTAAATTACAAAAACAAGGTAAAATCACGAGTTTGCAATTTTCTTTATCACTACCACATAACCTCACAGTAATACGAAAAGTACCTGCGAATCCCTTAAATAATGAAAATTGCAGTCCCTAAACAATGAATTGTTTTCATAAATAATGCATTATTTTGCAACATCTTCTAAATAGTACATTATTTAGCAAAGTCTGCTAAATATTGCATTATAAAGAAAAACAAATCCTTATTTAGAAACATTTATAAATAACACATTATTTAATACAATCTGCTAAATAATGCATTATATCGGTAAATAATCTCATATTTAACACCAATGCCTTATTTGCTATATCATGATTTATTTACCTAAACAATGCATTGTTTATGTAAATAATAAGTTATTTACGGAAAAAAATATACGATTGAGAAAAATCTTACATTGTAAACAAATGATTATTTAGAAAATATGCTTCTAAATAAAGATTATTTTACTTCATAGACAGTGTTGAAAATAACTCCATAGCCTCCTACCGGCCATTTTAGAAATTTAGAATTTTGGATAATAGATATCACCAATTCTGGTGATAATCAGTTTCGTTTCTCTTTCATTACATGTACGTACCACTCTGTGCTGCATCTTGGTCACGTGCTGTAGCCGGAAAACTCTGTCCCACCGCCGTATCTCATTGGTAGAGCGTTCGCCTGACACACCTATCACCCAGGTTCGAATCCCGTGGTGTGCAAGATAAAAATACGAAGTTTTAACTGTGCTGCTTAGCAGTATGATTGCTCTGGTGTTTCAGTGTTGATTAAAGTACCTATCTTCTCTACCCTGGGATGGTTATTCCCGTCTCCATGTGATCAATGGTGGGTGTAGACGTTAAACTGCAATGTTCATTCATAGCCGGACTATCTCCGTATTCTTCCCGTCGTTGAGCCACAGTATTTAAAATCTGTCCCCCTAGTTTCTTGTTTATGTAGCCGCGCGGAGAATTTTGACTCCCGTCTCTCGGCCACCATCTTGAGAACACGTCCCAACCCGAGCTGTTATTTTAATTTATCTCTCCGTAAGAGGGACATAAAAAATATTTGCCCTGCAAGGCGGGGAAGCGTGTTGGTAGTAAACCGGATTTGCCGGCTACTAGTGCCACGACACATCACACAAGTCGCTGCCACCGACCTGCATAAAATGCCTGCCGACAATACAGTCCTGCTCACCACCAAAAGAAGGCCAATGGTCAGCCGGGGAGAACAAATGTCGTGTCGCCTTGTCCTGCATAATCCAATGGCCACACCAAAGGATACTGCACAGCATGAGCCACCCACGACTATCCTATCCTATCCTATCCCTTAACTCGGAGGTCGTAGGGGCACCGCAGATGATCGTTTAACCAGCATACCCCATCTTTCCCTGTCCTCGGCAACCCTGATGGTTTCGCTCAGTGTCAAACCAGTCCATTCTCGAATGTTGTCCTCCCACCTCTTTTTCGGTCTCCCTCTTCTTCTACCTCCTTGTCCTGCATAATCCAATGGCCACACCAAAGGATTCTGCACAGCAGGAGCCACCCAAGACTTTTCTACCAAAACAATGTAAGGTAGACAACTTCTCTCCCAAGCCTGAACCAGTCGCCTCCCATTCCGCCACATTTAAAAGGAATTATTTTTCCCTTATAAGCTATTTTTTCAATGGGGCAACACTCACTGTGAATGTTAAAAGGATCTGTCGAGAGGGCGTGGTCAAAATGTGTTAATTTTGGGGACAGCGATTTATTATTGCCCGGTTGTCTTTATCAGATTTGATCAGATCAGAAAGAACGGAAGGTTTTTTCAATCCCCAAAACAATCATAGAAAAATAAAATCAGGCTAAAAATAGTAAAATACAATCTGTCTAAAACTAGCAGCAAATCAAAACATGGGTGTCGCCAGTGGAAGGGTTATAACGGTGACTGAAATGCATTTGATACTTGCGGAAGCAGACGGGAGTTTGAGACAAATTTCTACACCGAAACCTGTCAATGACGCACGCACACATAAACCCAGTGACCGCGTTTTGTCCTTTCCTCTATCTCTCTTGCACACACGTACATACCAGCACACTCATAGCACACGTACACACACATTAAACACACACACACACCCACACACCCACACACACATACCACACGGAATCACATACGTATGCATGGAAACAGGAAAATTAAACATATCGCGAGCCTCGATCGGCAACCTTTAGCAGCAAATAATGAACTTAAATGAAGGACGTGTGTGCAGAAGGGTAACAATTTAGGCAATCGACGGACCTCCTTCGTACTCTTGCACACATGGCATGCGACGGACCGACGGACGGAAAAAACGACATTTGGCTCGACATGATTTTCGATTGTTTCAAAGCTTTTCCAGATATTGGTCTACCTGGAAATATACCACAAGAAAAGATTCCAGATTCCAAAAAGGTAACCCCTTGCCCCTTACGTGCGGAAGATTAAAAGTAAAAGCACTTTTTTAGTTGCATGGGAGATAAGAACTGGCAGATTGGGTGTGAAAATGAGTGTAAATGTGTGGTGTGTGTGTGTGTGAGAGAGAGACAGAAAGAGAGAGAGAGAGAGAGAGAGAGAGAGAGAGAGAGAGAGAGAGAGAGAGGTCGGCTGCTGTGTTACGTTAGTGCTTAGCACATTGCAGGCTTCATTACTCTTCCATCTAACCCCTGAAACAAGGCGGTAATCCCATCCAATAGTGGGAATAGCCTCCCTTTGCAAAACCAACATGGCAGCCGTACAACTTCCGCTGCTGATGTCACAGATCCTCAAGCCGTGTGATCAAACAATATCACAAGACCAGAGGACTGTGCAACCGAGAATGAGACTTTATTCGTCTATAATCCTATCCTATCCCGTAACTCGAAGGTCTTAGGGGCACCACAGATTATCTTTTAACCAGAATACTCCATCTTTCTCTGTCCTCAGCAACCATCTTGGCTTCGCTCAGTGTCAAGCAAGTCCATTCTCGAGTGTTGTACGCCCACCTCTTTTTCTGTCTCCATCTTCTTCTGCCTCCTTACACCGTGCCTTGCAGGATGGTCTTTGCAAGGCCTGATGATTTGGTGACGTGGCCATACCATAGGAGTTGCCTTTTCTTCACCACTGTGAGCATGTCATCGTATTGTCCAATGGTTTGTGTGATGGTCTATCTGACTTCGTCATTGGTGATGTGCTGAGTATAGGAAATGCCCAGAACTCTTCTGTAGCACCTCATCTCCATGCTTTGTATTCTTTGTTGTAGATCTGCTGTGAGGGTCCATGTTTCGTCTATAAATTTACATAGAAATTCGCCTTTCGGCTGTACAAACATAATAAATTTAAAATGTAGAATATCTTTAAAAGAATGACACATACAAACAATCAAACAAACAAAAAATAGTGCAACACATAAAATATAATAAAATAACTATTATCATACATTCTTGCGCTGTACACTCCCGCATACATCCCTACACACCATCACCCAAAGCTATCACGTGATTACACCAACCACGGGAGTACAGAAACACGCAACCCAAGCACAGACATGATCATCACATTCTAAAACAAATCACAAAACAAGACTGTTTGAAAAATTCACGCACACACACACAAATACACACACACACCACACGCACCCCCCCCCCCCCCCCACACACACACACATTTTTTTTGTAGCAACGACGGTGTGATGACTGTTGTGAAAAAAACATACATTATTTTGAAACTTTCCATTTCTTTGACATTATTTTGACATTTTGAATTTTTTGAAGCTATTCCAAACCCTAATCCTAACCCTAAACCCTAACCCAAACCCTAACCCTTAACCTAACCCTAATCCTAAAACAGCTGTAACTCTACGGCAGGGGCGGACGAGGGGGGGGTTTCCGGGGTTTCCGGAAACCCCCCCCCCAGCCCAAAAAAAAAAAAGGAAAAGAAAGAAGAAGAAGAAGGAGAGAAAGAGAGAGAGAGAGAGAGAATACAATTATAAAAATAAAAATAAAAATAAACATAAAATAAATTATATATATATATATATATATATATATATATATATATATATATATATATATATATATATATATATATATATATATATATATATATATATATATATATATATTTTATTTATTTATTTATTTATTTATTTTATTTTATTTATTTATTTATTTTTTAATACGAATTTTGGAAACCCCCCCCCAAAAACTAACTGATCCGCCCCTGTACGGAGCACTAATTTGACGTCAAAATAACGGGGCGGTCAAAAAGGTCAAAAGAAACCATGTAGAGTTTCATGTGCGTGTCAGAGTAACGTCGTTTCTACATGCCCACACGCACTCACACACGCACGCAGGCAGGTAAAAATCCTTGCTAACTAGCTACATGCCTGAGCCTGCTCTTTCAGGTTGGCGAAAAACCACAGGCTGTTGTAGATCAGCACGGACTCCACCGTCGTCCCGTGGAAAAGCTCCAACACCCTAGAGCTCACAATAAACGCATTCAGCCTCCTCATACAGTAGAGGCGCTGGTTGCGTTGGGGGACAAGTCCAAATTGTTATGGATTATGGACCCCAAGTACATATACTGGTCCATCACCCCACCCCCAATGACCGGGTCGAGTGTCGGAGCGCTCCTCCTGTAGTCAACAACCATCTCTTTTGTCTTAGAGACGTGGAGAAAGAGATGGTTGTCCTCGCACTATCTGACAAGCTTTTCCGTGGCGCAGCGGTACAAGCTCTCGCTCGTTGTAATAAGGACACTCAGGGATGGGTCGGCAGAAAACTTGACCTAGAGGGCGTCCTCAGCAGTAAAGCGACAGTCGGCAGTGTAGAGGGTCAAGAGTGCCGGGGATAGGACGCCGCCCTGAGGAGCCACTGTGTTGGTATGAAGGTCTCTCGATGCCTTCACGGAGATGGACGATCTAATCACCACGCGTTGTGCTCTGTCTGTGAGAAAGCTGCAGAGCCATCTGATGATCAGGGGGTGGACGTCCATTTTCATCAGTTTTCGCATCATCAGGTGAGGCTGGATGGTGTTGAAAGCCGAAGCAGAAAAGAATTCTGGCAAAGGACTTCGGTCTCTCAACACAGAGTGGACCACGGTGTTTCTGTGGGGCGTGTAGGCGAACTGCGTGGGGTCCTGGAGTTGGCGCGTTTTCCCAAGCAATCGCTGAAGGACAATGCGCTCAAAGCACTTAAAGCGAATGGAGCTGAGAGCGACGGGGCGATAGTCATTGAGAGTTGCAGGATATGATTTTTTGGGATAGTGATAAGATTGGAAGACTTCCAATGGGTGGGATGTTTCCAGTGTCTAACGACTCCTGGAACAGGATGCTGAACACTGGTTGTAAGGGAGTCATGGCAGTACTTGAGGACAGCTCCAGGAACGTCATCTGGGCCACAAGCACTCCTGTGATTGACTTGTCTGAAGCGCTGACTCACCTCTTTCTCCGTCAGAACCTCCGTCCTGCCGGCAAACTTGTTTTTTCCAACCTAGTTCCAGTCATTCGCCCAAAAAGGCAATCACCGAAGTCGAACGAAGCTCTCCGATGTGTTACGAAATGATGCTTGCATGACTACGACTAGCTGACATTAAAAATGATCGCTGTTGCTTCTAATTCTGTTCGATTTACAAAGATTTAGCATTTCGCAACGGTATACTTTGTTAATATGAGCATAATATGAGCATAATTATTATCGACCATCTATATATATAAATTGCTTAGCCGGAAGTCCTTCTTCGCCACTACTATAAAGTTTGTCTCCTATGGACGCTGATCTGGGCACGTGCTGAGAGCTGCTGATCGGCCTGCTGTGTGCTCAAAACCAGTGAAATCGTTATAGCCGACATTTCCTTACCGAACGTTTAACCGTTTCTGAGATAAATAAATAAACAAAATGTCCACAAACTGCAATAGCCTCATTCCGCGCGCTTCCATTAAAAATCAAATTGAGGTTTCAGCATGTTTTCCCATATAGAACAAAAAATTCATGTTTTTTACAACAAAGCCTTAGTAGCTTAGTGGTTTTATCTTTCGCCTACGGTTTCGGGCGACCCAAGATCGATACTCACGCGGGCCATATTTTTTTTTAAGTTTTTTTTTTTTTACACTACAATATGGATATTTTTTTTTAATTTAGACTTTTTACATTTAATTTATTATTATTATTATTATTATTATTATTATTATTATTATTATTATTATTATTATTATTATTATTATTATTATTACTATTATTACTATTATTATTATTATTATTATTATTATTATTATTATTAATAAACTAATAATAATAATACTAATACTAATACTAATACTAATAATAATACATTATTATTATTATTATTATTATTATTATTATTATTATTATATCAAATTTTCTTTTAAAACCTTATTGTTTTTTATGATTTCCATTTGTATTATTCTATATTCAATATTATTATTAGTAGTAGTAGTGGTATTAGTATTAGTAGTAGTAGTAGTAGTAGTAGTAGTAGTAGTAGTAGTAGTAGTAGTAGTAGTAGTAGTAGTAGTAGTAGTAGTAGTAGGCCTGCTGTGTGCTCAAAACCAGCGAAATCGTTTTAGCCGACATTTCCTTACCGATCGTTTAACCGTTTCTGAGATAAATAAATAAACAAAATGTCCACAAACTGTAATAGCCTCATTCCGCGCGCTTCCATTAAAATGGTATGGGGAGGTATCAAGTGGGTTCGGGGAGGTATCAAGGGGGTATGATGAGGCATCATGGGGGGACGGGGAGATATCAGGGGGGGGGGGGGGTATGGTGAGGTATCAAGGGGGATATGGGGAGGTATCATCGTCCAAATGAAACTCGCAGACAAAAGTTCTCTCTGTCTACATTTTAAACAGCATCATGTGTACCCTGGCTTGCCAGGGTACAAAAACCACTAGTATTTAATAGTTGCGTTCCTTGATTTGCATTTTGTTAGTTCTCAGCAGTAAAGGCTAATAATAGCATTGCCCATTTCCTGCCTAGAACCAAGTAGACACTGTTATACAGTATACATAGGCTTAATCTACATTATTATATTATAAGTCAGTCTCCGCGCAGCGAAAAGCTCACTAGCTGCATATAATTATTAGACCTGTATTGTTTGTTTTATACGTAAATAAATGTATAAACTATATCTATTCTAATTGATAATATTTAGGCATATACTTTATAATATTCGAATCTTGAAATTTCCGGAGAAGGACGAATAGGCTAAGCGAATTTTTTTTTATATAACTCGAGATCAGAGTTAAATTAATAGTTAGTTATTCATTGCTTACAGGGTCCAGCGGACTGCAAAGAGTCGAATCAGAACCACAAAATCAAGACAACTCGAGATCAGAGTTAAATTAAAAGCTTATTAGTTATTCATTGCTTACAGAGTCCAGCGGACTGCAAAGAGCCGAATCAGGACCACAAAATCGAGACCACAACTTAGCAAGTAGTAGTAGTAGTAGTAGTAGTAGTAGTAGTAGTAGTAGTAGTAGTAGTAGTAGTAGTAGTAGTAGTATAGTTATTTAGTTAAATATTTAATTTATTTATTTGTTTTGTTTGTGTTTTGTTGTTGTTGTTATTATTATTATTATTATTATTATTATTATTAGTTTCTTTTTATTATTATTATTATTATTATTATTATTATTATTATTATTATTATTATTATTATTATTATTATTATTATTATTATTATTATTATTATAATTCCTACTTTTAAAAAAATAAAAAAGAATAGTGTGCTGCTGTGCGTGCTCAATGGTGTAAATATGGTCAGTGACGTTTTGTTTGTTTTTGCTGAAGTTGGGTGTAACCCGAAATATTCAGATGGTGGTGTTACTGGTTATTTTTTCTTATAGATTTAACAAAGTTTTCAGATGATTTATACATTTCCGCCCGCCACGCAACATTTTTTTAATACTTGTTTCTCATTAAAATACATATAATTGAAATACATATAACAAATTTACTGTATCAGTTAAAAATAATAATATTAGTTAAATAAATAATTGCTTTGGTGCTTGCAATAAAAATATCACTGTTTTTTGAGACCATTATAAACTTGCTTTGCCTTGTTGTACTGAAGTGACACCATCGTCTCCATAGCGCTTTGAAGTTTTGTCATGGTTTTATTGTTGATATAGATGTGAAATCGTTGTATGTGTGCTTTATGTGTTATGTATTACTTTTACTCCTTATTACTAATTGTGTCAGTATATTATTCATCATAAAATAATAATAATAATACTAACTGCTTCAAAATGCAAATCTCGACTTGAGCTTGAAGCGGTGCAGATCGAAATAGAATTAGATCTAGCAGCGGCTATTTTTATGCACGGATGTTTCACCACAGGCGCTGAAGTCTTTTCTTTTGTCTTTGTAAACTCCTAAATACGTACGTAGTATAGTATGTAATTGAGGCCTACGAAAGACGAGACTTCCAAGCCTGTGGTTTCACGTAGTCCTGCCAGCATTCGTTCGTAAAACATCGGATAGCTTCGCTCGACTCGGAGAGCTTCGTTCGACTTCGGTAATTGCCTTTTTCGGGAAAGTGACTGGAACTAGGTTGGAAAAAACAAGTTCGCGTCCTGCCGTCTCTCTCACTCAAGTCAAGTACTCGCTCGCTCACCTGCTTCTCTATGAGGCGCCGTATGAGTAAAAATGCTATAAATAACATTCTATGTAAATAATGCTTTCTCCCGCTTCTTAGAAACGTTATATATATAAGTCTTGGCTTCAGTTGTCTTGGTCTAGCTGCAATATTCAATCATAGATTCTGTGACTCTATCCTACACAGCGTAATTGAAAGCCGCCGTGCATCGTAAGAACATTATTATTAAATGATGTCAATAACAAAGTTACTTTGATCAACGTACATTTTCTGAAAGTTCTGTTTTTCTGTGGGTTTCACAGACTGCTCGGTCTGCGTTTGACATACTCCTTCACTGTCTGTGGTTGAAACTCCTCAGCACTAGGCTTTGTTGTCGGGTCATTGATGTTTAAATCTGGCAGGCCTACTTGTTGTGGTACAGAGCGTGGCGACTTGTCAACACAGCCAACAAAATGTAGATTAGTAGTGTGAGTATTAGCAGCAATGGAATGTAGCACACTGGCTGTATCAGGTAGGTATGAAAGCGTATTGCACGTGCTGGCTGACGGCATGGTTGCATCGTCTTTGTAGTTACTACTACTAGCACAACAACTGTCAATAATAGGCCTATTGTCAACATAAGCATTATTTTCTTCGACCGACGGCACGAATGGTGATGCAAAAATATTCAAATAACTTGCCTTAAGAATTTCTGTGGACTTAAGTTGCTTATGTTGAAGAGCTCTGTTGTTGTCAGGCGAATTTGACTTAGACACTTGCGTCGATAATAAACGTTGTGACCTGCTTCACTCTCTGTGTCGCCATCTTGTTGATTAGAGCCTTCGCCTTTTAAACGGAGAACAACTACCGTAGTGTCACCACTGCCTGTAATTTTCTAACTGGAAAGCGATCTTTCTGCGAGCAGGGACCTCAAAGCAAGTTCCCCTGCTGTTGGTAGACCAACAACAGGCATGTTTATTGCTGAATTTGTAATTCGAAGGTCGGACAAATTTCCTTGTTTTTTGAACAGATGATGTGCTACAGAAGATTTAATCCGGAGATGAGGTGCTACAGAAGACTTCTGGGCAATTCCTATACTCAGCACAATGACGAAGTTTAACAGACCATCACACATTACATTACATTATTATTGCTTTAGGTCCAGCGGACTCTTCCGAGCCAAATCAGGACCGGACAACCCCCGATCCGCATAAAAGGTCTGCCGAAACAGCCCTAGTGGTAAAACCGAAAGCTCTCCACCAGCCTGTCACTTTACAATAAAGACATCCCACGCAGGGGACGGCTGAGGCTTCACCCCAACTTATCGAACCCCCGTTTACGGAAACAAAATAGAATACAAACATCATTATAAATTATCAACAAAACACATAGGCCTACATATAAAATGCCTACATTGCTAAATAATAACATCATAGGAAGCCCTAGTGACCACCCGGCAGAAAGCGTCCAATATTCCCAAGCTGATCCAACAGACCTCATACACAAATAAGGAGTCTTGTCCCGGAAGAGTTTTCAAGAAAAAAGGTAGGAGACTGGTCTAGCGAAGAAGACGATAGTATAGCAGATTGATAGAACAGAGCAGGAATGAGAAAGATCAAATGAGAAAGACAGCGACAGTGGGAATTTAAAGCACTAAATTTCCAGAAAGTGGGGATACTATTTATACTGAAACCCCCGGCACCCCAACGGGGGTGACCATCACACAAGCCTTTGGACAACATGATTACATGCTCATAGAGGTAAAGAAATTAAGGGCAACTCCGATGGTATGGCCACGTCACCAGATCATCAGGCCTTGCAAAGACCACCCTCCAAGGCACGGTGCAAGGAGGCAGAAGAAGAGGGCGACAAAAAAAGATGTGGGGGGACAACATTCGAGAATGGACTTGCACTGAGCGAAGCCATGAGAGTTGCTGAGGACAGAGAAAGATGGCGTTCGCTGGTTCAACGATATGATCGTCTGTGTGCCCCAACGACCTTCCAGTTACGGGATAGGATAGGAACGAATAAATGGTATAGAGACAGCAAATATAGATCAATGTATCAGTCTACATAGATCACTGTCGCATAACTCATGCGTTCTTTTGTTGTTTTTTTATTTTATTTTTATTTTTAAGAAATCGGGTTTTCCCTTTATAACGACGTTGTCTCAATCAAACGCTTACGCTCGCTTTGCTTGTAGCGGTCACATGCATTTTATTCACACCGCAAAATGAAGTCACCTTTATAACTTTCACTTCTGTGAAGTTAGCAAAGACCTGCTTTAAATAATTATCTAATCCGACCGGGACCACTGATTTAATTATCACAGAATTAACGCGAGGTGCTGACTGGAATGGGTAGGCCAACTAGTAAATCGGATATTCCCGGTGCTATAAACAACAAGTTTACTCATAATCTGCTGGTTTCTAATCGCATTTTTCCTATAGTGGTGTTTACTTGTCAACAACACAGCCTCGTTGAAATGCAGAAATGAACTCTTATGTGTACTTTTGAGTTTCCATTATTAAGCGTGTCATCAGCTAACATCGTTCTACTGTTACTACTGCTGTTGTCCACAATGGCAGAAATATTACCATCTGTTGAGGTACCTGTCAGAGGTAAGTACATTACAATTTTACATTAAAAGTAGTTAATTAGCTACTCAGCAAATAGTTCTACATTCATAACTTTCATTAGATTGTTTTACATCAGTTGAGTGTGTGTATGTGTGCGTGTGCGCACAGAGTTTAATTATATTGTTACATTATGATGTTATTGTTATGAAGTTATTTTGTTAGGCTAATTGTTATTGTCCTAAGTCCCAAGGGCAAGATGAAGCATACCCAGTGCTTACTCCTTTTACCCTTTATAAATAAAATTGTTATCTTATCTCAAGTAAAACATTCTTGAAGTATAAAATCATTTCAGTGTTAGTCGTAAATTTGATTGGAAAATGAACTAGTAGGCCTACATTTGGATAGAGGGAGTGTGCATGTTTGGCAAGTTGGAGGTTTCGGGAAGGTGATTGTGGAGCGTTTAATTATATGATACTAAACTTACTACAAATATATATTTATAGGCATGCCAAAACCCTTCAATAATAATTCGTAACAGCGTAGCCTATGTAGCTTACCAACACATAGTGCATGACCTAGTTACATTGATGTTTTTTTTTTATCCAGTAAGTTATCGCCTACTTCCTGGGTGACACGGTTAATACACAGGCACCTGATACTTTCATAAAGTGTTTTACCGTTTTCAACACACAGAAAATGTTGGTGTGGAGGAGAATGAGTTGGTGCTGGAAGAGGGACGTGCATGTATATGTACAGCAATGATGATCGACTAGTTCGTCTGTTTATTTTCAAATATCATGACGTATTTTAAAGTTTGTTTTTTTTCTGCCCTAGTCCCGGTTGTTATTTGCGACATACATATAATGTATATAATAATATTATTTAGTAACTCTGTGTGTGTGCGTGTGTGTGTGTGTGTGTGTGTGTGTGTGTGTGTGTGTGTGTCTAATGAATAATGGCGCCGCCACGTATCTTTTAAAATGCTGAATCAATTTACTTTAAGCACATACACAATGTAGCCTGGAATGTTTTTAGAAAATTGCTTTCTGGTCCAAAACAAGAGCCCCCCACGTCCTCTCAAACTATGACTGTCGTAAAACTTGTACTGTACATGTATTATTTATCCCAACAGGCAGCTACCAGATGTCGGAAGAGCAGAAGAAGAGAGTGGTGGAATTTTACCAGAAATGTCCCAGACTGTGGATCGACTTCAACGCCATCGTTGACTGCATTGATCTGTTCAATGAACAGCCAACAGCATATAAAACCATTGGAGAAAGATTGTTTAAAATATTGAATGCATTCAAAGCATATGAAGGCACACAGCTTCATGACCTATGCTCATTTGCTGTCGTTACTGAGTTCGTAGACCAGGCCGTTTTATTTTACCGAAGCATTCTGCGGGAGATGGGCAAGACTTACATTACCAAAATCTGCAAAACTTTCGACGACTTCAAGGACGCATGCATAGGAGCCATCCGGAATTGTTTCTTAAATTGTTCATATGATTCCGCCGACGTCAGTCGTCGCTTGATCCAGACTGGGTTTGTGAGCGACATGCTTGAAGACCTGAAGCACGCACAGCATCTTTCTGGCTCCGCTCTGGTAACAACCCTCCATTTATTACGCTAACATTAGTTCTTCTCCCCTTCATCTTTCATCGTCTCTCTTCCTCTGAGGTATCCTCATTCACTCCCGAAATAATAGTTCCAAGCTTCACTTTTAATTTCAATCATTTTATATGCAAATTTAACCTGCCAACATCTTAGCATATCTAAACCGTTAATTTAATTACTCATAAATCGCTGACTGCGGTTTCTAGGCACATTGTTCTCTATTATTTTGCTATAGCAATACACGAGGTTTCATTCACACCAACAATTGGCCTACTGCCGTAAAATACGCCGAATATTAAATGGTTCTTCGTTTATAGGTCGTTAAGGTTTCGATTGGTAGATCCCTTGCAAGTATGAAATATCAATTGAAACTAAAATCAAATAATAATAGAGTACGCCATTTGCACGAGGTTAGGATGTTTTTTGTAAGTTTTGATTTGATGTTTACTGTTAAATGTATCGCGCTCTCTTTTCTCTGTCTAAACCGTGTGCCAGGAGGAGACGGGGATCATTTTGCATTCCATGGGCACCATCGTCAACATCTGCGTGCATCCAAACTGCAAGGACCTGGTTAAGGACATGAACATTGCTCACATCGTCACACCATTCCTTCGCAACAAACAAAACCATGGTAATTTGGTTGGCATGGCCAAAACCGTTGATACGTACTTTTATTCGCTTATCAACCACAGATATCAGTGTGCATGTTCATTACACACCACTCATTCTTTTACGGTATACTCGTTAGTGACATTATTTAAATAGACCCAATAACTTATTACATAATATTAAGTTCTCTGATAGTCTAAAACGAGAGATTATGAGATGAAATTAGCGACAAAAGAAAAACTCATTCAAAAACACGCAGACACTCACAAGAGAGGAATTTTAGAATGATTGAAATGTTGTAGGTCCTCAATCCGACAAGTAAGGATCAGAGTGAACACAATATTCCATCAACAACGTCTGATAATTTGGAATTATAACCAGTGTACTAGATATTCTGTCAATAAATTTGTGTTTTTATTTTAGCGATGGAGGCCATAGCGTTTGCAATGCTAGCGCATGTAGTGAAGGATGATCAGCTGGACTTGATGCGGATGGAGCCTGCTGTTTTGCTGTTCTTCATGCACAGAATAGAAGATTTTGTCCACGCGAAGAAGACGATGTCAGGAAACTGGTTTGCCAAAGAAACCCTGGCTACGCTCGCTCTGCTGGCAAGATGCGACTTCAACAAGAAACTCATGGCTGCGCAAGGTACTGGGAAGAGAATACTCACTATCTTCCTTTCCTATTAGCACTCCAGTTCACCTCAATATTTTGTGTAGATTTCCTCGTCAAAGTTGACAGTATTACCACAAGAAACTCATGGGTGCGCAAGGTACTGGGAAGAGAATACTCACTATCTTCCTTTCCTATTTGCACTCCAGTTCACCTCAATACTTTGTGTAGATTTCCCGTAACAGTATCACCACTGCCTTGTACTATGAAGGTAAGGTGACAGTCTTTGTGGAATACTTACCTCCACTCTGTATAGGAAGACCACTGTTGGTTAACAGCAAAGCGTGTGACAGCTGTTGCCACCTTTGATGGTCATCATCAGAAAAACAGCTGGCACACACATTGCTCTCAACCTTTTTGGACAAAACAAACGCTAAGGAACCGAAGTTCGGGATCTGAGAACCTCGAACAAAGGTTCGTGAACCTCCACCAACCTTTCAAGTAAGACAGGCTCGTATACGGATACTCGTACCACCCTCCTGACCTCCGGACCAGTGTTGCGGGACCTCACAACACCCGGTCCTCGCATTGGAACGGAAGGTCAGGAAGGGGTGCGAGTGTATCGGTGGGGAGTCGTATGGTCCAAGTCCAGACATTTGTCAAATTGTTTTCTTTGATAACCTTTTATCCCCTATCCAGTGCCAAATTTCGGAGGATTTTTTTTTATTTACCACAAAGTTTTGTGAGTTAAAAAATGTAATTTATTATGTACTATAATGTTCTTCAGTTCCTATTGCCACATTCCTTAAAGACTATAATGCCGTTTTATAAATTTAACTGCCTTCTTTTTGTATAATCGGAATAGGAACAAGCCAAATGTCAATCGGTCTGTCGGCCGGTCGAATAATCTGTCGGAATATCAGTCCGTTGCACGCCATACCTCAAGAAATACTAAACAGATTTTGGCCAAACTTCTTAGGAACATTACCTAGGTTAGTAGCCAACCTCCCGTGCCATCGTATTTGCACTACTGCAAAGGTCGAGGTCGCTGGTGCAGCTTTCAACACGTTTTGCCCAATATCTCAAAAACGCCTGAACCGATTTGGTTGAATTTTGGTATTCCTAAACCGATTTGGTTGAATTTTGGTTTACATGTACTTCAAACCAATCATTAAGTGACAATCTGGTTGTTGGTCAGTTAGTCGATGCATCGCTGCGATTTTAACTTTGTTGTTTAAAACACTTTTTTTAAGCCTTATCTCAAGAATAACAGTAGGCCTAGTCCTACTTCTTCTTTCCTGGAAAAATTCTTTCCATGTTTCTTTTGTTTCCTTGTCATCACTCTTCCCAAAAAGGTAACCTTCAGGAGTGTGAAAATTACCGCACCATCAGCCTCATCAGCCATCCCAGCAAGGTCCTCCTGAAAAAAAATACTCAACAGGTTGAAACCCCAAGCTGAACAAATCATAGCTGAAGAATTAGCAGGATTCAGGGCAGGGCGAAGTACCACAGAACAGATTTTCAACCTCAGAATAATATGTGAGAAATACCTACAGCACCAACAACATCTATATCATGTGTTCATAGACTTCAAGAAGGCGTTTGACCGAGTCTGGCATGCAGCTCTATGGGCAACAATGAAAGTGTACAACATCAGCCCTAAAATTATTGAAGTCATCAAAAGCCTGTATAACAAGGCTACCAGTGCAGTCCTCCACCACAGCGCCATCGGGAACTGGTTCAGAACAACAATCGGTGTGCGTCAAGGATGCCTACTCTCTCCAACACTCTTCAACATCTTCCTAGAGCGCATCATGTCAGATGCTCTTGCAGATCATGAAGGCACAGTCAGCATAGGGGGTAGAGCAATCTCCAATCTTCGTTTTGCGGATGACATTGATGGATTGGTAACAGCTGGTACAGAGGCTTGACACCACCTCCAGAGCTTATGGAATGGAAATAAGTGCAGAGAAGACCAAAATGATGACCAACAACACCAATGGCATCAACACGGACATCAAAGTCCAAGGCCAATCCCTCAACACAGTGCATAGCTTCAAATATTTAGGAGCCATTGTATCAGACAATGGGTCCCGACAGGAAGTCTTCTCCAAGATCGCACAAACAACTGCTGCCCTGACAAGGTTGAAGCCCATTTGGAAAGACAGGACCAGCAGTCTACATTCCAAAGTAAGACTGCTGCGCTCCCTTGTCATCTCCATCTTCCTATATGCTTGCGAAGCATGGACCCTCACAGCAGATCTCCAACGAAGAATACAAAGCATGGAGATGAGGTGCTACAGAAGACTTCTGGGCATTTCCTATACTCAACACAGCACCAACGATGAAGTCCGACAGACCATCACACAAACCATTGGACAACACGATGACCTGCTCACAGTGGTGAAGAAACGGAAACTCCGATGGTATGGCCACATCACCAGATCACCAGGCCTTGCAAAGACTATTCTGCAAGGCTGAGTGCAAGGAGGTAGAAGAAGAGGGAGACCAAAAAAGAGGTGGGAGGACAACATTCGAGAATGGACTGGTTTGACGTTGAGCGAAGCCATCAGGGCTGCTGAGGACAGAGAAAGATGGAGTATGCTGGTTAAACGATCATCTGTGGTGCCCCTACGACCTCAAGGTTACGGGACAGGATAAGATGGGATAGGTTTCTTTTATTTCCCCCCTTTTCTGTTTCATCTTTTCTTTCTTTCCCGTATCTTTCTTCCATCGTTTGTATTGTGTGTCTGTAACTTAAATGTCTTTCTTTTTCATGCCCCGTCATGCGCAGGTCTGACCGAACCACTACTCTCGGTTTTGAACTTGTCCTCCGAACGAAGCGACGAAGAAGTGCGGTGCACTGTCAAGCTTTTCATGGAACTCTTGAAGGATGAAACCAATCTTCGTGTTCTTAAGGTACTGTCATGCAGCCGCTTTAAGTATGTTTCATTGAGAAACCCCAGTGTGAGATTCTTAGCCTTTTGCATTTTGTTTGTATTGCAGATAGTTTATTACGTGTCCTAGTATGCAGTGTGGTTGTTACAACAACGCAGTTAACCGTTTTAGTATAAAAATCACACGCTGTAGGCTATTTATTATACATATCTATATACATATATATTTTTTATAATTATTTTATTTCACGTCTTTTCACCGAAGTGATTTTAAATAGAGGGAAGTAGACCTTTGAAGAATTTCTTCCGTTTCGATTTCTTCACAATAGGTTTTTAGCTATACTTCCTTGAACAGCTCTTTGATCCTATGATCATATATAAATGTATCTCAAAATACTAGTGAAACAGTTAACAGATGCTACGATCGAAGATAATAAGGAGATAATATTATGCTCAGTCTCGTCAAAGGAGACGCGTCCCACACCGCATTTATAAATAAACGAACGCTTTAAAATTATTCATTCAGTGTTGACAAGGTTGTTTATCGAGCTCTCCCCCGCTTTAATCCAGTTCATCCCCCGACCGTTGATTAGAGTCTATTGGGCTTAACCCACGAAACCATGACAACGGTATCAAAATGGTTGCTATTGGAACAGAAAGAAATGTGACTGCTTCAAAACCTCTAGAAAATAGAACACGAACCCCTCGCAAAATAGGTGCCAGAACGATCAGCGTCCAGAAGAAGAAAAAGAAGAAAGTTGCTTCACTTTTAATTGAGTTATCAAAATGACTTACTACCTATACCGGAAAACTTGATTAACAACTGCAAGGACGGTTAACAATCAGCTATTCTTACACATGATGAATGAATGAATGATTGGGTTTTAAAATTAGCAAATATCCACGTTGCTTGATCAAGTATTATTTTAAAAATAACTTTAAAATGAAAAGCTATTTGTGTGAACAGAGAAACAGCACTTTGTTGGACTTTCTAGAGGTCCTAGTTCAGACAGAACGATTCAGTCAAGAGACCAAAGATCTGGTCAGAGATCTTCTACTTCGTTTGCGACGTTCCAAAGATGAAGGTAACTATAAAATGAATGAAGGAAGGAAGAAATGGCAAAAAGAAAGAATGAAAGCAAATATAAATAAATAAATAAATAAATAAATAAATACTGTACAAGTGGAATAAATGTTTGACAGAAGAAGAGGCAAACACTCGCTAGTAGCGATGAGTGACCAAAGTCCATCTTTGTGGTGCCTGTATAGGTATTCTAAGGGCGGTAAGTCACTCAGTACCTAAAGCAGACGACCTTTTGAATGCTTGGAAACGACGTTTAGATTGAATTTTCACGAATACGAGACTTACACAAAATGTATGGATATATAAGCAAAAAGTCATCTCTTAGCGTGAACTAGGCATTGTATATATAATGGCTCTACCATATAAATATATGTTTTTCCGCAATTTGAATCTAATAATTCTAGATCTCATTCGCACTTTAAGTAAGTAACCTTCTTTGTTCTGCTCTTACTTGAAGGCACAGCAGCGGACGAGGTGAGTAGCTTGCAAGAGACCCCTCACTTGGCTGACCTGCTGGCTGACCAATTCAACATGTTGACCATACTGGACATGAGCCCCGTGCACTTCGCACTGGATCAGCTGACTGCAGCACAACCTTCGACCAATCGTAATGACGACACGAGTCATGGTGAGGTCACGAGTCATGGTGGCGCCACGAAGGTCAAGATCTTACAGGCACTGACGGAGCTGGCGCGTAAAGACGAAGAGTGTAGGCGAGAAATGATGGCTAGAGGTAGGCGGTGGTGTTGTTAACACAGCATAATGCTTTATGCTAACATAGCGCGCTTTTCCAGCTCAAAGAGCTGCTCAAAGCTTCAACCATGGTCTCACTCCAGCCGCCTTAAAAACCAATATGCAGCACCAAGCGCACTGTCAAACGCCCCGCGAGGGCAACTGAGCGACTCCAAGCGTTGTTTTTTGCGCCTATTTTTTCACACAACGATTCGGTTATTTAAGTGCAACTGCGGCAAAAACGGGAGCAAGTGAACCATCATTTAAAAAGTCATTACAAAATACTGGACCTTCCTGTGAGAAAAAAAAATCTATCGTTACCCTATATTACTTTCTTTAATAACTTACTGTGTCTGGCTTTTCTGTTTACATGTAGGCGTTCTCAAGGAGCTAAAACGAATTCTCCTACAAGGCAGTGCTGAAGAACAGAGCCATGTCCTCAAGGTCGTTCTCGAGCTGATTTCTAGCGAAGCAAATTGCGCTATTGTCAAGGTGAGAAGATAATATAAAGTTCTTAACTTATTTTTTTATAAAATGAAACGCAATAGAAAAAATAAACACTGAAAGATAAGTAGTTATTGTAAAATTTGAGATAGAAAGTTGTGTTCGTTTTATAAAACAATCGATACCTGTCAATGATGGTGATGATGATGATGATGATGATGATGATGATGATGATGATGATGATGATGATGATGATGATGATGATGATGATGATGATGATGTGGCTGATGACGACGACGTCGACGTTTGATAACGAAATATATTGTTCGTGTAGCGCAGTAGTGTAGTGGTTTGGCCACAGGCTAGCAATGTTTCATGTTAAACAACGTCGGGAAGGGTTAGTACTTGGATGTGTGACCATGCTTGGATGGCAAACACCAAACGATACAAAAAGAGTCAAGCAAGCGCACGACACACCCCAGTCCACCCAGCTGTGAATGGGTACCTGGATCTGTTTAGAATCGAGGAAGGTAAAGCAGTTGACCTAGAGAAAAGGAATGTCCCAAACTATGACGGCCTACTAGTGCCAAAATCGAGAGTTACCATTATCACGAGATAATTGAAATTAACACGTGTTCTGTGTAAGTTACAGAGATACCGGTAACCAACAGTGTTAATCAATAATTATCAGATAGATATTAGTATTTGCCACGCATTCCTAGTACTAAAAATCTGATGATTACAAATATTATGAAATAATTACAAATATCATAAGAAAATTACTATTATTAAGGGATAATTATAATTATTATTAAAAAATTACAAATATCTTCGCCTGATAATGTTTAATTTTCAGTTTTGGCTCTAGCAATCTGTCTAGAAATGGGCCAAAACCAAACATGTTAATTTTTACTTGATAAGTACCATTTTTACGTGATAATTGTAAATATGTCGTTGATATTAGTAATTATCACGTGATATTTGTAATTATCAGGTTTGGGCGCTAAGAGGCCGTCATAAGGTGAATTACACAGAACACGTGTTAATTACTGTTATTACTGATACCTGTAAATGCACGTTTTGGCGCTAATAAGCCGCCTTAGTCAGAATTAAGCATGATCACGTTAACATTTTAATTATGAAGTGAAAAATGTAATTATTATGTGATAATTACAATTTTCGGTTTTGGCGCATTTCCAGCGGATTGCTAGAGCCAAAACTTAACATTAAACATGATCACGCGAAGATATTTTAATTTTTAAATGATAATTGTAATTATCCCTTAATAACTGTAATTATTCCTTGATATTTGTAATTATCAGGTTTTGGCGCTAGTAGGCCGTCACACCAAACGCTTCTCTCGCCAAAGAACGACTGGTTACGGAGACACCTTTACCATACTGCTCAGTCATTATTTACTATAATTTCAGAGCCAGGCGGATCTTGTGCAGCTGCTGGGGTCAGTTGCAGCCACAGATTTAGACACTGCTGAACATGGGGATGGCGCCGCAAGGCTTGTGATGACTCTTAACCAATAAACATTGCTATACTGTTGATGACTCTTAACCAATAGACATTGCTATATTAGTGATGACTCTTAACCAATAGACGTTGCTATACTGGTGATGACTCCCAAACAGTAGATAATTGCTAAGCTGTTGTTGACTCTTAACCAATAGACACTGCTATACTGTTGATGACCCTTAACCGATAGACCTTGCCCCCCTACCCCACCCCTCCACCCTCGTGGGGTTGCCGGGGGTTTCTGTATAAATAGTATTCCTACTTTCTGGAAATTTAGTGCTTTAAATTCCCACTGTCGCTGTCTTTCTCTTTTCTCTCTCTCTCTCTCTCTCTC
Organism: Oncomelania hupensis; assembly: GCA_036898135.1. Classification (NCBI taxonomy): domain Eukaryota; kingdom Metazoa; phylum Mollusca; class Gastropoda; order Littorinimorpha; family Pomatiopsidae; genus Oncomelania; species Oncomelania hupensis. The sequence goes on from CM072524.1 coordinate 26,850,181, forward strand.
TCTCTCTCTCTCTCTCTCTCTCTCTCTCTCTCTCTCTCTCTCTCTCTCTCTCTCTTTCTTTCTTTCTTTCTCTACTCCCTGTGAAAGGTAGGATAAGATAAGATAAGGTAATTCTTTATTTAACGAAGGTAGTACAATAAGCAGAGATCTGCTGTTTTACATCTGGCCCTCACCCTAAAGAGGAATTAGTCTACTGAAACTACAAAACAACATTGGAACGATTACATGTTTACAAATAAACTTGAGTAAAAAAACTATGTACAGTATGTACATGGCATGCATTGCAAGGAATGGGAGGTGCACATTAATTTTATATTTATATTTAACATTTATAGCATTTTAAAGATCAATTGGTTTGTAAGCAATAAAGCTTAGAGGACATTAATTAACTAGCACATATGCATTATTTTTCCAAAATCAGTGAAAGGAAACAATATAGGCTACATTGCATAAAATCATCAATGACAAAGAACATAAGTGAGCTTTTAGGGCAAAAAATATCCGTTTTTACATGTACAATGAAGGCAATGTTTATTTTGACTTTATGAGATGTGAAGCATATTTACTCTTGAAAGTAATTATGTTGGCAGTTTGTCTCAGGAAGTTTGGGAGAGAGTTCCAAAAATTGCTACCTGAATACATTAAACTAGACATAAACAGATCAATACGAGGAAGAGGAGTGTTCAATCTCATGACTTGACAAAGTGAATTTTGAGCATAATGGTTTCTGGTACATATGTAGTGATAATTTTGTGCATTTAAATGAACCCTTATTGTAAGCCAACATTGCTTAGAGAATGAAAGAGAGAGGGAGGGAGGGAGAGAGAGAGAGAGAGAGAGAGAGAGAGAGGGGGGGGGGGAAGTATGTGTATGTGTGAAGTTTGCGTGCGTGTATTTGTGTTGATTCGATATTATCAGTAAAAGAGAAATACAGGATGAAAAATTGAATATCAATGTTGTCATTGTGGTTTGTTGTTGTTTTATTTCATTAAAGTACATGAGGCTTGCGCCTATTTACACTAAACATTATTTACATTACAAGACAACACATTTTATATTTACAAAATAATAACAATAAAAAAACAATTAAATGTACACCTATTTCCACCTCTCTTTCACATACACACACATAAACTCACACACACACACTCGCAAATCGAACACACAAATTCAAACAACCTCAACACAGAGAACAGAGAGAGAGAGGGGGGACAGGAAGTGAGAGGGAGTGAGAAAGAGAAAGTACGATAGAGAGAGTGAGAGAAAGACAGAAAGCGAACCGGCTGGCAGACAGTCAGGGAATGGACCTGCAAACATGTATCATTCCCTTCAATCAATTTTTTTAATCAAACACACACACACACGCATAACATATACACCGACACGCACACTTAAACACACATGCACACTCACACACACACACACCCTCTCACTCACACACACGCAGTCACTAAGGCTTACTGTATTAAAAGACAAATTTATACGCATTTGATTAGGCAAATGGTAAATGTGAATAACTATAATCACCTTTGAACATTTCAACTTTTATATAACTCGACGTTTTTAAAAAAAAGAATGTATAAAACTTATAATTCGGGCATTTAATTAACCGTCATTGATTACACTATATGACGTAGCCTATAGCAGACTCCCTACCTGTGAGTTAACAACTACCCAGCCTGCGAATGCGAGGATAAAAGTGCTTCAGCAGTATAAGAAATTTTAAAAGAGTTCATCAATGTATTGTGGGTCTTCAAAACTGGGCAAAATGTCAGTACAGGTAAAAAGATGCTGGCAGCTGAGCAAACGGCCACAGACACAGTCAGCAGGTCTGATATGAAACCCAAGATATCCTGTTTTCAGTCTATGCTACAGCGCCCTTTCTACACTTATCAGGGAGTCTAGGGCCACGTGCCCTATATCCCACCGCCGTAGCTCAATTGGTAGAGCGTTCGCCTGGCACACCGATGACCCAGGTTCGAATCCCGCGGTGGGCGATATAAAATGTGGCCATTTTCACTGTCCATTTTAGCAGTATGATTGCTTTGGTGGTTCAGTTCTGATTCAGGTCCCTACCCCTCTTTCCCTGGAATGGTTATCCCCGTCTGCCATATCACCAATGGTGGGTGTAAACGTTAAACCTCAATGTTCACGTGCCCTATTTTGTCACAGGCTGGCCCACAACCTAACCGCTGCCATTTCATTATAGGAGGTTTTCCATCGCTTTACAGCAGCATGTTTAAGTCTACTGCATAGTTCGGATTTGGTGTGTCCAATGTTGTTTGTAACGTGAGGTTCCTCCGTCCTGGCCGGTGACTTCTGTGTAGAAGGCTTTCGCCTAGAGATGCCGTGCTGACATCTACGTCACCAGAGCATCAGGCCTTGCTGCGCTGCGAAAAGTATAATTAGAATTACCGTGTAAGTGGTAGCCGCACTGCTGTTGCTAGCTTCGAGCGACGGTAATGTTCTCGGCATTTATCGTCGCTTGAAGCTCAAGCGGTGGTTTTTCGGTTCTTGACCTTGATTGGTTTTGGGTCCTTGGTCTTGAATCAGTCTTCTTACCTCCCTTCGCTGACGGAATCAGAGAGCTAAAAACTATCCATTTTAGCAGCAGATAAAACAATGGAATTTATTTCATTAATCCAAGAGATTGTGCCAGAAAGAACAAAAAGATTTTGAAACAGGTAGGTTCGAGCAAAGCTATTTTCAGGAGGTACTGCCTGAAATGGCAGTGCACTAAAGTTAGTGATTGATTGCAGATGGTTATACATTTTATAATAAAATGATCAATTACCCTTTTCGTATAGTATAGGCCTAATTGACAAAATTGCAGCTTTATTATTTGCGCTGTCAACCATGCTATGAACGTCTGCCGTCGCCATTGCTAAGTATTTATTCTTTATTATGTTTTAACACAATGTGTTGCAAATCAAATACAGACATAGATATATTAAGCAAAGGCACATTTGATGTTTTCACACAGATTTTGAACACCGTGCTTATAGTCCCAAATTCAACCTAAGTTTAGATCGGATTTTTTTTTTAAGTAATGAGGGTAAATTATCAATGAACATTTATGACGTAGGTGTTGTGTTTTATGCAAGCCATAACAGTAAACACAATTTATAATTCACGCTTTAAATTGGGTTTATTTCTTTGTAGCTACCATTTACACCTGAGAAGGAAGAAGGGATGGGAGGGAGGAACCACGGATGGAATGTATTCACTGCCATCCATAATATGGCATCGACGTCAACATTGTTAAAAAATCAATAGGGCTGAGAGAGGGGAGGGTGGGAGAATGGGAAAGAGAGAGAGAGAGAGATAGAAATATAAGAGGTATAGAAAGGGAAAGAGAGAGATAGAAATATGGGAGATATAGAGATGGAAAGAGAGATATAAATATGGGAGCTATAGAGAGGGAAAGAGAGAGATATAAATATGGGAGATATAGAAAGGGAAAGAGAGATATAGAAATATGGGTGTCACGTCACCCGAGCGGGTTCCGCGACGTCAGCTCAAGACAACGAGTGGGAGGATAGAAACTCAAACAAAAAGAACTAACACAAAATGCCAGATGAACAGTCACACACTCTTATTCAACAATACCACACACACACACACAGGATATGGGACACTAAAACCACCCTCAACCCCTATCAAGACCCCCAACCCTGTACTTACTAAACGGTTACCCCCGCCCCCCCCCCCCCTTGTCTAACTGAAAACCCCAGAACCATGCACAACAGAATATCCACAACAATATGCAACAATGGTGACAATCAATTAGATTATACTAAATAATACAATTCAGAAAATACACAATCAGAAAATAATCTTGAAATTCGGCCGTATAGAATTGGCCAGCTGATAGTTCCAAAGTCAACGTACACAACTTAATTGTTCATTACCTGAGCTCAAATACTACTGCTGTAATTACTCACGTAAAGAAGACTGTAATTTATACTAGTATGTTTTTAGGTGTGTGTATGCGAATCTGTATGTGCGTCGGTGTGATGCGTATGGGATCCTGAGATCCTGGTGGAAACTGCTGGAGGTTGGAAGTAGCAGGTATGTCCCAGCGAGGACGGAGACCCACACCCAGCAATAGCGCTGACCACAATACAAGGACGCGGCAGTCGTGGTGGTGGCCTGGTAAACGTCCACACCCACGTTGGCAAAGGCGGGATTAACAGTAAGGATTGCACCAGCAGAAATAGAACAAGGTGCAAAACGAAGCCCAGATCTCTGTGGACAGATAACAATGTCTCACTAGCTTGCCCACAAAAACCTACACATTAAATAATAGATACGCCTTCCGCCATCCGCCATCTTGACCTGTTTATACAATCATCTCAAAACACAATGCATTTCCATTTACACCATAGCGATTCATCTCAATCACACCTCCATCTTAGTCACCACTCTTCACGTTACAATACAAAGTCATTATCTTTTTCCATTCACAATTACTTTTATCACACTATAATACAACTACGCTTCCCTCATATTCATCTCCTTCATCACCCCTCTCCAATGCAGTACATTGTCTCCCTTTCATCACATCCATCACCCCTCTCTCTCTCTCTCTCTCTCTCTCTCTCTCTCTCTCTAACATGCACTGCCCTTTGACCCACTTGGCAACAACAGCAACGACATTATTTATACACACAATAAACCAAGAAAATCATATAAAATCGATAACAACTATTTACCAAAGTACACCCCTCTCCCCCTCATTCACCATCATTCATTCACGTACGCAGACTCGGAGTGCAAATGCCACTAAGGAACTGAATTACAGGTTTCAACTCACCTTAGGTCCCCGGCTTGTGAGATACAGAACAGCACTGCACAATACAACACTGAACAACACTCCACAATACAGTTCTGGTTAGTCTGAGAGTTCAAATCCGTTTATGGCTAATGCTGGCTATGGCTGGGGCATCTCTACACTGACAAGGTGTCTTTATCAGATTTGATCAGATCAGAAAGAACGGAAGGTTTTTTCAATCCCCAAAACAATCATAATGGCTGTACATTAATTTTACACTAGAAAAATAAAATCAGGCTAAAATTAGTAAAATACAATCTGTCTAAAAATAGCAACAAATCAAAACATGGGGGGCGCCAGTGGAAGGGTTATAACGGTGACTGAAATGCATTTGATACTTGCGGAAGCAGACGGGAGTTTGAGACAAATTTCTACACAGAAACCTGTCAATGACGCACGCACACAGTATAAACCCAGTGACCGCGTTTTGTCCTTTCCTCTATCTCTCTTGCACACACGTACATACACACCACCCCACACACACACACACACACACACACACACACACACACACACACACACAAACGACGTTGAGATGACTGTTGTGAAAAAACCAGACATTATTTTGACACACTTTTCATTTTCTTGACATTATTTTGACATTTTCAAATTTTTGAAGCTATCCCAAACCCTAACCTAAACCCTAACCCAAACCCTAACCCTAACACTTAACCTAACCCTAATCCTAAAACAGCGTTAACTCTACGGAGCACTACTTTGACGTCAAAATAACGGGGCGGTCAAAAAGGTCAAAAGAAACCATGTAGAGTTTCATGTGCGTGTCAGAGTAACGTCGTTTCTACATGCCCACACGCACTCACACACGCACGCAGGCAGGTAAAAATCCTTGCTAACTAGCTACATGCCAGAGCCTGCTCTTTCAGGTTGTCGAAAAACCACAAGCTGTTGTAGATCAGCACGGACTCCACCGTCGTCCCGTGGAAAAGCTCCAACACCCTAGAGCTCACAATAAACGCATTCAGCCTCCTCATACAGTAGAGGCGCTGGTTGCGTTGGGGGACCAGTCCAACTTGTTATCCATTATGGACCCCAAGTACTTATACTGGTCCACCACCCCACCCCCAATGACCGGATCGAGTGTCGGAGCGCTCCTCCTGTAGTCAACAACCATCTCTTTTGTCTTAGAGACGTGGAGAAAGAGATGGTTGTCTTCGCACTATCTGACAGTCAGGGACGGGTCGGCAGAAAACTTGACATGGGCGTCCTCAGCAGTACAGCGACAGTCGGCAGTGTAGAAGGTCAAGAGTGCCGGGGATAGAACGCCGCCCTGAGGAGCCACTGGGTGGTATGAAGGTCTCTCGATGCCTTCACGGAGATGGACGACCTAATCATCACGCGTTGTGCTCTGTCTGTGAGAAAGCTGCAGAGCCATCTGATGATCAGGGGGTGGACGTCCATTTTCAACAGTTTTCGCATCATCAGGTGAGGCTGGATGGTGTTGAAAGCCGAAGCAGAAAAGAATTCTGGCATAGGACTTCGGCCTATCAACACAGAGTGGACTACGGTGTTTCTGTCTGGCGTATAGGCGAACTGCATTTGGTCCTGAAGTGGGCACGTTTTCCCAAGCAATCGCTGAAGGACAATGCGCTCAAGGCACTTAAAGCGAATGGAGCTAGAGCGACGGGACGATAGACATTGAGAGTTGCAGGTGAGGATTTTTGGGGATAGTGATAAGATTGGAAGACTTCCAATGGGTGGGATATTTCCAGTGTCCAACGACTCCTGGAACAGAATGTTGAACACTGGTTGTAAGGGAGTCATGGCAGTACTTGAGGACAACTCCCGGAACGTCAACTGGGCCACAAGCACTCCTGTGATTGACCTGTCTGAAGCGCCGACTCACCTCTTTCTCCGTCAGAACCTCCGTCCTGTCGTCTCTCTCACTCAAGTCAAGTACTCGCTCGCTCACCTGCTTCTCTATGAGGCGCCATATGAGTAAAAATGCTATAAATAACATTCTATGTAAATAATGCTTTCTCCCGCTTCTTAGAAACGTTATATACAAGTCTTGGCTTCAGTTGTAGCTGCAATATTCAATCATAGATTCTGTGACTCTATCCTACACAGCGTAATTGAAAGCCGCCGTGCATCGTAAGAACATCGCAAACCGAGTTCTGATAAATCTCGTGTTCTATATATAGCACTATTGACTTTAATGCAGTTTCGGCCATTTGATAAAGGCCTTACTCTTCAAATAACATGTCCATATTTTTTGTGAACGTTTACAACTCTCTCTGCACCCAAACACATGCAAGCCAGACTCCAATTCCAAAACTAATTGTTGCATTCATCTACACAAAGCATTTGACAACTAACTGTCTTCTCGAATTTGGTCTTACTTGCCTGAACTTATCCTCTTTCAATGTGAACTTCTAAGATCGAGCGAACCCGTTCTTGGGGTGCTTCACGTTTGGCCTACTCTTTGATATCCGTAATGTTGCCCCTCTCCTTTCAAACGGTCGGCGGGAGCGTTTCGCTTACATAGTAACTCACGTTTCGCCTACATGACTCATCTTGTATGTAAAATCAAAAGTCTCTTTGTGTGTGTACATATATACAAGAGCGTATTATTATTATTATTATTATTATTATTATTATTATTATTATTATTATTATTATTATTATTACTATTATTATTATTAAGCCTATAATTATTATTATTATTAAGCCTATTATTATTATTATTATTATTATTATTATTATTATTATTATTATTATTATTATTATTATTAAGCCTATTATTATTATTATTATTATTGTGATAAGATGTCAATAATAAAGTTACTTTAAGTATCATTAACTGTTTTTAATTCATTGTGTAGTTGGTATGTGTATGTGTGTGTGTGTGTGTGTACGTGTGTGTGTGCGTGTGTTTGTGTGTGTATGTATGAGGTGCGTGAAAATCTAATGCATTGATTGTTATTGACTTTTGATTTTTTAATATATGTTTTTACATGTTGAAGACAAAATTGTAAAAGATGTAAAAATGTGTTTGAACATCTCATGCAGTGAATTTTATTGAATATTACAGTTTTATCTTTCATACACGTCAATGAAGAAATGTAGAAGATGGCGATTCCGTGTTTGTTTCGATAATATTTTTTTAACGTCTTATGTCAGTCTTAAATGTGTCTTCTTTTTTTTCTTTTCTTTTTTTCGTTTTTGTACTTCTAGATGCTCTGTGGCCAACAATGATAAAGTGCAAAATCATCCCTAACATTATTGAGGTAATCAAAAACCTGTATGACAAGGCTACCAGTGCAGTCCTCCAAAACTGGGAACTGGTTCAGAACAACAATCGGTGTGCGTCAAAGATGCCTACTCTCTCCAACCCTCTTTAACAACTTCCTGGAGCGCATCATGTCAGAAGCCCTTAAAGATCACTAAGGCACAATCAGCAAATGTTCCCTTGTTTTTGTGGAATAAAGATTTCTTGACTTGACTTGACTTAATATTCGGCGTGTTTTTAATTTATATTGACCTATTGCGTCGAATGTCTTTTTCTAATTTATTTTAAACTCTACATGTTGTAAGACTTTGGAAGTATACACATGGAAATAAATCATCATGTTAACGTTTCTTTCACCCGTTCATAAAATTGAACCTCCTCTCCCCTCTTTTCCATCCCCCGCATTCTAATGCTTTAACTCTCCAAATCGCACACTACACAACCACTAAATGTGGACAGTAATTTAAGACGCTCAGACATATATCAACTTCTTCCAGAGGTGCACAACTGCGTGCAAGTAATAGGCAACATCCGCAATCGTTATAATAGATCTTTCTCCCCTCCCACTGAATTTCCAGCGTTAATATTGTAACTAGAGGACCAGTTTACCCCGCACAATTTGAGCTTTTGCTTGTTTAGTCAGTGTAGACTTAGAAGGTCACTGTCAGTCTGAAGCAGACGACAGAAGTGATCATGCGTAGCAGTTGTATGCTGACGATAGCCAAGTAGGCAATGACACCATCGCAGCCTACGATAGAGCTTCGAGTTTACAGCCAATCGGATTTTTTCCGCCAATCAGAACACATCACCGTTAGGTAGAACCAGTTCTGACTGGGTAGGCCAAGGCTAGGTAGAAAGTGAATCTACATTGAAACGGCGAGCAGTACATAGTTACGCCCTGACAGAAAATCTCTCACTGATAGACTAAAGCAGTACTTGTTGAATATTCGAATTCAATCAAGTTAGCCATGGCCTGACATTGTCAAAAAGGTAAATGAACATACTTCTGTTTCATCGTGATGTATTTATATTAATGTTGAATTATGTTTGTGAAATTTGCTATGCATAGAATTGAAATTGATAGTCCGACGTTGGGTGACCGGCCGACGCCATGTTGTAATTCCATATGGACCCACTGTTGTTTAACATATATGTATGCTTGCAGACCAGTGGCTGTACTAGAAAATGTATATAATATTAATTCTTTCTCTATGTGTATAGTTAGCCATGATTTATATTTATGTATGTATAGGAAATTAGAGTGGAGACTCAAATGGACCACGGACTTAGCAGAATGTTCGTCGCTTATATATAGAGATGTGGAGCTCATCACTGAGGGCTACTTCGGCCTTCAGTGAGACGCTCTGCACACACCTATTATACAGGGTTGTGCAGAATTTTGTCTCATATGTTACAGACGAGCAGGCATTATATCGTGAGCCCAACTCGGCGAACAACAAAAACAAGTCGTTGCTGAACGTTGGCTGCCGAGGCATTTCCAGCATTGCGCGAAGATAGCCCACCAGTCTAACCACAGGGAGAAGACTCCACGACAACACAGCTTGTCACAGAATCAACTACAACGCAGCGCTTCAACCACTCAGTTAAGTGCCCCTCGAAACAATGCACTAAAACTGTAACAAAGGACCACAGTAGTCCACTCTTCAAGAACTCTGACCATTAGGGCAGAAAGTATCCAGTGCCCGATGAAGATAAAGTAGCTGCCTAGACCTATCAAGAGCGAACCATTCGCAGTGACATTTGAACTTTTAAGTTAGTTTCGTACATCGAAGATCGTGTATAGAGTAGAGGAAATAAATGTGTGATATGTACTGTTATCAAGTAGCTGGACTACATATGTTTCGTAGCCGAGTGAAAGCTAGTGTGACAGTGATCTTTTACCATTTTTCTATCTATCTCTGTAGCCCCAGCCTAAACACAGACCGAGCTAAACAAATAAATGTCTTAAGTTAAGTCACCGGGAGATAACTAGCGATCCCCATAGACTGAAGACAGTGGGTAATAGCATTCCATTGTGCAGAGCCCAGCAACAATAAAACCCATCGTCACAAATAATAGCTTCCGGTTTTTAATTGATGAAAAATTTAAATTATAAAACCGTCTAAAGGAAACAAGATTAAAATGAAGAAAAAAAAGACATCATCATGATGACGTCACACAATATGCATAATTGTGGTCATATGGTAGGGTTCACTATTTCCTAAAGAAATATCAAGTTTGAAAGAATCCGTCCTTTAATTTCAGAGAAAAGTTCACAGATGTCATGTCCGGACGCTGGGCGGACAAACACAAAAACAGCAGTTGCTGAGCTTTACAGCTCGGGAACTAATAACGGAAATAGCTGTCTTCCTTCTGAAATTTGTCTACACACGAACGAATGACCACCACCTTCAACTCAGCAGCTGTTACAGATGCCGCCATCGAGATTCTTGGCAAGCACCGCCCAAAGAAGAAACAGTGGATCACAGTCGAACTTTTGGACCTATGTGATATACGAAGAGAGATGAATAAGAACAAGAACACCTCACTCACAGGGAGCTGATGCCTACCTAAAAATCAGCAATGACATCGGAAAAGGCATGCGCCCAGCAAAGGAGAATTGAAGAGCCGATCAATGCCAGGACAAGGAGAACAGTCTGACAAAAAACAACAGCAAGAAGACCTACCAGATTATGAAGCGGCTGACAAGTGTTAAACAGCCCAAGGTCTGCACGATCCAAAGCAAGTCTGGCATATACCTTTCAGAAGAACAAAAAGTCTTGGATAGATGGACAGAGTACTGCTCAGACCTTTACAACAACACACCAAACGGAGACCCATCAGTTCTAGCATGTCCCAAGAACAGAGAAGAGGAAGAAATCCTCCCAATTCTCCGAGAAGAAGTTGAGGCAGCAGTGCAATCGCTGAAGAAGGGGAAGTCAGCGGGAGTGGACAACATACCCGCGGAATTGCTTCAAGCAGGAGGAGAAGCAATAATTGACGCCATCACCATTATCTGTAACAAGATATGGCAGAGTGTGGAGTGGCCTGCACCATGGGCCCAGCCGCTTGTCATCACTCTTCCCAAAAAGGGTAACCTTCAGGAGTGTGAAAATTGCCGCACCAACAGCCTCATCACCAGCAAAGTCCTCCTGAAAATAATACTCAACAGATTAAAACTCCAAGCTGAACAAACCATAGCTGATAAAGAAGCAGGATTCAGGGCAGGGCGAAGTGCCACTGAACAGATTTTTAACCCCAGAGTAATCTGCGAGAAATATAATACCTACAGCACCAATAACATCTATATCATGTGTTTATTGACTAAAAGAAAGCGTTTGACCGAGTCTGGCATACAGCTCTGTGGGCAACCATGAAAGTGTACAACTTCAGCCCTAAAATTATTGAAGTCATCAAAAGCCTGTATGATAAGGTTACCAGTGCAGTCATCCACAACAGCGCCATCGGGAACTATTTCAGAACAACAATCGGTGTGCGTCAAGGATGCATATTCTCGAACACTCTTCAACATCTTCCTGGAGCGCATAATGTCAGATGCCCTTGCATATCACGAAGGCACAGTCAGCATAGGGGGTAGAGCAATCTCCAATCTCCGTTTTGCGGATGACTTTGATGGATTTGCTGGAGAGGAACAAGAACTTGAACAGCTTGTACAGAGGCTTGACACCACATCCAGAGCCTATGGAATGGAAATAATAAGTGCAGATAAGACCAAAATGATGACCAACAACACCAATGGCATCAACATAGACATCAAACTCCAAGGCCAATCTCTCAACACAGTGCGTAGCTTCAAATATTTAGGAACCATTGTATCGCATAAAGAAATGCTGTCCTGACAAGGTAGAAGCCTATTTGGAAAGGGTTTTCCCTTTATAACGTCTTTATAACATCAGTCTATATTCCAAGGTAAGGCTGCTGCGCTCCCTTGTCAACTCGATCTTCCTATTCGCTTGCGAAACATGGACCCTCACAGCAAAGAATACAAATCATGGAGATGAGGTGCTACAGAAGACTTCTGGGCATTTCCTAAACTCAACACAATTACGAAGTTTAACGGACCATCACACAAGCCATTGGACAACATGATGACATGCTCACAGTGGTAAAGAAATTGCAACTCCGATGGTATGGCCACGTCACCAGATCATCAGGTCTTGCAAAGACCATCCTCCAAGGCACGGTGCAAGGAGGGAGAAGAAGAGGGCGACAGAAAAAGAGGTGGGATGACAACATTCGAGAATGGACTGGCACTGAGCGAAGCCATGACAGTTTTGAGGACAGAGAAAGATGGCGTTCTCTGGTTCAACGATCATATCTGTGTGCCCCAACGACCTTCGAGTTACGGGATAGGATAGGATAGGAACGAATAAATGGTATAGACACAGTAAAATATATCAATATACCAGACTACATAGATCACTGTCGCATAACTCATGCGTTCCTTTGTTTTGTTTTGTTTTAATTTTTAAGTTTAAGAAATCGGGTTTTCCCTTTATAGCGACATTGTCTCAATCAAACGCGCAATCAGGACACTCGATCGCTTTGCTTGTAGCGGTCACAATCATGCATTTTATTTACACCGCAAATTAAAGTCACCTTTACCACTTTCACTTCTGTGAAGTTAGCAAAGACCTGCTTTAAATAATTATCTAATCCGTCCTGGACCACTGATTTCATTATTACAGAATTAACGCGAGGAGCGGATTACAATGAGTAGGCCTACTAGTAAATCGGATATTCCCGGTGCTATAACAACAATCTTCGCGAACATTCTGTACTTGGTTCACTTATGGAAGTTTACTCATAATCTACTGGTTTCTAATCGCATTTTTCCTATATTGGTGTTTACATGTCAACAACACAGCAGAAATGAACTTTTATACGTACTTTTGAATTTCCATTATTAAGCGTGTCGTCAGCTAACATCGTTCTACTGTTACTGCTGCTGCTGCTGTCCACAATGGCAGAAATATTACCATCTGTTGAGGTACCTGTCAGAGGTAAGTACATTACAATTTTACATTAAAAGTAGTTAATTAGCTGCTCAGCAATAGTTCTACATTCATAACTTTCATTAGATTGTTTTACATAAGTTGAGTATGTGTGCGTGTGCGCACAGAGTTTAATTATATTGTTACATTATGATGTTATTGTTATGAAGTTATTTTGTTAAGCTAATTGTTATTGTCCTAAGTCACAAGGGCAAGATGAAGCATACCCAGTGCTTACTCCTTTTACCCTTTATAAATAAAATTGTTATCTTATCTCAAGTAAAACATTCTTGAAGTATAAAATCATTTTAGTGTTAGTAGTAAATTTGATTGGAAGAATGAACTAGTAGGCCTACATTTGGATAGAAGGAGTGTGCATGTTTGGCAAGTTGGAGGTTTCGGGAAGGTGATTGTGGAGCGTTTAATTATATGATACTAAACTTACTACAAATATATAGTTATAGGCATGCCAAACCCCGTCAATAACAATTCGTAACAACGTAGCCTATGTAGCTTACTAACACATAGTGCATGACCTAGTTACATTGATGTTTTTTGTATCCAGTAAGTTATAGCCACAGGCGCTTGTATCAGGACACGCGAGCGCCTACGCGCTCGCGTGTCCTGATACAAGCGCCTGTGGTTATAGCCTACTTCCTGGGTGACACGGTTAATACACAGGCACCTGATACTTCCATAAAGTGTTTTACCGTTTTCAACACACAGAAAATGTTGGTGTGGAGGAGACTGAGTTGGTGCTGGAAGAGGGACGTGCATGTATATGTACAGCAATGATGATCGACTAGTTCGTCTGTTTATTTTCAAATATCATGTATTTTAAAGTTTGTTTTTTTCTGCCCTAGTCCCGGTTGTTGTTTGCGACATACATATAATATATTATAATAATATTATTTAGTAACTCTGTGTGTGTGCGTGTGTGTGTGTGTGTGTGTGTGTGTGTGTGTGGGTGGGTGCGTGTGTGTGTGTGTGTCTAATGAATAATGGCGCCGCCACGTATCTTTTAAAATGCTGAATCAATTTACTTTATGCACATACACAATGTAGCCTGGAATGTTTTTAGAAAATTGCTTTTTGGTCCAAAACAAGAGCCCCCCACGTCCTCTCAAACCATTACTGTCGTAAAACTTGTACTGTAAATGTATTATTTATCCCAACAGGCAGATACCAGATGTCGGAAGAGCAGAAGAAGAGAGTGGTGGAATTTTACCAGAAATGTCCCAGACTGTGGATCGACTTCAACGCCATCGTTGACTGCATTGATCTGTTCAATGAACAACCAACAGCATATAAAACCATTGGAGAAAGATTGTTAAAAATATCGAATGCATTCAGTGCATATGAAGGCACACAGCTTCATGACCTATGCTCATTTGCTGTCGTTACTGAGTTCGTAGACCAGGCCGTTTTATTTTACCGAGGCGTTCTGCGGGAGATGGGCCAGACTTACATTACCAAAATCCGCCAACCTTACGACGACTTCAAGGACGCATGCATAGGAACCATCCGGAGTTGTTTCTTAAATTGTTCCTATGATTCCGCCGACATCAGTCGTCGCTTGATCCAGACTGGGTTTGTGAGCGACATGCTTGAAGACCTGAAGCACGCACAGCATCTTTCTGGCTCCGCTCTGGTAACAACCCTCCATTTGTTATGCTAACATTAGTTCTTCTCCCCTTTATCTTTCATCGTCTCTCTTCCTTTGAGGTATCCTCATTCACTCCCAATATTATAGTTCTTTGCTTTATTCTAATTTCAATCATCTCATATGCACATTTAACCTGCCAACATCTCAGCATATCTAAAATTTTAATATAATTACTCATACATCGCTGACTGCATATTTTTCTCTATTATTTTGCTATAGCAATACACGAGGTTTCGTTCACACCATCAAATGATCTGCTGCCATAAAACATGGCGAATATTAACTCGTTCTTCGTTTATAGATTGTTAAGGTTTCGATTGGTAGATTCCTTACAAGTATGAAATATTAATTAATACTAAAATCAATTAATAATAGAGTACGCCATTTGCATGTGGTTAGGATGGTTCTTGTAAGTTTTGATTTGGTTTCTACTGTTAAATGTATCGCGCTCTCTTTTCTCTATCTAAACCGTGTGCCAGGAGGAGACGGGGATCATTCTGCATTCCATGGGTACCATCGTCAACATCTGCTTGCATCCAAACTGCGAGGACCTGGTTAAGGACATGAACATTGCTCACATCGTCACACCATTCCTTCGCAACAAACAAAACCAAGGTGATTTGGTTGGCATGGCCAAAACCGTTGATTTGTACTTTAATTGGCTTATCAACCACAGATATCAGTGTGCTTGTTCATTACATTTTAAGTACAACACACTACTCATTGTTTTACGGTATACTCGTTGTCACGTGGGGTTTAGTTGTTACTGGGCTCTGCACAATGGAATGCTGTAACCCTCACGCTTTATTCGATGGGAACTGCTAGTTAGTCACCCTGTGAATTACTTTAATACATTTTTTTGTTTAGCTCGGTCTGTGTTAAGGCTGGGGTACAGAGATAGATAGAAAAATGGTAAAAGATCACTGTCACACTAGCTTTCACACGGCTAAGAATCATATGTAGTCCAGCCACTTGATAACAGTTAAAATCACACATTTATTTCTTCTACTCTATACAAGATTTTCGATTTACTAATCTACCTTAAAAAGTCATAGTCAATGCAAATAATTCGATCGCTGATAGTCTAGGCAGCTGTTATGTCTTCATCGGGCACTGGCTACTAGATTTCATGAAGATTGGACTACTGTGGTCCGTTTGCTATCAGTTTGGGTGCACTTCTTCCGTGTCACTTAACTGCAGTGTGGTGTGTTTGAAGTCCTTCGTTGAGGTAGCTTCTGGTTCACGATGTGTCGTCGTGTAGTTTGGTCCCTTGCCAAGCTGTGGGGTCTTGCAGGGTGTTCTCCAGGGTTGCTCCCTCAGCCTTGTGCTGTAGGGGCTAAACAGCCAACTTGGTTTTCCTGTGGAGTTGGGCGCAAGGTATAGCTCGCCTGCTCGTCTGTAATATAAGAGACGAAATTCTGCACAACCCTGAATAATCGGTTTGTGCAGAGCGTCTCACTGAAAGCCAAAGTAGCCCTCAGTGATAGCTCCACATCTCTATACATAAGCGACGAACATTCTGCTACGTTCGTGGTCCACTGGAATCTCAACTCTACTTTCCTATACATACATAAATATAAATCGTGGCTAACTACACACATGCAGAATTAATAATAATATAAACATTCACTGGTACAGCCACTGGTCTGCAAACATACATATAGGTTCAACAACAGAGGTTCCGTCAGGTATACAACATGGCGGCGCAAACGGTCGTGTTTCGCCACGTGGTCACGCAAATTCGGATTAATAATTCACATCTATGCATAGCAAATTCTACAAACATAATTTCAACAATAATATAAATATATCACGATGAAACAGAAGTATGTTCATTTACCTGTTTGACAAAGTCAGGCCTCGTGGCTACTTGATAGAATTCTAAGATTCTAAAGTCCTGTTTCCTGGTCTATCAGTGAAGATAGTTCTCTGCTCCGGTCTAGCTGTGTAGACTTCGGTGTCTTTCGTAGCACTGACTTAAGCTATGCTAGGTTTTGACCCAGTCAGAACCGGCTCTAACCGCTCTGCCTGAGTCCCATTGGTTAAAACTTTCAGATTCAAGGCACACAGTGCTGACGTCACTAACTGCCTGCGTCAAGCTCGCAGTGTGTGTACCTCCTATACTGTAATCGGCTGCTGTGTAATACCCTAACTTTCTAAGGTTACAATGACTAAACAAGGCTAAATAGTAAATAGGCAGGGTAAAACTAGTAATCTCGTCACACTCGTTAGTGACATTATTTAAATAGTCCCAAGAACGTATTACATATTAAGTTCTCTGATAGTCTAAAACTAGAGATTATGGGATTAAATTAGCGACAAAGAAAATTTCACTCACAAACACGCAGACACTAACAACAGAGGAATTTCATAATGATGAAAATGATAAAGGTTCTCAGTCCGACACGTTTAAGGATCAGAGTAAACACAACATCCCACCCACAACGTCTGATAAATTGGGATAATAACCAGTGTACTAGATATTCTGTCAATAAACTTGTGTTTTTTTGTTTTAGCGATGGAGGCCATTGCGTTTGCAATGCTAGCGCATGTAGTGAAGGATGATCAGCTGGACTTGATGCGGATGGAGCCTGGTGTTTTGCGGTACTTCATGCACAAAATAGAAGATTTTGTCCACGCGAAGAAGACGATCTCAGGAAACTGGGTCGCCAAAGAAACCCTGGCTACGCTCGCTCTGCTGGCAAGATGCGACTTCAACAAGAAACTCATGGCTGCGCAGGGTACTGGGAAGAGAACACGCGTTATCTTCCTTTCCTATGCTCATTCTAGTTCACCTCAATACTTTGTGTAGATTTCCCGTCACAGTTGACAGTATCACCACTGCCTTGTACTATGAAGGTAAGGTGACAGTCTTTGTACAATGCTCACCTCCACTCTGTATAGGAAGACCGCTGTTGGTTGACAGCAAAGCGTGTGGCAGCTGTTTCCACCTTTGATGGTCATCATCATAAAAACAGCTGGCACACACATTGCTCTCAACCTTTTGGACAAAACAAACGCTAAGGAACCGAAGTTCGGGATCTGAGAACCTCGAAAAAAGGTTCGTGAACCTTTCCATTAAGACAGGCCATAAACCGGACACTCGTACCACCCTCCTGACCTCCGGACCAGTGTTGCGGGACCTCACAACACCCGGTAGTCCCATTGGAACGGAGGGTCAGCAAGGGATGCGAGTGTATCGGTGGAGAGTCGTATGTTCCAAGTCGAGACATTTGTCAAATTGTTTTCTTTGATATTTTTTTATTCTCTATCCAGTGCCAAATTTCGGAGGATTTATTTATATTTACCACAAAGTTCTGTGAGTTTTAAAAATGTAATTTATTATATACAGTACTATAATGTTCTTCAGTTCCCTATTGCCACATTCCTTAAAGACTATAATGCCGTTTTAAAAGGTTAACTGCCTTCTTTTTGTATACTCGGAATAAGAACAAGCCAAATGTAAATCTGTCTGTCGGCCGATCGAATAATCTGTCGGAAAGTCAGTCAGTTGCACGCCATACCTCAAGAAATACTAAACAGATTTTGGCCAAACTTCTTAGAAACATTACCTAGGTTAAGTAGCCAACCTCCCGTACCATCGTATTTGCACTACTGTAAAGGTCGAAGTCGCTGGTGCCACTTTCAACACGTTTTGCCCAATATCTCAAAAACGCCTGAACCGATTTGGTTGAATTTTGGTATTCCTTAACCGATTTGGTTGAATGTTGGTTTACAGGTACTTCAAACCAATCAGTCAGTGACAATCTGGTTGTTGGTCAGTTAGTCGATGCATCGCTGCGATTTTAACTTTGTTGTTTAAAACACTGTTTTTAGCCTTATCTCAAGAATAACAGTAGGCCTAGTCTTACTTCTTCTTTCCTGGCTAAATTCCTTCCATGACTCTTTTATTCCCCACTTTTCTGTTTCATCTTTTCTTTCTTTCCCGTATCTTTCTTCCATCGTTTGTATTGTGTTTCTGTAACATAAATGTCTTTCTTTTTCGTGCCCCGTCATGCGCAGGTCTGACCGAACCACTCCTCTCGGTTTTGAACTTGTCCTCCGAACGAAGCGACGAAGAAGTGCGTTGCACTGTCAAACTTTTCATGGAACTCTTGAAGGATGAAACCAATCTTCGTGTTCTTAAGGTACTGTCATGCAGACGCTATTAAGTATGTTTCATTAAGAAACCCCAGTGTGAGATTCTTAGCGTTTTGGATTTTGTTTGTATTGCAGATAATTTATTACGTGTCCTAGTATGCACTGTGGTTGTTAACACAACGCAGTTAACCTTTTTATTATAAAAATCACACGCCGTAGGCTATTTATAAATAGGATGCAAATCTATATACATTTCTGATAATTATTTCATTTCACGTCTTTTCACCGAAGTGATTTTAAATAGAGGGAAGTAGACCTTTGAAGAGTATATATATAATGGAACAGTTAACAGATGCTACGATCGAAGATAATGAGGAGTTAAAATATTATGCTCAGTCTCGTCAAAGGAGACGCGTCCCACACCGCATTTATCAATAAATGAACGCTTTAAAATTATTCATTTAGTATTGAAAAGGCTGTTTATCGAGCTCTCCCCCCGTTTTGATCCAGTTCATCGCCCGACCGTTGATTAGAGTCTATTGGGCTTAACCCACGAAACCATGACAACGCTAGCAAAATGTTTGCTATTGGAACAGAAGGAAATGTGCCTGCTTCAAAACCTCTAGAAAATATAACACAAACCCCTCGCACAATAGGTGCCAGAACGATCAGCGTCCAGAAGAAGAAAAAGAAGAAAGTTGCTTCACTTTTAATTGAGTTATCAAAATGACTTACTACCGGAAACCACGACTAACAACTGCAAAGACGGTTAACAATCCGCTATTCTTACACCTGATGAATGGACGAATGATTGGGTCTTAAAATTAGCAAATATCCACGTTGCTTGATCAAGTATTATTTTAAAAAATAACTTTAAAATGAAAAGCTATTTGTGTGAACAGAGAAACAGCACTTTGTTGGACTTTCTAGAGGTCCTAGTTCGGACAGAACGAATCAGTCAAGAGACCAAAGATCTGGTCAGAGATCTTCTACTTCGTTTGCGACGTTCCACAGATGAAGGTAACTATAAAATGAATGAAGGAAGGAAGAAATGGCAAAAAGAAAGAATGAAAGCAAATATTAATAAATAAATAAATAAATAAATAAATAAATAAATAAATAAATACTGTACAAGTGGAATAAATGTTTGACAGAAGAAGAGGCAAACACTCGCTAGTAGCGATGAGTGACCAAAGTCCATCTTTGTGGTGCCTGTATAGGTATTCTAAGGGCGGTAAGTCACTCAGTACCTAAAGCAGACGACCTTTTGAATGCTTGGAAACGACGTTTAGATTGAATTTTCACGAATACGAGACTTACACAAAATGTATGAATATATAAGCAAAAAGTCATCTCTTAGCGTGAACTAGGCATTGTATATATAATGGCTCTACCATATAAATATATGTTTTTTCCGCAATTTGAATCTAATGATTCTAGATCTCATTCGCACTTTATTAAGCCCCGGTCACAGTGCACTTGCGGATGCAAAGAGGATGTAAAACGTAAAAATATTCTTGCCATCAGTTGGAAACCGCTATGCATCCGTTGTGTACTCATTGCATTCGTGTTTCATACGCGGCTCTATCCATTGAGCATCCGTCCACTGTGGTTTCAACCGCGCAAAATGTTTTGAGCTGCACAAAACTTTTAAGGCCCGGTCTCAGTGGCCGATGGACACAAAACGTATGCAAAAAGGACAATGCGGACGAGCAAAATTTCGGGGGTAGCTCCATCCGGTTTCATCCGCTCCAAAAATGGACAAAAATTGGCGAACATTTGCGAAAACAGAACGGACAATAACGGAAGTGGGTAGTATGTAGCGGGGATGCTAAACGGATGTTCATAGGATGCCTAGAGGATGAAAGTGGATGCCAGCTCAGAAGGGGTAACCGGGGATAATGGCGAAGCAGACGCATAGTGGAAAGCGCGGATGCATAGCGGATGAAGCGGATGCATCACGGAAACAAAGGGGATGCCGCGCGGATGAATATCAGATACAAACCGTTCACTGCGCATGCGGGGGGTATGAATTGCGTCAGCTCCGTGGTTATAAAAGAATGCAACACGCACGCAGTCAGCATACAGCGGAAAGACGTGCTGGCGGCTACATTGATATATTTTATCAAAACCATGGTGCGTCAGTCAGGCAAGAAAAAGAAGTCCCTGCCTACTCGTTCAAGCCCTGGCAAGGTGGAAAAGGCCAGAACCAGAACCCATCCCCCTGCACCAGTGCCTCAGGAGGTTGCGCTGCTTCTTCCCTTCACGTGAAGCTCTGTTGGGGCCACAGTGTCCAGGTTACGTCCTTGCCTCCATTCACCAGGCTTCATGTCCCCGTTCCCTTGTTGACGGTCGACAAGTCTGTTCTGCAACACTGGGTATCGGGTGCGCACGAGATTGTGCAGGATGCAGCAAGCTTCCACGATTCTCCTCACAGTCTCTGGGTCATGCTGCATGGTGGTGAGAAGTATCTGGAACCTGTTGGCCAGATGCCGAAGGCGTTCTCCACCACCCGTCTTGCCCTGGACAGCCTGTAGTTGAAGATCCTCTCTTCACGGGTGAGGTGTTTTGAACTGTACAGCTTCATGAGGTAGGTTCTGAGGGCGAACGCGTCATCACCAACTATGAAGTAGGGCACATCTTGTTTGTCATTGGGAAGGGGGTCTGGGCCTGGAAACCCCATGGTGAGGTTGCGTTCTAGCCCATCCTTGAGGTCACTTGCGTTGTATATCTGGGCACCTGAAGATGACCCGTTGCCTGAAGCATCGATGTAGATGAACTTGTAGTCAGCATCAACCATGGCAAAGAGGATGATGCTAAAGAAGCCCTTGTAGATGTAATAGGTGGACCCAGAGTTGGCTGGTGCTTTGCAGGCCACGTGCTTCCCATCTATGGCTCCAACGGTGTGGGGAAAATTCCACCTCAGATACCAATCTTCTGCAAGTTGTCTCCAGCCTTGTTCAGTGGTGGGGCACCCGAGGAGCTCGTCCGCGTATTCTTCAATGATGGCCTGTACAACTTCTCTCACGACATTGCTGATGCTGTTGTGTGCCACCCTCCATGCATACTGCATGTTTCTGTATGTGGTTCCAGAGGCTAGGTGCCGCAGAGTCAGTGCCACCTTCAGTCCAGGGTCCAGGTTGGGACGGAAGTTGATGCTTGGCTTGGTCAACCTGGGTCTCAGACGCTCTACAAGTTCGTCAAACATGGCTGGTGGCATCCCCATGAAGTGATGGAATGCACGAGGGTCTTCATTCCTCAACTCCACCATCAACTGGTGATACAGTCCAAACTCCATTCTTCTCTCGATCCATCCTCGGACCCACACAGCTTTTTGACGTCTTCTTCTTCTCCTTCTCCTTCTGTCTAAAACTTGAGACAGTCTGAACAGGTTGTGGTTCTGCTGTTGAATGAGCGCAGCTATCAGATGGACTCTTTGATCATCCATGGTGGAGAACAATTGATGATGCTGAAGACCAAGACCGATGGTGATGAGGTCTGTACACCACAGCTGCTCGACCCATACTGAGATCCAGATGATTTTCTCCTCCATTTTATACAAAATATCGGGAGTCCGCAAATTGTCCTTCTACATACTCTGGACATCCTAAATATACGAGATACATCCCAGATACAAACGTTGTTTCTGTTTAGAATACTTTATATACGAGATGCATACGCTTACATCCTTTCCATTTCCGTGCTACTAACAATGTATAGACGTTCCATGTACCTTATCTTTCCTTTCCCTTTCCGTTTTCACCTGCAGCGGATGCGAGTCGCGAGGATCCCCAGAGGATGCAGAGAGGATACAGCGGACGTTTAACGGATGTTTACGAACATAGTACGTTTGCTGCTCGTATGTGTCGCGGATTTACATCGTACGTTCATCCGTTCTAAAAGTTTTGTGCAGCTCAAAACATTTTGCGCGGATGAAATCACAGTGGACGGATGCTCAATGGATAGAGCGTATGAAACACGAATGCAATGAGTACACAACGGATGCATAGCGGTTTCCAACGGATGGCAAGATTATTTTTACGTTTTACATCCTCTCTGCATCCGCAAGTGCACTGTGACCGGGGCTTTAGAACGGATGAACATACGATGTAAATCCGCGACACATACGAGCAGCAAACGTACTATGTTCGTAAACATCCGTTAAACGTCCGCTGTATCCTCTCTGCATCCTCTGGGGATCCTCGCGACTCGCATCCGCTGCAGGTGAAAACGGAAAGAGAAAGGAAAGATAAGGTACATGGAACGTCTATACATTGTTAGTAGCACGGAAATAGAAAGGATGTAAGCGTATGCATCTCGTATATAAAGTATTCTAAACAGACACGTTTGTATCTGGGATGTATCTCGTATATTTAGGATGTCCAGAGTATGTAAAAGGACAATTTGCGGACTCCCGATATTTTGTATAAAATGGAGGAGAAAATCATCTGGATCTCAGTATGGGTCGAGCAGCTGTGGTGTACAGACCTCATCACCCTCGGTCTTGGTTTTCAGCATCATCAATTGTTCTCCACCATGGATGATCAAAGAGTCCATCTGATAGCTGCGCTCATTCAACAGCAGAACCACAACCTGTTCAGACTGTCTCAAGTTTTAGACAGAAGGAGAAGGAGAAGAAGACGTCAAAAAGCTGTGTGGGTCCGAGGATGGATCGAGAGAAGAATGGAGTTTGGACTGTATCACCAGTTGATGGTGGAGTTGAGGAATGAAGACCCTCGTGCATTCCATCACTTCATGAGGATGCCACCAGCCATGTTTGACGAACTTGAGCGTCTGAGACCCAGGTTGACCAAGCCAAGCATCAACTTCCGTGTTGAACCTGGACCCTAGACTGAAGGTGGCACTGACTCTGCGGCACCTAGCCTCTGGAACCACATACAGAAACATGCAGTAGGCATGGAGGGTGCCACACAACAGCATCAGCAATGTCGTGAGAGAAGATGTACAGGCCATCATTGAAGAATACGCGGACGAGCTCCTCGGGTGGCGAACTTGTTTTTTCCAACCTAGTTCCAGTCATTCGCCGAAAAAGGTAATTACCGAAGTCGAACAAAGCTCTCCGAGTCGAGCTAAGCTATCCGATGTTTTACACGAATGCTGGCAGGACTACGTGAAACCACAGGCTGGGAAGTCTCGTCTTTCGTAGGCCTCAATTACATACACGTTCGTATGTAGGAGGCCCACGACTTTACAAAGACGAAAGAAAAGACTTCAGAGCCTGTGGTGAAACATCCGTGCATAAAAATATCCGCTGTTGCTTCTAGATCTAATTCTATTTCGATCTGCACAGCTTCAAGCTGTAAGTCAAGTCGAGATTCGCAGTTTGAAGCAGTTAGTATTATTCTTATTTTATGATGATTAATATACTGACACAATTAGTAAGAAAGAGTAAAAGTAATAGTAATACATAACACATAATGCACACATACAACGATTTCACATCTATATCAACAATAAAACCATGACAAAACTTCAAAGCGCTATGGATACGTTGATGTCCCTTCAGCACAACAAGGCAAAGCAAGTTTATAATGGTCTCAAAAAACAGTGACATTTTTATTGCAAGCACCAAAGCAATTATTTATGTAACTAATATTATTCTTTTTAACATACAGTAAATTTGTTATATGTATTTCAATGATATGTATTTTAATGAGAAACACGTATTTAAAAAAAATGTTGCGTGGCAGGCCGAAATTTCCATAAATCATTTGAAAACTTTGGTAAATCTATAAGAAAAAATAACCAGTAAACACCATCTGAATATTTCGGGTTACACCCAACTTCAGCAAAAACAAACAAAACGTCACTGACCATATTTACACCATTGAGCACGCACAGCAGCACACTATTCTTTTCTTTTTTTTTTAAAGTAGGAATAATAATAATAATAATAATAATAATAATAATAATAATAATAATAATAATAATAATAATAATAATAATAATAACGAACAAACAAACAAATAATAATAATAATAATAATAATAATAATAATAATAATAATAATAATAATAATAATAATAACAAACAAACAAAACAAATAAATAAATTAAAGATTTAACTAAATAACTATACTACTACTACTACTACTACTACTACTACTACTACTACTACTACTACTACTACTACTACTAGCGAAGTTGTGGTCTTGATTTTGTGGTCCTGATTCGGCTCTTTGCAGTCCGCTAAAACCTGTAAGCAATGAATAACTAACTAACTATTAATTTAACTCTGATCTCGAGTTATAAAAAAAAAAAATTCCCTTAGCCTACTCGTCCTTCTCCGGAAATTTAAAGATTCAAATATTATAAAGTATAGGCCTAAATATTATTAATTAGAATATATATAGTTTATACATTTATTTACGTATAAAACAAACAATACAGGTCTAATAATAATATTCAGCTAGAGAGGTTCTTCGCTGCGTGAAGACTGACTTATAATATATAATGTAGATTAAGCCTATGTATACTGTATAACAGTGTCTACTTGGTTCTAGGCAGAAAATTGAGAATGCTATTATAAGCCTACTGCTGAGAACTAACAAAATGCAAATCAAGGAACGCAACTATTAAATATGGTCGATAATAACAAAGTATACCCTTGCGAAATGCTAATCTGTGTAAATCGAACAGAATTAGAAGCAACAGCGATCATTTTTAATGTCAACTAGTCGTAGTCATGCAAGCATCATTTCGTAACACATCGGAGAGCTTCGTTCGACTTCGGCGATTGCCTTTTTGGGCGAATGACTGGAACTAGGTTGGAAAAAACAAGTTTGCCCTCGGGTGCCCCACCACTGAACAAGGCTGGAGACAACTTGCAGAAGATTGGTATCTGATGTGGAATTTTCCCCACACCGTTGGAGCCATAGATGGGAAGCTCGTGGATTGCAAAGCACCAGCCAACTCAGGGTGCACCTATTACAACTACAAGGGCTTCTTTAGCATCATCCTCTTTGCCATGGTTGATGCTGACTACAAGTTCATCTACATCGATGCTTCAGACAATGGGTCAGCTTCAGATGCCCAGATAAACAACGCAAGTGACCTCAAGGATGGGCTGGAACGCAACCTCATCATGGGGTTTCCAGGCCCAGACCCCATTCCCAATGACACACAAGATGTGCCCTACTTCATAGTTGGTGATGACGCGTTCGCCCTCAGAACCTACCTCATGAAGCCGTACAGTTCAAGACACCTCACCCGTGAAGAGAGGATCTTCAACTTCAGGCTGTCCAGGGCAAGACGGGTGGTGGAGAACGCCTTCGGCATCCTGGCCAACAGGTTTCAGATACTTCTCACCACCATGCAGCATGACCCAGAGACTGTGAGGAGAATCGTGGAAGCTTGCTGCATCCTGCACAATCTCATGCGCACCCGATACCCAGTGTTGCAGAACAGACTTGTCGACCGCCAACAAGGGAACGGGGACACGGAGCCTGGTGAATGGAGGCAAGGACGTAACCTGATGGACACTGGATGTACAAGGCCCCAACAGAGCTTCACGTGAAGGGAAGAAGCAGCGCAACCTCCTGAGGCACTGGTGCAACTCCCCAACTGGATCAGTGGAGTGGCAAGAGAGGATGATAGATGATTAGAATGGATACTGCCTTGAGACTGTTGCATAAGACTGATGAGATAGAGATTGTGCCATTAAAGAACACTGAATTACTATGTTGTTGTGTACTTTTAGCTGTTTATTTTTATTAGATGTATATTGTGGGTTGCTACAATGGATAAATTAATAAACAGCTTTGCTTTAATTTAAAATGTGTTGATTACTGAATAATAGCCGCCAGCACGTCTTTCCGATGTATGCTGACTGCGTGCGTGTTGCATTCTTTTATAACCACGGAGCTGAAAAATTCATACCCCCCCCCCCCCCGCATGCGCAGTGAACGGTTTGTATCTGATATTCATCCGCGCGGCATCCCATTTGTTTCCGTTAGGCGTACGTGATGCATCCGCTTCATCCGCTATGCATCCGCTCTTTCCGCTATGCGTCAGCTTCGCCATTATCCCCGGTTACCCCTTCGGAGCTGTCATCCACTTTCATCCTCTAGGCATCCTATGAACATCCGTTTAGCATCCCCGCCACATACTACCCACTTCCGTTATTTTCCGTTCTGTTTTCGCAAATGTTCGCCAATTTTGTCCATTGAATTTTTTGGAGCGGATGAAACCGGATGGAGCTACCCCCGAAATTTTGCTCGTCCGCTGTGTCCTTTTTGCATACGTTTTGTGTCCATCGGCCACTGAGACCGGGCCTAAGTAACCTTCTTTGTCTTGCTTAAAGGCACAGCAGCGGACGAGGTGAGTAGCTTGCCAGAGACTCCTCACTTGGCTGACCTGCTGGCTGACCAATTCAACATGTTGACCATACTGGACATGAGCCCCGTGCACTTCGCTCTGGATCAGCTGACTGCAGCACAGCCTTCGACCAATCGTACTGACGACACGAGTCATGGTGAGGTCACGAGTCATGGTGACGCCACGAAGGTCAAGATCTTACAGGCACTGGCGGAGCTGGCGCGTAAAGACGAAGAGTGTAGACGAGAAATGATGGCTAGAGGTAGGCGGTGGTGTATTAACACAGCATATGCTTTATGTTAACATAGCGCGCTTTTCCAGCTCAAAGAGCTGCTCAAAGCTTCAACCATGGTCTCACTCCAGCCGCCTTAAAAACCAATATGCAGCACCAAGCGCACTGTCAAACGCCCCGCGTGGGCAACTGAGCGACTCCAAGCGTTGTTTTTTGCGCCTACTTTTTCACACAACGATTCGGTTATTTAAGTGCAACTGTGGCAAAAACGGGAGCAAGTGAACCATCATTTAAAAAGTCGATACAAAATAGTGGACCTTCCTGTGAGAAAAAAAAATCTATCGTTACCCTATATTACTAAAGTCTTTCTTTTATAACTTACTGTGTCTGGCTTTTCTGTTTACATGTAGGCGTTCTCAAGGAGCTAAAAC
The DNA here is from genome assembly GCA_036898135.1 of Oncomelania hupensis. Classification (NCBI taxonomy): domain Eukaryota; kingdom Metazoa; phylum Mollusca; class Gastropoda; order Littorinimorpha; family Pomatiopsidae; genus Oncomelania; species Oncomelania hupensis. The sequence continues at coordinate 26,878,046 of CM072524.1, forward strand.
GAATTCTCCTACAAGGCAGTGCTGAAGAACAGAGCCATGTCCTCAAGGTCGTTCTCGAGCTGATTTCTAGCGAAGCAAATTGCGCTATTGTCAAGGTGAGAAGTTAATATAAAGTTCTTAATTATTTTTTATAAATTGAAACGCAATAGAAAAAATAAACAATGAAAGATAAGTAGTTATTGTAAAATTTGAGATAGAAAGTTGTGTTCGTGTAAAAAAAACAATCGATATCGGTCAATGCACCCATTGCACATAATACGATCGAAAGAAAGTATACTCTAGGCACACGCTGCGCAGCAGGCCAAAGTATGTCCCTTGTTCCTTGAAGGGAGGTAAGCGAGGTTAGCAGCCTGCTCAGTTACAGCGTCGGTGAAAGACCACAAACGGAAAAGTAAGTTTCGTCTCCTCTAGGCGACGAATTAGGTCACGCTGTATTTGTTTTAAGGTCAACTGTCTTTTACGAACCGTTTGATAATCTTTTTGAACCGTTTATTGACGCCGGATAGTGTCCTCACTTGGTTTCATACAATTTAGGAATCCAAGAAGGCAAATGGGTTTTTGGGACGGCAAAAGAGCATTTCTGTAGAGAAAAGGGTTAGGGCAAGGGCTAGGGATAGTTCTACACCGAACCCTTGTAGCAATATACCGCTCTTTCCGTCACTTTTAAACAGTACTGCGGTTCGCATCCGCGGCTAGCGCCCAAAGAATACTGTGAAGGGATGGAGAGAATACTTTCACCTGCTGCTAGCGGGAGTTTTGGCGATACTTTCTACCGATCGCAGCAATGTGTATTACCTCGTCAATGATGATGATGATGATGATGATGATATTGTTCGTGTAGCGCAGTAGTGTAGTGGTCTAGGCACAGGCTAGCAATGTTTCATGTTAAGTAACGTCGGGAATGGTCAGTACTTGGATGGCTGACCATGCTTGGATTGCAAACACCAAACCACATAAAAAGATTCAAGCAAGCGGACGACACACCCCAGTCCACCCAGCTGTGAATGGGTACCTGGATCTGTTTATAAACGAGGAAGGTAAAGCAGTTGACCTAGAGAAAAGGAAAGTCCCAAACTATGACGGCCTACTAGCGTCAAAATCGAAATTAACACGTGTTCTGTGTAATTTACAGAGATACCGGTAACCAACAGTGTTAATCAATAATTATCAGTATTTGCCACGCCTTCCTAGTACCAAAACCTGATAATTACACATATTATGAGATAATTACAAATATCATAGGAAAATTACTATTATTAAGGTAAAAAATTACAATTATCATTGAAAAATTACAAATATCTTTGCGTGATAATGTTTAATTTTCAGTTTTTGCTCTAGCAATCTGTCGGGAAATGAGCTAAAACCTAAAAATTTTAATTTTCACTTGATAAGTACAATTTTTACGTGATAATTGTAAATATGTCGTTGATATTTGTAATTATCACGTGATATATGTAATTATCGGGTTTGGGCGCTAGTAGGCCGTCATAATGTGAATTACATAGAACATGTGTTAATTACTATTATTTCTGATACCTGTAAATGCACGTTTTGGCGCTAGTAAGCCGCCTTAGTCAGACTTAAGCATGATCACGTTAACATTTTAATTATGAAGTGAAAATTGTAATTATTATGTAATAATTACAATTTTCGGTTTTGGCGCATTTCCAGCGAATTGCTAGAGCCAAAGCTGAAAATTAAACATGATCACGCAAAGATATTTATAAATTTTTAAAAGATAATTGTAATTATCCCTCGATAATTGTAATTATCCCATGATATTTGTAATTATCAAGTTTTGGCGCTAGTAGGCCGTCATACCAAACGCTTCCCTCGCCAAAGAACGACTGGTTACGGGGACACCTTTACCATACTGTTCAGTCAGTACTTACTATGATTTCAGAGCCAGGCGGATCTTGTGCAGCTGCTGGGGTCAGTTGCAGCCACAGATTTAGACACTGCTGAACATGAAGATGGCGCCGCAAGGCTTGTGATGACTCTTAACCAATAAACATTGTTATACTGTTGATGACTCTTACACAATAGACATTGCTATACTAGTGATGACTCTTAACCAGTAGACATTGCAATACTGGTGATGACTCCTAAAAAGTAGACATTGCTAAGCTGTTGTTGACTCTCAACCAATAGACATTGCTCTATTGGTGGTGACTCTTAACCAATATTCAATTCTAGTGTTTTGTGCCTGTAATAGCTGTTTCATATTGTTCTTTTTGAGACGACAATCATGATTAGTTCTGACGTAATTTGTGTGTGTCCCTTCTGACGACAAGGATCGACCGTCTTTGTATTCATGAGAGTCACCGAGTGGTTCTTCGCTCTGTTAGGAAAATAGAGAATTACATAGAGAAACACAATATGCTTTGTATTTAATTCGTCTTCCTTCCTCACCTCTTCCGCCACTGCACGTACCCAAACCCACGAGGGGTATTTACCCATACCCAACCCGTTAACAATGGCGCCCAACGTGGTTTGTGTCAGCGGTGGATGAGGAGGACTGAGAACTTTGAATTTGTCGAGTCATTCTTCGATTCTCCAGTAGTTTTGTTTTTAGAAATAACAGTGACTTTACGTTATAACCTTCGATCACACGCTGATCATTCCTGTCAGGGTCACCATGGCCACTGGTGGTGAGGAAGTTATAGAGGAGCACTTCACGGAAGAAGAATTGAAGACTCTTGAAAAGCTGTTTAGCACTTTAGGTGTTAAGCCAAAGACGAAGTCTGTAGCGGGCTTGAGACAGTGGATGGCCAGCCTTTCCGCTGCACCCAGTGAAGGTTATTCGTCGAGTGATGTGCCAGTTACTGCTGCAAGCAACCAAGAGCATGCGTCACAGTCGTCTCTTACCGATGGTTCTGCCAGCGTCGCGACTGTTAGCAGTGGCGGGGGAGTTACTGTCACGACCCAGTCCACAACTACACCCATCATCGTCACCGGTCGCAAACCATGGCTCGTGAAGTTTGGCGGTGATGATGGCTACGACTTATGGCGTTACCAACTCGTAAGCCTTCAACGCGAGCGCCACACAGCGCAAGACATTTCCGACGCCATACGTGCATCCCTACACGGCAAGGCTGGTATTCTACTAGCCAGTCTTGATCCTGAGGCAACAGTCGATGACATCCTCACGAAGCTGGATAGCGTCTATGGGCAAGTGGACATCGGCGCAGAAGGGTTAGCTGACTTCTACAGCGCGCGGCAGGGACAGTCCGAATCTGTAGCGGATTGGAGTTGCAGAATAGAAGGCCTGTTCGGACGCGTGCGTCGGCTCACCAATGTGGCAGGAGGTACGGAGGAGGCGCTGCGACAAATGTTCTGGACAGGACTGCGAACTGAGCTAAAACAGTAAAAGACATTACATCATTTCAGTTCGAAACCATCAAATCCTTCGATGAGCTGCGAGTGGCGATTCGACGAGTAGAGAAACGGCACCCATTGGAAATAACCAAGGAGACAGTGAAGAAGACTTGCAGTGTGGCCCACAGTCAACTTAAGAAAAATCCTCACGACAGTTTGGAGGCCATGGTGAAGCAGCTGTCTTCTGACATTAAGACCGTGAGACAGGAGATGACTGCGCTGCAAAATGATCGGACAGCAAATTCAGAACAGCCTTTTGGGCAGTCAACGCCCAATCCTGACCCAAGAGCGACGAGAGTCCCACCTCGTTACCACGGACAAAACTCGGCTCGAGGTGGACGACGTGATGGCAACACTGACCAGAATGAAGTGGTCTGCTATCGTTGCGGAGAAAAAGGCCACATCAAAGTCGGATGCAGAGTAAAGATCGACCACCTGCGCAGACCGCAGGATTTTCATTTCGGGCCGGAGGTACGGGGCAACCACTAGGCCGTCAACACCAGCCCCGATGCAGCGAAGTCCATGACAGCTTTGATGCCAGCGAGTTGGTTGGCACTGCCAACGAGGCCTTAGTGAATGTGGAAGGCGTCACGACACCAGCCCTTCTGGACACTGGTTCCTCGGTCTCCACGGTGAGCGAAAACTTTTATAATACCAACCTGGCTCACTTGAAACTTCAGGACATCGGCGGACTCTTACAGGTGGAGTGTGCGGATGGCAACCCCCTCCCGTACTGTGGCTACGTGAAAGCAGAAGTGACTGTGTCTGAACTCAACCCCGGCAAGTCTTACCCATGTCTGCTCCTAGTGGTACGCGACACCAAGTATAACAGCCTCACTCCGTTGCTGCTTGGCACCAATTTCTTAACTCGAGTGGCCGGCGACTGTCATGAACACTTCGGCACCCAGTATCTGCAGCGTATCTCCTATCAAACTGCCTGGTACCTGGCTCTCCGCTGCGTCGCTCTAAGAGAGAAACAGTTGGTTAAGAACCATTGCCGCATCGCCGTGGTACGGTCTGCAGAGACGTCACGCAAGACTATTTTGCCGAACGAGAGTCGACTGTCACACTTCGGGGCGTTGTCAACAAATGTCAGCCTTACCACACGACATGTGCATTGCTGCAGCCTCTTGGCAACGTGAACGCGGACTTAGACTTGAATCCTGCCCTTGTGTCCTACAGCGGGAAAACAACGGGCCTGGTTGAAGTGACTTTCGCCAACTTGTCGACTCGCACGGTGACATTTGATCCCAATACATTGCTGTGTGAGATCCAGCCTGTCGAAATTACGTGCCTGGATGACTCGCCACAGACTAAACAAAACAGTCTGTTGAGTGAACTTAACATTGAGACCAGTAGACTGACTCCTGAAGAGAGGGAGCGAGGTATCCAACTCATCTTGGAGCATGAAGACTTGTTCGCCAGGTCAGAGGCGGATGTTGGGCTGTACTCCAGAGTCAAACATCGCATTGACCTTAACAACCCGCTGCCGTTCAAGCAAAGGCATCGTATGATCCCACCGTCCATGCTAGACGAAGTCCGCTCGCACATTCAGCAGCTGTTAGCAGCAGGTGTCATCCGTCGTTCCCACAGTCCCTGGTCTTCTAACATAGTCCTAGCAAGAAGGAAAGACGGGCGATTACGACTGTGTACGGATTTCCGACAGCTAAACGAGCGCACGGTGAAGGATTCGTATGCCTTACCCAGAATTGAAGAAATCCTGGACTGTTTAGCAGGCTCACATTACTTCAGTGTCTTGGACATGAAATCTGGCTACTACCAGGTGGAAATCGAGCAGCACAAGGAAAGGAAGGCGTTTACGGTCGGGCCTTTGGGTTTTTACGAGTATAACCGCCTACCCTTCGGTCTTACCAACAGCCCAGCTACCTACCAGAGACTGATGGAGGACATCCTTGGAGACTTCCACATGAACGTCTGCCTTATTTATCTTGATGACATTATCGTCTTTGCGCGCACCTACGAAGAACACATAGAGCGCATGCAGCTAGTCTTCAAGAGGATCCGAGACGCCGGACTGAAGCTCGCGCCTAAGAAGTGCAAGTTCTTCCATGAGCGAGTGGTGTATGTAGGCCATCAAGTCTCTACTGACGGCATTTCCCCCGACCCTGAAAAAATTTCCTGCATCTGTGACTGGCCTGCGCCGAAGACCCCGGAAGATGTGCGGCGGTTCCTAGGGTTTGCGGGGTACTACCGCAAGTTCGTTAAGGACTTCGCCAAGGCCGCAGCGCCATTGTCAGTCCTGATGCCTACACCCGTCAAGAAGAGAGGGGGTCGCAAGAATACTGATGTGAAGCCGAAGTCGTGGACTTGGGGAGCTGCAGAGCAGACGGCGTTCGATGCTTTGAAGACAGCCTTATCGTCGCCGCCTGTCCTGGGTTACGCGGACTTTACAAGGCCGTTTGAACTCCACACGGACGCTTCAGCATTGGGCCTTGGCGCGGTGCTGTACCAGGAACAAGAAGGAGCCAAGCGAGTCATCGCGTACGCCAGCAGGTCCCTCGGAAAGGCAGAGAGGAACTACCCGGCTCACAAACTAGAGTTCCTGGCACTCAAGTGGGCCGTGACCGACAAGTTCCGGGACTACCTGTACGACGCCAAGTTCGTGGTGCATACGGACAACAACCCGCTGACGTACGTGCTGACAACCGCCAAACTCGATGCCACTGGTCATCGTTGGCTTGCTGCACTATCGGCCTTTGACTTCACCCTGAAGTATAGGCCCGGCGTGAAGAACGTCGATGCAGACACTCTGTCGAGACTGACACACAACACAGAGCTGACCCGAGAACAGGAGCAGGAGATTTCAGCTGAAGCAGTCCACACCATCTGCAGCAATCTCTACTGCCCTGTGGTGGAGACGCACTGTTTGTCACTGGAAGATCTGCTCGAGATGGATGAACAGGACCTGACCCAGTACCGTGTGCAGGACGTCAGACGGGCTCAGAATTCTGATCCTCTCATCGGCACCTGGATGACGTACCTCCGAAGCGGGAAGAAGCCGAATCGTCGCGTCTGCAATAAGCCGGAAGACGACGCCATGCTACGCAGCTTCGATCATTTCAAGCTGAAGAGAGGGGCTCTTTATCGCGAAGTGGCGAGTGACGGCGAAACCGTTTCCCAGTTAGTGCTGCCCCGCACCATGGTGAAAGAGGCGCTGAGAGGTATCCACGATGACATCGGTCATCCGGGACGGGACAGGACGTTGGCGTTGGCCAAAGAACGTTTTTGGTGGCCTGGGATGACCAAAGACATCGAAGAATGGGTCTGCAGCTGTCCGAGATTTTTTGCGTAGGAAGGCTGCAGGCAACACAGCCCCTTTGGTCAACATCAACACGAGTCAGCCGTTGGAGTTGGTGTGCATGGACTTTCTGTCGTTGGAGATGTCGTCTGGCGGGTATCAATACGTCTTGGTGATCACCGACCACTTTACCAGGTACGCCCAAGCCATTTCCACAGGCAACCAGACGGCTAGGACGACGGCAGAAACCTTGTTTACCAGTTTCATCGTCCACTACGGCTTTCCCAAGCGGCTCCATTCTGACCAAGGCGCCAATTTCGAGAGTCGTGTCAGGGCTCGAAATTAGCGGGGGCCCGGGGCCAAAAACCCGCAAAGTTGATTTCGGGCTCGGAAAGTTGAAAAACGAAGGGCCCGCTTGGCCCGCAAAATAATTCGTCTGCTACAGCTAGCTCTACTCGGCTGTTTCGTATTTGGGCCAAGGGAAGCAACCCACACCGGTGCCCTAAATTTGGACAGAAAAAAAAAAACAGAGAAAAGAAGCGAAAACCCTTTAATTTTGCACTCAAAAGTTTAATATACACTTCAATATCTTTTTAATATAATAAACAAAAGGCTATGGCACAACATAAGCGCAAAATGTCCATCTTTGCAAGTACGAAAGTATGGCTACATATCGTCGCCATATAGTTGCTAAAACAATCGGCGATGGCGTATTTTCCAATTTTTGGGAAGCGAAAGACGCCAGAAGAAAACGTCGACGAAAGGAAAGAACAAGAAAAAGAGAGAAAAAAGAAGTATGAAGAGGAAAAAAGATCAAGGAACTACAATGAAGGGTGGAAAAAAAGATTTCCATGGCATGGTCTTGAAGTGAACGAGGAAGAGTACTGTTAAGTTTAGTTCCCTTTCATGGTTTTGTTTTGAACTTTTGTGCATTGAGGTCAGATTTTTTGTTAGGTTACTCATATTAAAAATTTAATGATGTGTATTGTGCAATACTCAGTCACAAAACTGAAAAGTATTATACAAGAGACTCACTTGATTTTTTTTCTAATTTGTTTAATGGCCATTTCAGGCTCACTAGTCACTGGAATATGTGTGTCACTGAATGTATGTGTGTGTGTTTTATCCCCTTTTTTGTTGGTAATGTTTGAAAGTGAAAGAAAAGGCAAATAAAAATGACATCACTCCGCAAAATTGGAAATTCAATTGTTTTTATTTTAGATTATCAGACAAATTGTACTTTCTACTTATTATATTGTCAATAATTCTTTTGTTTTTTGTTTGCATTATTTTTCAAGTTGGGCCCCGAAAGTTGCTTGTGGGCCCTCAAATTTTTCAATCAAGGGGCCCGGTAATTTCAAGCCCTGCGTGTCATCAGGGAATTGTGCCAGATTGCCGGCATAGAGAAGTCGAGAACGTCGCCTTATCATCCTATGGGCAACGGGATGACCGAGCGTTTCAACAGGACCCTTCTCAGCATGCTCGGAACCCTCGATTCTGAGAAGAAGAAGAACTGGCACAAGTACGTCGCGTCCATGACTCATGCCTACAACTGCACGACGCACGACAGTACTGGACTTTTCCCCTACTTCCTGATGTTTGGACGCCATCCAAGACTGCCGGTAGACGTGGTGTTCGGGATTGAGCGCAACCCTGACAGCAAGTCCCGCACTGCCTACGTGACCGAGTTAAAGGAGCGTCTCCAGGAGGCGTACAGGAAAGCAACTAAGGCGTCTGAGCAAGCGCGAGTCCGCCAGAAGCCAGCTTACGACCACCCGGTGAGAGGAGCGACGATAGAGACAGGAGACCGTGTGCTGGTGAAGGTGTTGGCTTTTGAAGCCGGAACCACCTGTTACCTGTAGGTGCGTTCAGTAATACCAGAGACTCTGTGAAGGAGGCAACTGAGGACAAATTTAGCTGCACGCGTTCACGAGCACAGTTCCCCGTGAATAGTGCACCCCCAGAGCCTGAAAATACCACTACCAGTTCCAGCGAAGAAGAAGAAGAAGAAGTAACAGTCAGCTCCATTTGCAGCGCCATCCACTACAGACAGGACGGAGAAACTGGTACCATTGGCTGAGGGAGACATCAGCGAGCCATCAACCGACCTCCATGGTGACGACCACGAGGCGCCGGTTGGTGAAGGGGCATCCGACCGTGATGATGACGACCGTCGACCTGAGGTAGGGCAGCCGGACCAGCCCACTGTTGTTGAAGCTGATGAAGAAGAGGCAGCGAGAGGCGACGAGAACGACGCTGACGAGTCTACTAACATGACAGAGACAGAGTCAGAGCCGGAACAGCAACAGCAGCCGCTGCTGCGCCGCAGTGAACGCGACAGGAGACCACCTGTGCGTTACCAGACTGGAACCTTCGCTGGTCAAACCGACCAGTCTGAGTGGACAATGAAGATGGCATATTTGACTAAGCTACTAGAAGCAGGACAACATGTAGATTCTCGTGACTTAGCAAAGATTGTAGCAGCAGTATTTCCCAGCAAGTGATTGTGTCGCGCTGTTATTCCATCAACTTCGTCATTACAGTTCAAATCGTTTTGTGTGCTACCTGACTTGTTTTGATTGTAAATAGCAAGACAGAACTTTATTTTTTATGTAACTTTATTTTTTATATGGGTTAAAATAAGTTTGGGACCGTGATATAGATTTTATTTTTTTCTTTCATTGGATTCTATAGATTTTTATTTTATATGTCCATGTTGAATTTTCATGGTGAATGTTCTTTTTTTTTGCAAATCAGATAATTTTGGGTGGATAATCATTAGTCCTCTGATTTGGTTAACTATTTTACTAAGGTAATGACGAGGACGTCATTTTGTTAGCAGTGGTGAATGTGGTAGAGTCGGTTTTTTACGTTTCTGTACTGGAACTCTTTACAGGCGCTCATCGTACTGATGAGGTGAGGAGTGTTGTTTTGTATATCATCGATGCTATTTTGTAGATATTGTGTTGATTTGTTTGTCATATAGGTATTCTTTTTAATTTAGTTTTCCTTATTGTTTATCAGATTTTGGGGTAATTATATTTGGATGTAAATAAGTTGTAGGTTAACGTAATGAAGGTTCAACTTGTTTGTTTCTAGAACACTTGTTATTATTCTGTTTAGCTTATTATGTTATTTATTGATCGTTAATCAGCAAAACTATTATTATAACAATATAGGATAATTAGTAACAATGTTGTCATTTAATTATTTCAATTCTAGTGTTTTGTGCCTGTAATAGCTGTGTCATATTGTTCTTTTTGTGACGACAATCATGATTAGTTCTGACGTAATTTGTGTGTGTCCGTTCTGACGACAAGGATCGACCATCTTTGTATTCATGAGAGTGGTTCTTCGCTCTGTTAGGAAAATAGAGAATTACATAGAGAACCAAAATCAGCTTTTGTGTTTAATTCGTCTTCCTTCCTCACCTCTTCCGCCACTGCAAGTACCCAAACCCACGAGGGGTATTTACCCATACCCAACCCGTTAACAGTTGTTGCTGTTGTTAAATGTTATTTTAATTATTGACTGTGTGACGTGGGGTTTTATGGTTGCTGGGCTCTGCACAATGGAATGCTGTAACCCTCGTCTTATTCTATGGGGACCGCTAGTGAGTCACCCGGTGAATTACTTTAATACATTTATTTGTTTAGTTCTGTCTGTGCTTAGGCTGGAGTACAGAGATCGATAGAAAAATGGTAAAAGATCACTGTCACACTAGCTTTCACACGGCTATGAATCATATGCCACTTTATAACAGTAAAAATCACACATTTATTTCTTCTATTCTATACACGATCTTCGAAGTACGAAACTAACTTAAAAGTTCAAATGTCAATGCGAATGGTTCGCTCACTGATAGGTCTTGGCAGCTACTTTCTCATCATCGGGCACTGGCTACTTTCTGCCTTACAGGTCAGAAGTCGTGAAGAGTGGACTACTGTGGTCCTGTTTATACATAGTGTTAGTGCACTGTTTCTTGTGGCACTTAACTGCGTGGTTGAAGTGCTGCGTTGAGGTCGCTTCTGGGACAAACTGTTGGCTTTGCTTGTGTTCGACGGGTGGGCTATCTGCGCTCAATGCTGTAGATGCCTCGGCAGCCAACTCGAAGCATAGATTAGGTTCTGTTCTTTGCTGAGTTGGGCTCACGATATACCGCCTGCTCCTCTGTAACATATGAGACGAAATTCTGCACAACCCTAAATAATAGGTCTGTGCAGAGCGTCTTACTGAAAGCTAAAGTAGCCCTCAGTGATAGCTCCACATCTCTATACATAAGCGACGAACATTCTGCTAAGTCCGTGGTCCACTGGAATCTCCACTCTAATTTCCTATACATACATAAATATAAATCGTGGCTAACTATACACATAAAGAAATTCTAATATTCAGTGTTTCCCAAAACGCACATGTGTGCGTCAGAGACGCACAAAAACTGAAAAGGATGCATGAAAAAAAAAAAGGTGCGTCACAACGGACGCAACGTTGTTTTTTTTACTGCCGTTATGTATCCTGGCACCTCTGAGCTATCGTGCGCCCGAGCCGAGTAAGCGCGGTGATCTCCCCTACCCACTGACCGCGCTGACACGCATGCGCAGCCTTTTTGTTTGCTTCCGAAAAGCTGAAACATGTCGCTCGACACATGGCTACGGAAAACGATAACCCGTAGAAATGCGGAAGACGGTGCAATCGTTGAATGTTGAATCATTTTCAGTTCTCCCTAGACTAGGCAATGATGATCTTGTCTGTAATACGCAGTTGAACAGATTTTTTTTTGTCTCTTTTTTTTTTTGTTTCTTCTGGTCATTGACTTAGTCCCCTCTAACACTAACTAGTAACTGCTTTTGCAGAGACAATTTGTCAGTACATGCAGATTGATGTGTGAATTGTCGTATGACCATTTCATGTTTGTTCTATGGTCATTTTATGTGATTTTTAAGGTTCCTCTAGTCAATGATGGATTCCTTTGTAACATTTATCAGAACAGTATTCCTTTTGTTGTGTTGCTCGTTTTATGGCTATTCATAATTTTCAATAAAGTTGCATTGAAAACTAAGCTTTGTTTGACTTTGAGGCGTATTTGTGTGTCCGTGATGTTGGTAATCAAAATCAAGGTAAATGTAGGAATTGTAAGGGGACTCTCAAATTTTGTAAGGGGACTCTTGAAATTTTGCACCAGAGAGTCCCAAGGACTCTCTGAAAAAAAAGCTGTGGGAAACATTGATATTATTAACATTCTCTGGTACAGCCACTGATCTGCAAGCATACATATAGGTTAAACCACAGTGGGTCCATACATCTTTCAACATGGCGTCGGCCGGTCATGCTTGCCTCGTGGTCAGATTCTTCCACGCGGTCACGCAACATCGGACTAACAATTCATTCTATGCATTGCAAATTTCACACACATAATTCAACAATAATATAAATACATCACGATGAAACAGAAGTATGTTCATTTACCTGTTTGACAATGTCAGGCCGTGGCTACTTGATTGAATTCAAATATTCAACAAGCACTGCTTCCCTGGTCTATCAGTGGAGATATTTCTCCTAGGAAGTAGCTGTGTACTGCCCAAAGCTTTCAACACAAATGACCCTCTACATAGCCTTGACCTACCCAGTCAGAACTGGTTCTACCTACCGGTGCTGTGTTCGGATAGGCTGAAGAAATCTGAGTGGTTGTAAAATTCAAAGCCTTCTTCCGTCAGCTGTCATGATGTCACTAACTATGCGGGCGTCAAGCTACAACTGTTACGCATGATCACTTCTGTCGTCTGCTAAAGACTAACAGTAACCTTCTAAGTCTAACTGACTTAACAAGGCAAAATCTCAAATGCAGTGGAAACGGGGCTGCCGTGACAGACTGTGATAAAATTGTTTCTTCGTTAATATTCTCTTGCTTCGTGAATAACTAAATTTAAAAAAATGAGAGAGGAACAACCCTTGTTTGTTTTTTTAATGGAGTGGGAAAGAAAAAAACAAGGCAAATAAAATAATTATTCAGGAGACCTGACACAAAACTGTGTATACAGCAAGTTGTGGGAGACACATATATCATATGACGTGCGACATCAGAATTGAGCTAACGTGAGACGTGCAACATGAACATTGAAGTTGCGTGAGGTGCTCCTGAGTGTGTGTTCCAATTCCAAGACATTCGCCTACAAATTAATTGATTAATTGATTGATTGATCAGTTTCCGTACAGGAGTAACCAACGAATTCGGCACTGACGTCATTCATTAAACAGAATGACCAGTCTAGTCAACAATTAGGGCCCCAGAAACGCTACTGGCCTAGGGTCAACAAATCGAGAGAGGGAGGGAGGGAGGGAGGGAGAGAGACAGACAGACAGATAGACAAAAAGGCAGACAGACACATACAGACAGACACACATAGAGAGAGAAAAAGAGACGGAGATAGAGAGGGGAACGGAGGGAGACAGAGATAGAGAGAGGCAGACACGGAGAGTGAGAAAGAGACAGAGATAGACAGACACAAACAGACACAGAGTGCGAGTTGGAGAGAAAGGCAGACAGACCGACAGAAACTCCTTTGGATGAGAGTATAAACCGAGATCTAGTCTGTCCACGCACGCATTCCATCGCATGGACTTTAAAGATCCTGACGCTCATGTCCTAGACGGGTGAGTGCCGGCTACACAAATACACCCAGCACGCACAAGATCCCTTCCACCCACCCCCGGTCGCCCAGGATTGTGCTAAGTCGTGTGGGCGTGAGACTATGCCCCCAAAAGGCTGCCAGTGGACGCCTCAGGCGGCTTGAGTTAGATCCTGTATCGGCCAGCGCACTGAGCATTGCACAATGGATCGAGACACGCGCGTTATAAAGGACATCATCATCGTCATCAGAAAACAGACAGACAGGAGGAGATCGAGAGCAAACGAGAGAAATACAGGCAGTTAAGCAGGCCTTTTTCATTAAATGTTGACCAATTCATTAATTATGTACAGACGAAGTACGAAATCATATTTATGATATATATTTATATCCTTTGGTCAAGAAGCATTCTTTCCTGCACATAAAACGTACCTGAACAAATTACAAAGTTTAGATAGTAAGATTATAAAAATAGCACTTGGTGTATCGATTCATACTAAAACTACAGATGCGTATGCAGCAGCAGGTGTTTCTTTAGGAGATTATAGAAAACTTGCATGCGCAAAATATTTAATTAGAAGTCATGCAGTAGAAAATAATATGCAAGAGGATCTAAATACTAGATCTGATATTGATTTTCCAAAGAGAACAAAAGATGTAATTTCATTACAAACAATTTTAACATAATACTCAGGATATTTTTAATGATGCAAATATTTTACCACAACAAGTTGCGCCAAAAATCATTAATGCTCCATATCCCATATGGGAAATGGAAAGCGCACAATATGATATTAATTATACTAATTTTAAGAAACATGAACATCCTTATTTAATAGCTACAGAGGCCCGAGAACATATAAATGAACATTATTATAGACATTTAAAAGTTTATACAGATGGGTCTGTAATTTCTTCAGGAGATGCAGGAGCAGGATTTGTAATTCCAGACCTTAAAATTATAAAATCTTTTTACTTGGGTAAAAATCATTCAGTATTCACTGCAGAGCTGGTGGCTATATTAATGTCTCTTCATACATTAATTAATACACCTCTTGCTTTGTTTGGTATTCTCATATGTGTTGATTCACAATCGGTATTATATGCATTAAATTCTAATAAAAGTCATGACAGATATGATATAATATTTGAAATAAAACATCTCATTCACTCTTTGAAAAGCATAGGAATAAATATAAATTTTTGTTGGCTGCTATCACATTGCGCAATAATACTTAATGATGTAGCAGATAGAGCAGCAAAACAGGGAGCAAAAAATATTAATGCTATGAAAATTCATATTAGATTTTAAATTAAAGAAATGTACTGTATAATTAATAATATTACTAAAAAAGAAATTTCAGATTCCTGTTTAATTAGTATATCAGGAGTCCCTAGACATATTTCTAGTTTAGCATTTAGATTATATTTAAATTCTTGGAAAACAAAATTTTGTAAAAATATTACTTGCATTTGTAATGAAAATATAACCATCCCAAACTTAATATTACATTGTAAAGATATAAAAAAATATTTACCTAGCAGTTATGATAAATTAAATAGCACTCAAGACTTAGACTTAAAATCATATGTAAATATATTTAAAGCACTAATATATTCTCCTATTGGTCAATTCTTATAATAATAATAATAATAATAATAATAATAATAATAATAATAATAATAATAATAACAACAACAACAACAACATTAATAATAATAATAATAATAATAATAATAATAATAATAATAATAATAATAATAATAATAATAATAATAATAATAATGGAATCATGCGCCTATCATCACCAAACGCTTAAAAGGCATGATTGTCAATTGTATGCAAAGTATAAGGTAAAAAAAAGATTTGATTACAAAGGACAACTTATACGTCAATTAAAAAAAAGGCATAAGTTATAATGAAGATGTCATTTTCAAGATGGTAATCATTCACATGTTTTCCATTTATAATTGAAATTAAATTTATAAAATATACTGATTATTTAAAACGATCTGTAGAGTTCAAATTTAAGTTTTAACAGAGGTTTTGTCAAAAAAGTTTATGCTCAAAGAATTAGGTTAAATAGTTATATTTTTCATTACTTATGTTTTATTCATAGTTTAATCTGTAAGTATTTCGCAATTAATATATTTTAAAATGCATTCTCCTCGATGATTGCAATAAGCATATATGTTGTCATATTGCTTTCTTATGCATTCGTACATCATAAACAAGCAATAACAATAGATTTCTTTTATATAATTATGTCGTTATATTAATTGTTGTTCATATTAACTCCTTTATTTTAATTTTAAGTTAATCTGTTTCTAATTTAATATGTTGTCTAATATCACAGATGTGAATAGACGTTAAATTAAATAAATAAATAAATATTTATGAAAAGTATTATGGACATTTAAAACATATATACAGATGGTTCTGTATTTAAATCATGTGAAGCAGGGTCAGCGTTTGTAATAACGGGTTTTAATATATTAGAATCATATTATTTAGGTAAAGGATATTCCATTTTCACTGCTAAATTAATTGCGATATTAATGGCTCTTAATAACATCTCAAATCTATCTATGAGAATATTTAGTACTATTGTATGTGTATATTCTATGTCTGCTTAACAGGCATTGTATTCAATTTGTCTTGGTGAATGAAAATATATTAATTTAAAAATAAAAAATATTATTCATGGTTTGATAATTAATGTTACTCAGGTGAACTTTTGCTGGATTTCATCACATTGTAGATTTCTTTATAATGACTGGCTGATCGTGCTGCAAAACGGTGTGTTTTAAACTCACAGGCAATAACAATACCCTTATCTTGTAAAGAAATTAAAAACTCGATGAAAAATAAATTTGTGAAAGCGATTAAATTTAATCTGAGTTATGATAGAAAATGGGTCCCGACAGGAAGTCCTCTCCTGATCGTACAAACAACTGCTGCTCTGACAAGGTTGAAGCCCATTTGGAAAGACACAGGGCCGGACCTAAGTTTTTCAGGGGTAGGGGACCAAATTTATTTTAGGGTAGTAGTGAAGGCGTGAAGCGCCGAACCGACGGCGCTTAGCGCCTTTTTGCTTGGGTTGTCCGGGGGCATGCTCCCCCGGAAAATTTTTTGAAAAGGGAGAAAAAATGGTGCAATCTGAGCATGTAAATTGCAAAATTTTGGTGCTATAGTTTGCCACTGATATTGGGGAGAAATTACCTTTAAAAAAGTGTGTGTGTGTGTGTGTGTGGTTTTCTTTTTTTTTAATATATTTTTCCCCCACATTTTTTTTCTTTCTATTTTTTTTTCAAAAAAGGGTAGGGGCCCGGACCCCTCGGGCCTCTAGGGCAGGTCCGGCCCTGAAGACAGGACCATCAGTCTACATTCCAAGGTAAGGCTGCTGCGCTCCCTTGTCATCTCCATCATCCTGCACGCTTGCGAAACATGGACCCTCACAGCAGATCTACAACGAAGAAACAAAGCATGGAGATGAGGTGCTACAGAATACTTCTGGGCATTTCCTATACCCAGCACATCACCAACAACGAAGTCCGACAGACCATCACACAAGCCATTGGACAACACGATGGCATGCTCACAGTGGTGAAGACACGGAAACTCCGATGGTATGGCCACATCACCAGAGCATCAGGCCTTGCAAAGACCATCCTGCAAAGCACGGTGCATGGAGGCAGAAGAAGAGGGAGACCGAAGAAGAGGTGGAGGGACAACATTCGAGAATGGACTGGCTTGACTCTTAGTGAAGCCATGAGGGTTGCTGAGGACAGAGAAAGATGGAGTGCGCTGGTTAAACGATCATCTGTGGTGTCCCCCCTCTTCCTTCGACCTTCGAGTTACGGGATAGGATAGGATAGGATAGGATAGGAGGTATGATAAACCTTGTGGAATCAACAGATCAGTTTTATGCATGACGAATAGAATAATACTAAAACTCAATTAAAACAAAATATTGTAAGCATGTGAACTGATATATGTAATGAAACTGTATCTTTGAGGCATGTATTACTTCAATGCCGTCACATTCGTCCTTTTTTCCAACTGATTTAAAAACTATGAATTCTATTAATAAAATAAGTTTTGATGTTAGCGTTAGGTTAGCAAAAGCTTTAATTGACTGTCCAGTAGCTCAATGTATTTGACTGTTTGTTTTTTTGTATATATTATTATTATTTTTTTTTTAAATATTAATATTATTTTATAATTTTAACTTTAATGGATGTGTGCATGTGCATGCGTGCGTGTACACGCGTGAGTGCGTGCGAGTGTGCGCCTTACCATGTCAAAGAAAAAGACGTTAATAAATCAAGTAAAGTACAGACGAATGAAAGCATGCACGTCACTGGCTGCACTTTTACACCAGAACCTCTTTGAACTTCATAGATGGGCTATGGCTGTCTGAACATTTCTAAACAAAACCGACCGTAATTGCATTAAGGCAAAACAAAATTCGCTACTTTGCTACAACACGAAATTCGCTAACTCCATGTGCTACAACACGAAGTATTCGTTAACCATCCTCAAAGTGTTTCCCCAAACCCATGTTTTTGCACTCAAACTTAGACTTTTAAACTTTAAACTCTGTGTAGCCTCAAGCTTATTTATGTATTGCAAACCATCCTGTTGTCAGAGATGATGCAATGCTTCCAAAACAATGGTATAACGTAATTATTTAAATTCTTTGGGATGGCACAACAATATCAAATATTACAACATTGTCGTTTTTCCTTAGAAGTACGAATCGGTAAACTTAATCTAGTTTTAGAATAGGTTTACATGGGCTTCAGTCTTTGTTGTTTATATGAGATTGTGTGTAACATTTCAGTCTGTATGTTGGTACAGACCGCCGCCTTTTGAGCCCGATTGGTGAGTTGAGGAAAAGCGCGTAAATAGAATCCGTTATTATTATTATTATTATTATTATTATTATTATTATTATTATTATTATTATTATTATTATTATTATTATTATTATTATTATTATTATTATAATTATTATTATTATTATTATTATTATTATTATTATTATTATTATTATTGCTGTTGTTATTATTGTTGTTGCTGTTGTTGTTATTATTATTATTATGAGTTGAGGAAAAGCGCGTAAATAGAATCCGTTATTATTATTATTATTATTATTATTATTATTATTATTATTATTATTATTATTATTATTATTATTATTGTTGTTGTTGTTGTCTTGCGGTTTGAGTTTGATCATGTATCAGCCAGCGCATTGAATAGCTTTAGAGCTCGAAAAAAAAAACAACCACGATTCAATTAAGAAATAACATTCATGGATGAATGAATGAACGTTGAAGCTTAACGTCTACACCCATCATTGGCGATATGGCGTATGGGGGGGATAACCATCCCAAGGATCAAGGGGTAGGGACCTAAACCAACACTGAACCACCAGAGCTATCGTACTGTTAAAATGGACAGTGAACATGGCCACTTTTATCGTGACTCACTGAGCTACGGCGGTGGGTAATGCATATTTTCTGATGTGTTGACGCTTAAATAAGGAAATTAGTTCCAATACCAAATTTTAATGTATTAAATCGTTTTGTATAGCGCTTTTCTAGCTCAAGAGCTGCTCAAGGCGCTTACCGACAAGGAGAACAAGGACCTAGTGCTTGCTGGGTGTATTTGTGTAGCCGGCACTCACCTGTCTAGGACATGAGCGTCAGGATCTTTAAAGCCGTTTGCGATGGAATGCGTGCGTGCACGGACTAGACCTCGGTTTATACCCTCCTCCGAATGAAAGCAGTGTCTCGAGAAGTGTTGTAATTGTGTGAACTCGTCAGGCTTGATGTAATAGGGCCATACATAGAGGCCGCACCCCCGTTTTTAGTCAGGTAATATGTCTTGAATTAGAAATCCAGCAACTTCTAAGGAACACTGTCAATAAGAACCCATGAAGATGAAGTGCCTTAATGAAATGCCCCCCCCCCTTTACCCCTCTCCTCCCCCTTCCTCTTCTCCTCGTGGAGAGCAACAATGTCACATGATCATTTAGGTTGTAGCATAATATCGCTTTGTCTTGTTTTGTTGTGTTGTGTTGTCAACATCAGCATTCTTTTAGTTGTTTTTTTTTTTTTAAATCTATTTGCTTCTCATAGTTGTTAAATTCTAGCAGTTTTCTGTTGCATTCCTTTCCATAAGAGAAAAAAAGAGGTTGAGAGCAAAATTATGTGACAGTTGTTTCAGCCTTTGGTGGTAGCTTTCGTCAGACGCACGCTTGGTCAGCTCTGAAGTGGTGTTGGACTCGAATCCTCCGGTCAACGAAAGAAAGAATATTCCTCTAAAGAGAAACAAAACACAACACGAGAACGAACACTCAATGTAGGATAAATGGAAAGATCTTAAATGCCTGGACCTCAACATGTTCATTGTAACAGTTTTAGAGTATAAACAAGTTACAACCAAATCGTCAAAGAAATCAACAAAGAAGAAAAAGGTTTGAGCTGGGTGCCAAGAGCTACCTCCGATGATTTTCAATTAGTTTAGCATGAGTGCTATGACAAGCCTCTTCCATCGTGTCAGTTCTAACGACAGTCATCTGGTGTGCCAATTTCTCAGGGCAGTTGTCCGTGTTAGCGTCACGACGATTTGTAATCGTTGTTTTATAGCGGTTTTTTTTCCAGCTCAAGAGCTGCTCAAGGCGCTGGCCGTTGCCAGATCGAACTCAACCCGCTCTAGGCGACCACTTGCAGCCTTTGGGCGCATAGTCTGACGTCCAGACGACTGAGCACAACCCTGAGCAACCGGGGATGGGGAAGAAGAGACGTAGTGCTTGTTGGGTGTATTTGTGTAGCCGGCATTCAACCCGTCTAGGACATGAGCGTCAGGATCTTTAAAGTCCATGCGATGGAATGCGTGCGTGCAGAGATCATACCTCGGTTTATACTCTTATAGTGATTGTGACCGACAGATGTACAGTGATAAAATGAGAAAAGACTTGCTTACGACATGCAGCGTATCTGAGACGGACGATGCCTACTCCCTATGTATAGTTTTACGTTATCCTCACAGGTTTGTATCGCTAGTTTAAAACGGTAGACACTGTTGATGCCATTTTTATTGGATCCTCGGCTCTTCAATGCAACCAAGGTTTCCGGTTTTTCAATCGGGGATCAAGGGTGAAGATCATGTTTCCCATTTTGTGTGTCATGAAATCTTAGCAGTAATGTCATTTTCTCCTTCTTTTCTGTCCGTTGCACTTTATTTCTCTCTCCTTTCTTTTCTTTTTTTTTTTCGTCTTTCTGAACTTTCTTGTCGTTATTTTCTTTTTTCTTTTTCATCTCGGTACTCTTACTTCTGTTTATTTTTTTTCCTCTTCTATTTCTCTCTCACATTTCGTTCTCTGTCATTGTGAGACTTGTTCTGTTTCATGGCTGCTGGTAGTGAATGAGAATTTTTGTCAGCAGCTTTTAGCCTGGTCACTTCTACGTTCATCATTGACACGCCAGGCAACATTAGCGTGTTAGGGCTTCTCGCACAGGGTCAGCGCAGTGTTACACCAGGTCTCTATATACACTTAATTCTAGGTCTATGTCTCCCAGGTTTGTGTTCCCTCGAGGCTTTTTAAGTCCACGTTCCTACAAGTCTACCCTCAATTCTAAGTTTATTTTCCCCTGGGCTTTTATTTTTTAAGTAGATGTCTCCTCCCCCCGCTCCCCTCTCTCCTCCCCCACCCCTCCTTCACCCAAGACTAAGCTATGTTCCCTCAGACCTCTTACAAACATTTGTATGGTAACATAGACTAGTCTGGGGGTACATACATTAATATAGGCCTCGAAAACACAGGCATGCTACCGGGTAATAAAACCTCTTTGCTTCTCTTGCACGCTTGTAGGTGTATGACACGGCCCAGAACCTCATTCATCAACTTCTCAACTCCATGCTTTTCATTTTCCAATCACTTTTGTCGCACCCTTCAGCCAGTGCAACAAAAAAATGTATTGAGATCAAACGTCCCCTGCCTCTCGACAACGCCAATAAAGGACGACAGCAAGAATGAAGACGGCGAAGGATAGGGGAGAACGAATTAAGTCTCGTCCATCGTGGATTTGATCACATATAGAAAAGGGGGAAAAGACATGCCCAATACGTAGAGAAAAGGAAGAAGGAAATGATGATGATGATGATGAGGAGGAGGATGAGGATGATGGGGATGAGGATGATGATGAAGCAGAAGTAGAAGCAGAAGCAGCAGAAGAAGAAGAAGAAGACGATGGTGGTGATGATGGTGATGATGATGATGATGATGGTGGTGGTGGCGGTGATGGTGGTGATGGAGATGATGATGATGATGATGATGGTGGTGGTGTTGGTGGTGTTGATGGAGGTGGTGGTGATGATGATGATGATGATGATGATGATGGTGGTGTTGGTGAAGATGGGGGTGTTGATGGAGGTGGTGATGATGATGATGATGATGTTGATGATGATGATGATGATGATGATGATGATGATGATGATGATGATGATGACGATGATGACGATGAAGGGGACAAAAGATAGAAAGAAGACAGCTCAGTGCACGTTTGATTGTATTTAATTTGTATGGCGTGGCAACAACATGAAACAGACACACAGATCGAGACTGCCCCTTTCCACCTCCCACCTCCCTCAACAATCCTCTCCCCACCCTCCTTCCTCTTACCCCCAACTCCCTCTGAAACGCACTCTTACAGATAGGCATTTACTCACACTCTCGCTCGCACGCACACTCGCAGAAAAGACACACATTCACATACACACACACAGAAAACACAAAAAACTCACTCATAAAAAAAACTCTCACAGGCACACTCACAGAAAACACACTCACATGCACACTCACAGAAAACACACTCACAGAAAAAAACCACACACAGTCACATGCACAGAAAAAAACCACACGCACACACTCACACACACAATTACAGAAAACGCACTTACACTCAATAACATTCTCTCTCTCTCTCTCTCTCTCTCTCTCTCTCTCTCTCTCTCTCTCTCTCTCTCTCTCTCTCTTTCTCTCACGCCATCAATTATACACAGAAACACAGGGAGACACACCCGCGCTCATTCTCCCCTTCCTCGCACTCTCTTTCCTTCACATTCTCTCTAACGCATGCACACAAACACATACACACACATACACACGCACGCACATGTACATCCCCTCCCACACACACACTTATTAACTGTCACATGCCCTGCCTGAACAGGAGTACAGAAATATAAAATATATACATGTTTATACTAATGTTCTTGCACCCGAGCAAAATGGCTACCCAGGTATCGTTGGCAGGTTCTTCCGCTACCGGGTGTTTTCCTCGGACCGGGTAAGGCGACACAACACAAAGACGACACAGGTTCGAGTGGTCACAGTAATGCATACAGCCCTTTTCTTCCCTTAGGACGTTAGTTTCAGGATTGGATGTTGCCTATAGCAGGATCGTCACAGCAGGACGACACTCTGCTTGAGATAAGCGGCAAATAGTACACAACTACGCCCGCACAATCCTCCCTACCCTTCCCACTCCCCCTCCTTTAAAAAAGCTCTGCTGGCACTTCGAGCAAACTTATCTTTACAGTACCAGTTACTCTGTGCGACTGACCAATTTGGCCTATTACAGTAGTTTCATTTGCTTGCACTCTCTAATTCGGTGCGCACGTCACTCACATCAAAAACTTGCACGGCACGTGATATTACAGGCCTGCCTTCATACCCATATAGCGGTTTAGGGTGACGAAGAAAAACAAGCAAAACAATGCACGTGTTCAAATTACAATATTTGCAAACTTAGCAATACACTATAACACAAGTATATCAACTAACAAGTTAGTATCTCTCTTCTATGTCTCTATCGACGTGCGCGTACAATCGATTGCTTCCCTTTACATGCTTTGAGCTCCATAGAGCGTCATCGGCCTGAAATAACTTTTTAGAAACTTCAAAACCCAGGGGAATTATGGGTAGAGAAATCCTTTTCTGAAATAACGTCGGCTAAATCCTTCTTTAGTTTCTTTGCTCGAGCAAAGGCAACCTCATAGGTATGGAGCACTTCGTCCATTATAACTCCATCGCTGATAATACTGCTGACAAGTTTCTGCCTTTGTTCACTACCAGAAATATGCAGTTCCTCTCCCAACTTTCGGTTTATTTCAGCGAGCACATATTCGTGAGAACAGATTTCCCAGAATTCTCTATTCTATTTTTAGGTTTGGGATATCCCCGTTTCAGCTTGTGGCTAAACGGGACCACCGCACGTCGACTAGGGGCAATACGAGATACTAACTTGTTAGTTGATATACTTGTGACTATAATTTATCATCTCTCCTTCACATAGAAATCCTATTATCACAGGTTTAAAAACCGAGTCGAGACATTCACACGCTCACTTTTCCCTTCCTCTCTCTCTCTCTCTCTCTCTCTCTCTCTCTCAAATACACACTCATACACACACACCCACCTACACACACACTCACCTACACACACACAATAACCCCCCACCCCCAACAATCACACAGTTCTTCCATAAACTGTAAACGTCATCCATTATCATGCCCACACCTTTGTAGACCACAGGCGCTTGTATCTGAACACGCGAGCGCCTAGGCTCGCGTGTCCAGATACAAGCGCCTGTGTTGTAGACTAATGCTTCTAGACTACTACAGCAGAAAATTCATGCTGCAGAGCGGGCCGAGGCAGTCCTTTGAAACGATATGAGCTTCATTCCAAAGACAGAGGAGAACGTTGATCCATAAAATAAGATTTCCTTTTTTTCCTTCCGATGTTCTGTTCTTTTTTTTTTCTCCCAGATGAACATTAATTCATGTTATTAATTAGTTTTTGATAAGAGCTTGATTCCAACGACAGAGGAAAATGTTGATTCTATATATAAATGAAATGCTTATAACTTACGATTTCCTTTTGCCACCGATACAAATGGTTAGAAGTTTTTTTTTATATTTTATTTTACCAATGCCGTTTTCAATGTATTGGGTTTGGGTTGATAATTTAATTTAATTTAATCGTTCTTATATTGCGCTTTACCATCTCAAGATCTGCTCAAGGCGCTGGCCAATACAGGATCTAACTCAAGCCGCCCGAGACGCCCACCCGCAGCCTTTGGGCGCATGGTCTGACGCCCGTACAACTGAGCACAATCCTGGACAGCCAGGGATGGGGGAGAAGGACCTAAGTGCATGCTGGGTGTGTTCTTGTCACCGGCACTCACCCGTCTAGGACATGAGCGTCAGGATCTTTAAAGTCCATTATGATGGAATGTATGCGACACAGACTAGACCTCGGTTTATACTCTCATCCGAAGGAGTAGGAAACGGGAGTAAAGTGTCTTTCCCAAGGACACAACACAATGCCCCGGTCTGGGCTCGAACCCGGGACCTTCAGATCCGCAAGCCAAAGCTCTACCATTAGGCCACCGTGCCTCCCTATATGATACACACATAACAAAGGAGAACATGACTTCTCTTACTAAATCAATGCGTGCCACTATGAGTAAATTAATTATGTTAATTCTTTGCAGATTGTTCTGTGAATTGATGGGGGCTTGATCCATACGGCAGAGAAGAAAGTAGATCTATGAAAAGGGACATCCTTTTATCTCAGACACTAGAAAATTAATTCCTGAATTCCATTTTTTTTCTCTTCCTCTTGTAAGTAGGTATAGACTACCTCGCTCCTGCCTTGCACAAGGATCAGTGGCTCTAATTTAAGCAGCAAAACATTCTCTGCCTCTGCCTCTCTGTCTGTCTGTCTATTTCTCTCTCTCTCTCTCTCTCTCTCTCTCTCTCTCTCTCTCTCTCTCTCTCTCTCTCTCTTTCTCTCTATGTGTGTAGTGTATGTGTGTGTTTGCGTGTGTGTGTGTGTGTTTATGTGTGTGCGTCACACACACACACCACACACGCACGCACACACATACACACACACACACGAGCATAAAAGGTTGTAAGACTAGGCTTAACATCTTAAAAACTCTATCCCCATTAAAATTACAAAACGACAGGTTTCAAAGCTCTCTACCTGTCTCTTTGCCTATGACCCTCTGTCTCCGTCTCTGTCTGTCTGTCTCTCTCTCTCATACACACACACACACCCACACACACACATACACACACCTTTATTTCTATTTTTATGTTGTCCGTCCTTTGTTCTTTTCAACTGATATGTGCAGGGCATGCGCTTCTGATGAAAAAGTGTCAATGAGGCGCTAGCCGTTTGAGAAAGCTCACGTCAAGGGAGAGCACCCCGTTAATCACTTCCTAGCGAGAAAAAACAGAAAAAAAAAAGCCTGAGTTGTCGTCGTTGGACCGTCAAAATGCGAAATTGCTCAGGCTGCTGTCGCCATGCATAGCAAGTAGCAAACTGAGTTTCTTGGTTAACTGCCTGGCCTCTCTTTATCATAATAATTAACATGCTCTAGGCCTTATGAGGAACTGATAGTTTCTCCTAAATCTAACATTTATTATCGTTAACATTTTTTTTATGTTGTTTTTTCATTCTTTTCTTTTTTTTTATAAAATAATATTAATAATAAAATGCTTTCAGCATTGCTTTTAAAAGGTAAATTTCATTAATTAAAAATTACCTACACAAGAAATTATGAAGGCCTTTAAACATTTTGGGTTGGGTTTTTAAAAAAAATAAAAACGAAAATATTAATGTTTAAAAACAAATCTGAATTGAATAGAATTGAATTCAATCTGATATAATTATAACGATGCTGGGCTCATATCCAAAGGTTTGGCACAGTTGCACAATTTTGGGAGTAATTGATGTGACAATTTCTCTTGATCTTATATGTATTGTTCTAAGATAGCGATTTGGTTCCAGCTCCACAACTGCTCAAGGAGCTGTGCATGCCGGCCCGATTCGTCAACTTGCCATTTCATGCGCATCGTCTAACGCCCTAAGCAACTGAGCGGACCTGTCCGACCGACTGGGAATTAAAACCTACAGTGCTTCCTGGGTATGTTTATATTGTTTCAGGTATTCATCCGTTTAGAACATGAGCGTCAGGATCTTTAAAGTACGTGCGATGGTAGGCATGCTTGCACAGACTAGACCTTATTTTATACTCTCGTCCTTAAAATACTGTCCTTCTTTTGGGGAAATCGTCTTTTATATAAAGATTTTTTAAAAATAAATAATTTATAAGTGTGATATCCAACATCACGATCCCCTACGGCCACAAGGCTATGGGACTACCTTTACCTTTTACCTTGTTAATTTATATGTATGTATGTATGTATGTATGTATGTAGTATGTATGTATGTGTATGTATGTATGTATATGTATGTAGTATGTATGTATGTACGTATATATGTATGTATCAAGGAGTACTAAAGACTCCTTGGTATGTATGTATGTATGTATGTATGTATGTATGTATGTACGTATGTATGTGTGTATGTATGTATGTATGAATATTTATGTATATACCCGCAACATACAATCAACACAAGCATTCAAAAAGGCCCTCAAAACCCACCTCTTCAAACTGCATTATTCAGACTGATTTGTATCCCGCTGCCATTCTCTCCTCTTTTGTCTCTGTCTGATCCGTAAGTGTATACACGGCTGTAAATATTTATAATGTTTTTCTTCCTGGGTCTAACCGGGCCTATAAATAGCTGTGAATAGGTTTTTGCTATTCTATTTCTGTCTTTTTTGTCATTTGTGTACATAGTTGTAAATAGTCTATTTCTGTCTTTTTTGTCATTTGTGTACATATTTTTACCTTTACTGTTCCGTCTTTTGGTGTATCATAGCAAAAGCGATGTTTGATCGAGTGCATGTATTTTTTCGTAATTACTATGTAAAGCGTGGTGAGTCTGGTCATAGGCTGGAGTACCCGCTATATAAAAATCCGTTATTATTATTATTATTATTATTATTATTATTATTATTATTATTATTATTATTATTATTATTATTATTATGTATTCATTTACCTTACAGAAGTATACTGAAAGTATGGAGTGTTGGGCCATAATCTAAACTATCTGTAAGCAAAGAAAGTGTATCAAAGCTGATTGTGATCTGTCTTGTTATATTTCTGTGACTTAACTTCTCATTATATGTCCAGTATGTGTACTTTGCAAAACTTATTTGTTTCTCTATAAATTTAATGAGTGAGTGACATGACCTCCATTATTCATATGGATGAGTTGGTTCGAGTCGAGAGCGACTAGCTACGGAAACACGCTTGCCTGAGTGTGAGTGTTCCTGAAGACGTTGCTGGCGGGCTGCAGTTTGGTGGCCGCGAGGTCACAGCGGGTTTCGCATCTCATTGAACATCATCTTTGGCCAATAAAGTTCCTTTGACTGTGACGCTGTCCATATGGGATGGAAGAGAGGAGGAGAGCACAGGAAAGAGGGAGGGATGAAGAGAGCGTGATTATGCTGTCTCCACTCGTAAACTGTCAAGCGCAGGGGTTGGGTCGCCGGTTGAGTGCAGCTGTAAAATGCCAGTGGGGGGTGCAGGCTGTGTAACGTCTCCATCACAACCGCTGCCCTGCAGCACAGGCACCGCTTGTCCTCTCTGCGCACCAGACCCTTATATCACTGATCACCGTGCGGCGATCAATCAATGACGTCACTGTCAGCTATGTAGTCCGTCAATGACGTCACTAAAAGCGCTGAAGTCAAACAATGACGTCACCGTCGTCAATGACATCAATTTTTGTGCTGCAATCAATCCAATCAATGGCGGCACTGTGTGAGCGCTGTGATCAGTCAATAGCGTCAATGTGGCGTCACTCCTTACGGCAGTGATCAGTCAGTGACGTAACTCTGCAAGTCCCGTGTTCGGTCAATGACGTAACTCTGTAAATCATGTCAATGATGTCACTGTAAGTATTGTCCTAAATAAATGACATCACTCTGTGCATGTTGTGGCCAGTCAAGGACATCACTATACGCGTACTGTGGATAGTCGATCACGTCATTCTGTACATGCTATGGTCAGACCGGCCAGATGTTATAAAAGCTTATTGTGCGTTTCAGATGAAAGATCCTGCAATGATATGACTTATTAAACTTTGTGTACAGATTGATGCAAGACCCGGCACAGAGGCCTTGCATACATGTATAAAGTATGTATACATCCGTACATATACATACGTACGTGCAAACATACATACATACATACAAATGGAAGAATACTGAAAATCAGCAAGCCCAGCTGATACATTGACGAACTAAGAACACAGCAAATTGGCCATCTGTTCACATACACACACACATACAAACACACACACACGCACACACACACACACACACACACACACATATATATATATATATATATATATATATATATATATATATATATATATATATATATATATATATATAGTCGCCATAAATATATAAATACATACGAATATATATATACATGTACATACATACGATACACTTACACTAACATTACAGTTCATTGTAGCTGGCGACGACAGAAGGGGCAAAAAGGACAAAACGTGTCGGTGTTGGAGTTTTGGATGAAGACGACCACGAGGAACAACGATACCCACGTTAGCTATCTACACACGAAACTGTGCCGACATCAAACTACGGACAATCTCGTGGCGGGTGCTGGGACAGCGGGTCCAAAAACTGGTGGCTAGGAAAGCTTTGGAAGCCCCACAAACCCGTTTAAAGACCGTTTGTTATTCTTTCTTCTCCACGTCCGCCGCTTGAGGGGAGCAGCCATTTGCATAGGACGAATTTTGTGACCCTGACGAACGTGACGAAACGGATGCTGGGTAAAAATGAAGGGAGACTACCACTTTTGAGCCGAACAGTCAGAGGCCAGGTTGTCACGCCTTGGGGTCAGTGACTGAGTCTTGTGTGTTGTCTTGTGCCTCGAGGTAAGTAACACACGTGTACGTCTTTTCTTTTGTTGTCATCGTCGTCGTCATCGTCATGTCGACGATTGTATCGATGTTCAATAGGTCTACATCGTACGAACAGAAAGCTACATGTTGTAATAGCGCACCTACCCGCCGTGCCATGGCACCATATGATTCGATAGTGAAATAGAGATAGGGGGGCTACCTGTGTATTTGGCCACGCTAGTGATGTTGACTTGACTGTCAGCATAGCAGTCTGTTTAGTTTTCGTAGTTAATGGCTTCCTATGGAACACCGGATAACTATCGTCATTGGTAACACTGGGTTTTTGAGCTCGTTTGCTACATTCATTTCTTGGCTAAGGACCCAACAGTGGCTTAATACTCTTCTTACATGTCAGACAAAGAAAGTGTGTGTGTTAAATAATTAGCAGTCTCCCCTAAAGACATAGGACTGGAGTGTATTGATATTTCTAAAATCTGGTGTTGAAGTCTTGGTAGCTTAGGAAGTGACCGTTGTGCTGGCCAGTTTAAACAAGGGAAAAACAAGGTAACATAATAATAATAATACTGGATGCTATATACGCGCCTTTCCCCAAATCAATCAGGCTCAAAGCGCGGCGATCTGTACCAACATACACGCTCACCTGTCTCATCCACCCTCACACACACATACACAACAAATACACATCCATCACTCAAACAGGTGGTGTAAAGGCAGCGAGATATTTTTATTTTTGAAATTTTTATATTGACTGCGTCCAGTACCATTATTGAAGGGAGGGAGGAAACCGGAGTGCCCGGAGAAAACCCTCGGTGACCTCAATAGTGTCGTACCTAAGCCACATACGTTCGTCCCTTGCGGGAATTGAACCCGCGACTTTCGGCATAGGAAACCAGCGACTAATCCACTGCGCCACGAGGCCACCCCCTAGTCTCACATAAAGAGACGGAACTGAAGTTTTAATTATAACCTTTTTGGGTATGTACTTCTTATTAGTTGCATTCCTCTGGGGGATAAAAGGAATGATAGAAAAGATATATCCTCCCTGGGGATAAGAGGAATGATAGAAAAGATATATCCTCCCTGGGGATAAGGGGAATGAAAGAAAAGATATATCCTCCCTGGGTGATAAGACAATGGGTCCCGTCAGGAAATCCTCTCCAGGATCGCACAAACAACTGCTGCCCTGGCGAGGTTGAAGCCAGTTTGGAAAGACAGGATCTACATTCCAAGGTAAGGCTGTTGCGCTCCCTTGTCATCTCCATCTTCCTATATGCTTGCGAAACATGGACCCTCACAGCAGATCTCCAACGAAGAATACAAAGCATGGAGATGAGGTGCTACAGAAGACTTCTGGGCATTTCCTATACCCAGCACATCACCAACGACGAAGTCCGACAGACCACACAAGTCATTGGACAACACGATGACCTGCTCACAGAGGTGAAAAAAACGGAAACTCCGATGGTATGGCCACGTCACCAGATGATCAGATCTTGCAAAGACCATCCTGCAAGGCACAGTGCAAGGAGGTAGAAGAAGAGGGAGACCGAAAAAGAGGTGAGAGGACAACATTCGAGAATGGACTGGTTTGACACTGAGCGAAACAATCAGGGTTGCTGAGAACAGGGAAAGATGGAGTACGCTGGTTAAACAATCATCTGTGGTGCCCTTACGACCTCCGAGTTACGGGATAGGATAGGATAGGATAGGGTGATAAGGGGAATGATAGAAAAGATACTCGCATATCCTCCCTTTTTTGCTGCCAGTGTTTTTTGCGTTTGTGGAATCATGCCATATGTGAACAGATGGCCAATTCGCTGTGTTCTTAGTCCGTCAATGTATCAACTGGGCTTGCTGATTTTCAACAGCATAACAAGACGCCTGAATGAAGTCCTCAGAAATAACATCTTCATGCATTGTCTTGAAATACTGTGGGATTTTGTTTTGTTTTTAATAAAGAATACACTTCATGATAACACAGACTCAAATTGTGTGCGAAACAGAATCTGACGACCTCATTGGCTAACTCGTACCAAATTTCATTGGAATGAATTCCGCCATATGTTGAAACCCAACACAAATCAATTATTCCTCTGCAGGCTATACAATGTATCATGTGTTTAATTTCATACATGATCTCATTTCTAACGTTGGAATTACCCTGTTTTAAAGCATGTGGAATCGCTTTTGAATCAACTTAAATCAGTAAGCGAAAAATAGTTCATGTCAAGTCATGATGTAGTCTGTGCCATCAGAATAGCATAAAACTCAGTTGTAAATATCTATTACCATCATTTCCCAGGTAATATGATCCTCTTATATTTAATGCATGAATGATAAAGTCCGCTCCACTATCTAAAGAATCGGATACATATCTATTTGTGAGAATCCACAAGTGGTTTTTTTCAATATGCTTCTTTAACACTAACTTATAGATTAGTGTTAGAATTTATTAAATACAAAGTTGCCTGCAGATATTAAGTGTATATGTTGCAAAAATATATCAAAACAACATATTTTATTTCAATGTCCAGTTTTAAATTAAACGCATGAACACCAAATACATAATATGATTCATGACGCAATATGAAAATTCTTTAGACGATTTACCACTTCATTCGCAGATAACAGGAATTATAAAAATTATTGCAAGGTCGTCTATAGTTAGATTTGTATAACTTGATGATAAATCCTTCTCCCCTCTCCCTCTCCCCCATTTTGTTATAAGGTTCAATCATTGCGATTTATTTTTCTATTGTTTAATGTCTAATATCACTGGAATTTGTGAAAATAACAAAACAAAATGAAAAAATTGGTTTATTCATGCACCTTCTTACGTGGGAGTTTGATTACAAATGTTCTGCCAATAAAACAATAATGCTTTTAACACATTTTTTTGTAATGAAAGTTTATTTTTTGGGTTGCTTAAAAAACATCTGTCCGATTTATTTTTGTTTCAATCTGATTGGCCATGTAATTATTTTTTATTTTAACAATTTGGCAAATTACTACCAATATTGAGTTTAATTATCCAATCTTCCTAGTACCTACACAGTTTTTCTTTTAGTTAGTTAGTTATTTAGATTAACGTCCCTGGACACAGAAGCGTATAGGGGACGATACCCTATGTTTTTCTTTAAATTTATTTTATTCAAACTCATAGTGAACTAAGCACATGCTGCTATCATTGATCATGATGATAATAATGATGAAGATTGTGTCGTAGCCATCTGACGATGGCGGCCACAGCGACAATAGCGATACTGAAGTGGGGCAGGATTTGATAACGTTTACTGTCTACAGAATACAGAATGAATCCAACCCAAGAGATGCTTCTGTCCGCCTGCCTTCGCTATGTATTCCGTAGACTGCGATACCCCTAACCTTTACTCTAAACCCGTTTCCGCTAAAAGTAAACAAGCTTTCCAATTGCGGGGCCCATTAATTGCAAAATATATTTGATTAAAAGTGCGTATTTTTATTATCATTTCACTGTAATTTTGATTTTGAGTGTTTGTTTCTGATGTTTTGTTTTAGCCCCCGGGCTTGAAAGTATATGGTGACTGTAGATCATTGCGGCATTGCACAAGTTGGACGTCTATATAGCGGATCCGTTATAGCAAAGCGCTACATAGCTCGCGGATCCGTTATAGCAAAGAGCTACATAGCTCGCGGATCCGCTTTAGCAAAGCGGTATATAGCTCGCAGCCTGGTGTATTATAAACAGAACAGACGTCAACGGTGTCATTGGCGAAATCAATGCGCCACTTAAACAGTTTTTTCCGACCAGCCTACAAAGGAACATTTTATATTTTCACTTAGTTCCGAACGATGTAGGCCCGTTTTATTAGATCGGAACTTTTACCTGCCATAGTATGATGTGTTTGTGTGACTGTTTGCCAGCGTCGTACAATTTCCATATGCAACATCTCTTGTTATCTGGCTAAATAAACTCTGAAGTCTGAAGATTAGAACGATAACGACGACGACGACGACGACGATGATGATGATGATGATGATGATGATGATGATGATGATGATGATGATGATGATGATGATGATGCACCCATTGCACATAGCTACGATCGAAAGAAAGTATACTCCAGGCACACGCTGCGCAGCAGACCAAAGTATGTCCCTTGTCCCTTGAAGGGATACTTTGGCGAGGTTAGCAGCCTGCTCAGTTACAGTGTCGCTCAAAGACTAGAAACGGAAAAGTCATTTTTGTCTCCTTTGGGCGACGAATTAGGTCACGCTGTATTTGTTTCTAGGTCACCTGTCTTTTACCAACCGTTTGAGAATCTTTTCGAACCGTTTATTGCCGCCGGATAGTGTCCTCACTTGGTTTCATACAATTTAAGAATCCAAGAAGGCAAATGGGTTTTTGGGACGGAAAAAGAGCATTTTTGTAGAGAAAAGGGTTAGGGCAAGGGTTAGGGATAGATCTACAACTAACCCTTACCTGAACCCTTGTAGCAATATTCCGCTCTTTCCGTCACTGTTAAACAGTACTCGCGGTTCGCATCCGCGGCTAGCAGCGAGCCCAAAGTATACTTTGAAGGGATGGAAGGAATGGAATACTTTCACCTGCTGCTAGCGGGAGTTTTGGCGATACTTTCTACCGATCGCAGCAATGTGTATTACCTCGATGATGATGATGATGACGCTAAGCGTGATGATGATGATGGTAATAGAGGCGTCGGTGCCGTCTATGGCGACGACGACGATGATGAGGTTGATGATGATGACAATGACGACCACAACGATGATGATGATGATGATGATGATGATGATGATGATGATGATGATGATGATGATGATGGTGATGATGATGATGATGATGATGTTTCTGGCGATGGCAGGTGCGGGAGTGATACTAAGATTGTCTGAGCACCATGAGACTCCAATCAACTCCAAGGGCACGCCAAAGTGCCTGGGGCTTTCTGGTCATCGCCGTCTGCATGATGGTAAGGCAGCCCTTTACAATCTATCTGCACGTGCTTACCTGTGTTGTTTTCCTCCTTATTCTTGTTCTTCTCCTCCTCCTCCTTCTTCTTTACAATCTATCTGCACGTGTTTACATGTGTTGACTTCTTCTTCTTCTTCTTCTTCTTCTTCTTCTTCTTCTTCTTCTTCTTCTCTTTCTCCTCCTCCTCCTTCGTCTTCTTATTCTCCTCTTCCTCCTCCTCCTTCTTCTTCTTCTTTTCTTTCTTCTTATTCTCCTCTTCCTCCTCCTTCTTCTTCTTCTTCTTCTTCTTCTCCTTCTTCTTCTTCTTCTTCTTCTTCTTCTTCTTCTTCTTCTTCTTCTTCTTCTTCTTCTTCTTCTTCTTCTTCTTCTTCTTCTTCTTCTTCTTCCTCTTCTTCTTCTTCTTCTTCTTCTTTTTCTTCATTATCTTTTTCTTCTTCTTCTTCTTCTTCTTCTTCTTCTTCTTCTTCTTCTTCTTCTTCTTCTTCTTCTTCTTCTTCTTTTTCTTCTCCTTTTCCTCCTCCTTCTTCTTCCTGTTATTCTTTTTCTTCTTCATCTTCATCTTCTTCATCATCTTCTTCTTCATCTTCTTCTTTTCCTCCTCCTCTTCTCCCTCCTCTGTTTGGATTGTGTTGTTTTTTTATAATGTATAAATTAATGAATGAACTTCCACATAAACAGCGCTACACCACTTCCACACCAGAAGACGTACTCAAGCGCCCTCTCTCTCTCTCTCTCTCTCTCTCTCTCTCTCTCTCTCTCTCTCTCTCTCTCTCTGTCTCTCTCTCTCTCTCTCTCTCTCTCTCTCTCTCTCTTTCTCACTCTACTTGCTTTTTTTTCGGGGTAGTGTGTGGAGGGGTAAAATGTTCAGGTAAAAAATACCTACTAATTATCATGATAATCTAATCATTGTGTCGTTTCTTTGTGACAGTCCTCGACCGCGAATGCGAGCTTCGTGTTCGGAGAGGATGACAACTGCGTGTTTGAGGGTCTGTGTACAAGTCTCTTCTCCGTCATGTTTGGCAAAGGGGAGGATAAAGGTAGGTATCTGTCTGTGTCTGTGTCTGTGTCTTTGTCTCTCTCTGTCTTTCTCTCTCTCTCTCTCTCTTTCTCTCTCTATCTGTCTCTGTCTCTCTACCTTTTTGTCTCTGTCTCTGTCTCTGTCTCTGTCTCTGTCTCTGTCTCTGTCTCTCTCTCTCTCTCTCTCTCTCTCTCTCTCTCTCTCTCTCTCTCTCTTTCTTTCAACGTTTATTACTAGGTTAACTTGTTGCTCTGTGCAGTTTTATATTTGTAATGTTACTATTCTCTTGTAATGTACAGTTATTTTAGTTCGTATCTCTCGTTTTATATGTGTGTCCATGTGTGTGTGTGTGTGTGTGTGTGTGTCTGAGTGCGCGTGTTTGTGTGTTTGGGCGTGTGTGTAGAGAGGTGGAGTAGTGTTTTAAATTAAGTTGTAAAATCGTTTCTCCTACTAAAATCTCTCTCTCTCTCTCTCTCTCTCTCTCTCTCTCTCTCTCTCTCTCTCTCTCTCTCGTATATCTTACTTTCATTTTCCGTCTAAACCTTGAAGGCATGCTTTCATCATTTAATTGATTTGTACATATAATTATGCATGCATACGTAAGCCTACGTGTATATCATACTATCTATGTGCTTACAAGTATACCAAAATATGGGTATTTTAAGTAATACAAGAGATCAACTGGTGTTTAAATGTCACCCTATAGATCCCAACCTTAAATAAGGTATAGGACAGAGCCACTGTAGTGTAAAGATGAAGTAATCCTGCAGCAGCACACCAGCATTCCAGAACCATAACTTTCACACTATGCCACTCTTTTACTGGTGTGCACTACGGGTTTCAAAATGTCTTAACTGTACTTGTTAGCCATCCTCACCACACAGCTGTATGGGTATTTATGTGCGTGTGTGTATGTGTGTATGTGAGCGCGCGCGTGTTTATGTGTGCGAGCGTGTGAATCACGGGTAAACTTAATGAACACTCGGCAAAACATGTTTAAATGGCTGAAACAATTCAAGTCAAATGTGTATGACACGGTATTTATTATCTTTGTTGTTTTTTTAATTATTATTTTTGTAATGCTTGTGCATTCGCTCCTTCCCCTCCCACCCCCTCCTTATAACTCCACTGTGATTTTAATGTTAAGTTTATTTTTATAAATTTAAACTCTTTCCATTGAGCCCCAGGCTCAAACGTGTGAGGTGTAAGTGAATATTTGTGTGGGCGCGTGCGTGTACGTGTGTGTTAGAGAGAGAGAGAGAGTGAGAGAGAGAGAGTTTCTGTTAAATTAAAGTCACTTTTATTCATTTGGCGTTTCTTATTTTTTCCATGGTACAATTTAATGTAACAGTTTTTCTTAAACGTGTATTGATTTACCTCTGTGTGTGTGTTTGTGTGGTTTTTTTATTTATTTAATTTAACATCTATTCACATTTGTGATATTAGACAACATATTAAATTAGAAACAGAGTAACTTAAAATTAAAATAAAGGAGTTAATATGAACAACAATTAATATAACGACATAATTATATAAAAGAAATCTATTGTTATTGCTTGTTTATGATGTACGAATGAATAAGAAAGCAATATGACAACATATATGCTTATTGCAATCATCGTGGAGAATGCATTTTAAAATATATTAATTGCGAAATACTTACAGATTAATCTATGAATAAAACATAAGTAATGAAAAATATAACTATTTAACCTAATTCTTTGAGCATAAACTTTTTTGATGAAACCTCTGTTAAAACTTAAATTTGAACTCTACGGATCGTTTTAAATAATCAGTATATTTTACACATTTAATTTCAATGATAAATGGAAAACATGTGAATGATTACCATCTTGAAAATTACATTTTTTATAAAGTGAAAGTCTTGTCTGCGATAAAGTTAAATTGAAAATGAAAATGAATGAAAATGGCAAGTGTTTGTGTGTGTATGTGCAGTTGTGTTATTTCTTTTTTTATTTTTTATTTTATTTTACGTCTATTCACATTTGTGATATTAGACAACATATTCAATTATAAACAAAATCCATTAAAAAAAATAGTAATATTATTATTATTTTAAAATAATAATAATAATAATAATAATAATAATAATAATAATAATAATAATAATAATAATAATAATAATTACTTTTAAAAAAATCATATGTATTAACTAACACACACACACAAAACATCGTGGTCAGGATTATCAATATAATTGCTGTTGTTGTTGTTGTTGTTGTTGTTGTTGTTGTTGTTGTTGTTGTTTTTGTTGTTGTTATTATTATTATTATTATTATTTTTATTATTATTGTTGTTGTTGTTATTATTATTATTATTATTATTATTATTATTATTATTATTATTATTATTATTATTATTATTATTATTGTTCTTCTTCTTCTTCTTCTTCTTCTTCTTATTATTATTATTATTATTATTATTATTATTATTATTATTATTATTATTATTATTATTATTATTATTATTAGTGCAGTTGTGTATGTGCGTGTGTGTTGGCATTATCATTTACTGATTATATCTTGTCTGCGATACAGTATATACACGTCCATCTTGAATCTATATATATAAATTGCTTAGCCGGAAGTCCTTCTTGGCCTCTACTGTAAAGTTTGTCTCCTATGGACGCTGATCTGGGCAAGTGCTGGGTGCTGTGAATCGGCCCTTTGTGTGCTCAAAACCCACGAAATCGTTATAGCCGACATTTCCTTACCGAACGTTTAACCGTTTCTGAGATAAATAAATAAACAAAATGTCCACAAACTGCAATAGCCTCATTCCGCGCGCTTCCATTAAAAATCAAATTGAGGTTTCAGCATGTTTTCCCATATAGACCAACAAATGGCTGGAATTATGTGTAAGCGTTGGTAGCTCAGTTAGTAAAACCATTCGCCTATCGTGCAGGGCGACGCAGGTTCAAATCTCACTCGGCTCCTATTTTTTTTTTTTTTTAGTACACTAAAATATGGATATTTTTCTTTTTAATTTAGGCTTTTTACCTTTCATTTATTATTATTATTATTATTATTATTATTATTATTATTATTATTATTATTATACAAACTAATAATAATAATTATTATTATTATTATTTTTTACCTTTAATTTATTATTATTATTATTGTTATTTATAAACTAATAATAACAATAATAATAATAATAATAATAATAATAATAATAATAATAATAATAATAATTATTATTATTATTATTATTATTATTATTATTATTATTATTATTATATCAAATTTTATTTTAAAACCTTGGTGTTTTTTATGATTTCTATTTGTATTATTCTATATTCAATATTATTATTATTATTATTATTATTATTATTATTATTATTATTTTTATTATTATTATTATTATTATTATTATTATTATTATTATTATTATTATTATTATTATTATTATTACTTATAAACTAATAATAATAATTATTATTATTATTATAACAATTACAATATCTTATATTTTATTTTATTTTATTTTAAAACCTTGGTGTTTTTTCTGATTTCTATTTGTATTATTCTATATTCAATATTATTATTCTTATTATTATTCTTATTCTTATTATTATTATTATTCTTATTTTTATTATTATTACTACTACCAAGGATCGGGATGGGGTGGTACGTGTAGGTAAAAGGGGGCTACGGGTAGGTTTAAAGGGGCATGGGTAGGCATAACGGGGATACGGGTAAGGGGGTATGGTGATGGTCGTTTCCGTTGAGAGTCTCCTCTCTGAAAATCCTTTTCGGGAAGAGAGGGGACTATAAACTGATGTAACGTCGTTTCCGTAAGTCCCCTATACGCTAACGTGTTTGGGGACGTAAATCTAAATACGATACGACGACGACGATACGGTCGATTCCTTTCATCCATACCTGCGAAACGATCAACGGGGAAGTATCAAGGAGGGTACAGTAGGAACCAAGGGGGTATGGAAGGTATCAAGGGGGTATGGGGAGGTATCAAGTGGGTTCGGGGAGGTATCAAGGGGGTATGATGAGGCATCAGGGGGGGGACGGGGAGATATCAGGGGGGGGGGTATGGTGAGGTATCAAGGGGGATATGGGGAGGTATCATCGTCCAAATGAAACTCGCAGACAAAAGTTCTCTCTGTCTACATTTTAAACAGCATCATGTGTACCCTGGCTTGCCAGGGTACAAAAACCACTAGTATTTGATATGTACGTTGTGATTGCGCTTAATGTTGCAACGGTGGCTGCAAGATCTTTGAATTGAAGTTTTACCAGGTGTTGTGTGCTGTGAATGTGCGTGTAACTGTGAACTAACATCGGCACAGTTTCCATAGGCAATGTATGTATGTTGCCAATTGCCTGAATAAATTCTATATTCTGTAACATTGCAACATTGAGTTTAACGTCCATCTCCGCCATTGGCGATACGGCAGAAGTGTATGCAAGTGTAGAGTCACTGACACTAATCTCACCAAATCTCAGCCGACGATCGTAAAATCTCATCATCAGCAGCGTAGCCGCTGCACGGGGTTGTTGGGTTCGTTCTCCATGGCTGATATACGTGATAAGAACGTTAGCGGCACACATGATGGTCATTCTGGATCTGGATCCTTGTGGGTTCCCGCTAAGATGAATAGTTGGTGGATACGCCCCTAATATGTTTAATGACAAAACGTACACAACTGTTTTAACCTATCGTCGTCGAGTCCTTTCCATTTTGATAAATGCCAATCGCAAAAAAAGTCATTCGTGAAGTAAATTGAACCGAGCCAACCACAACAGCGAGGACGAGGGGAAAAGAAGTAATAGCTATTTAGAAACGTCTGATGTTTATTCAGACGACGACGAGGAGGAGGAGGAGAAGAAGAAGAAGAAGAAGAAGAAGAAGAAGAAGAAGAAGAAGAAGAAGAAGAAGAAGAAGAAGAAGAAGAAGAAGAAGAAAGAAAGAAAGAAAGAAAGAAAAAAAAGCGACGCCTACTATCCAGGAAACTTGCCCTTCTCTCTCGACAGCAACAAGGCCACGACAGGCAGTTCAGGCTTGTTGCGGCAAGAACGCAGTACAGGAGCTGCTCATTCCTGCCCAGGTCTATCAGAGACTGGAACAAGCTGCCGAAAAATACAGTTGATGCTACAACGATTGACACCTTCACGTCAAGGGCCTACTCCCATTCAACCTCTAGTTCCTAATACTCTCAGACCAACCTCATTCCCCATCCCCACCACTCCTGATGCCTACAGACCGATAATGCCAATATCGCAATAGACTACTTAAATAAGACATGTGTGCCCTGTGCACTTTAGTTGATCATGTATAATAGGTAGAGGAGACCTGAGACAGCAAATCATCTAGACTATAGCTTAGCTGTGGTAGCCCTTGACCAGTTTAGTTCTATTTCAAATCTACAGTAAAATCACGAACCTCCTCAACAACTATGTGAGCCAGAATTATCGACGCATTGATCGTGGGCCTTCAACATCATGAAGAAGAAGAAGAAGAAGAAGAAGAAGAAGAAGAAGAAGAAGAAGAAGAAGAAGAAGAAGAAGGAAGAGGAGAACAAGTAACGCCTGTTAAAATCAAAGATCATTCCAGACGACCACAAAGAAGAAGAAGAAGAAAAAGAAGAAGTTCAAGAAAAACAAGAGGACGACGGTCCCAGAATCTGGGGTGGTGATAGTGTGGAAGGCATAAAGTGGTGCTCTCGAAATAGTCCACGGTACACACAATTATAGAAAGATAGTACCTGCTCAATTCACAACTTTCCGGCACCTCTCATAAAAACTCGTGGGTATCGCCATTATAAATTAAAACGAGGTTATATGAAACCAAGTTCCGGTTTTGCTTGTTTTGCTTTTATCAAAGCTTGATGCGTGACTTTTAAATATGGCAAATTGCCGAAAACGACGATTGTTAGAGCCAGAAAACGAGTGGGATAAGTATAAAAACGGTGGAGGAAGTACATGCTCAGTGAAAGAATGCAAAAAACAATTGTAGAGGCCTGTATTTGTGGCGATTTCGGAGGTGCGTCGATCATCGACAGAAAGTGAAACGGGACCTGAAAACTCTTGTAATTTTCCATAGCTTCGCCGTCGCAACCTTCACAAAACACAAAGTAACTGAATATGTTAGGCTAGCGTTGTGGCCAAGTGGGCTAAGGCGGGACTAACTTGCCTTGTCCGCAAGCCAGAAACCAATGGCGCCTGACAGGTGTGGGTTCGAGCCAGCATCTGGGCGTTATGTTTTTCCGAATATTTTTCAAAAATTCACAAATAATGTTAGGTAGGTAGGGTTTAGGCGCGCCACTGGCGATAGAAAGGGATAATAAACTGCAGCAAAAAAAAAAATAAAAATATGTGAGGGTACGATACAGGTGGCCAGTGACACATGTTATTATTCTTGAATATTTGGAAATAACTCACTAAAACACGCGGAGAAAAAAAAACGTAAGTATTTTTCATAGAGGGGATTCCCGTTGGTGCATAGGATAGCAGAAAAGTGTGAATACATTCAATAGTCTATCAATACTACATGCTCACTCCACACTCACCCAACCCCTGGCGTTGTTAAGAAACAGTGGTTGATGACTGCCGTTATAAGAAGGATGCGGTGTGTATCCCTAACGTTGATAATCGTCGCACACTAGTCATTTGTTAAGCCTTTATTACGTCCAGCTGTGATAGTGCGACAGATCATGGATTTTACCGCTGCTGTTGACATAGAAGTCTAGTCTATACCCTCCCATGTCGTGTTTTGGTCTCAGGCATGGCGTTTTCTGCTGTTTAAGTGGTCTATATTCAGTCTCTGTAATTGCCACCAAGTTGCGAATAAACGATAATGACTGTCTACGTCGACAAACGGGGCGTTTTCAAAATTAGACAACGGCGCTGTTATTTTTTCTTCGGTGTGGTCGGAATAATGTTTATTTATGTATTTATGTGTATACTGTGTGTGCGTGTTTGTGTGTGTATTTCACAGGAATAATTGGAATCCAGTGTGATTTGGAATTGTACTAGCGTTTATTAGAAGTTCTACATGTCCTTTAGGTTGAACTGAAAATTCCAGTTAACACTGGTGAGAAACTAGTGTAAACTGGATCATCCCATTCATCCTAGGACGATTGGAATCCGGGGTTTAGTGCAGAGGATTATTTTGTAGTTAACTACAGCCTGATCGTCGTTTTTTTATTGCCCCTAATGAAAATATTTTCTAGAAATAGAAATGTATATTGCGCTCCAGTTTACACCAGCTTTTGCCCAGTGTTGACTGGAATTCCAATTCACAGTGTGACTTATGGGAATTCCAATAAACACTAGAACAATCCTGAAATCGCGCTGGGTTGCTCCCGGGACACAATAATGTATGTCTGTATGTATGTATGTATGTATGTATGTATGTATGTATGTATGTCTGTATGTATGTATGTGTAGGTAGGTAGGTCTAAATAGATAGGTTGATTGTTAGGTATGCGTGTAGGTATGTATGTATAGATGGATGGATCAATGATTGGATAAATGTATACACTGTTGTATATATGTGTAGGCTACGTGTGTGTATGTTTGTGTGTGTGTTAATCTCCACGTACAAAGTATATTTTCCCAACATATTTGAGTGAGAAACATTTACCGAAAAGACAAGTGAAAGGGTAGAAGATACAACACAGCAGGTTAAGGAAGTCCTCAATACATGGATTACGCTAAAACGCTTCGTCACGAATTACAAGCCATGAGTTGCATTTACAGAACGCGAATAGAAAGCCAATAAGGTCGTTTCGTTGTTAAAATCATTGTGAAGTAATAAATGAATCAATGGACATTGAGGTTTAACGTGCATACTCACCATCGGCAATATGGCACACGGGGATAACCATCCCAGGGGAAGAGGACATGGGAGCGGGAAAGGGGGTAGGGGGGGGGGGCCACATAAATTAATACGGCAATGAATGAATACTAGGGGAGGGGAGGGCGCGCCAAATCAACACTGTACCACAAGAGCAATCATACTACCAATATGGATACTATAGTGACAAATTAACATTTTTTATCTTGCTTATTTCGGGATTGTCACCTGGATCTTTGGTGCGGTGGGCGGTCGCTCTGCCACAGAGCTACAGCGTTGGAACAACCGTTTTGGCAAGAGCTGTACACCTATAGGTGTCTGGCTGTACTGAGCCCCACACCACACATCCCCTCCACCCTTAGGCTAGGAACCTAATTTAATATTGGTTGTTCCCTTGTCGTGGGTTTAATTTTTAAAAAAATACACAAACAGTTTTAAATATAACTATATGTCTTTTTATTTGTGTTGGTTTAATAATTGTACATTCTGTCCGACTGTGTACATCTTTGAAAACCTAGAGGTGTGTCTGCCCCCAATGAAAACTACCAGAAATTATACGAGTAACGGGGTGGTGGATTTGACTGATCTGTCCCTGCCAGGATACATAAGCTGTATTAGAAGTTAAAAAATAACATTTCACTGCATGCATACAGGCATAATGTCCATTGTTTAAGTAAAATTATAAAATATTATATATTCCCTTCTCTCCAATTTTATTACTTTTGCAAAATACATACAGGCTTCATGCTTAAGCTACCGTTACTGAGTGGCTTGCAACTTTCTCTCTCTTTCTCTCTCTCTCTTTCTTTCTTTTCTCTCTCTCCCTCTCCCTCTCTCTCTCTCTCTCTCTCTCTCTCTTTCTCTCTATTTCTCTCTCTCTTTCTAACTCTCTCCCCCATATCCTAGCCTATTCCGTAACTCGAAAGTCGTTGGGGCACTACAGATGATCGTTTAACCTGCGTACTCCATCTTTCTCTATCCTCAGCAAACCTCATGGCTTCGCTCAGTGTCAAACCAGTCCATTCTGGAATGTTGTCCTCCAACCTCTTTTTCTGTCTTCTCTTCTTCTGCCTCCTTGACACCGTGCTTTGCAGGATAGTCTTTGTAAGGTCTCATGCTCTGGTGCTCTGTTCTCTCTCTCTCTCTCTCCCTCTCTCTCTCTCTCTCTCTCTCTCTCTCTCTCTCTTTTGTTTACACTATAACACCCTTTGTTAAATGTCTGCACGTTTTCATGATACCCATTGCTTTGTACGTCTAGTTCGCTTACACCTTCGTTTCGGTTCGTACTTTTGAGTTTCTGTACCTAAGCCGTCCACCTCCCCCACGCTCTCCCCCCTTGTTGTGTTTGTTGTGCAA
Organism: Oncomelania hupensis; assembly: GCA_036898135.1. Classification (NCBI taxonomy): domain Eukaryota; kingdom Metazoa; phylum Mollusca; class Gastropoda; order Littorinimorpha; family Pomatiopsidae; genus Oncomelania; species Oncomelania hupensis. The sequence continues at coordinate 26,922,393 of CM072524.1, forward strand.
CCATGACTGTTTGGTGTAAACATACATTTATTCAACAAACCAGATAATAGTCCAAGGCAAAGCATCATGGCGCTCGGAAGCACAAGGTTTCAAAGAGATCTACTCAAATAATAAAAAATGTATCCAAAATATCACTGGCGGACGAAAGCAAACAACAAAACCCTCATTGATATAAATGCAAAAAAGAAGCAAATTAGAAATAAAAAAATAAAAAAATACAAAAAACAAAATGAACTGAATTAAACAATGCTGACAACCGCCAACGTCTCAGAAGTTATCAGACATAGTTTAAGTATCACAAACGTAACAGTTTCTCCAAGCAAAGTGTATAGATATATATACACTGTTTCTATTAGTTTGATATAAACGACTGTGCTTGATTTATTTCTTGTCAAGTAACCAGAAAATTATTACCATGACAAAAAAAAGATTGTTACCAAGAAGAACAACAACAAAATTATTATCAAGAAGAATAGTAGTAGTAGTAGTAGTAGTAGTAGTAGTAGTAGTAGTAGTAGTAGTAGTAGTAGTAGTAGTAGTAGTAGTAGTAGTAG
>CM072524.1:26925446-26942946 GCA_036898135.1 Oncomelania hupensis
GAGAACGACGAAATGAATAAACAGTATAGTAAACTTTTGCGCGTTGAACTTCCGCTATATACTATTTATAGACCCGATTTCAAATTCACGGAAGCTATTTTGCCTCGTGGGCGCGGCGGCACCGTGTCTTTCAAATTCGTCTGAACATTCTAGAATGCTTTTGTTTGTTCCTTTTGTTTTGTGAACTTTCTTTGGTTTAGTTTGGAGGTTGGGGGTAGGGGACTGGAAAGGAGGGGGAGGTGCATGTGTGTGGCTACTCAGTTGATTCAAAAGCTCTTCAAATAAACATTCCAAGTCATCAGTACTCGTAGTCTATTTGCTGACCAGTTCAATTTCTGTGAAAATCGTCAAATTATTCCAATTCCAGCTGTCACAGGACGAAATGTACATTCCTAAAGAGTATCCGAGTCTGTTGAGATACCAGTCAACCATAATACCTTGGGCTTATACCTCAAGTACTCTCCATGAGTGTGATGCGTTACTATGAACTATAAATGCGTGGTGTGGTATTTGAAATAATAAAACTGTTGATACATGTTTCAAAGAATCTGGATTGAAATTCTTGTTACTTCCAACTGCGGGTTGTATTTGAGTTTTTACTGCGACAAAAATGGCTATATTATAATTCCTGCGATGAATAACAAATATTTGTTCATTTGAATTGAATTGAATTAAAATGAACTGAATGGATCTTCAGTCCTATGCCTTTTGGACTGGCATCTGGCGAGTTCGATACCTTGATAACAAACAGTGCGAGCCTCTCAAGCTATGTCTTTTTTCTCATATGTAAATACGAGGGCCTGTGGTTCTACTTTTTGATCGCCACCCTAAGATGCTTGCCCTGTCTAGGCCACGAGAAACGTGTCTCGCGGCAGGGGTTGTGAGTCGTGCACATAAAACTGAGCGAAAGGGAACCTACCAAGGGAGCCAAACGTAACGTCAAGCAACACAGGACTGAGTCACCCACCTACCGTTGTTCTTTTGTTTTAGAAGAAGAAAGAGAAAGAGGAGGAGGAGACTGACAAGGAAAGGGGGAGGCCGAGGAAAATTAAAAGAAGGAGGAGAAGAAGGAGGAGGAGGAGGAGGAGAAGAAGAAGAAGAAGAAGAAGAAGAAGAATGGTAAGGTAGGGGATAGTTTAATGGCAGAACATCGTGCTCGTATCCCAGAAGTTGCGGGTTCGGTTCCCAGCTTCCCAGACATTACATTTAGATGTGGGCACTGGCCATAGTATTGTTACTATCAGCCTGGTGGTTATTTCTTTGTACAATGGGTGGAATGGTAAAATCGTTGAGGTGACAAAAAGGTCCAATAGAGTACAACGGCAGCGAATAAGAGTTGAATACTCTTCAAGGGACAACTGTTAGATAATAGATTTGTAATACTGGTGCAGACTATGTGGGTTTTAATAAGTGACTGATTGCTTGGAAGCTTGCTAATCTATGGTCTAGTTGGAATAGTGAGGAGAGTCTGTGGAAGCCAACGTTAATGTTATTTTTTACTGCACGACAGTGCTACATTTAGTGTTTATGTGATATAATGGTGCACATGTTTTACTTGTATTTCGTGCATGTAATATTTTCTGTTTGGTTCATTGGAAATGTTCACGCCGCACACTAAATTTCCTTGTAATTTATGGGGACAGTAAATATATCTTGAATATTGCGTTCAATAACTTGCAAAAACTCTTGCATTAGTTGCATTCCAATTTCTCCTATAGTGGATGGATATAAGGGGAATCTGTACGTCATTGGGTACCACTTTGGCCTAACGTGGTAGTGTTACACTCAGTTCGATGTTGGTGTTTTCTATCAGTATCTGATTCAGCCCCGATGCTTGAATTCCTGATAGTTGTGTAACTCAGATTCGTTTATTCACACAGCCCGTCCAAACAGCATACAAGTCACAAAGTCCACGTATGAAGTTTTCCGCTTTTATTCAGCACACATCAACAACTGCATACAATTCTCAATTCAACTCAACAACTTTCACAGCAACTTTCCAAATCACTATCAACAACTTTACTCTCTCAACAGCGACTCGGCTCACGATTAAATAACCTCTCTCTTTTCTGGAACGATTTGGTACGTGGTAGAAATGACGCACTGCCACCAATCGAACTAAAGATCGTCATCACTGACTTACGTCATTCACATTTTCTCTACTTCCGGGAACATTCACGACCTTCGATATCCATCCGGAAATTTCTATCAAGAGTAAACACGCATATCCAGAAGATTCTCAAATAATATCGACTAACGCAAATTATCAACGTTATACAAAGCCTTTCCTAACAACAATGCAAACTCAAATCAAAGGTAAATAAACTCCATTATTGAATACTTTGCAAATCGAAACGATTAGATCTATCGTGCGCGCTTTAGACACACTTTCGTTCGTTTCAACGTAACATAACCCCCCACTCAAGAAGAAATTTACTTAATTTCTTTCAACAACGTTGAAACGTAATGCACAAACAAAGTACAGAATTAAGACTTATTTCAGTCTGCCTGAGTACTGTCAGTGTTCACAGTTCATTCACACAGAGTCAAAGTTTCTCATCTGCAAGTCTTTCTGGATTCTGTCAATGTTCACAATTCATTCACACAGAGTCAATGTTTCTCATCTGCAAATCTTTCTGGATACTGTCAATGTTCACATATCATTTACCCAGTCAACGTTTTTCATTTTCAAGTCTGTCATTACCAATATTTTTAGTTCATCCACACAGTCAATGTTCTTTCATTCGCAAGGAAACGACGCCCTCGTCAGTTGCAGTCGTCATCGGCCCAGGGTCAAAGACGATGATCACGTGGGCTTCCCTGGAATCAGTGCGTCCTCTGTTGTGTCCTTCTTCCATCGGATGTCCGACGCAGTCGACGTTGTCAGCTCCCAGGATGCATTCGCTGGGTCTTACGGTCAGGTTGGCTTCTGCGGGACGGTGGAATAGCTCCCTCAAGGTCTGCAGATGCTCCTTCCAGGTCTGGGTGTGGATTTCATGTTCGACTAAAGTCGTACAGCCTGGGACATCATTGAAGTTGTGGGGAAACTCGCCCATAAGGTCCTTGAGCTCCATCTTTTGACCTTCCGTCAAGCTTGGTCCTAGCTTAACATCATTGATGCCTTCTTTGCTATGGAAGTCTCCCAGTTCCAACAGTTCCTCGCTGTCAAAGCTGTTGTCGATCTCAGCTGCTGTTGCCACATGCACAGTCTCTGATGGCCTTTCCACGTACAGCTTAAGGAGGTTGGCGTGGTATATCTTGTAATGCTGGCCGACCTTCACCTTGTAGTCGTTGATCCCCACCACGGTCTCCACTTCGTACGGGCCTTTCCACTGCATCAGCAACTTATTGTGATCGGTAGGTAGCAGCACCAGCACTTTGTTGCCAGGTTTGAACTTCCTGTTCACAGCCCTACGATCGTAGTAGTGCTTTCCACAGTCTTGGGACTTCTTCAGGTTTTCTCTGGCTATCTCGAGAGTCTGCTCCAGCTTCTCCCGTAGCTCAAACACGTACTGGTAGCTGTTCTTCACCTCTGGGGTGTCTACTTCTTTCGTCCACAGTTCTTTCAGTATGTGCATCGGCCCTCTGATGGTTCTTCCGTACAGCAGCTCGAACGGAGAAAAGCCGGTGGACTCCTGCGGTACTTCTCTGTAGGCGAAAAGTAGGGCGTTGATGTAGCGATGCCATTGTCTGGGCTGCTCGCTGCATAGTTTCTTCAGGGTGGACTTCAGCGTAGCATTGAACTTTTCGACGAGCCCGTTGCACATTGGATGGTAGGGTGTCGTAGTTAAATGCCGGATGCTCAGCAGTCTGTTGACCTCCTTCATACAGTCAGAGACGAACTGTGTCCCGAGGTCTGTCAGAATTTCTTCAGGCACTCCAAGTCTACTGAACATGTCCACCAGCGCCTCTGCAACAGTTTCAGTGTCAATCTTCTTCAGAGGCACTGCTTCTGGGTACCGGGTCGCATAGTCCACTAAAGTCAGTACCCATCGATGACCTTCTTCACTCGGAGGTCTTATTTCACCGATTAAATCTAAGGCCACCCTCTTGAAAGGTCGGTCGATCAGAGGCATCCTTTGCATAGGCACTTTCGGGACCCTTCCTCGAGGTATGGTCTTCTGGCAAATGTCACACGATCGGCAGAAACGGCTGACGTCCGCATGAAGTCCTGGCCAGTAGAACACCGCCTGGATTCTATCCGACGTCTTCTTGATACCCAGGTGACCTCCCATGATTGAGTCATGCGCTACTTCCATCACCTGGCGCCTTAAGGGTAATGGTACCAGTACTTGACGTAGTGGTTTACCTCCGTTGACCCTCGGGTGCTGGAAGATTCTGTACAGGATCTTGGCCTTCACCTCAAAATAGACCGTGCCACTGCCCTTGGTCACGTGGTCTTGGCGGTTCCTGTACTTGTTTAAAGTGCTATCAGCTCCCTGGAGCTGGATAAGCTTATCTCTGTCCACGATGGCAGCTTTAGAGTTGTCGGCGACCTTCAGTGGCGTAGACGTCTTGTCTCTCTTGGCCTGGGCCCTGGTAGTAACGGCACCGACGATCTCTGGTCGGCAGGGCTGAGCCGGAGTAACCACATTGTCCCGTAGCAGCTCTGTGAGGTCTCCATCGGGAAACGGCAATGGATCCTCCTTTACAACTTCGACGCGTTGGATTGAGGCAGGACTCCACTCTGGATCGGGGTCGTCGGGTCGTCTCGCGCCGTCGATATTCCCGATCATCAAATCATACAGCGGCTTCTTCAGGCAAACCGCTTCGACTTCGCCTATGTAGAAAGGTGTGCTGACTTGAATTTTTGCAACTGGCGCTTTCACACATTTGCTGTCGGCCATAAGTGTCCATTTTGAATCGCCAGTGAACTGTTCTTTAGCGATTAGGTCTTCTCTGACGATGACCCCACTGCAGCCAGAGTCTCTTAAAACAGTCACTTCATGATTTCCGACGCGTCCCTTGGAAACAGGCATGTTCTGTACGGTCACAGCTGCGCTGGCGACGACGGGGATGGATTTCCCGTTGGCAAGGAGGAGTTGGCCATCAGTCAGGCACTCTTGCACGTCCGCAGGGGTAGCTGTGCGCTTGGTCTCACTCGGAAGAATGACGCTCCCGCCGCACACTTGATGGTCAGATCTACTGGTTTGCCGTTGATTGGAGAACCGCCTCTGCCGGTTGCCCGCCGCTGAATTGTCCGTACTGCTCCGCTGTCCGCTACTTTTGTTTTGAGGGCAGTTAGCTGCTCTGTGGTCTGTAGCGTTGCAGGTGAAACAGCCTCTTGAATGCCCTTCCCTGGGAGGAGGCGTGGAGTCCGTGTGTCTCTGGCTCGTCTGGCTTCCCTGGATCTGGTTCACATGGTTTCCAGTCTTCTGAAAATGTTTCGTCGCGCTGGGTGGCCCCAGGGTTTTCCCATGAGCGATGAGATATCTTTCAGCAGCCTCAGTCACATCTTTAAGCGTCTGCAGCTTTTGTTCTTCTAAGTGGGTCGCTAGGTCCTTGTGACAGGCATTGAGAAATTGTTCCTTCACGATCAGGTCATGGAGACTGTCGTAAGACTTCGTTTCGCCTGATAACTCCACCCACTTGTGTAGGTATGACGACAGGCGCTCCACAAACTGCTTTGGCGTCTCGTCTGACTTAGGCCGGCATTCACGGAAGCGTTTACGGTAGCCCTTCTCTGTAAAGTTGTAGCACTGCAACAGGGCCTCTTTCAAGACGTCGTAGTTTTTGGCGTCATCGTTCGACAGTCTGGTGTAAACTTCGAGAGCTTGCCCCGTCAGAAGTGCACTCAGTCGAATCGCCCAGTCTCGAGGTTGCCAATTGGAGCTTTCGGCGAACCTTTCGAATCTCGCCAGATAGCTGTCGATCTGGTCCTTCCCGTCGACGAAAGCTGGCAATTTTGGAGCTGTATGGTCGTTGGTGACTTGTGGCGCATGCTGATTGTTCTGGATACGCGCCAACTCTAGCTGGTACTGACGATCTCTTTCTTGCTGCTGCTGTTCAATTTCCAGACGCTTCAGTTCAAATTCTCTGTCTTCACGACGTCGCTGCTCCTCTATTTCTCTTTCTTCACGACGTCGTTGCTCTTCTTTTTCTTGCCGCTGCTGTTCAATTTCTAGACGCTTCTGTTCTAGTTCTATTTCTTTTTCTAGACGCTTCTCTTCCAATTCTCTTTCTCGTATTCTCTCCTGAGACTTGACGTACTCCGTCAGCTGCTTGCCTTTTAGATTCAGTTCAACCCCTTTCTGCCAGAAGTCAGCCATCTTGATGCTTCTGGAAAGTTCTATTCTGGAAAGTTCTTTTCTAGAAAGTTCTTTTCTGGAAGGTTCTTCTTCTAGAAAGTTCTTGACTGTAGAGTTCTTTTTCTGGAAAGTTCTTGACTGTGCTGTACCTTTCTAGACTGTTCTAGAACAGCACGCTTTCTGCAGTAGCGCTGATGCTTGTCACTAGTCGCCTTCGTTGACGCAGGCCCCGCTGTCCTCGTCGTATGCGACGCTGCACCACGCTGGTGTTGATGTATACACTCCTGTGCTGAAGTAGACGCGACGTCCGCTCGTCGCTCTCTCTAATACTGGCGATGTAGCTCCGAGACTGTCCCTCGATGTAGTCTTACGGCAGCTACGTAGTCCCGATCTGTTGTTCGCTCACGAAGCAACTCTTCAGCGACTACACGCCCTTGCAGTCAACCCGAACCTATCGGATGTAGTCCCAGTATGTTGGCCCCTCTCGACGCAACTCGTTGGCGGCTACCCTCGATGACTGCTTCTCGTAACGTTGACTCGCTTGTTGTAGCAGTTGAACCCTTGGCTATGGCGTGAATCCCGGCTTGGCCCCCAAAATGTTACACTCAGTTCGATGTTGGTGTTTTCTATCAGTATCTGATTCAGCCCCGATGCTTGAATTCCTGATAGTTGTGTAACTCAGATTCGTTTATTCACACAGCCCGTCCAAACAGCATACAAGTCACAAAGTCCACGTATGAAGTTTTCCGCTTTTATTCAGCACACATCAACAACTGCATACAATTCTCAATTCAACTCAACAACTTTCACAGCAACTTTCCAAATCACTATCAACAACTTTACTCTCTCAACAGCGACTCGGCTCACGATTAAATAACCTCTCTCTTTTCTGGAACGATTTGGTACGTGGTAGAAATGACGCACTGCCACCAATCGAACTAAAGATCGTCATCACTGACTTACGTCATTCACATTTTCTCTACTTCCGGGAACATTCACGACCTTCGATATCCATCCGGAAATTTCTATCAAGAGTAAACACGCATATCCAGAAGATTCTCAAATAATATCGACTAACGCAAATTATCAACGTTATACAAAGCCTTTCCTAACAACAATGCAAACTCAAATCAAAGGTAAATAAACTCCATTATTGAATACTTTGCAAATCGAAACGATTAGATCTATCGTGCGCGCTTTAGACACACTTTCGTTCGTTTCAACGTAACAGGTAGGGTAAATTTGGTTTCTAATGGGATGGTAGGCCTTACCAAAAGTTTCCTTGTCCTTTCTCAACCATAATTACAACCGCTTGCTTGATAAATACTTTCCAAAGTCCACAAATCCATACAATAGTAAGAGAAAAATGAAGAAAAAAGAGGAGGAGAAGTAAGAGGGAAATGAGGAAAGAAGAAGAAGAAAGAAGAAGAAGAAGAAGAAGAAGAAGAAGAAGAAGAAGAAGAAGAAGAAGAAGAAGAAGAAGAAGCAAAAAAAAAGAAGGAAATAAGAAGGGGAAGAAGAAGAAGATCAAAAAGAAGAACTGAAAAATAAAACTGCGCAACCAACTGCATTGCAAATGCAGCAAAGAAATGAAGATTTTTAATTGTTTAAAAAAATCCCATAAATCAGGAACAATTTAGGATTATGACGAGGATACAGAAAAGAACTTTAAAAAGAAGAACTGGAAAAATGCGCAAAACAATTTGCAACCAACACCTCCTTACTGCATGGCGTGTCCCAAATCCGAAGAATGGTAACAACACAAATCCCTTTAAATCATGAAAAATGGATGCGTACTTTGTCTCATTAAAAAATAGATTGAACACGTGACGGAAAGGGGGACGGTTTATGATCATGATATAGTCGGGTCACTATGGCGTTGGGCCCACTCAAAAACGGCATGTAGTCGCCTTTTTCACACTATGGAGCTGTTTGTTAATGTTAAACCTTGTTTTATATTGGCTGTTTCTATTTGCGGATTGCAGTTTATCTTAAGGATGTCTCAGTACAACCCAAGTCACACTAATAACAACCACATAACAACATATTTATTTTATGGGCAACAATGAAAGTGTACAACATCAGCCCTAAAATTATTGAAGTCATCAAAAGCCTGTATGACAAGGCTACCAGTGCAGTCCTCCACAACAGCGCCATCGGGAACTGGTTCAGAACAACAATCGGTTTGCGTCAAGGATGCCTACTCTCTCCAACACTCTTCAACATCTTCCTAGAGCGCATCATGTCAGAGGCTCTTGCAGATCATGAAGGCACAGTCATCATAGGGGGTAGAGCAATCTCCAATCTTCGTTTTGCGGATGACATTGATGGATTGGCTGGAGAGGAACAAGAACTTGAACAGCTGGTAAAGAGGCTTGACACCACCTCCAGAGCCTATGGAATGGAAATAAGTGCAGAGAAGACCAAAATGATTACCAACAACACCAATGGCATCAAAAAGGACATCAAAGTCCAAGGCCAATCCCTCAACACAGTGCATAGCTTCAAATATTTAGGAGCCATTGTATAAGACAATGGGTCCCGACAGGAAGTCCTCTCCAGGATCGCACAAACAACTGCTGCCCTGACAAGGTTGAAGCCCATTTGAAAAGACAGGACCATCAGTCTACATTCCAAAGTAAGATTGCTGCGCTCCCTTGTTATCTCCATCTTCCTATATGCTTGCGAAGCATGGACCCTCACAGCAGATCTCCAACGAAGAATACAAAGCATGGAGATGAGGTGCTACAGAAGACTTCTGGGCATTTCCTATACCCAACACATCACCAACGACGAAGTCCGACAGACCATCACACAAGCCATTGGACAACACGATGATCTGCTCACAGTGGTGAAGAAACGGAAACTCCGATGGTATGGCCACGTCACCAAATCATCAGGCCTTGCAAAGACTATTCTGCAAGGCACAGTGCAAGTAGGTAGAAGAAGAGGGAGACCGAAAAAGAGGTGGGAGGACACCATTTGAGAATGGACTGGTTTGACACTGAGCGAAGCCATCAGGGCTGCTGAGGACAGAGAAAGATGGAGTATGCTGGTTAAACGATCATCTGTGGTGCCCCTACGACCTCCGGGTTATGGGACAGGATAGGATAGGATAGGTTTTATCGACATTTAGGCCGTTTGTAACAATTATTTCCTGTCTGTGTGCATGCCATTGTTGTAATTGTCAAATACTTAAATTTTTTAACATTATCTCTTTGGTTTACCTGGGTTTTAATCATTTTCTACACGCGCTTTTTAACTTTTTTTTTTAAAAATCGAACTCACTGCACCCTATTTATAAAGATGGCAATTGTAGAAAACTTAATAGATTTTTTAAAGGGGTAAAACTCTAGATGACCTGATAAGTCTCAGACTTTTGACAACAAATATTTATTTGCTCTTCTTATATAGCGCCACTCCAGTACAAGAGCTGATCAAGGCGCTGGCCGATACGCCATATATACCTAAGTTAAATATTGGGTCACGACATAGGCCGAACCACAGCCTTTGCAATCCAACCTTAATCATTCAATGTGAAAGATGGAATGATACAGGTAGTAGTAGTTTACCAAAAAAAACACACCAAAAAAAACAATCCTTTCCACAAGAGAGAGGGGGGAGGGAGAGATGGCATTTATGTGTTGATGGAGAGAGTGAGGCTCAGAGGGACATTGAGATATGACTTTTAGTACAAAACTGGACCTGATGAAAGAGATTGAAGGCATTTTTATGTTTCAGGCTGGGGGGTAACGGTAGTGTCATGTGGAGGCTGTACTCCGTGACTGCTTAGTAACTGGCGCGAGAATTGAGCGACAAAGACATAAATAGTCAATTGATGGGTGTACCGCTATACAATTGAAATAAAACGACCAGAGGAGTAACGTATCCCGCAACTGTCCAGATTTAACTGGTACCCAGAGAAAACTCTAGATGCCCTGATAAGTCTCACCCAACGGTGAACATAATGTCACGTTTATACAATTGTGTTGTGCGTCCTTTTGCTGTTTAATGTGATACGTCACCAAAATCATTCATGAATGAGGATTGATGCCGTTAAGATAGAAAACAAATAAATGGTTTGAGGGGTCAACGTATGGACACTATTTGTTTTTTAATTTCTGATTGATGGACATTGTTTGTTTGTTTTTATGGCTGGGGAGGGGGGGCGGGGAGAATTGGTTGTGATTTTTTTTTTTTGGGGGGGGGGGTTTTGTAGCAATCGTTAATTTATTGATTTTTTTAAAAGCAATTTCTGATTCATTCAAACTAAAGATTTTTAAGTTTTTTTTTTAAAAAGCAGCTGATGCATTAATACAAAAGCAAGACACAATAGTACTTGTCTAATTGCATTTACACTGGATTCTTAGTTTACATCCTAATAAACTAATACATTTCAACTAACAAGCCAACATTGTTACAATATTGTTATTGTTTTTCACCTATATTCTTTGTATGTAGCCTGTCAGACAACATTATTTCATACCCAATGTTTCTCAACATGGACACCCTTTAGACTCTTACATCCATTAAGCGTAGATTTGCTCATGTTTGTAATATAAATATAAACCTTACATCATTGTAAACCGCATTTCTTTTAGTTTTAGAAGAGGTAAGTATCTGAAAAAGTAAAAATTTTGAAAGTTACAGTGGTTTTGATAAATGAAGTCGCAAATAGTTTTCAGATGGAGCCAGTGTCGTGTATATAAGATACCTATTATTATTATTATTATTATTATTATTATTATTATTATTATTATTATTATTATTATTATTATTATTGTATAGCGCTTTCTCCGCTCATGAGCTGCTCAAGGCGCTGGCCGAAACCTGACCTAACTCTTATTTAGCAAATATCAATATCAATTATTTCAAATAATATGTAAATATATAAGAAAATTTTAAGTCACGAGCGAAGCTGGGTAACTATTCTTTTTGGCTTTGTCCGTCCGTCTGTCAGGCTGTCACTTTTGCGCAATTTTCTCGGAAACTAATAGACAGATTTCTTTGAAACTTGGTATTTAGTTAAGAAATAGTGAACCCTGCCAGAAGACAGAAAAACAATTATGCACTTCGGGTGACGTCATCATGGTGAGGTCATAATTTTTTTTTTAATCTCATTTTCTCCCAAACTATTAGATGGATTTGGTTCAAGTTTGATATGTACTGAGACTTTCTTTGCAAAACCAAACTTATGCAAATTGTGTAATGTAATCATCGTCACATACAATTTTTATTAATTTATTTTAATTTTTTAAAATGTCTTTATTATTATTATTATTATTATTATTATTATTATTATTATTATTATTATTATTATTATTATTATTATTATTATTATTTATTATTATTATTATTATTATTATTATTATTATTATTATTATTATTATTATTACAGAAAGAAAGAGATTTCTCTTATATAGAGCGCTTACAAGCTCAGAGAGCAATATCCAGCAATCGCACAATAGTTTGCTGAAGTCAGGATTCGAACCCACATTACCCCAACGCACTCACGTAAGTCATGCGCTCTGACCACTGATCTAAACCTGCCGCCATTATTATTATTAGTAGTAGTAGTAGCAGTAGCAGTAGTAGTAGTAGTAGTAGTAGTAGTAGTAGTAGTAGTAGTAGTAGTAGTAGTAGTAGTAGTAGTAGTAGTAGTAGTAGTAGTATAACGAGCTTTTCCAGTTGAAGAAGCTACTCTAGGCACTGACCAGTGTGCATGTGCATGTGAATCTGCACGCGAGGGAACTCTGCACCCGTTAGAGTCCAGCGCTTGTATAAGTTGGGTGTTTTAAATTTCGCATTGTGTGAGTGTGTGTTTGTGTGTGTGGGTGTGTTTGTGTGTGGGTGTGTGGGTGTGTGCGTGTGTGTGTGTGGTTTAGGTGGATGGGTGTAGAATAGTGGGTGTTTTGTGTTTTCCTGCTTTTTTACATAGGTATTTATTTAATTCATTATTATCCATGGGTGTGCCGGGGGTTCCTGTATAAATAGTATCCCCGCTTTCTGGAAAATTAGTGCTTTAAATTCCCACTGTCGCTGTCTTTCTAATTTGTTCCTTCGCATTCCTACTCTGTTCTATCAATCTATTATACTATCTAAAATTTAGTGCTTTAAATTCCCACTGTCGCTGTCTTTCTCATTTGATCTTTCTCATTTCCACTCTGTTCTATCAATCTACTATACAATCTTCTTCTTCGATAGACTAGTCACCTACTTGTTTTCTTAAAAACTCTTCCGGGACAAAGCTCCACATTTGTGTGCGAGGTCTGTTGTATCAGCTTGGGAATATTGGACGCTTTCTGCCAAATGGTCACTGGGGCTTCATGGTAATATTATTTAGCAATGTAGGCATTTTATATGTATGTGTTTTGTTGATATTTTAGAATGATTTTTGTATTCTAATTTGTTTTTTTTTAAACAGGGGTTCAATAAGTTAGAGTATAGTGTGCCCTGCGTGGGATGTCTTTATTGTAAAGTGACCGGCTGGTGGAGTGTTTTCAGCGTTACCACTGGGGTTGTTTCAGCAGATTTTTTATTCGGATCAGGGGTGAGTCCTCTTTCAGCCAAGTTGTGGTCTTGATTTTGTGGTCCTGATTCCCTGTAAGCAATGAATAACTAACTAACTTATTTAATTCATTGCTGCTGTGTGTCTGATTTTTATTTTTTCCACTGCGAATCCGTGTATTTTTGTTCTCATTGCATTTATTGTGTTTTATACAGCCTCGTGTGTGTATGTGTGCGAGTTTGTTAGTTATTCATTGCTTACAGGGTCCAGCGGACTGCAAAGAGCCGAATCAGGACCACAAAATCAAGACCACACCTTGGCTAAAAGAGGACTCACCCTGATCCGCATAAAAGATTTGCCGAAACAACCCTAGTGGTAACACTGAAGGCACTCCACCAGCCGGTCACTTTACAACAAAGGCATCCAAAGCAAGGGGACGCTGAGGCTATACTCTAATTTATCGAACCCCCGTTTACAAAAACAAATAGAATATAAACATCATTATAAAAAATCAACAAAACTTAATACACACAAAATGCCTACATTGCTAAATAATAACATCATAGGAAGCCCCAGTGACCATTTGGCAGAAAGCGTCATATATTCATAAGCTGATCCAACAGACTTCACACACAAATGAGAAGTTTTGTCCCGGAAGAGTTTTCAAGAAAAAAGGTAGGTGACTGGTCTAGCGAAGAAGAAGATAGTATATTAGATTGATTGATAGAGCAGAATAGAAATGAGAAAGAACAAAGGAGAAAGACAGCGACAGTGGGAATTTAAAGCACTAAATTTCCAGAAAGTGTGGGATACAATTTATTCTGAAACCCCCGGCACCCCCACGAGAGGATGTGTGCGAGTTGCGTGGTACGTTTCTCATAATTATGAAAGTTTGACCATGACTGCGAGTGCATGTTACCCCAAACAGACCTATAGTCTCATCATCATCATCATTATCATCATCATTGTCATCATCATCAACATCATTTATTGCCAAGTAAAAGCTTTACAAGGATAAAGGGGTACACACGAGGCAGCAAATAAATAATTTGATATTCAAATAAAATTATTATTAAGTTGTCGTCGTAGTAGTAATTTTAGTAGTAGTAGTAGTAGTAGTAGTAGAAGTAGTAGTAGCAGTAGTAGTGGTAGTAGTAGTAGTAGTAGATGGTCTGAGGTAAAGAACCACTTTCAGTTGTGGCTTACATGTTACCGTAGCAATCGTGTCACGGTATCAATTTACATTATACGCTGTCGTGTAATGAGTTCACATTATAATGACGTATGACCCAGGGATTATTGTACTAGAAATAATTGAAAAGAACTGAACTGAACTGGCTAAAGCCGAGTTGTTGACACACACGTAAAAGTAACTAAAAGCACTTAAAGTGAGAAGACCGTTGTGCAGGCGTAACACTAATTTACTAAGCTATAAATCGACCACAGTACGTGTTGTTGGTGACAAGGAGGAAGTACCAAGCCTTTAATGATTAGCCAGCGAGAAACAGCGCATGCGCGGACTAACCACTTCATATCTTTGTTCTTGTTCCTTTGTGTTGCATCTTTTTACAGCAAACCGCTTAAGACCGGATGACTATAAAACGCGCAAGAACTCGGCCTCTATTTTTGAATGAATGAGTTCGTGGTACATGCAAACAGTTAAGGGATACGAAAACGTTTTTGCCTCAAAACGTTGCATTTGCATTTGCATGTTTGTTGCAATGGATCTTCACGCAAAAGTCATCAAGTCTAATCATTAAGTTTTGATTTCCAGTTGTTACCCAAAACAAAGAAAAACGATTTTGGCTTAGTGACGGGTAATACAATTATTCGGGAACGTCCACTGCTTATTTCTACATTCAATTCATATTAAACGTGACATTAAATGCCAACACAAATTGGTTGCTAGACAATAAACGATCCGTTAACGTACCATACAGCTAATGCACTATTAACTACTTATATTTAACAATATAGGCCTTTAGCAATACATAATAGTTGTAGTAGCAGCACCTGTGGTGGAAAGACTAATAAATAGTTTCATTTGTGAAGGTAAGAGGATCAGGCCTTACAAACTTCCTGCAAAGCACGGAGCAAGAAGGCAGAAGAAGATGGAGACAAAAGAAAGGTGAAAGAACAACAATCGAGAATGGACTGGCTTGACACTGAGCGAAGTCATGAGGGTTGCTGAGGACAGAAAAAGATGGAGTACGCTGGTTAAACGATCATCTGTGGTGCCCCACCGACTTTCGAGTTACGGGATAGGATAGGATAGGATAGGAAGGTAATTATTAATAAGTGTATATGTTCTGTCCTGTCCTATCCTATCCTATCCCGTAACTCAAAAGTCGTTGGGGCACCACATGTGATCGCTTAACCAGCGTACTCCACCTTTCTCTGTCCTCAACCTTCATGGTTTCGCTCAATTCTAAGCCAGTCCACTCTCGAATGTTGTCCTAACAACTCTTTGTCTTTCTCCCTCTTATTCTGCCTCATTGCACCGTGCCTTTCAGAATGATCTTTGCAAGGCCTGATGCTCTGTTGATGTGGCCATACCATCGGAGTTTCCGTCCTAATGTGAAAAAAAATCTAATGTCTTTATTTGTACTTCTTTATAGAATATTTCTGTATCTGCACTTCTATGTTTAAGGCTTTTTAAATATTTCTGTTCAGAACATATCTTTATCTATACTTCTGTTCAGAGTATATATTTGTTCTTCTTTATATAAATAAATGTGTTTCGTCATAGCAAAATAAGTTTTTATGTAAAAGTACGATAACATTATTACAAAATGTTATAAAATGCATTAATAAATATAACCCGTGTGAATATTAATATTTCTGTATAGAACATATCTTTATCTGTCCTTTTGTAAATAATATAGATTTGTTCTTCTTGTGTAAAGCAAATCTGGATCTGTTTCTTATATAAAAAAAATTGGTTTACACAAATGTTTTATTCCAGGAAAAACATATCATTACAAACAATGATTTACAGAATAGGCAACAAGCGAGCTTATATAAGCCCACCCTGTATGACAAAATTCTACATCATAATTAAGTGACAGGTACGAAGTACAATCTTTGTCTATTGCTCTGTTTACATCAAATGCTCTGTTTACACCAAATCTGTACTTGCATAGTACATCTGTAAATAACATGTTTTTATCTGTAGTTCTGTATAGAGCGTATTTTTGTATAACTCGAGGACAAAGACTGAATATACGGTAATGACGAAATATCTTTGTATAACTCAAAGACAAAGGCTGATTATGCTTTAAAGACGAAATGCATTTAGCATGGAGACAAAACCTATATTATTATTATGATCTATTCGACGGCAACGGCGATGGCTAGACCTAATTCAGTGTTATTCTGAATACAGTGCAGAGCGTTGCCTCATAAAACTCGGCTATTAGTATTCATAGTCTCTCCTTTTCTCCCGTTATAGCCCTGTCAAAGTACCCTATTCAGGAATAACTTACGCTTGGACCGTTGGCTCATTCGTTTAGCATCAGCGAGAGGAATATTGCTCCTTCTGAAAACCTTTAAGGAACACAGGTCGTAGACAGCAATAAAAAATATTATTTTACCTGTGAACAAAGAACAAGGATAATAATAAAATATAAACTTGCTATGTCAGTTAGTATTGCAAGAAATGATTATTTATCTCAATTTAAACCCCCGTTGTGATGCCGGCGTTTTCTTTATAAATGGTATCCCCACTTTGTAAAAATTTAGTGCTTTAAATTTCCACTGTTTCTGTCATTCTCATTTGTCCTTTCTCGCTCTTAATCTTTTCTATCAATCTATTTTCTTCAATAGACCAGTAACCTTTTTTGGGGGAACACTCTTCCAAAACTCCTCATTTGTGAATGGTCATGGTTTGGTCACATTTGGAATATTGGTTGCTTTCTGCCAAATAGTCACTAGGGTTTTCTATGGTATTATTATTTAGCAATTTAGCCATTTTATATGTATGTGTTTTGTTAATATTTTATAATGATCTTTATATTCTATTTTGTTTTGGTAAACGGGGATTCAATAAATTAGAGTACAGCCTCAGCGTCCTTTGCATGGGATGCCTTTATTGTAAAGTGACTGCCTGGTGCCGGTGGAGTGCCTTCAGTGTTATCATTAGGATTGTTTCAGCAGATCTTTTATACGGATCGGGGGTGAGTCCTCTGTCAACCAAGTTATGGTACTGATTCGGCACTTTGCAGTCCGCTGGACCCTATAAACAATGACTAACTAACTAACTAATCTCAATTAAAAAAGAAAAAAAAAGAAAAGGTAAAGGTAGTCTCATAGCCTTGTGGCCGTAGGGGAGCGTGATGTTGGAGATCACACTTATCTTGGGCCAGCGTAATGAGGGTGATGCCCATCTCTCTCCCTCGCTGCTTTACCTTCCCCACCCTTAAGAGAGTAGGTACTCAGTTACAGTTGAGTCAACTGGGGGCGTTGTTATTTGTCGCTTCACGTTTTGCGGTCACCCATCTAAGTGCTAACCGCACTGGATGGTGCTTAACTTGCGACACAGTAGCGAGTGCTCCAACCACTGCGCTATCCGACACCCCAATTGAAAAATAACAGCTACAATATCGTTATTACCAACCAAGTGACACAAACAAAAAATACTATTTTTTCTGGAGCCGTTTCACCTTCAGTCACAAGAGTATAGAAAATATTCAAAATGGACCTTACGGTGATCGTTTAAAGATATCACTTAGACTTTATTATTGCC
>CM072524.1:26947946-27055446 GCA_036898135.1 Oncomelania hupensis
CTTCATTTCTGACCCGAGTTCTTCAAAGTTCCCGAGTGGTTATTTACAATTAACACGTCAAAATTGCAATTATCAAGTGGAAATTACAATTTTCGGTTTCGGCCCATTTCTGATAAACCAAACCTGATAATTACAAATATCATGTGATAATTACAAATATCAACGATATATTTACAATTAACACGTAAAAATGGCAATTATCAAGAGAAAATTACAATTTTCGGTTTCGGCCCATTTCTAGACGGATTGGTAGAGCCCAAACTGAAAATTAAAAATGATCACGCGAAAATATTTGTAATTTTTTAATAATTGTAATTATCCGTTGATAATTGTAATTTTCCTATCTTATTTGTAATTATCTCATGACATTTGTAATTATCAGGTTTTGACGCTAGGAAGGCTTGGCAAATACTGATAATTATTAATTAACACTGTGGATTAGCGGTATCTCTGTAAATTACACAGAACACCTGTTAATTTCAATTATCTCGTGATAATGGTAACTCTCGGTTTTGGCTCTAGTAGGCCGTCATAAAGGGGTATATTATTTTTCATTTGGTTGCTACATCCTGTAAAAATGAGGGCGAATGTTCTGTTGAATGTTCTGTTGAATGTTTGTTAAACGAACGGTCACATGTGGATGATTTGCTGATATTTGTCAGTGGATGTTCACATGTGGGTTCTTGTTACCTTTCACATGTGAGTAGATGTACCTTTACATGTGGGTAGATGTAACCCGTTAGATATGTGGTATGTGTACCTGTAACATGTGGGTAGTTGTACCAGTTATATGTGGTTAGATACATGTGGGTAGATGTAATCTGTTTGGATTGATGTACCTTTACATGTGGGTAGATGTAACCTGTTACATGTGGTATATGTACCTGAAACATGTGGGTAGTTGTACCAGTTATATGTGGTTAGATACATGTGGGTAGATGTAATCTGTTTGGATTGATGTACCTTTACATGTGGGTAGATGTAACCTGTTACATGTGGTATATGTACCTGAAACATGTGGGTAGTTGTACCAGTTATATGTGGTTAGATACATGTGGGTAGATGTAACCTGTTATATGTGGGTAGATGTAAACTGTTACACGTGGGTTTATGTACCTGTTTCACGTGGGTAGATGTACCAGTTACATGTGGGTAGATAATACCTGTTACATTTTGGACGGGTGTACTGTTACATGAGGGTGCAGATGTAAGCTTCCGATTCATCTTGTGGAAGTAAACTGCTTGATGTGGATGGATCACACGCACACTAACCTAACAATGTCATGTGTGTTTGTTGTAGATCTGACCAAAATGATTTTTGGATCGGCCAATGATCGGGGTGTTCGTGATGGTAATTTTTCTTCCAATTTTATGTATCGCTTCGCTCATTATTATATACGCTTTAACTTCTTTTTTTCCTTTTTAATTAATTTCATTGTGATATAAATATATTACTGCTTAGATCTCTATTATTATTTTATTTTATACTTCGCCAGTGTTTTACGCTAGATAAAGGGTTTTAATAAACCGAAAATCGGTGCTTTTCACGTGAGATTTATGAGTTGTTTTTATTTATTCTTTCGATATGTGTTGTTTTCCTCTAATCACCTTGCACGTTTCTGTCGTGATCTTGGGGACGTCAGTATTTA
Organism: Oncomelania hupensis; assembly: GCA_036898135.1. Taxonomy (NCBI): domain Eukaryota; kingdom Metazoa; phylum Mollusca; class Gastropoda; order Littorinimorpha; family Pomatiopsidae; genus Oncomelania; species Oncomelania hupensis. The sequence continues at coordinate 26,949,596 of CM072524.1, forward strand.
TAGTTAGAGGAAAACAACAACAACAATAAGAACAACTGCAACAATAACAACAACAACAACAACGACAGACTAACGGCTGAGACAGCATGGGGTGTGGGTCGATTAAGGGATATTAGGGACTATGGTAAAAGGAGGGACTATAATAGCTGACCTTGCTGGACGTGTACATTAAGTAAATGATGTGGTGGTGTTTGGGGGTTGGGAGGTGGAGTGCATTGATAGGGGACGTTAGTGCTTACAGTGATGGTACTAACGGCTGACCTCCACCTCAAATCGCCAGATAACTGTCACATCAAAAGACAGATAATCCTGACCTCCACCCTTTGACCTGAACCTATCAATGGTAAAATCTTTTGGTCACTGTGGTATGTTTCGATTTGTCCGTCCTTTTTGATTTGTCTGTCTTTTTCACGCATTTTCTCAATATTGGGTGGGCTGATTTATATAGTTTGCGTAATTTAATATTTAAGTAAATCCGATTGTTAAAAAAGAGTGGATTTTGGAGGGGTTTATTTTTGTTTTGTTTTTTTTGGGGGAGGGGGTGGCTAAGTATTAAGAACAATTTAAGCATGTTAGGACCTTAATATAACCAATATATTAATATAAACGATGTTTGGTTAATTGTAAGTGATATCTGACAATCTTTTAAACTATGGTAAGAATTGAATATAAGCGATATTTGTCTATAAACGATATGGGAGAATGGACATGTAGGCGGCGGTATAATGGCCGGGTTATAGTCCAGCACTTGTTGGTTATAGATGTGAGAGAATAACGAAGAGGAGTAAGGGAAGGATGACGACGGTAATGGTAATGAGGAAAAAACGATGATGATGATGATGATAATGATGACGATGATGATAATGATGATGATGATGATGATGATGATGATGATGATGATGATGATGATGATGATGATGATGATGATGATGATGTTTCAGATGTGAAATTGAGGTTCACTTACCTGACCCCCGAGATGATTCACCCGACAAGCACAGGTCTGATGAGGGCTAAACTCCAAAACATGACTATCAGCACTGAGCCAAAGGCATGGGCATCATCATCATCATCATCATCATCATCATCATCATCATCATCATCATCATCATCATCATCATCATCATCATTTTTTGGGGTCATCATTTGTATCGTCGTCGTCGTCGCATCCACCACCGCTATCATCATCATCGTTGTCGTCATCATCTCGATCTTGTTAATTTTGTTCACGCGACATATTCATTGTTTTTGCTAGAGGTGGGTGCGCCAAACTAAGTATCAGAGGTCGATCAGGCCAAGATTTGCTATGGAGGCAGACCTATTACATTGTCTCTTCTGCCTGTAATACTAGTAAGACTGATGACACTGACACGTGTGTTGCAGAGTTGTCCGCTGATGGATACAGACAGCAAGTATCGAAATGTGGACGGCACGTGCAACAATCCTTTTAACCTTGGCTCAGCCCCCAGACAACTGGCCAGGTTTCTCCCCTCCAAGTATCAGGACGGTATGGTTTGTTTTTTTGTTTATTTATTTATTTATTTATTTATTTCATGTTGTTGCTTTTTAAGCTTTTCTTTCTTTGCTTCTTTCTTTCTTTCTTTTTCTTCCTTTCGTTCTTTCTTCCTTCCTTCTTTCTTTCTTTCTTTTTTGCTTTCTTTCTTTTCTTTCTTCCTTACGTTCTTTCTTTTTTCTTTCTCCCTTTCTTTCTTTCTTTCTTCCTTTTATTCATTCATTATTTCTTTCTTTCCTTCTTTCTTTCTTCCTTTCATTCATTCATTATTTCTTTCTTTCTTTCTTTCTTTGTTTTCTTCTTTCTTTCTTTTTTCATTTATTTTATTTACCGATTTATTTTTATTTTATATAATTTTATTTATTTATTTATCTATTCATTCACTCTTTTTTCCTTTCATTCTTTATTTCTTTCAATCATTCTTTTTTTGCTTTCTTTCCTTCTTTCTTTCTTTCCTTCTTTTTTTTGTTTTCTTTTTTCTTTCTTTCTTTTTTTTTCGTTTATTTTATTTACCGATTTATTTTTATTTTAACTTGTATTTTATTTAATTTATTTATTTATTTGACTTTTTCTTTCTTTCTTTAGTTATTGTCGCCTTACAGATCTGTCCTTGGGAAAGACACTTTACTCCCGTTTCCTACTCCTTCGGGTGAGAGTATAAACCGAGGTCTAGTCTGTGTCGCATACATGCCATCATAAATGACTTTAAAGATCCTGACGCTCTTGTCCTAGATAGTTGAGTGCCGGTGACAAGAACACACCCAGCATGCACCTAGGTCCTTCTCCCCCATCCCTGGCTGCCTAGGATTGTGCTCAGTTGTCTGGAGCGTTATTACGATGCGCCCAAAGGCTGCAAGTTGGCGCCTCGGGCGGCTTGTGTTAGATCCTGTATCGGCCAGCGCCTTGAGTCTTGTCAAGTACGGCGAGGTATGTGCGCTATAAAAATCCTCGATAATAATAATAATAATAATAATAATAATAATAATAATAATAATAATAATAATAATAATAATAATAATAACAACAACAACAATAGTTATCGTCAAAGAACAAGCTTTGTGATTAGCGACCACAGTTTTGCTTTGGTTGGAGAGAAGGAAGAAGGCTGGGCAAACACACCGTCTGAATTATCGACTTTTGACTAACTCTTTATCTTCGACCACAACTCGGTCGTCGGATCTTCAAGAGATCTATCATCACGATGTGGGTCCTGCTGCAAAGCAACTTCTTTGCTGGGGAAGAAGATTTCGTCTTTTTGTCATTTCTTCTATTCATCTATATCATATGGTTCGACAACTTCGACAGTTTCTACATTTCCAGTTCTATTAATTGAGTATTATCCATGGTTCCCAAGATTAGTTTACGAACACGTCACGTCAACGTTATCCATTCATGAACTATTAATGCCAAAGCCGAGTTCTTTTCTTTTTGATACCATCGCTCAACATGTGACTTTTTAACTGAGACTACACGAAGGTTCTGAGACAGTAACAACTACGACCCATAATCAAGATAAGACTTTTAAAAAATATATTTATTACATTAAGGAAATAATTATGTCTTAAATATAATCCTTAATTAATTATGCATTAAATATAATCTATTATAAACAGTAGTATTCTTTTTTAATTATATGAAAAGAATTGAGAGTGCGAGTGATAGTTATTTTATTTAACGTTTTCCTTACACCCTTGCACTAAAAACGCGACAGTTTGTTTGTGTATGTGTGTCTGTGTTTTCAGGAAAAAACATGCCAAGAATTTTTAGCAAGAGCGGGAAGTTACTCCCGAGCGGTCGCTTGATCAGCAAGATTATCCACCCTGACGTGAGGACTGTGACGCCACTCACCATTTACTTCATGCAGTGGGGGCAGATCATGGACCACGACCTCGTCTCCACACCTCTGTCTGTTGGTCAGTAACACCACCATACCACCTTCTTAGTTTGTCCACAATTGTCCTCCCCCTTCCACTAGCATTCCACCTCTCCCGTTGATGAATGAACATTAAGGTTTAACGTCTACACCCACCATTGGCGATATGGCAGACGGGGATAACCATCCCAGGGAACAAGGGGTGGGGACTTAAATTAAAATTATAATTTAATTTAATTTAATTTAATTTAACTCCCGTTGATCAAAATATAGCACAAATTGGTGTGTGAATGCCTGAGAATTGCGCTTTGAGCTGAGTCTTTTTGGAAAAAAGCGCTATATAAGTAGTAGTAGTAGTAGTAGTAGTAGTAGTAGTAGTAGTAGTAGTATAGTAGTAGTAGTAGTAGTAGTAGTAGTAGTAGTAGTAGTAGTAGTAGTAGTAGTAGTAGTAGTATACAGTGTAGTTGGACATTTCCAAGATCTTTATTCACAGCAGCTTGTGATTAGGTCTACTAAAGCTACTGCAGATTTCCGTGCAGTTTTTAGTCACGTCGTCCTTTCGGCAACTGCGTGGTCAGAACAAAAAGAGGACGGCGCTTAATCAGAAGGGTGGGCCTCATTGTCGGCTGGGATTGAAGATGGAGCATGTCTCAAAGGCTCGGATACGCTGCTCAAAGGGAATTTTCATCTATATATTTGATATAATTGGACATTAAGGCGTACTAGCATTTTGATATTAACTTGTAGTGTACTGTATAAGTGTAGTGTAGTTTTATGAAGTGTAGTGTAGTGTAGTGTAGTGCAATGTAGTGTAGTGCGGTGTAGTGCATTGTAATGTAGTGTAGTGTTATGAAGTGTAGTGTAGTTTTATGAAGTGTAGTGTAGTGTAGTGTAGTGCAATGTAGTGTAGTGTAGTGCAATGTAGTGTAGTGTAGTGTAGTGTAGTGCAGTGCAATGTAGTGTAGTGTAGTGCAATGTAGTGTAGTATAGTGTAGTGTAGTGTAGTATAGTGTAGTGTAGTGTAGTATAGTGTAGTGTAGTGTAGTGTAGTGTAGTATAGTGTAATGTAGTGTAGTGTAGTGCAATGTAGTGTAGTATAGTGTAATATAGTGTAGTGTAGTATAGTGTAGTGTAGTGTAGTATAGTGTAGTGTAGTATAGTGTAATGCAGTGTAGTGCATTGTAATGTAGTGTAGTATAATGAAGTGTAGTGTAGTGTAGTGTAATGTAGTGTAGTGTAGTGTAGTATAGTGTAATGCAGTGTAGTGCATTGTAATGTAGTGTAGTATAATGTAGTGTAGTGTAGTGTAGTGTAGTGTAGTGTAGTGTAGTGTAGTGTTGTGTTGTGTAGTGTAGTGTAGTGTAAGGCATGATGTTAAAACTTGCACTGTTAATGTTTTCTTGCATACTACCTGTTATAGAGGATACACGCAAACTCACTAAATGCTGCAGCGAGGATCGAACCCACATTCTACCTGACGCCAATCCGTGAGTCCATTTGCCTGGCTATCTGTCTTCTCTCTACCTCTGTTCATTAAAGTGTCTGTCTGACTGTCTGTCTTTTTCTTAAATCTGGGTGTCGGCATCTCAGTCTCCCTCTTTGTCTCTGTCTGTCTGTCTCTCTTTCTTTCCCCTTCCCTTCTCTCTCCCAGTCTGCCTATAGTGTGTTAACCTATCTACTGTGTTACAGGGAATGCTTCCCTATCATGTTCAATGCCGAGGACAACTTTCTGGGCAATTGTATGGAGTTTGTGAGATCAATGCCTATTATGGACGGCTTCGGCAAAGAGCAGGGTAACGTATTTATGTCTCCATTACATTTTTACTATAGAAATTTGAGTATTTATTTATTTATTTTTAATTAATTTATTTTGTATGCATTATTTATTTATGTATTTGTACATATTTATTTAGGCTACTTTGAGTGGATAAATATGGTTACCCGTTCGGGCGAAAATTCGAATGCCATTTCAGCGAAACCGCAAAACAGCGCCAACCATGGACTGGGGAGTAGGGGATGGAATAGTACGTACCCAGTTAACCACAATTTCGGGGCCCGATCGGGCCAATGGAAATTGGAACCGACTCGGGCCCGATTCGGGCAAAGATCGGGCGATCGTCGGGCTACCCGAAACTTACCCGATCGTAACCTTACGTTCGCCGAACAGTAGCCCGACTTTCGATAAAGATTGGGCGATCGTCGGGGTACCCAAAACTGTAACCCAACCTTTGCTGAACGGTAACCCGATTCCGGCAAAGATCGGGCATACGTCAGGATACCCAACACCAACCCTATTGTAACCCAACTTAAACCAGAAACAACCCCGATAATGCCCCATCCCTGGCCAATGCTGAATTAACCTAAAATCATATCCCACATATTGTTTAGGCCTATGATATGTGATTGCATGAAGAAAGAATTGAGATGTCTGGTGTTAATAGGGACTGTCGGCACATGCGCTTTTGTTTTCGGAAGTCCTTGGTGTGTCCCAACTGACGTATTTACACACCATTTCAATAACGATATATATTAACGTGATCTTCATCGCTATCGAAATCGTGTGTAAATACATAAACGAAAGGCAAAGCCCCAAAAAACAACCACAGCGGAATAGGTTTTCGCAGGCAAACACAATATCCGAGCACATGCAACTGTAGAAGAAAATAACTGTAGAAAATTGGCGCTTAAGGACAACCGGGAAAGACCAGCAGTAATGGGCACGGAAATTTACCCTTGGCTTATAATGTATAAATAAATACAATAGTTAAAAGAAACACTTTATCAATATTTTACATATTGTATGATAACAATTAAGAATTATAAGCACAATTAAATAATCTTGCTGAATTGATTTTGTATAAATATTTTTCACATACGTACGCCGCAGCAAATGTGACGCAGATCGGGCTGGTTTGCTGGGTAGTGGGTGCAGGATAGGTTTAATGTATCCTGCACGCGCACGTCTAGAACATGAACAGGATAACGGCTAGAGTTAGATCCTGTATCGGCCAGTGCCTTGAGCAGCTCTTGAGCTGAAATAGCGCTATGTAAGATCGATTATATTGCAAAAAATAGCATTTCCCAAGTAAACTCGTAGAAACAACAAACAAACAAACATCGTTGATATCCTGGTTCTTTAACTGTAACAATAAATGTCGCTGTCGTTGTTGAGCTTTACATCACTAGTCTGTAAGGATAGTGTGCCTACATGCTTGATAGCGTATGTGTGTGTGTGCGCGCGCGCCTGTGTGTACGTCGGTGCGTGATGTCTGTCTGTGACTTTGTCTGTGACTGTGTGACTGACGTCACGTTACAAATGCATTATTTTGTTTGGCAGAACCGAGAGAACACATGAACGTGGTGACATCATTTCTGGACCTGTCTATCGTGTACGGTAGTACAAACGAACGTCTTAAGGAGATCCGCAGCAACGAAGGCCGCGGTGAGTTACATGACCATTTTGAGAGAAAACCACGAAAAAAAATCATATAGGTTTTGACAAAGAAAATGGAGTAGCCTACTCAGCATCAGAATTATTATTATTAATTCATTCATTCATTTTATTAATTATTAATATAATTAATTTATTTTATAATAATTATTATTATTTATTTTATTATGAGTGGGATTAATAAGCTTTGTTGTTGTTGTTTTTATGATTATTGGTCGTGGTGGTGGAAATGAGTAGGAGAAAAAGGGTAATTATATTATTCTTGTCCTTGTTGACGATGAAGATGATGATAGTGATGTTGCTGTTGTCGTTTTTGTGGGGTTGCGATGATGATAATAATGATGGTGTTGATGTTAATGAAGTTGATGCTATTGTTGCTGCTGCTGCTCCTTGTGCTGCTGCTGCTGCTGCTGATGATGATGATGATGATGATGATGATGATGATGATGATGAGAGGTAATGCACATGGCTGCCAGCGCACAGTTAAATGCCAACTTGAGCCGACTATAAACCAGTCCATACAGCGACCGAACAGCAGGAATTTCAAAAAATAGCGCTTTAATCCGACCGATAACGGTTGTCCTAAAGACAGTTTGAATACCCGGGTTTTAAAAAAGTCTTGAAATGGAACTTTCGGCTACTGTTGGCGGTGAATTAGGTGAAACTTTCATTTATTTAGAGCGACTGATTTTTTCAAACCGTTTGATATTTTCGAACCGTTTGTTGACGCCGGATCGCGTCCTCGCTTGGTTTCATCCAATTTGAGGTCTATTAGAGAACCATTCTGTCATATAAATTACTGAATTTGGGCTCTTTTCATCATTTCTTACGTCCCTTATAAGCACAAGAGCAATATTAAGCCTACAATGTATCCTGTAAACGCATAGAAGATAGGAGTGTATTTTGAGTGCGCTGGTACCTTGGTGCAATGGGTGGTGGTGGTGATGATGATGATGATGATGATGATGGATGAAGATGATAATGATGATGATGGATGATGATGATGATGGATGATGATGATGATGATGATGATGATGATGATGATGATGATGATGATGATGATGATGATGATGATGATGATGATGATGATGGCAGGGTATCTGATGAATACGACGTGGGATGACTATTTGCCCGACAACGGTGTTAACGACTCGTGCATCCGACGCGGAGAGGCCAATAACTGCTACCTGGCCGGTATGACTTTGACATTGTCCTTCTGGAAAACCTATGACCTTGACCTTAATCTGGCAAAAGTATGATTTTCACATTGACCTTGAACTCCTGGCAAACGTCACATTGCTGCCTGAGTACTCGCCTTTTCAGATAATAACATTGAGATGCATGTAGCCTACTAACGCGATATAATAATTCTACTATTACGCAATGTGATGTAATAATTAGTAGACGGCGATATCATCCTCCTGTGTGATTCGGTGTAATTATGCGACGGTGAGGTAGTAATGACGATGCGATGTAAGCATGTGACTTTAAGTATAATGACGACTCCCGCACACTTACTGGCTGATATTACACCGTTTTAAAATAATGATAATAAGACACACAGCGTAGATGAGACTAACAGAGGCATGCGTTCTCCTCTCCACTAGAGAGAGGTACTCGGCGAGGATCAGCCGCGCTGCATGATTCTAGCGCCAAGGTTGTATGGTGTGTGTACAGCCTGAGATTACAATAGAGCGAGACATACTCTCTCAAGAGGGAGCTCATACGCTAAAGAATATAGACGAAGACTCAACCTATGAACTTGGTCCACGTTTTAGCCTCAGCGCATCAGTCCGTGACTGTGGTTTCTTTTAAAAAAATAAAATAATAAGAGTGACACGTGCACGCATGCATACGCACATTTTGCATATTTATTCAGGTTCTCTGATGCACATTAAAGATATAATCACCCGATTTAGAAAAAAAAAAATCCAGAATCAAATCAGGCTTATCGAACAAGGGAAGTAATTACTCTAAACGCTAATCACTTCTGTGACAGTCTGCATTAAATACTGTACCGGTAACTTTTAACTTCTGGTGTGTGTGGATGTGTGTGTGGGTGTGTGTGTAGGTGGGTGTTTTGTGTTAGGGGTTAGAAAGTAGGAGGCATTACTTTTATTATTTGATAAGCTACATTCATGTTGTGTACAACTGCTTTTCTGTTCTTTGGGGTGTATTGTTTTAATCCCTGAAGTCTTCTGCCGTGAACTGACAAAACCGAGCAAGTCCACAAAACCTACTTTCGAGAAAATCGACGTTTTGTGTTGCGCTATATTACGCGATCGTTTCTGGAAGTTTAAGGGCATATTATAATGCAATTCCTCGATTTAAGAGTGCATACCTTGAATGTTAAAGAAATGTTTGATAGATTTGATGTTTTAAGACTATTTGTGGACTTGCTTTGTTTTGTCAGATTATTCGTGAGATAGATCTTTGTTGAGAACATGACAAAACCAAGCAAGTCACCCGCTTGGTTTTGTCAGTTTATTATTGAATTAAATCCTTGTTAAAAAAATTCACAAAACCAAGTAAGTCAAATCCGCTTGGTTTTGTCAGTTTATTATTAAGTAAATCCTTGTTTTCAAAATTCACCAAACCAAGTAAGTCCCATAGGCCGTTTCGTTTCTTTGTTAAAAAGTCTGACGAGATGAGTCACATAAGTTGGGTATTGTAAGATGTGGGTGCGGCAGTTACAGTGAGTGTATATGTGTGCCTGTTTATTGTTTTTAGCCATTCTTCACTTAATATTCCTGGGTTGGTATGCAGGAGTCATGGTTTTTTTTGCTCTCCCTTCAAAATAATATTAGATGCAGCCAATTTAATTTTAAAAATACAAAACTATTTTCCTTTCAGTTTCCTATTATAGCGATCTTCCTGCCTTTACACCACGTGTATGTCTTGTATTTTGTTGCCCTTGTTGTGTGTCTGTAATATATTTGTTGCTGTTTGTTTGTGGGTTCGGGCACTGAATAGAATAGGCCCAACGTTTCCCGGCGTGTCGTAAGAGGCGACTAACAGGGGTAATGTTAGCACGGCATCACTGAGCGAAAGTCTTCTACACAGAAGTCACCGGCCAGGGCGAGGAACCTCACGTTGCTACATGTTCAACGACCACGTGCTCGGGGCCAAGGCGAGCCACACTGTATTCGTGGATTTCGGCTGTGTAAGCCAACAGCCTGGAGAGGATTGGGCACCGCCAGGTCCTTTTTTGCCCAAGACACACTACATGCATAATGACACTATCCACTAATTCCATGCTGGATAGGTCGTCGCCCGGCTCAAGGACCGCGCCTTCCGTTCAGGACGGAGGTGTTAAGTATGCTACTGATGGACAATTTAGCAAGATCCGCACGAGAAACAACATCGTCATAGGAACCTGGAATGTGAGGACCCTAACTGCGGAAGGAAAATTAGAAGAACTGGCCCACGAGTTGGACCACTATCGATGGAACGTTCTAGGCATTAGCGAACTGCGCTGGAAAGGCCTAGGTGAAACAACGACAGACAAAGGCCACAAGCTCTATTTCAGCGGTAGAGATGACAGGCACGAACACGGCGTTGGATTCTTGGTCCACAAGAACATTCTAGCCACTGTCATGGGTTGCCGCCCAGTAGACTCATTACCATCCGCCTGAGAGCAGCCCCTTTCAACATCACCATCATCCAGACCTATGCCCCAACATCAGACTATGACGACAGCGAAGTGGAGGATTTTTATGAAAATCTACAGGCGGTCCTTGACCAAGTGCCGAAGAAGGACATAGTCATAGTGCAAGGCGACTGGAATGCCAAGGTTGGCCAAGATGCGCACCACAACTGGGGAGACACATGTGGACCCCACTGAAACAACGAGACAAATGACAGGGGTCTGAGATTCTTGGAGTTTGCCAGATACAACAATCTGGTACTGGCAAACACGCTTGGTCTCCACAAAAACCCCAGACGATGGACATGGCACAGTCCCAGGGGGGGAGCATCACAACCAAATAGACTACATCATGGTCAAGAAACGCTTCAGATCAAGCATCAACATTGGCAGGACACGCACTTTCCCAGGAGCAGACATCGGAAGTGACCACGATCTCTTGATGATGTCTTTCCAACTCCACTTGAAGAGAGTAAATACTGCACTAGACTGAAGTTCGACCTGGACAAACTGCAAGACCCGGAGGTGGCAGAACTATTTCAGGCCACAATTGAAGGGAAATTTGCACCACTGCTCATTTTGGGGTCTGGTGAAGTAGATGTCAACACCATGACCACCACCTTCAACTCAGCTGTGACAGATGCCGCCACTGAGATCCTTGGCAAGCACCGACCAAAGAAGAAGCCGTGGATCACACCTGAACTTTTGGATCTGTGTGATAAACGAAGAGAGATTAAAAAAAGAAAGAAAAAGAACACACAGGGAGCTGATGTCTACCGAAAAATCAACAATGACATCCGAACAGGCATGCGCACAGCAAAGGAGAACTGGATAGAAGATCAATGCCAGGAAATAGAGAACAGTCTGAACAAAAACAACAGCAAGAAGGCCTACCAGACTGTAAAGCGGCTGACAAGTTTCAAACAGCCCAAAGTCTCCACGATCCAAAGCAAGTCTGGCATATGCCTTACCGAAGAACAAGAAGTCTTGGACAGATGAACAGAGTACTGCTCTGACCTTTACAACCATACACCAAATGGAGACCCATCAGTTCTAGCATGTCCCGAGAACAGAGAAGAAGAAATCCTCCCAATTCTCCGGGAAGAAGTTGAGGCAGCAGTGCAATCGCTAAAGAAAGGGAAGTCAGCGGGAGTGGACAACATACCCGCGGAACTGCTACAAGCAGGAGGAGAAGCGATGATTGATGCCCTCACCATTATCTGTAACAAGATCTGGAAGAGGGGAGAGTGGCCTATACCATGGGCCCAGTCGCTTGTCATCACTCTTCCCAAAAAAGGTAACCTTCAGGAGTGTGAAAATTACCGCACCGTCAGCCTCATCATCCATCCCAGCAAGGTCCTCCTGAAAATATTACTCAACAGGTTGAAACCCCAAGCTGAACAAATCATAGCTGAAGAACAAGCAGGATTCAGGGCAGGGCGAAGTACCACTGAACAGATTTTCAACCTCAGAATAATCTGTGAGAAATACCTACAGCACCAACATCATGTGTTCATAGACTTCAAGAAAACGTTTGACCGAGTCTGGCATGCAGCTCTATGGGCAACAATGAAAGCGTACAACATCAGACCTAAAATTATTGAAGTCATCAAAAACCTGTATGACAAGGCTACCAGTGCAGTCCTCCACAACAGCGCCATCTGGAACTGGTTCAGAACAACAATCGGTGTGCGTCAAGGATGCCTACTCTCTCCAACACCCTTCAACATCTTCCTAGAGCGCATCATGTCAGATGCTCTTGCAGATCACGAAGGCACAGTCAGCATAGGGGGTAGAGCAATCTCCAATCTTCGTTTTGCGGATGACATTGATGGATTGGCTGGAGAGGAACAAGAACTTGAACAGCTTGTACAGAGGCTTGACACCACCTCCAAAGCTTGTGGAATTGAAATAAGTGCAGAGAAGACCGAAATGATGACCAACAACACCAATGGCATCAACACGGACATCAAAGTCCAAGGCCAATCCCTCAACACAGTGCATAGCTTCAAATATTTAGGAGCCATTGTATCAGACAATGGGTCCCGACAGGAAGTCCTCTCCAGGATCGCACAAACAACTGCTGCCCTGACAAGGTTGAAGCCATTTGGAAAGACAGGACCATCATTCTACATTCCAAAGTAAGACTGCTGCGCTCCCTTGTCATCTCCATCTTCCTATATGCTTGCGAAGCATGGACCCTCACAGCAGATCTACAACGAAGAATACAAAGCATGGAGATGTGGTGCTACAGAATACTTCTGGGCATTTCCCATACCCAACACATCACCAACGACGAAGTCCGACAGACCATCACACAAGCCATTTGACAACACGATGACCTGCTCACAGTGGTGAAGAAACGGAAACTCCGATGGTATGGCCACGTCAACAGATCATCTGGCCTTGCAAAGACTATTCTGCAAGGCACAGTGCAAGGAGGTAGAAGAAGAGGGAGACCGAAAAAGAGGTGGGAGGACAACATTCGAGAATGGACTGGTTTGACACTGAGCGAAGCCATCAGGGCTGCTGAGGACAGACAGAGATGGAGTATGCTGGTTAAACGATCATCTTTGGTGCCCCTACGACCTCCGGGTTACGGGACAGGATAGGATAGGATAGGATAGGATAGTTTGTTTGTTTATTTTCACACCTCGTGGAAGTTGCCGCGTAGGCGGAAGATCTACAGGATCCTTCATGGTGGGCAGGAAAGTACATGAAGAAAACTCTTTTTCAAAAAGCCGAACACGTTCTTTGCTGACCGAAATTTCGTCATCATTTTCACAGGAAAATAATATTGCACAGCAGCAATAACATGGATTCTCACTGGTCCGCTTCATCTTAAGGCGCTTTCTCATTGGTCGGGAGGACTTACTTTTCTTTGTCAGTTTATTGTAGAAAATGACGTCATCATGCCAACTCGAGCATCAGCCAGAGGATCGCCGAAACAAAATCGCAGGGGACTTGCTTGGTTTTATCAGTTTATTCCCCCACTTAAAATTTTTTAACAAGGACTTACTCTATGATATCTCCAAATCTAAACATAGTTCGGATTTGATTTTTACAGGTAAGATGCGTCATGCTCTTGCAAGTTTGATGGCGCAAAAAACTCATTTTCGACCTTAGGTGGACTTACTCGGTTTTGTCAAATCACGGCAGTCTTTTGTGTTTTATTGCTTTTGTGCCGTTGTGTTGATGAAGTGTACGCCGCACACACATTTCCTTGAGTTTTGATGAGGACAATAAAGATTCTGATTCTTACAGGCAGTATAGTTCCTCACTTCTCATAGTTCCCACACTGCATGAAACATACATAATATAAACCTGTCGTGCACTAACCAACTGGACAAATGTGTGAGAATAGGTAACATTATAACAGGGATATATAAATACAAGTGAAAGATATTATATGATTTTAGTTATATACCAATGTTTGAACCCTCCCCCAACACACACACACGCTGGCAGAAATGGTCTATTACTACGCTATCAACAGCATCCGTCATCGTCCTTGAATTTGGATAAGTAAACTTACTAGTTGTATGAGGTAATACAGCTTCGAATTGATTCTTTCGTGCAGTTGGGATTTGGTCTGTGTGTGAGTGTATGTGTCTAATATTTTTTTTTTAAAAATAATTATAATTTTGTTTAAAACTTATATACCATTGACAACCACCATTTTCTTGATTTGTTGACGGGATAGCAGGATTACATACACCGAGTTGATGCTTTATCACAGTGCGTATCATTGTGACGCAACAGGTGACGAGAGAGTGAACGAACATCCGGCCATTGCCTTAATGCACACGGTCCTGGTTCGCCTGCACAATCGTATCGCTCACATGTTGCGCCGCATGCGACCCTTCTACTCGGACGAAGAAGTCTTTCAGCGCGCCCGACACATCAACATCGCCATCACGCAGAAGATCATGTACGCGGACTGGATGCCCATTTTGCTTGGGAAGGACACGATGATGAAGAAAGGACTGGCGGTAGGACCAGGCATTCCTAGGCCGGATTACAACTCTTTCGTCAACCCCACTATCCCCAGCGCCTTCGGTGCTGCGGTATTCAGGTTCGTAGTAGTAGTGGTGGTGGCGGTAATAGTAGTAGTAGTAGTAGTAGTAGTAGTAGTAGTAGTAGTAATAGTAGTAGTAGTACTCCTTCGGATGACAGTATAAACCGAAGTCTAGTCTGTGCACGCACGCATTCCATCGCACATACTTTAGTGATCCTGACGCTCATGTCCTAGACGGATAAGTATCAGCTACACAATTACACCCAGCAAGCACTTGTAATTGTTATTGTCTATGATTTATGCCATTCCCAGATGCGCAAAGCAAATTCTTCAGTGTGTGCCATTTGAAGCAAATAAAGAATCTTATGTCTTATCTTATGTCTTAGGTCACTTGGTCTCTTTCCCCCCATCCCCGGTCGCTCAAGATTTTTGGTTTTAGATGCTGCGCTCAAGGGCTGCAGGGTGGGCGGATTGAGTTAGATCCTGTGTCGGCCAGCGCCTTGAACTAGCTGGACAAGTTATAAATCAGAACTATTACAGGCTTTGAGTCTGATTGGTGATATAGTGAAATGCGCGTGTGTAGTAGTAGTAGTGTTAACAGCCGGCGTATTAGTAGAAACTCCTTCGTTGCCGAAGAATTCAGGATAGTAGTATTAGGAACATCTAGTTTGATTTGGTAAAGCTCTCTTTATCTTATAATAAAATACAGTCAATGTCTTTAGTGTATTTGTTCCTTTGTTTGTTTGCTTTAATGGTCTTTACCGAGTGACAATGGAAACAAATTAAATGAAAATAGCTATTGGCGAGTCAATTCATGCTTTTGCCAGTCTCAACACTTACCTCAACAGAAGTTATAACATTTACATCAACTGGCAAAAATGAACGAATGGAATTGCGTTCGAGTGATACACGTTTCAAAGACATTGTTGCGTTACAAATACAATTTACATTTTTGCAGTATTTAGTTTTACTGCATTTAACAATATTCTGTGTAAGGTAGATAAACGTGTATGGCAATTCTACAAGATTTATTGGTTTTTATTGTTTGTTTGTTTTTTTGCGGTGACCAATAGGTTTGGCCATACGCTCATTCCACGAAGTTTGCCTATGGACGGCCAACGTCCGCTGCTACGTGACCTGTTCTTCAAGCCATCGCTTCTGAAGGGCCGCGTGGAGCAACTGACCGATGGTTTGGCTTCTGCCATCGACATGGAGGACCGAACACAGTTCCCTGACGCCTTCATCGTAGAGGAGGTCAGTATCATCATCATAGTCAAATCATCATCATCAACTGAAGAACGTTTTGTTTAATTATTAATTGCTTACAAGGTCCAGCGGACTGCAAAGAGCCGAATCAGGACCACAAAATTAGGACCACCACTTGGTTGAAAGAGGACTCATCCCTAATCCGTATAAAGATGTGATGAAACAACCCTAGTGGTAACACTGAAGGCACTCCACCAGACGGTCACTTTACAATAAAGGCATCCCATGCAGGGGACGCTGAAGCTATACTCTAATTTATTGAACCCCCGTTTACAAAAACAAAATAGAATATAAACATCATTATAAAATGTCAACAAAACACCTTTAAAATTGCCTACATTGCTAAATAATAATATCATAGGAAGACCTATTGGCTGAAAGTGTCCAATGCTTCCAAGCTGACCCAACAGACCTCATACACAAATGAGGAGTTTGGGAAGGGTTTTCAAGAAAAAAGGTAGGGGACTGACTGGTCTAACGAAGAAGATAATAAAGAAAGAACAAAGGAGAAAGAAAGCGACAGTGGGGATTTAAAGCACTAACTTTCCCGAAAGTGGGAATACTATTTATACAGAAACACCCGGCATCCTCACGGGGAGGGGGTGGGGGGTAGGAGGAGGGAGGGGAGAAAGGGGGGAGGAGGGAACCAACAGAAAAAAAAACAACTTCTGCAACATATCCATCATCATCATTAGCAGCAGCATCTCTAGCAGCATCGTTATCAATTTTATGAGCGGCCTCATAAGTTTTCATCATCGTCATAATTGTTTCCTTGTTATTTTCGTTTTCTCCTTCCCTTTGTGGGACAGTCTGCCTTTGTGTGCACGTCGATGGCCATGAGGGTCTCTCACCAGTGTGACCAGCCTGACTTGTGTGACCAATATTACCTGTAGAACATCTGGCCCCTGTGTGCAGGTGACAAACCACCTGTTCGAAACAGAGGAAGGGAAGGGGAAGGGCTTTGACCTCATCGCCCTCAACATCCAGCGAGCACGTGACCATGGGATCCCTCCATACAACGACTTCCGCGAATACTGCGGTCTGAGGAGGATCGAGACCTTTGATGATCCCGCACTTGGCATCTCCCAAAAAGCCATGGCCGCTGTCTATGAGTGAGTGTTCACAACAGTGCATCGTTCATTCTTTTCTCTCTCTTTTTCTCTATGGGTTTTAGTTTTGTTATTCAATGTTTATAGGACCACAAAAATCAAGCCCACAACTTGGTTGAAAGAGGACTCACTCCTGATCCGTATAACGATCTGCTGAAACAATCCTAGTGGTAACACTAAAAGCACTCCACCAGCCGGTCACTTTACGATAAAGGCATCCCACGCAAGGGAGGCTGAGGCTATACTCAATTTTTAAAAAAAATAATTCCCGAGCTTGTAGCTCAGCTCGGGAGCTATTGGTTTTGTCTTTTTCTGTCTGTCCAGTGTCCGTCCGGCGTTCGTCATATTTGCGCACTTTTCTCTGAAAGTAATGCACTGAATTCTTTGTAAGTTAGTATTTAGTTACGAAGTAGTGAACCCTACCATATGGCAGAAAGGTATGAATGCATATCGTCATCATGGGGAGGTCATAATATATTTTTTTTCTAAGCTATTTTCTCCCATACTAACTCAAGCCATCCGAGGTACCAACTTGCATTCTTATGCGCATTGTCTAAAGCTTCAGTTGTCATTTGTATTATTATGATTATAATTAATGTTCTTATATTGAGCTTTTCCAGTTCAAGAGGCCACTGGTCAATGCAGAATCTAACTCGTCCGAGGCACCAACTTGCATTCTTAGGCACATCGTCTAACGCCTCAATAGCCATATTTATGTAACTGGTATTCACCCGCCTATGATATAAGCATCAGTATCTTTAAAATCTAGGAATAGTATCTTCATAATCCTCCCCTTCCTACATTTTTGTCCTTTATTGTCTGAAATAAAGTGTGTTGGTGTGTGCGTGCGTGTGTGTGCGTGTGAAAGCACGCGGGGGGAAATCTGCACCAGTTAGGGTCCAGCACTTGGTTTATATATATTTTTTTTTGTTTGGTTTGGCTGTTCGAGCGATTGGTATAATTAATTTGACTGAACTGCTGAAGATAAATAAGATATATTTATTTATCTATTCAACCAACCATGAATTTTTCCTCAAGAACGCTCTAATTTTTGTAAGCCGTGTGTACTCTGTACATTAAATCGCTAAGTATACAGGTCGTCGACCTGAAGTGAGTCTGATGTGTGTTTTTTCTTCAAACTTTTACACTAGATCGTAAGTTATGTTTGTGTTTTAATTTTTAGTTTAAGTTACGTTTATGTTTTAATTTTTAGTATATTGTTCTTGAGAACGCCTTTCCAGCTTACGAGCAGCTCCAGGCGCTGGTCGATACCGAGTATAACACAAGCCTCCCGAGGCTTCCACATGCTGCATTAGGCACATCGTTTGACGCCCCAAATAACTGAACATAATCCTGATCGATCAGGGATGTTGGAACAAGAACCTAGCACTCGAATTTGTAATTGTTACCATCATCATCAATCATCACCATCATCATCATCAACCATGATGATGATGATGATGATGATGATGATGATGATGATGATGATGATGATGATGATGATGATGACGACGCCACCGTATACTTGCAGACATCCTGACGACATCGACTTGTTCTCGGGCTCGATGGTGGAAACACCGGCCTACGGTGGTTTACCTGGTGAGACCTTCAACTGCCTGTTTTCGGAGGTCTTTAGCAACATCAAGTACGGCGACCGTTTCTTCTATGAGATAAAGGGCCAGAAGGGCAGCTTCATGGACGGTGAGTCACCACAGCTTTTATTTTTTAGGATATTAATATTCTTCACCCAGTCGGGTGAAATTTGGTTGCCTTCTCAGCAAAAGCGCGACAGCCGCAAAGAAGCGCACCTAGGACGAAGGGAGAATAAGGCATAGTGCTTATAATAAACCTATCCTATCCTATCCCGTAACTCTGAGGTCGTTGGGGTACCACAGATGATCGTTTAACCAGCATACTCTATCTCTCTCTGTCCTCAGCAACCCTGATGGCCTCGCTCAATGTCAAGCCAGTCCATTCTCGAATGTTGTCCTCCCACCTCTTTTTCGGTCTCCCTCTTCCTCTACCTCCTTGCACTGTGCCTTGCAGGATGGTCTTTGCAAGGCCTGATGATCTGGTGACGTTGCCATACCATCGGAGTTTCCTTCTCTTTACCATAATAATAATACGAGAACTTATAACGCGCACATATCTCCTCACAAGGCGACTCAAGGCTTTTTTTGCATTCACAATTCCAGCACACTGATATACACTTGCGCACAAATTACATTAAGATGACAAGGCAAAAACAAACAGAACACGTACTCAAAAATAAAATAAGCATGAGACAATTTCAAATAATGATTATGTACATGGCCATTTACAACTGCTCTGATTTAGGCTTGCGGGTGGGGTGGGTTGAGGGAGGGAGGTGGTGTAGCAGGGCACTGTAGTGTGAGGATTATTGAGGGAAAAGAAAAGTCTGGAGGCCAGATTGAAATGCTTCTAAAGACTTGTTGACGGAGGGGGAAAGCTATGGAGTTCCAATTGGTGGGGGCCTGAAAAGAAAAGGAACGTTGGCCTGCAGTTTTAAGTTTTTATGAAGTATGTTGAGGTTGTCATTTGAGGAGCTGAGTGGTCTGGAAGGTTGATAGAGTGAGAGATAATCAAAAGAGATTGTTGAGGCATTTGTATGTGAGAGTGTTGAGCTTGTATTTGATCCTATGTAAGACGGGTAGCCAGTGGAGTTGTTGCAATAAAGGGGTGATGTGGACTTTCTTTTTCTTTTTGAGGACAAGGACAGAACTGTTTCGAATGCGTTGAAGACGATATATGGAAGAAGCGGGAAGTAATATTTATTAATTGTAGAGGGTGTTTTTGTATCTGGC
This sequence comes from Oncomelania hupensis, assembly GCA_036898135.1. Classification (NCBI taxonomy): domain Eukaryota; kingdom Metazoa; phylum Mollusca; class Gastropoda; order Littorinimorpha; family Pomatiopsidae; genus Oncomelania; species Oncomelania hupensis. The sequence goes on from CM072524.1 coordinate 26,969,294, forward strand.
ACTGATCCATCCATGGGGGCGCAGTAGTACAGTGGTTTGGGCACAAGCTAGCAATGTTTCATGTTAAGCTATGTTTGCGGGGTTAGTACTTGGATGGGTGACACTACTTGGAAGAGAAACCACCAAACGACACAAAAAGATGGAACCAATCACACAAGAAGTACCAGCCCAGCTGTGAATAGGTAGCTAGATCTGTTTGGAACTTTGGAAGGTAGAGCAGCGAGGGAGAGATTAGACAGGCACTGCCCTCATTAAGCTGTACTACAGTAAGTTAGTTATTCATTGCTTACAGGGTCCAGCGGACTGCAAACAGCCCAATCAGACCACAACTCAGTTGATAGAGTTAGTTAGTTATTCATTGCTTAAAGGGTCCAGCGGACTGCAAAGAGCCGAATCAGACCACAAAATCAGGACCACAACTCAGTTGATAGAGTTAGTTAGTTATTCATTGCTTACAGGGTCCAGCGGACTGCAAAGAGCCCAATCAGACCACAAAATCAGGACCACAACTCAGTTGATAGAGTTAGTTAGTTATTCATTGCTTACAGGATCCAGCGGACTGCAAAGAGCCGCATCAGACCACAAAATCAAGATCGTTGAAAGAGGACTCACCACTGATCCGCATAAAAGATCTGCCGAAACAACCCTAGTAATAACACTGAAGGCACTCCACCACTGGTCACTTTACAATAAAGACATCCCACGCAGGGGACCCTGAGGCTATACTCTAATTTATCGAACCCCCATTTACAAAAACTAGAATAAGAATACGTACATCATTATAAAATATCAACAAAACACATACATATAAAATGCCCACATTGCCAAATAATAACATCATAGGAAGCCCCAATGACCATTTGGCAGAAAGCGTCCAATATTCCCAAGCTAATCCAACAGACCACACACACAAATGATGAGTTTTGTTCCAAAAGAGTTTTCAAGAAAAAAGGTAGGTGACTGGTCTAGCGAAGAAGAAGATAGTATAGCAGATTTATGAAACAGAGTAGGAATGAGAAAGAACAAAGGAGAAAGGCAGCGACAGTGGGAATTTAAAGCACTAAATTTCCTGAAAGTGGGAATACTATTTATACTGAAACCCCCGGCAAGAGGACTCATCCCTGATTCGTATAAAAGATCTGCTGAAACACCCCTAGTGTAACTCTAAAGGCAATCCACCAGCCGGTCACTTTACAATAAAGGCATCCCACGCAGGGGACCCTGACTGAGGCTATACTCTAATTTATAGAACCCCCGTTTACAAAAACAAAATAGAATACAAACATCATTATAACATATCAACAAAACACATGCATATAAAATGCCTACATTGCTAAATAATAATATCATAGTAAGCTCAAGTGACCATTTGGCAGAAAGCGTCCAATATTCCCAATCTGATCCAAGTAGGTGTAGGTGACTGGTCTAGCGAAGAAGAAGATAGTATAGTAGATTAATAGAACAGAGTAGTAGGAGAAAGACAGCGACAGTTGGAATTTAAAGCACTAAATTTCCAAAAAATGGGGATACTATTTATACTGAAACCCCCGGCAAACCCACAGGATAACAAGATAACAGGAATTTATTTCGTCAATTGACATGTAATAGATACAACAATCGGAATATTATTTGGTGTCGGACAATGGCAACATCTCTCTCTCTCTCTTTTTTTTCTTACTCTTTCTCTCTCTTTTACACAGACGCACACATACACACATGCATGCACAACCACACACACTCGCACAAGCATACCCAACAGATAAACAGATAGATATAGTAAAACACAAATGACTAGTCTAAAGTGATCACAAAAACATTCTTTATACTAGTCGCTGTAGTATCTAGATATAGATGTACGAGTATGTAGGGAGGAGCAGGGCGTGCGCACGGCAGGGGGATCAGCGGTGGGAGGAGGGTGCGGCGTTTAGAGATCTTATTGTTTGAGGGTAAAAGGAATCTTTAAAGCGAGAAGTGTGGGATCTGAAGGATCGAAAGCGGCGGCCAGAGGGGAGAAGTTCGAACAGGGGGTGGGCAGGGTGGGAAGGGTCAGAGAGGATCTTGTCGGCTCTGCTGAGAGAGCGGGTCGAGTAGATGGAGGCCAGAGAGGGGAGCTCACAGCCGACAATCCTGCCTGCTGTGCGCACGACCTGCTCCAGCCGGTCTTTGTCGAGTTGCGTTGCTGTTCCGAAGCAGACCGTGATGGAAAATGTTAGGACGCTCTCCACCACGGCAGGTAGAACTGGAGGCGAATGTCTTTCGAAAGGCCAAACTTCCTCAGCTGTCTGAGGATGTACAGTCGTTGATGGGCCCGCTTTACGATGGTGTTAATGTTGGCACCCCACTTGAGGTCGTCGGAGATGAGGGAACCCACGGAGGAGGCACGGTGGTTTAATGGTAGTGCTTTGGCTTGTGGATCTGAAGGTCCCGGGTTCGAGCCCAGGCCGGGGCATTGTGTTGTGTCCTTGGGAAAGACACTTTACTCCCGTTTCCTACTCCTTCGGATGAGAGTATAAACCGAGGTCTAGTCTGTGTCGCATACATTCCATCATAACGGACTTTAAAGATCCTGACGCTCATGTCCTAGACGGGTGTGTGCCGGTGACAAGAACACACCCAGCATGCACTTAGGTCCTTCTCCCCCATCCCTGGCTGCCCAGGATTGTGCTCGGTTGTACAGGCGTCAGACCATGCGCCCAAAGGCTGCAGGTGGGCGTCTCGGGCGGCTTGAGTTAGATCCTGTATCGGCCAGCGCCTTGAGCAGCTCTTGAGCTGGTAAAGCGCTATATAAGAACGCTTAAATGAATAAATAAAAAACCCAGGAACTTGAACGAGTCCCCAGGGGGGGGGGGGGGGGGGTATTGATAGAGCAGAGTAGGCATGAGAAAGAATAAAGAAGAAAGACAACGACAGTGGGAATTTAAAGCACTAAATTTCAAACACTTCCCTCCCCAACGACCGAACTGATCCTTCTAGAATATAAGAGCCAGGATCTTTCAGTTGCGTGCCATGGAATGCGTGCCTGCACAAACTGGACCTTGGTTATAAATTCGTACATTGTCAGTTTGTGGCTCATGTTGATGTCTTTGCTGTTGTTGCAGACGAGTTAAACGAGATCCGCAAGGTGACGTTGTCACAGGTCTTGTGTCAAACCACCGCCATTAAGGAAATCCAACTGAATGCCTTCCTGCTGCCTTCTAAAAGGTAATTACCACAGATATCCTTTTTTTTAATTTAAAAAAAAATACAGATTTCTTTTTAAATCGGAACTATCACTATATCACTGGTGGATGTCTTCCTTTCAGGAAATTCACAGTGATACTTTTGAGACTTGCTCCAGGGGTTGAGGGTGGGGTGAGAGGGGTATCCTAAGTTTCCTGGTGTCTTAATATCTTCTCGTTCTTTATTCCAGCAATCCAAAGGTGAGCTGTGATTGGCTGGTGCGACAAGGCTTGCACATGGACGTCTTTGTTCGCTATTGGTGATCTTGACGCCTGCTAACCAATAAAAATAACGGATATTTGAATCGCTGATTACGACTGGTCGTTCCCAAACCATCATCAATTGCAATACCGGCGCTCATTGGCTCATTCAATTATTAAATTTAAAGAATTATGATAACAACAGCATTAAACAAGAAAGGTCTGCTGATCAGTCTTAACACACAGATGTCGTTCTCTCTATTCTTTTATGATTGTTTAACAACCACTGTAAACCTTTTAATTATCACTTGCAATGGAAGAAGACACTGTTTATCATTATTACCTCTCTTAATACTAGCAACAGCGTCAGTCACCTCCCTTAAATATGGATAAACACACTGCGTTATAAAACATGGATTTGTTGTACTGTATAAACATTATTATTGTTGTGTCTTAAACTGATGACTAATATAAATATTGTAAATAGTGTGACTCTCATAATGCGGTGAGTGCGAGATACAAGTTGTCTTATTTATGTTGTTCTTTTTTTTTTTTTTAAATTAAAAAGGCAAATACTGATTGTACAAGTTCATGAAAATCCCTTGTTTCTATTTTAATTTGTCATCCTTTTCATATTGCGTATTTTATAAGTTTGCCCTAAATACTCCCAGAGTGGCGCGGTAGTGCAGTGGTTTGGACACAGGCAAGCAACGTTTCATGTTAAGCAACGTCAGGCGGAGTTAGCACTTGGATGGATGACCGAATTTTGAAAGCAAACTACCAAATGACACAAAAAAGAATGAAACGAGCGCATGAACGCACTCTAGCCCACCCAGTTGTGAATGTTTGTTTAGAAATGGGGAAGGTAAAGCAGTGAGGGAGAAGTGATAGACACCGCCCTTACGAAGCTGGTCTAGAGAAAAGGGGTCCCAAATGCCTTTCTTCCCAACAACCGAAAATTTACGTGAATACCTTTACCACCTACCTAAATGGTGTATTATAAGACCTTCCCCTTTCTGTTTTTAACTTGTTGCTGCTTGGATAATTTTGTTCCCTAGCTCTTAGATTAAAAAAAAGAAAATAATAAACTATTTCTTGTTGATTCCGTCATGTGCCTCTCCCGCTTAATTTTCATTTCTATATCAAATGGGCTTATTCATTTAAATAAAGTCTGCAAGTTAGGTTGCTCCAAGCACTTTGTGACTGTTGCTGTTGCTTACAAACAAAAAACAAAACAACTCAAAAGTTGGTGGTGGGTTATCACACAATATTTTTTGATAAAACTTGGCAGAAAATGTTTGATTGTCATCACAATAAAGCCAGGATGAAACAGTTTATTTTTTTGTCTTAATGTGAGCAATCGTTACACTGTGTATGTATGTACAGCCAAATATGCGCACAACGAACAAAAAAAATCCTTTCTAAAGTTCTTCTTATTTATTACTTAGAACTTTCTGGATATAATAAACACAGTTACAACATAGCTTCGCTTACACCAAATGGCTTATATCCCAGATACCAAAATTGTGAGGGATGTAACGAAATCGAAGTACAAAAATATCACAAATGATGTAAATTCTCAAAAATGACGTAAAAACCCCATCAAATGTTTACTTCATTTATGTGTCCGTCCTTCTTAACCTTTCGGAGACAACATCATTTTGCAAAGCTGCCAAAAAAAATGTAATTTTAAGATCTGGCAGAAAGTGACAGGAAAGTTTATTACTGTGTCTGTTTTAAAAAGGCTAACAAAAATTTTCACTTTCATATTATATTATCAAACAAAGAAAATTAATACATAAGACAAGATTTTACTGCTATAGTGTACGATTGGTGGTCATGCATCTTTCACGCTCGCAACCAATCCACTGGAAAATAGTTCGGAACCAGTCAAAACGATCGCCGATAACAATAATTTGCAAAACGGGAAGTTCATTTTAAAGCTTCTGATTAACCGGTTTCGTTCTTTGACAGTGAATCCAAGACGATTCTCGACAGAGGTCGATGCATCTGCCCCTTCATCTTTTTGTCACAGACAGGTAGGGCCAATAGATCGGCTGTATTCTAAGGGTTAAAAACATGATGGCAAAACGAAAATTAATTCAGCTCACTCTGATAGAGAACTTGCATAATATCGCATGTGGGAGTGCATCAACACAAGAAAAGAAAGCTTATATAACCAAGGAATTTTACATTCCATTATCAATTTGGCATTCCATGATCAATGTTAAGCACCTCCACTCTGAATACAGATTATTCAGCCAAATAACAAGTTATACATGTACTGCATATTGAAAATTGCACCGAGGTTGGTATACACACATACACATATATACATTCACACCACAGGCAAATATCATTCCTACAACCTCTCACACACTAAACACTTTATAATATTTCAACTTTTAAAAAAATTGACAGACACCATAGCAACGTAGGACACAATCACCTAGACATAAAATATAAAAAGTTAGTTAGTTATTCATTGCTTATAGGGTCCAGCAGACTGCAAAGAACCGAATCAGGACCACAAAATCAGGACCACAACTTGGTTGAAAGAGGACTCATCCCTGATCCGTATAAAAAAATCTGCTGAAACAACCCCAGTGGTAACACTGAAGGCACTCCATTAGCCAGTCACTTTTCAAGAAAGGCATCCCATGCAAGGGACGCTGAGGCTATATTATAATTTATCGAACTCCCGTTTACAAAAACAAAACAGAATATAAACATCAGTATAAAATATCAACAAAACACCAGTGTTCCCTCCACCCCCCAAAAATGAGAGTCCTTGGGACTCCCAGGTATAAAATTTTAAGAGTCCTTGTGCAAATTTTGAGAGTCCCCAAATCGGAACAAGAAATGAAAAAACAAGCCCAAGCCTCACTTTTTTTCTTTTTTTTTTTTACTTTGTTAAAGCGTCACATTAGTTATCATAATCATATAAAACCAAAAAATTAAAACATGTATTAAATGTTTATTTAAGCCTGAGTCGCTTGGTTGCTGCAAACTCCTTCACAGCACCCTGCACAACAGCTTCCGTATTTTCGATAATGACAGGATCTGTACTTGATGTTGCTGTGGATGAGCAGGTTTTGGGCCCAGTCAACCAAGTCAGAAGTGACATGATCGTGTATGATAGAATCAAAGAATGGATTCACTAAAATTTCTTCAGTTCAGTGAATGGATTGCTTGGAGGAAGTTTACAATGCGAGCGCATGCGATTTTTAAGGACGACAACGCCCGACACAATCTTTAATCGTCTGCAATGGCAGTCTCAGTTGGGTTCTGATTCGGATTATGCCGTGAATTAGTTCTCCACTCGTTGGTCGTATTTTTGACTTCAGCGATTCGAAAAAAATGTGTGCATCCACAGGACGCACACATGCAAATTTTTCTGCGTCATTTTTCATATTTTGTGCGTAATTGACGCACTACTGTGCGTAATCGGGAACACTGAAACACGTACATATAAAATGCCTACATTGTTAAATAATAATATCATATGAAGCCCTGGTGACCATTTGGCAGAAAGAAAATATTCCCAAGCTGACCCATAGACCTCATTCACAAATGAGGAGTTTTGGAAGGGTTTTCAAGAAAAAAACGTAGGTAACTGGTCTAGCGAAGAAGACATATAGACAGCGACAGTGGGAATTTGCAGCACTAAAACTTTCAGGAAAATGGGAATCCCATTAATACAGAAACACCAGGGACACCCACGGGGGGAAAATATAAAAACTGGATGTGTATATCAGATACAAGCCAATAATATAGAATGCTAAAAGAAAGGAACAACATATAAGCAAACACACGCACACTCACAGGAAGGTACATCAAGAAAACAAGAAACATTTATATGAATAACAGTGCACGTTAACTTACAAAGAAAACCAACTCACTCTCTCTCTCATGGACACTTTCACAGAAAACGATATAAGCACACGTACTTGGACGAGCACACACAGCTACTTTTACACCTCACACTTTTGAAACCAGGGGACTAAATCACTCTCACTCACTCTCCCTATCTCTATATCACCTCCCCCCTAAGTTAGTTAGTCATTGCCTACAGGGACTGCAAAGAGCCGAATCAGGACCACAAAATCAAGACCACAACTTCGCCCCTGATCCACATAAAAGATCTGTCGAAACAACCTAGTGGTAACACTGAAGGCACTCCACCAGCCAGTCACTTTACAATAAAGACATCCCACGCAGAGGACGCTGAGGTTATACTCTAATTTATCGAACCCCCGTTTACAAAAACAAAATAGAATACAAAGATTATAAAATATCAACAAAACACATACATATAAATTGCCTACATTGCCAAATAATAACGTCATAGGAAGCCCCATTGACCACCTGACAGAAAGCGTCCAATATTCCCAAGCTGATCCAACAGACCTCACACACAAATGAGGAGTTTTGTCCCAGAAGAGTTTTCAAGAAAAAAGGTAGGTGACTGGTCTAGCGATAAAGAAGATAGTATAGTAGATTGATAGAACAGAGTAGGAATGAGAAAGAACAAAGGAGAAAGACAGCGACAGTGGGAATTTAAAGCACTAAATTTCCAGAAAGCTGGGATACTATTTATACTGAAATCCCCGGCACCCCCAATGGGGGCCTCCCTCTTCCCCCCCATTCCCATTACTTTCATCTTGCAAAAATCTCATAAAATCAACCCTTTTTGCAATAACATGTCAAGAAAACGGTTAGTTTGACGTGTTCTGGGCTGTAAATCTTACCTCAAAGACTAATTTTAGAGACAGGACGAATATAACTAATACAAAAACACAATTCGACCACTAATCGTCGACTACAGGAACAATGAACTTTGGGTATAACGAATGGGAAAATTTTACCCCTGGACTTCCTTGTAAGCGTGTTCGACTGTATATTTATTGATTTTTACTGCAAGCATTCGTTAGTTATTCTGTGTATATTTGTGTATGTATGTGAGTATGCCTATGGACAAAATGACATGCTCACAGTGGTGAAGAAACGGAACTCCAATGGTATGGCCATGTCACCAGAGAATCAGGCCTTGCAAAGGCCATCCTGCAAAGCACGGTGCAAGGAGGCAGAAGAAGAGAGAGAGAGAAAAAGAGTTGGGAGGACAACATTCAAGAATGGACTGGCTTAACAATGAGCGAAGCCATGAGGGTTGCTGAGGACAGAGAAAGATGGAGTACGCTGGTTAAACGATCGTCTGTGATGCCCCAACGACCTTCGAGTTACAGGATGGGAAAGGATGTCTATGTATGTAGTGTGAGAAAGTGCGTATGTGAGTTGCTGTTGCTTTTGTGCCTTTAAATATTAGGAGTAAATTTGTTCACAAATAACATAAATAAACTACCTGTAATCAACTCTTTACTTCAATTAAAGTAAATGTTTTCATATATATATAGAAAAATTTCAGTCCAAGGCATCACAAAATCTAGAAACTAATATAAAGTCTACAAAGCAAGTGTACTGTAACAAAACAGGCAAACTATTATGCAATTATCTAATAAAGATGAATTAATCTGTACTACTATACCGCAAATAATTATTATTATTATTATAAATTTTAATGTATACAAAATGTGTGAAAAGAGAACAACTGGTCACTCAATAATGCTTGTAAAAGTAAAGATTGTGATGATAATAAAAATAACAGTAATAATAATGATAATAAGTGGATGCTATACTCACTCTTTACTCAATTAATATTGCTAAAAGATGGAAAGGAAATTAAATTTTATTGTTGGAATTTTGATCGACTGTGTCCAGTACCACACATTTTTACCCACAACACATACTTACACATTGCATGCTCACAAACACACACCTGTACACAAACACACATGCATGCAAACATAACCCCACGCAGGATACAAACCATACTGTATACACACGTCTCCTAGCAAACCCACCTACTGCCAAAGAGCATCCATCAACAGAGAGCGCTGAAAACCTGAATTTTCAACTTGCCAGGCTTGTGAGTTAGCCCAAATTACTAGCCCACCAGAATTCTCATTACGCAATTCAAATTAGCAAAGACCATCACAAAGGATTGCCCACCAGGCTTGACAATAAGGGCTATCGCTGACCTGCTACTTAAGAGATAAAGCTGAACACTAGCCTGTGAATCTACTATTGATGCAATTTCTATGATTTCTCATCTTGGTTACTCAAGTTGGGTGCATAAGGCTGTAATCTACTGCACTGTTATCGAGGATCCAACACAAACTGAACGGTCCGTGCCCAACAGCTGTTTGTCATACATTTCATTTGTGACTGGTTCCCACAAACTGAAACATTCAGCAATGAGACACATTCTCACGAATTGGATTGCTCGTCATCTTCCATTTTGCCCCTTGGATTGGAATCTTTATCAGTGGTGTCATCTCCTGCCACCTTGGAGTTCTTCTTCCGCACACGCTTCTTGACCGGCTCGCGACCACTTGTCTGCTGCGAGTGTAGTTCTTCAATGTGTTTCAGCTGCACAGACAAATATTTGAAATAATATGTGTGTGTGTGTATATATATATATATATACACACACACACACACACACACACACACACACACACACACACACACACACACAGGGTGTCCCCAAAAAATGTATACACATTTTAAATAACTGTAAACTTGGTGTTTATTATAATTTTATTATTTTGACCATGTAAAAATATTTACAAGTATAATATTATTGTGGGTTTTTTTCACTGCCTGTTCTCAAACTGACGTTCATTTTGATCTAGACACTGCTGACAACACGAAGCAATGGAATCGCACACATCATAAAACAATTCTCTTGGTATTTGGGCACATTCATGTTCAATGGCTTCTCTCAATTCAGCGACTGTTGCAGGTTTCATGGCGTAGACTTTGTCTTTTAGGTATCCCCATAACAAAAAAATCTAGTGGTGTAAGGTCTGATGAACGGGGAGGATATTCAAATTTACAAACAATTATTTTAAATGTGTATACATTTTTTGGGACACCCTGTATATATGTATAATTATACAAAATGGAAATACAACGCTTAAAGCCAAATTTTTACTGTACTGTACTATTGTATGCAACAACATATTCACCTAAATACAATAGGGCCATTTGTCGCAGGCTCAGGCAAAGATGTACTGAATAAACATTAAAGTTTGACATCTACTCCCACCAAGGTTCACAGGTTGGCGGGGAAAACCATCACAGTGAAGAGGGGAGAGCAGGGGAGGGGATGTAGGGGGTGGAAAGAGGGATGGACATAACACTGAACCACCACAGCAAGGATACTAAACTGGACAAAGTAAAAACGTTTACCCAGTGCACCACAGAATTCAAACCTGAGTCATGTGAAAGCTCTACCACTAATCTATGGAAAAGCGCTATGTAGGAACGATAAAATAAAATAAAAAATTATTGAATATTATTGTTATTAATATTATTCCATTTTCTTGGTGTAAATATAATTATAGCTGAAATAGAAACAAATTGATCATAGTATAGTAACATTTTGTTCTTAGAACATGTAACAGTTTAACATATTAGGTGTTTATCTGCAACAGTTTGGAGATTGTTACCTTTTTAAACAAAATGTCAATACTTACAAGAAATATAGGCCTATGGTGTTCTGAAAAAATGTTAATTTATTTGGGGGGAAAAGAGTTATGAGAACTTGACATAATGTGACCGTGGTTGTATACAGACACAAGCTCCACCATGAAAGACCTTCTCTTCTGCGTAAACATTGTATTTAGAAAGATGAAGGTGAACAACAAGAAGAAGACAGTAAATAATGCTAAAACTAACCAGGCATGGGTTCCTTCTCACAAGTAGTTTCACATCATCAGCATTTATCACAGACCTTTTGCCATGCCTGAAAAATCACACACCCACATTTTCCTTACTGGACTCAACAACAACAAAACAATAATTAACAAATTATACATGAAATTGAAAAATATTAAATAAATAAATAAATAAAAACTGAAATTGTAAGATTAAACCACATGAAATAATGGTTGGTATTAGAACAATTATTGCAAAGTTCTACAGCCTTTACTAGAATGTGTATAATGTGCAGCTATCCAATCAATTGGGCCTGTTGGGTCTGTTATATTCAAACTGCAGCTAATGAAGATCAAATCAGAGAGCCATTCTTCTCTCACTGTGGTCCCACATTCTGGAACACTCTCCTACGGAAACTGAGAAAAATTCTAAATAGACAAAGCAGATTGTTTCAGAATGTGCTTGAAGATCTATGCATCTTGATCCTCAGCTGAAACAAAGGAAATTGTGTGCCTACCACAACATTTTTTGACTCACATGCATAGCAATGCAAATCTGTCTATTGTATTCACCCAAAAAATGTTGTTCCAAATTTTTGCAAAACTATGCAAAGTGAGTACTAAATAGTCCCAAAATGGCATTTGTAAACAAAAAATGTGTCTGTCCACCTTCTATGTGCAAGACTTGCAAGTGGATTAATATCTCAGATTATTATAACTATCACAACCAAACTTGGTAAGATGGTGTATATCCATGAGATCTCATATGATCAGTGAATGAATTACTTCACTTCAAGGTCAACGGGTCAACAAATGTAAATTTAAAAAAATTAGAAGAAATGTTTTCACAAAATTTCACTTTTTCTAACTTTTAAGTGATTAATCTTGAATTTATTATTCTTTGAGGCATGATCTATATCAGTGGGACACACATACATTGCAAATGTGGTCAAATCCACTCCAAGATCAAGGCCACTGGAGTTATCCAAGTCGGTTCGTATAGATACTTTGAAGTAACCTTGACTCTAAACTATGACAGATATAAAGTCCAAACTTGTAGTATTTAGGTAAGATAGCTTGATCTTTCATATATGTTCTGTTTTTTGTGTTAGTCTTGAAGGTCAAGGTCATTTAAGCCTTGCAAAAACATTAAAAAATAGGTCATCGAACAATGGAATGGCTGTATATATATAGCCCATAGTATATAACAATGGGTTATTTGATAATACATGAGCATGAGAGGTCAAATGAAGGTCAAGGTCATCCTAAAGTGAAGGTCAATGAAGGTCAAGGTCATCCCAAGGTAACTTTTTGCTGTTGTTGCCTAATATAACTTCTGCTGTAGTTTATTTAATCGTACATGAGTGTAATTGGAGCCAGAAGCCAAGGTCATCTCAAGGTCTTTCCTGTCCCATCCAATCGTGTAACAGCAAAATCGTTGGGGCACCACAGATGATCGTTTAACGAGCGTACTCCATCTTACTCTGTCCTCAGTAACCCTCATGGCTTCGCTCAGTGTCAAGCCAGTCCATTCTCGAATGTTGTCTTCCCACCTCTTTTTCTGTCTCCCTCTTCTTCTGCCTCTTTGCACCATGCCTTGCAGGATAGTCTTTGCAAGGCCTGATGCTTTGGTGACGTGGCCATACCATATTGTTTCTTCACCACTGTGAGCATGTCATCGTGTTGTCCAATGGCTTGTGTGATGGTCTGTCGGACTTCGTCATTGGTGATGTGTTGGGTATGGGAAAAGCCCAGAAGTCTTCTGTGGCACCTCATTTCCATGCTTTGTATTCTTCATTGTAGATCTGCTGTGAGGGTCCATGTTTCGCAAGGGTATAGGAGGATGGAGATGACCAGGGAGCGCAGGAGCCTTACCTTGGAGTGTAGACTAATGGTCAAGGTCAAGTCAAGATCAAATTCGGTATTACTTTGCTGTTGCATTTTAATGTTCAATTTTGCTAGTTCCACATGGAGCATGTGAGTCATATGGGCGTTGCCCTTCTAGTTTATATGAGCATGCTGACAGTGTAGAGTTGTGCGCACTACAAGTCTGTACTTGTAGGGCTTTAAACTTTTATCAGTACAACTTATGTTAATCTGATGAATAAAATTTGATACAACAAGCTTTAAACTTTTACAATAAAAGGCTTAAAATAAACCAACTATCTAAGTTTTACCTGCATAAATGTGGGGTTATTACCTATTTTCCTTCTTCTTTTTTCTCTCTTTTATGGTTTACCCTACCTGTGTATTAGTTCACTATTCTATACACTTTCAATTTTATATAATAATAATAATAATGGTGAATGCGTGTGTGTATGTTTCAAGAGTTTGATCCTGTATTGGCCACAACCAGAATCAGCTCTTGAGCTGGAAATGTGCTATTATATATAGATATAGATATATATATGTTTATATATTTATTTATATATATATGAATGCTTAATTAAATAAATATATTTGTGCATATTTGTGTGTACATGTGTTTGCATGTTTGAGTGAGCATCTCTATGAGCATACATGTATCCGTGTGTGGGCGAGTGTGTGCGTATGTATCACTATGTATGTTTGTTGCAATAAAGTCTTAGAAATTGTGCGTGTATGTGTGTGCAACGCATGCAATGTTGTGTGTATGTGCCTTGCATACATTCAAGTATACACGAGTACAAACATGTGCGATGCAAGTGTTGTGCATTTTAGCTCAAGCTGTATACTTCACATGCATGCTTGCTCACTTTGCAAATAGCTCCAAATCCGTGGCAAAGCTCTCTGCCTGTTTCCACACTGTTTCAGCGATGACTGCCACTACTTGCTGACTGACCGACACGCCATACCTGTCTTCCGTTTCCTGGCAGATTTTCATTGTTGTGTAATGCATAGCTGCTTTCAGTCTCTGAAAATAAAGGCCACATGTGTAACAAAAATTTCACCATTCATGATTGGTCAATAGTATAGTAGTGGAGGTATGGCCCTCTTTATATATATAAATTTATAAGGTTGAGATCAAAATTGACACAAAAATGTAAAATATGTCTAATTCACTAACGTCTAAGAGAAGAATAATTATTTGATGAATACTTTTTGTGGCTAGCTCAATAGTTTGCCATGGAAGTTGATAATTTTGGCTTTTAGTCTGCCAGTGCCACTATATATCTGGATCTGGATAAGTAGTAGTAGTGCATGTAGTAGTAATTGATAAGTATGTTGCCAGCATCCATCAAATGGCATGGACACAACTAGCTCAGTTAGCCCATTAAAAAGTTTTGAAGAGATATAACTGAGATTAATATTATACTAGGCCTAAGAAAAATAAATATGTGTTGAGAAGTTAAGACTAAGAAACTTAGAAAGTCTATGAATTTTCAATTTTTACACATCTTTTTTCATGTAAAATCAGACTAATGCAAACACTGAAAAAGACATTTGCTTGTAACTTTAAATACTAAATATTATATATATATATATATATATATATATATATATATATATATATATATATATATATATATATGATGCTGTCTCAAAAGGTCAACCTAGGAATGTGGCATTGCAGCAAAAAATTGAAAAGTGACTGAGACTTGCAGTTTTGATGTTAATGTGTGGTCTTAATTCATAAAAATAACATTTTAAACAAAATGTCTTTTCTGTTTACAGAGATATGCTTGGTAATAGGGGTGAAGGTGGAATGTGTCGCGTGTGACAGTGGACAAAAGAAAATTTTTAATAAATTAAAGAAAATAACAGCTAAGCAATTTCCAAACACAGCCCAAGTAAGCATATTACTATTGAAGAAAAAGTATTAATTTACTTTTAGTATAAAGCATTTACCAGTACAAAATTTTGAAATTATAACTTTGTCCTGTCACACGCGACCAAACCATGAAGTTTATTTTGAAGTATATTTTTTCAAGAAAACAATCAAAACAACTTTAATAAATACCATCCATAGTTTATTTGCCAGTTTACATCTCAAGAAATAAGATATTTTACTATAAATGAATAAGTTCTATTTTAATAAGCATTTACCATCCATATAATGATATACTCTTTTTTTTTGTCTAAAGACAAAGTTGTCACAACCGACATGTCACATCCAATGAACACTGAAATCATAATTAACTAGTAGAATTTTTACAAATAAATTGAGTAGAAATAGAATACAAAAAAAGGTGAATGGCATATTTACTCATTTGCATTAGCACAAGAAAGATTTAAATAAACTCTGCAAAACAAAGCAGTCAAGGAATCACTTCGTCTTTTATCACTAAAAGTAAAAGTAAAAAAACGAAAGCAAATTTAAAAGCACATGTTTTCATCAGTGCATCAAGTGCGAAAAATGTAAAATAGCATCTGTAATTTAATTTTTAACATAGAATAAACCAGTTTATGTTAAGATAAAAATATTTTCTTACAATATTGATAGACTCTTTGATTGGTTGTAACATGTGGTCGGTCGTGACAAGGAAAAAACAACATCGATAGAGAAACACCAACCTGGTCTTTTCAAAGCATCCATCTTGGAATGAAAACTTTGGATCGGAAATCTCAAGAGACATTCGATGTAACTATTTCCGTGTAAAAAGGTACTAATCGTCATCAATTTGTTAAATTTTCGGATTGGAAATGATGGTTACCGAAACACAAAGGAATTACTTACGTTCAATTTACGATAAATTTACTATGAAAGAATTATTATTTTCCTACAAAAAAACATAAATTACTATTTAATTAGTGAGGATAAGTAATGTTTAATCTGTCAATGATTTTTTTTCTTATTTAATCAGCATGGATGTTTAGCTATCTAAGAAGAAAGGCAAGCAACGTTGAGACAAAGTACGTCACGACCGAACACGTCATTTTTACAAACCCCCTAAACATAAATAAAAATGTTTTGCAAAGCTGAAAGACATTTAAAGTTAAAAATTAACATTAATGCAACACATCAAACATAAAAAGTTCATTTGTTTCACTCAATTTTATTGAAAAGGAGATGGAGTTTTTTCAGGTCACACAGAATGTCACATTCGCGCCAACAAAATTTTGTCAATTTTTAGTGGAAAAATAGCAATAAAAAACTTCTTTCAACCTTTGTGTGTGTAATGTTGATATATATATATGTTAGTACCTAGTTATATTGCTTTTTTATAAATGCAAAGAAAAAGCTTTAATACATGACCGAAATACTTTTTTTTATGGTTCAAAGACTGCATGCTTCCTTTTGGTCACCTTTTGAGACAGCATCATATATATGTCATGTATTGAAACCACACACACTAGCAAGTGAAACTTGAACAAAGTATTGTCAGCTATATAGAAACGGGGAAAGACTTGTGAAAAGTGATCGCCCGTCAAATAAGAAGAGGTTGCAGCACGCCAGCAGCTTAACTATTGTATTGAACTAAACTAGTATTAGTAAAGTTAAAGTTTACAAGTTTACACATTTACAAAAACTAAACTATTAACTAGTGCTAAGTCAGCTTACAAAACTTCGCAAGGAAATTGAAAATGAAAGTAGAAAACACACCTGCCGCTCACTCAGCCTCTCATATTCCTCAACAATGCTTTGGTCTCCAGCTGTTGCCATCGCAGTTTGTTTTTCGAATAACGGAAAGAACTTGGAAACTCAGATTTTGTTTCTAGATAAACATCATAAAATGAAAACGGCGCGGCGCCTTCTAAAAAGAAAACTTCCGGTGGCCTTGAACTTCAATGCACATGCAAATCTCTCTTATTGCAAAAAAATATTTTCGGCGTTGGGCAAAATACTTACACACATAGATAAATAAAAATTGTTGTAATTACTATGTGTAATAATTACAAAAATCTAAATTAAATGCACACAGAAACAGTGTATAAATATTGTTTAAATATTTAATTATTATATTCAAATATATTGAGTTTGCACGCAGTTACCTCCCTTGCATACAGAAAAGCATTATTTGATGTCTGGAGCGGTGAATTTAATTTCGAGTGCGTATCATGAAGTAAAAAGGGTAATGATGTATTTTGTGCAGAGGTATTATATAGACTGAAACAGAGATAAACACTGAGATGTGTCATCGTTGAACAAACCAATGGGGAGATTCACTACTTTTTCCCGTTTCCAAATCCAAGCATTGAAAATGTGAAGCCTTCAGCTTTACTGTCAAAAGAAACAGTTCAAACACTGAAACTGACAGTGAAACTGAAAGCATCTAAAATTAAATTAATGATTACTTAAACATGCAGTTGTTCTGAGTACAGTATCACTGGGTACTTTTATTATGTTTAGGTGAAGCAAGGTCAGTGGCATCATGAAAGCACAGTGCTGCATTTGTTCAGACCTCTTTGTCAATAACAATGAGATCAACATTGCTGCTACCCCTTGTGGTCATGTGTTCCATGAGCACTGCCTGGCACGATGGCTGTTCAGCGCCAAGACGTGTCCTTCGTGCAGAAAGGTGGTCAATGGTAACGCCATCATTCCAAAACTTTTCTTTGATGTTGCTGATGACACTGAAGAAGCAGATCCTGACCAACTTTCAAATGAACTGCAGGTAAAGCACTGTTACTAATTATCTAATTCTAATAATCCAAATATTGATAATATAGTGAAGTCAACAAATCTTTATTCACCAGAATACAGTAAAAAAAAAATTGTGATTGTCACTTATAATATACAATAATGATAATCACATGCACACGCACACACACCATATATACACTATAAAGCGCACATATATTATAAAAATAATTAATGAAGAGGCCAGGCCTAAAATTAAGCCTCTATTTTACTACTACTTGCACTACTACTATACACACAACGGGCAGTATCACAGCAAAAGCAAAACAGATACACAGATATATACACACATTGACACAATAGAACATAATAAAATACATATTTCCATAAATTTACGAAACAAAGACTTGACATTTACATAAGAAAAAATAATTTTAATAAAATAATGCCTATGATGGTCATAATAAGTTAATTTTGACATGAAAATTATACTATAAAACTGGATGATAACATGTGCCTTAATCCTAAATAACTGGACACTGATAGATGAGTGAAAAGATGAACTTTGATTTTTGAAGTAAAGTCCATAGATGAAATCTTTACAGGAAATTGTTTGAAAATATATAGGGTTTCATTTTGAGCTTTCATTTCAGTTCATAGTGCAAGTGCCTGGGAATGTATGTGAGAGAGAGAATTTAAAGTCAGATCTACTTAGTGATTTTTTCATAAAGGCTATATGGAGTGTACATTGTGTTCAATTATTAATGATATTATTGCTTTATGATGACTACATTGCAGAACGTAAAGAGTCGACTTGCAGAGCTCAATCAGGAGAAGCTCAGTCAGGCAGCGAGGGAGACAGAGTTGAAAGAGGAAGTTTTAAAAAAAGATGATGAGCTGGAGACACTGCGAATCTTGCTACAACAGGAACAGGACAGAGTTACAGCGATGCACCGCTTGTTACGACAGCACGAAACTAAAGAGAAAGTCCATGAGGAAGAGAAAGCAAGCTTCGTGAAGGCCCAGAGAAAGCTGGCAGAACTGCGGCACATTGAAGCTCTCTTGCAAGGTTGGTTTGTTTTTGGCCCACATGTACAGCAATGTGAGTCTAAGTACTCACCTTCCACCATCCCCCTTCTCCAACCCCACAAAAAGTCTGCGCGAGATGAGTCCTAAATAGTCCAACAATGACATCTGGGTCTGTCTACAAAGCTGAGCACCGCGAGGGGTGCTGCTTTTCTAGATAATATTTATCACAACAAGCTGCTTATTTGCCTTTCCTTTTGCTATTATCTTATTTAAAAATGATCGGAGAGATAGTATTAATAATTTCAAGACGAAAATATCTATAGAACCTTTGTATTTGCTTTGTAAATGTCTGAAAGTGGCCTAAAATTTGACCTAATTTTGTGACATGAGAATGACCGGGTTTTCTTTGAAGTGTTTACATAAATAAAGATGTCATAGAACACGTAAAATTATTATAATCTAACTCATTAGTAATAGTTTAAACATGCACAATACTTACAAAAACAATTTGTTTTGTATTTTGTGTATTATAGCCGGAGTAAATTTGGATGTCGAACGTAACGCATGGTTTCCGAAACAGGCAGAATGTTTTCAAAAATTGATCTTTGTCTTAAGCGCAAGAATACATGTTTTTTTTAGAGTTGTCTTTCTTGGTGGTATGTTATGAATGAATTCCAATGTTTACAAATAACAATTTAGTCGTTATGTAAATGCTTTGATGGTCTGAAAAGCATCGGTTGACATCGTTTCCAGATTTTCGTGTTACGTTCGACTACACACAAATTTATTTTGCTTATTTCAAAGCATACCTAGTAGAACTATTTTAATGACGTAAAGTAGGCCTCATTAGCGGATTGATATATACACTCGTCCCTTCTCGCATGGTTTCATTTTATGCGGGGAATCTTTTTCATTGTGTGTGGTTTCCGAGTATCACGTAGTTGTTACGTTCGAAAACGCACGCAGTGTCACCAAGAAAACTGACTCTTTACGGTAAGATTCTTCATGTTTATATAATATTTTATGTTTATTTAGTTGTTAGGATAAGTTTAATTCGACTGTGGTGCCTATTTTAATGAAAATAGATCTCCGGCTAGTCTAACGTAATTAGAAGCCAAGAAACCATTATTTTTTTGCCGTTTCTTGTTCCGATGGATGATGAGATCCGTTCAAAATTTGTTAATGAATAAATAAAAATGCTCTTTGAAACAGCAGTGACAAGTAAACTTATTTAAATTTATTATTTGACTTGATTTGGATACGCTAAGTTTGATAAATATTATTTAGCCGAATATAATTTATCGTCAAGCTTAATTTGGTTTCCGTGTTACATTTGACATTATTTTTTAAAATAAGAACCAGATTTTTTTTAATAGAGACCTGTAAGATCTCACTTTTATTTTGTGATTATGTTATAATATTATACACAATTTGTATGTGCAGTAGCTGTTTCAGGTTGTTTCATTTTAAGTATAAAAGAACTTTTAACGATTAAAATTTGTAGAAAATTGATTGACTTGATAATGTATCAATAGATAAACTTCTTTACTAATGTAAACATTTCTTTTTAATCTTATATCTATTTGATAGCAAATCTCTTTATAAATAAAGATTCTTTGCCAACTTAATATATATATATTGTTGGTTTTTAAGTACTATTTGGTTTCCGTGTTACATTGGACATTTCGTTGAGTGTGTACACTAAAGGTCTGACTACATGCATATAAGGTCAAAACTTATCTTCTAACCTGCATGGCATGATCACACACATACATATCTTTCAAATAAACCACAAAATGTATGTATTTGACAACTTTTATTTTTGGGCACCCATGTCACAAAAAGTGAACCAACTTTGTAGACAGAGCCATCTATAGAAAAAAATGTCTGCCGTCTGTCTGTGCAAAACTTGCAAGTGGATGATCTCGGAACTTATTTCAGCTATCACAACCAAACTTGGTAAGATGATGTATACCCACGAGTCCTCATGACCAGTGATTCACTTCAAGGTCAAGGTCAAAGGATCAACAAATGTTAGTCAAAATTACAGTTTTTTTACAAAATTTCACTTTCCTTTTATACTTATATTTATAGGTTATTAATATTGAACTTATGATTCTTTAAGGCTTGATAGATGTCAATGAAACGCACATACTATACTAATTAAGGTAAGGTAAGTTTAGGCCTTGCAAAAACATTTTAAAAAAAAGGTCATCATACAATGGAATCATTGGAATGGGTGTTTATTTAGCCCATAGTAAGCAACAACATTGGGTCAGACATGCAAGAGAGGCCAGGTGAGGGTCAAGTAATCCCAAGGTCAATTTCACCGAAGGTCAAGGTCATCCCAAAGTCACCGTTTGGGGGGCTTAATGCAACTATTGCTGTACTTTATTTGATAATACATGAGTCTATTTGGAGCTGGAGGTCAAGGTCACCTCAGGGCCAAGACTCGGAGCATAGTAAAATTAAAGTAGGTAGTACTTTGCATTTTAAAGCCACCGTTTCATTTTGTTTTTTCTGGGTACTCATTTTTGTTAGATATTGTAAGTTCCATAAGGAGCATGTGCATGTGGAGTCATAAGGGCTTTACCGGGCTTCTAGTTTATTAGAGACTTGTTTCTTTCTTACAATCTCTCATACAGGCAGTGGTTGAAGGGTGGTTGATGGTCTGAAGTGCCCCCAAAAAAGATAATTTGATCCTGATGCACAGGCAGAACACCCAGGACTACTCCATCAGATGAGAATGTAAACTGAAGTCTAGTCTGAGCACATGGGCATTCCATCTCACTGACTTTTAAAGTTCCTGACTCTCATGTTCTAGATGGGTGAGTGGCAGCTTCATAGATACGCTCAGCAAGCACTAGGGACCTTCTCCCTCATCCCTGGTCACTCAGGGTTATGCTCAGCTTTCAGACAATGTGGCCAAGGCAGCATGTAGGGAGGCTTGAGTTTGATCTGTATATGGCCAGCAACTTGAGCAGCTCGCCAGCTGGAAAAGCGCCATATGATATAAGTATGATTAAAATTAAAATAAATATAATATATTAAAATTACTTGGTCAAAAGATTGACTGAGTTTATCAAAATTGAGGAAGGGGCATTTATGAAGGCCTCGTAGACAGATTACTCCCACAGTACTACTATTAATCCTAATATGCTAAGTTATTTTTTTCTAATATTTTGGTCATTGTTGAAAACAAAATTGCATGAATTTTGATCGTGTGTAAAAAGCTGCATAAGTTTATGTAATGATAGAGTTAAAACACTTCTTATTGTTGTTCTTATAGTGCTTTACCAGCGCACAGAGCTAACCGATATCGGATCTAACTCTGGCTCCCTAGGCGCCAACTTGTACCTAAATGCCATTAGTCTCAGGTGCTATGAAAAAATATTTCTATTTGGTAGTTTTTTAAAGTTTTCTTAACAGATACAGACAGTACAGTATTTAAAGTAATTAATAATACTCTGCGCACAATCCCATTATACTCAGAGTGAAATCATGATATATCAGTGGTATGGACAATACCCCAATATAGGAAAATTAAGTTAATTTGTGATTTCATTACAAAACAGGAGATTCAGAGTCCTGCGAAGAAATTGTACAGCAGTGTGGTGGTGGCGACCATAGCAGCACCCAACAGCTGGCCAAGTACACCGCCATTCTGAAGAGAGAGTATGAACAAGCTAAGGTGGACAAACGGCAGCTCAAGGAACAGGTATTACAGCTACTGATGTAAACGTATTGATGTACTGCAGGGTTCAGCCTGACACAAAAAAGCTATGGGCCATTGGGCCCCTCAGATCAAATTTCAATGGGCCATGATTTCAGCAGTAATTTATGTACATGTAAAAGATAACCTGGAGATATTATTACAGAAATTAAAACAAAATAGATTATTGTGAGTGTGCATGTGTTGTGAAGCATGTTTACCAACAAAACACTAACCAGAACAGGGATCAGTTTACTGTGCTTTTGAAGAGAATATAGCTCGTCGTTTTTCAGCACGCCACCTCTCTACAGCAGCTGTGAAGTTGAAATTCTTCAGTTCACCACCTTCTATTTTCACCCTCATTAATTGACAGTTTGTCCGGACTTAATCTGTTCCTGAGGGCAGTAAGAGCTAGATTTTGGACACTGAAGGTCCGCTCACAGTCACATGAATGCACAGGGTGTGTCAACACAATGCTGGCTAGCTGGATCAAGTTTGGGCATTCAAGTGACCCCTCTTGCTGGAGACAGGCTAGAGCTTCCCACAAGGAGTTCAGGGAGTGAACTGGGTAATGATTTGACTTCACAATGTTCTTGCACCTGTTCCACTCTTTCATTATGTCACCTGTTGTGCACTGGAGGAAATGAGCAGAAACATACTCAAACCCATCACTTCCAGAATGACTTCGAAGGGCAATGTAAAAATCTGCTAGTTCTTCAACTTCATCATTTCCCCAGGTCTCAAGGTCTTTGGAGGAGAGGAACTGCAATGGCTTCATGCCAAACACAGACATTCTGGCCACTTTCTCAGTGTCAGGAAACCTCTGTCTGAGATTGTCAATCATTGCCTGCAAGAAAGCATGTTTCACTGTCTCAAAGTGGTTGGCATTCTTGGCAACCTTGTGGTGACCCTTGAATATGCCATCCCTGAGGTCTTGTTGAAGAGTGTCTATGTGTCTGGGTTTTCCCAGATCATTGATATTGTCTCTCATTTTCTCTAGGTCAGTAATGCAGGTTTGAACATTCACCTTTACCACACTGATGTCAATGTTCTTCTGCTGAAAGAACAGAGAGAGAGCCATGATTGGCTGAAGCCAGTCCATCATAGCATAAGAGAGTCTGATGAACATCTCCTGGCCAATCTTTCTGCACAGTCCAACTGCTTTTGGGTCATGCTGCTTTCTACTGTCAAACGGTGTGATCAAACTGTCGAGAGTTTTGTACACAGTCTCAAGTGCTAGGAAGAAAGAGAGCCAACGAATGGCATGAACCTCCTTATACTTCAACACTGGGTCATCTAGAACTTTCTGAACTTCCTCAAGAGCATCACTCTTGGTGGGTGACTTATGAAAGTAGTAGTACACACTTGTGATAGTTTCACGAAAGGTCTTTACAGCAGCCACTTTTTCAGCTGCTTGTTCAGAGACAAGTGCTACTCTGTGTGCAGAGCAGTGTGTGTTGTCAATGTGAGCGTTGGCTTCCAAGAAATGCCCTGTCAGTCCAGTTTTTGTGCCTACCATAGCTGCTGCACCATCAGTGCCCAGTCCATACACCTTTGTCAGACTAATCCCTCTCTTGTCAAGCTCACTGTGAATCACATCAAACATGTCTTTGCCTGTTGCAGCACTAAGGCGAACAATGTACTTGGCTGAAGAGACAGTGGGTCTACAACCCGAACATTTATAGCAAGTTTATGGTGTACCACAATATCAGTAGACTCGTCCACAAACACTGTCACTACTGGTGACTGCCTAACTTTCTGGGATATCTCCTCATCAATGAGGTCAGATAGGACTGACAGGAACGAATCAGCAGAAGAGTTGCTAGTATAGTCAACATTGTCTTTACACTGTAAATGTTCAATGTTGGGAACACTCAGTTCACACAAGAAATTCATCAAAGACCGAAATTTTGTTATTGGGATGTTCTCCTTACAGAGCCAAAACATGCACTTGAAAGCAATAACAAGAGCTTGCTCCTGCTTAGTGAGTGCTGCCTGGGTGCAAGTTTTCATTCTTACTTTTTCTTTTGGAGCAGCAGAAAGTAGTTGGTGGTCGGACCCTTGAACGTGGCGAGTTAATGTTGAAGTTCGAAAATTGTCAGTGCCAATCGCCATCACATTCTTCTTGCTGTTCTTACGGCAAACCTCGCAAAACATTTAATTCTTGGAAATGTCATACCTGTGATGATTGATATTTTATTAGAGTCTCAAAGCACATGCCTTGTAGCAGCCCTGAAAATGAAAAAAAGGTCCCACTAGCCTTTGGCTAGTAACTTAAAAATTTTACTAGCCAAACTAAAAATTTTACTAGCCAAACTAAAAAAAAGTTAATTTTAGCGCACTCGCATTTGGCGACTAAAGTTTTTTTTTTAGTCGCCAATTTTATTTTTCACTAGCCATGGCGACTAAATTAGTCGCCATTTTCAGGCCTGTTGTAGAGACATTAAAATAAAAGAATAAAAAAGATCATATTAAAATACAATGTAAAAGAGAGTAAGTTACATTTACAACAATATATATACATATGTACAGTGATAATATTAGGATTAAACTTAAAGGGTTAAACTTATAAACTGCATTAATAACAATATAGTTTTAAAACGACTGCATTTAAAACAATATAGGTTTAAAGACAATTAGACTTAAATGGAGTTTATTAATTAATTAATTGGCTAAAGTTTTGCCAATTAATTTAGTAAATATTTTATAAAACTATTTCCATTATTAAAAGTAAATGAATAAAAAAAATAAAACAATAATAATAACAATAACAACAACAATAATAACAACAATAATAATAAATAAATAAATAAATAAAATTATTTTAAAAAAAACACATTCTCTGTCGTACCTAAGCCAAGGATACGTATGAAGCCACTTTTCCTGCCAGCATCGAGGTTGAACTGGTTCTTTGTTTTTTTCAGAACTTGAACACGAGCCCGTAGGCCTATCTGCGTCCGACACTTCGGTATTTTGACTTGACTCGGGGCTCACACAATCATCTTGCGTAGGATTAGCGGCGGTAGACTGTGGTTTAACAGCAGCAAACGATAGTCTAGACTGTCCTACCTCAAGTTTAGGTATGTTTGGAAGGGGGGGGGGGGGGGGGGGGGGGGGGGGGGGCATTTTCAAAGCGGCACAAAGAAAAACACAAAATCCTCCTTGCACGGACACAACATACGCGCAGACGATAGCAAATTCTGATTTGGAAGAATCGTACAACACTTCTTATTGGCTGAAAGATCAACATCCGGGCCCTCATAGCCAATTGCTGAACTTGCCTTAGCAAAAGCACGTTTGTCGCCTCCAATAGAGTGCACTGTTATTGTGGTGGCGCACTGGTACCAAAAATCGAAGCGCCATTCGGCCCCTGTCAAGAATTGTAGATGGGTCATTTTTAATTTTTATGCGTCAATGGCGCAGGGAGCGCTAGTAAACTGATCCCTGGTACTGTATACGTTTACCAATCAAGACCAATTATCCAGAGGTGCCAACCAGTACGGATTGACAGTATTTAATTCCGGCGAAGTAAATTAAATACGGAAATACGGTAGCTTTTATAAAAATACGGAGGAGAAGTTGTCGATCGTTTATCTTTGCCAGCGGTGCTTCTGTACCGGTTTGTGATCTCAGAATAGTACTGCTGCACTCACTGAATGTCGCTGTGTGCCTGCGGTATTTTCCGACACGCTTTTCGAGTCATGACTGTACCCTAATCAATCACGTGATGAAAGCCGAATCGAGCACGCGTGTGGTTCTTACCCAACCGCTAAACCCGAATCGAACACGTGATCCATTTGTCCAATGAATATATTCGTTCTTAGACTTTCGGGAACCCGTACAGGTCTATTTTTAGACTGACGTCAACTGGTGTTAGGGTAGGGTTTGGGTTAGGGTTAGGTTACCCTACCCAACCCTACCCTACCCTACCTCACCATACCCTTCCATAACCCTATCCTACCCTACCCCTACCCTAACCCTAGTCTAAAAATATATTTGTACGAGTTCCCTCCATAATAGTCTTCACCGCCTTTCAGAGTGTTTCAAAATCACGAAAATGGCAGGACGTGGTAGTCCCCAGAAAAAGAAAAGCTGCTAAGTCTGATGACGAAGCCGATTCCTCATCGAAGAAAACAAAGCCTGCAACTAAACAACTGCAAGGTGCCAACCAGTACGGATTGACCGTATTTAATTCCGGCGAAGTGAATTAAATACGGAATAGCTTTTATAAGAAAACGTGCTTCTGTATCGGTTTCTGGTCTCAGAATAGTACTCATGCACTCACTGAAAGTCGCTGTGTGCCTGCGGTATTTTCCGACAAGCTTTTCGAGTCATGACTGTACCCAAATCAATCTTGTGATGAAAGCCGAATCAAGCACGTGCGTGGTTCTTACCCAACCGCTAGACCAGAATCAAGCACGTGATCCATTTGTCTAATGAAAACACTCGTTCTTAGCCTTTCGGGGTGAAGACTATAATGGATGGAACTTGTACAGATCTATTTTTAGACTGACGTCAACTGGGGTTAGGGAAGGGTTACCTTCCCCTACCCAACCCAACCCAACCCTACCCTACCCTACCCTACCCTACCCTACCCTACCCTAACCCTAGTCTAAAAATAGACCTGTACGAGTTCCCTCCTTAATAGTCTTCACCGCCTTTCAGAGTGTTTCATTCAAAATCACGAAAATGGCAGGACGTGGTAGCCCCCCAAAAAGAAAACCTGCTAAGTCTGATGACGAAGCCTATTCCTCATCAAAGAAAACAAAGTCTGCAACTAAACGACTGCAAGATTTTCTGCATTCATACACAGAATCACATCCATGCATCATTGCGTCGAAACTGTCAACAAAGTACGCATGCTGTACTGTTTGTGGCTTCGATTTTTTTTTTTTATGTCGTGGTGGCTTTGACGATGTTGCCAGGCATGTTGCATCTGCTAGACACAATGCTTACTTACTGTCCAAGATCATACTGAGGATTCTCCTGATCCCTATGTCCAATTGTTCATGTGAAAGGGTCTTTTCTCTGGTTAGAAAAAATATAACTGACTTTAGAGAAACTATGAGAAGTAAGACACTGAATGCCATGCTGCAGTTAAATTCAAGAAATTCAAATATTGACTGCTACAAAACAAAACTCTCTCCAACACTTCTGAAAAAGGCAAATGCTAAGTCCTTGAAACAGTAGAACTGTTTTGTTGCTGACATTGCTTTTATTGGAAAGACTATCAGTATCATTCATTTTAAGTAAAACAAGGGTCGTGTTCAACAAGCTGATTTTTATGGTGATTTTAGAGTAAAATAAATGTGGTGTTCAACAAGCTGAATTTCAAGGTGATTTTAGAGGACTGAAAATATCCTTCTATTTCAGAGGTAAGCCTGTCGTTATAATGTCGTAGGCTGGGTTTGGCGAGAAAAAAAAATACTGACAAGTGTTAAAAAATACTGACAAACAGCTAGGTTTGAAAATACTAACAATAAGATTAAGGGGTTGGCACCTCTGCATACTATACTGACTAACTCGTGCAGTGTGTCGAGAGTTGGTGAATGTCTTTCTATTGCATCCAAACTAATTTTGGTAATTCTTTAGCGGTTGGATTGAGCAACGGAAGTCCACTTCATCATCGTTTAATATAATAACAATGTGAATTTTTGGGTAAGTCCCATGTTCGCCAAAAGTAAACAAAACCTTCAAATTGTGGTCTTTTAAGATTTTTGTTGTTTTTTGCAGCTGGAGCAGTTGAAGAAGCTGAGCTACACATCACAGAGAGACGCAGACCAGCTGAAGAGAGAGAATAAGAGCCTGCAGGAGCAGCTGGCTCACTCTGAGGAGGATCTCAAGCAGGCTGAAAAGACTGTCATCTCTCTCAAAGCCAAGCTCAGCAAGCTGAAGCGCAGCCGGGCACCTCAGGGTGAAAGTGCGGGCAGCTTCCTGGAAACACCCACAAGACAGGAAACATCAGATGGCGTATTCGCGGAGACGCCCAAACTCTCTGCCATCGGCAAGACTTTGAATCTGGACACAGTAACCCCCGTCATAAAGCGACCTCAAGGGTCAGGATTTATAGACCTGGACCAAACCCCCAGCAAGCTGGACCAATCTTTCGACCTATTTGAAGAGTCCCCTAGGACTCAGGTGCGCAAGGCATGCGAAGAAAACAACATCAAAGTGGTGAAGATTTCCTCGGCAGCTACGTCATCCAAAGCACAGAAACGAGTGAAGGTAGATGCTGATGACGTAGCCAACCTTTTCCCCTTGTCCTCTCTTAACATCATGAAGAAACGAGAACGAACAGGCCAGCTGCTGGGCAAAACACTGATCAGACAAGACTACAACGGCTTCGGGGGAACATCAAACTTCATCCAACCGCTGGGTGTGCCCAAATTCAGCGTCCCTAAAAGGACAAATACAAAGTGGAAAAAGACAAAAAGTGGGAAAGGAATTATAAAAGATCCCTCCCTGCCAACACTGGACAGTTTCATTGATCTTACGTGACCGGATTGTCTTGAAGCTGAAAACTTGGAGTTTGAAGTTTGACGCATATATGTCTCCCAACCTGTTTTAATTACTCAACAATGATTTTCAGTTTATATAGAAGCTCTTTTTTAAAATTTATGATTTATTATTTTGTAGTCAAAAATTGTCCTGTACTCAGCACTTTGAGTTCGTGGACACTTTCTGAAGGCCATGAGTGTGAAATTGCAGAAAAAAGTCAAATGTACTCATGATTGGATGCCAAGTAAAGCATTGTATACACCAGTGTTCTTGCTATACACTGTATTAGGATGTTTTGGGGAATTTTTCATAAAACCATTCGTACATTGCTATACACTGTATTAGGATGTTTTGGGGAACTTTTCATAAAACCATTCGTACATTGCTATACACTGTATTAGGATGTTTTGGGGAACTTTTTATAAAACCATTCGTACATTTCTAAAGTTCGGCAAACGATCCATTGTGGAGAAGTTAATTGTTGTCTGAACTGTTTGACTCGTGAGATAAATTGCATCGTCCCGGGAGAGGGAGGGAGGAAAGGGGGCGGGGCAATTTTTTTTTTCCCACATCACCTCTGAGGGATACTTCAAATGGAACGACTTAGATCTAAACCGTACAGAGTTGTTGCCTCCCTTTCGTGCTCTTTAGCGTCTTCACACGCCATAGTATGCTAAAACAAGATTAGATAATAGTTTTTCACAAGTTTAGATAATACTTTTTGTGTTAAATGTGTTTGTACATTTATTTCATTGTATGTATAAAATATTAAGTGTATCTATATAATTATATATATTAAGAATGAGCATATGTATCATTATTTGTTTGTGAGCCAACATATGTTATGTGAATCTTATGTGTCATTGCAAGAATCAGGCGTGTGTGTGTGGGTGCACGAGAGTGAGTTTCTGATTGTTATGCAACCGTTAAAATATGGTGTAGTTTGTAATTATAACCTCTACCTCATCACTTAGTTTAATGGATCCATTTTAATAGAACTTCTATTGTTGAATGTGATTGTTTGTTGTGTGTATGTAATGTGAATTTGCTAATGCTTCCACTGTAATTGCTAAGTTTGAGATGAATGAAATTGTATTGTATCTATTTTAATTATTGTTTAATTTGTTTAAAAAAATATGGTAGATTTCGTATTTGTTTAACTCATTAAAGTCGGGCCGTAAACGGTTTGACGGCACTCGGGGTGCCGCAGAGGAGCGTGCCGTAGTTCTGTTTACGTCGCGTGTTTACATTTTTTTAATAACAGAAAATGAGTACCAAGGGAACTAAGCAATACACATACTTGAAAGGGGTCTTTTTAAGAGTAGATTGCTTCCCTTTGACCATATTTTTGACAAAGTTTCTCTTGACATCTCGCGATTTTTCTAAACCTAGTTACATGCTTTGTTTACAAAATGGCTTCCCGTTTTTAACGCCGATTGTTCGGAAAATTTTGTTTTAGTTATGTGACAAATGCCTCATCAGATTGTGCTTTCATGATTATTTTTGTGTAAAATTCATTTCTACATTTTTTTACATCAAAAAAACAAGAGAATCAAATATTTTCATTAAAAAATGGGTGCAACATATAGATATAATGATATTGTGCTTCTTAGAAAAAAAGTTTTTTTTTTTGCAAAAGTGATGTGTTTTTGGTGCAAAATATTTTTTTTCTGGAGGATTATAGCAGATTGGTGGTAAGTGAAATTAAAAATACATACTTTAAGCTTTCATTTGCAATTTATTTTATGTTTCTATGTTGCCTAGTACATTTGGTGTGATTTTTTTAAAATAGCCTAAAATCCTGCGACTCTGGAATGATGCCGAGTCTGGCACTCTGCGACTTCAATGAGTTAATGTATTTTTGTTCAATGTTCACTGTAGATGATTTTAATTTTATTGGGCCGTCAATTTTTTAAAATTTTTATAACCAGGTTTTGATTGTCTGCCAGATGAATAATAGAACCAGTAAATGATCATGACAGTGTGTATTGTATCTAGAGAAAGAAAGAGCAAAATTATTTTATAATTTATTTTAATTAAGTAAAATGAACAGGACATGCGCTTGAAAAATAGTACCACTTACAAGATAACGTTAAGAGTTAAATATATAAATTAATAAAGAACCAGGTGACAAAAATCAAAACTTACTAACATCAAACACAGTGCTAATAACACAATGACAATGTCTTGCTGACAACAAATACTTAGTAGTACTAGCAATAGATTAAAAACTAACTAACATCAATCACAGTGCTAACTAATAACACAATGACAATGTCATGCTAACAACAAATACTAGTACTAGCAATAGAATAATAGACTATCATTGTATCAGTATTGAGTAGGCCTAATAGTACTACTCTACTTTAGTAGTTGCACTATTACAGTACTGAATCCCCCCATGGGGCTGCCGGGGGTTTCAATATAAATAGTATCCCCACTTTCTGGAAATTTAGTGCTTTAAATTCCCACTGTCGCTTTCTTTCTCCTTTGTTCTTTCTCATTCCTACTCTGTTCTATCAATCTACTATACTATCTTCTTCTTTGCTAGACAAGTCATCTACCTTTTTTTATTGAAAACTCTTACGGGACAATACTCCTCATTTGTGACCCGTCATAACAAAGGGGTACCAAAGGTGATATTTTTAGGTTTAGAGTTATATATATTTTCTGAAACTAAACGAAAATACCTTTATTTTAATATATGACCCATAGATCCAGGTTAAAAACTCAAGAAGTTATTCCACTTTAAAGGCACAAGGTGTAAGAAAGCTTTTTTTGAGAAAATGGCCGCCAAAATCGGACACCCTATAAAGCAACATTTTCCTTAGTTACCATAGTTCATTTTTATTAGAAATCACACAAACACTTTAAAAACATCAGATCTATCAATACAGAGAAAGGGTTTGTCAAGATAATATGATGACTGATGTTTATTAAAAAATATCGTAAACAGCATTGTTTTAGACATTATTTGCAATAATTACCGCTAAGTACATGCAATTAATGACATTATTTTCATATTTACAGCTTAAAATATGGCTTAATATTTTGATAGGAGACAGATAAATGCCTACGCGAACAAAAATGCAAACAAGTCAAACTGACCCAGATTGACCCAAACTACCTTTATCGGGCCCTAGCACAGAATCACAGATGCCGGCTTTGGTACACGTTCGGGAAATCGGGTCACATTTGTGTGTGAGGTCTGTTGGATCAGCTTGGGAATATTGGATGCTTTCTGCCAAATGGTCGGAAGAGTCCGCTGGACCTAAAACAATAATCATGTAATGTAATGCCAAATGTTCACTGGGGCTTCCTATGATGTTATTTATTTGGCAATGTAGGCATTTTATATGTGTTTTGTTCATATTGTATAATGATGTTTGTATTCTATTTTGTTTTTGTAAACGGGGTTCCATAAATTAGAGTATAGCCTCAGCGTCCCCTGCGTGGGATGTCTTTATTGTAAAGTGACTGGCTGGTAGATTGCCTTCAGTGTTACCACTATGGTTGTTTCGGCAGATCTTTTATGCGGATCAGGGGTGAGTCCTCTTTCACTTCTCTGGTCCTGATTTGGCTCGGAAGAGTCCGCTGGACCTAAAGCAATAACCATGTAATGTACAGTACTGAATAAACAAATAATATTACATTAATACTAATAAATAATTATAATGCTTTACCTTAGCCTACGCCTACTAATAGTATTATAATTAACTTAGTATTATGATTAAAAGGATGTGCATGTTCAACTTTGGGCTAGATATTTTATATTATATGTTGCAGTATAGATGTACTCAGTGAACCACTCTTCTTCATATGAAAAATAAGTGGGAAAAAAGACACAATTGACAATACTTATAACAAAGCAATTCACAGTGCATAGATTATAAAGCTGACTGAAGTGATGAAGGCAGTAGGGTAGGGCAAATGTCGCACCAACTAGCATTGAGCAGTGAGGGTTTCATCGTAAGCTTGCCTTGACTCAGGTTCAATGAGTATATATAATTATATAGATATCCATAATATTTGTATACATACAATGATACAAATGTACAAACACATTTAACAGAAAAACTATTATCTAAGCTTGCGAAAAACTATTATCTAAGCTTGCTTTAGCAAACTTTGGCATGTGAAGACACAGAAGAGCACAAAAGGGAGGTAGCAACTCTGTATTGTTTAGGTCTGAAGTTGTTCCATTTAAGGTATCCCCAAGACGTGATGTGGGAAAAAAATATCGCGTCCAGTGGATATAACACTGCTGTTTTAGTCAATACATGTACTGAATAGCGAGTTACAGCAGGGCAATATGAATTTGAGAAGGAAGATAGAATTATAAGGCAGCTCTGTTACTTGTAGACATGCAAAATGAGCTTGCGAGTGAGGTGGACAATTAATTTTGTAGCAGATGTTAAGTTTTAGAATTTTTGTTTAATGTTTACTGACATTTTGTCTGATGATTTCATGATGTTGTTGAATTTACAGACATATCTGGAATCTTGGGGGAATCAGAACAAGCCAAATGCCAATCTGTCTGTCGGTCTGTTGGAAGCCATATGTCAAGAACCATTAAACAGATGTTGACCAAACTTCATAGGGGCATTACATCTATGTTAGTGGCCTGACTCCTGTGTCACCATGTTTGCTCTACCAAAAACTCCCCCGTTGGGGTGCCGGGGGTTTCAGTATAAATAGTATCCCCACTTTCTGGAAATTTAGTGCTTTAAATTCCCACTGTCGCTGTCTTTCTCATTCGTTCTTTCTCATTCCTGCTCTGCTCTATCAATCTGCTATACTCGGACATGCCTACCCGTACGGAATTTCCGTATTTTTTCCGGAAATTTGAAAAACTCGGCAAGCGCTATGGAAAATACGGATATTTGTTTTACGGTACGGAAATTTAAAAAAAATGATAAAGAAAAAAAAATCGAAATCGTTGGCCTGTGGTAATGCACCGCATGACCTTTTTCCGAAGGTTTAATGCCGCAATGCGCAGTCGCAGTGGAGACCTATGACATCGAAGTTTCCGGTAGAGGCACCGAAGTTTGTCGAACCCGTTTTTGCACAGTCGCAGTAAAGATCGGTGCTCGTGAGACAGAATTTAAAACATGGCGTTCAAACGAATGGCTAAGCAAAGTGATTGTGAATCTGAATCTTCAAAAAAAAACGCGCAAGGGGCAGACATTTCTTGCCTCATATTCGGAAAAGTGTCCTTTCGTTGGCCTACACCATGGACCCAGTCGCTTGTCATCACTCTTCCCAAAAAAGGTAACCTTCAGGAGTGTGAAAATTACCGCACCATCAGCCTCATCAGCCATCCCAGCAAGGTCCTCCTGAAAATAATACTCAACAGGTTGAAACCACAAGCTGAACAAATCATAGCTGAAGAACAAGCAGGATTCATGGCAGGGCGAAGTACCACTGAACAGATTTTCAACCTCAGAATAATCTGTGAGAAATACCTACAGCACCAACAACATCTATATCATGTGTTCATAGACTTCAAGAAGGCATTTGACCGAGTCTGGCATGCAGCTCTATGGGCAACCATGAAAGTGTACAACATCAGCCCTAAAATTATAGAAGTCATCAAAAGCCTGTATGACAAGGCTACCAGTGCAGTCCTCCATAACAGCGTCATCGGGAACTGGTTCAGAACAACAATCGGTGTGCGTCAAGGATGCCTACTCTCTCCAACACTCTTCAACATCTTCCTAGAGCGCATCATGTCAGATGCTCTTGCAGATCACGAAGGCACAGTCAGCATAGGGGGCAGAGCAATCTCCAATCTTCGTTTTGCGGATGATATTGATGGATTGGCTGGAGAGGAACAAGAACTTGAACAGCTTGTACAGAGGCTTGACACCACCTCCAGAGCTTATGGAATGGAAATAAGTGCGGAGAAGACCAAAATGATGACCAACAACACCAATGGCATCAACACGGACATCAAAGTACAAGGCCAATCCCTCAACACAGTGCACAGCTTCAAATATTTAGGAGCCATTGTGTCAGACAATGGGTCTCGACAGGAAGTCCTCTCCAGGATCGCACAAACAACTGCTGCCCTGACAAGGTTGAAGCCCATTTGGAAAGACAGAACCATCAGTCTACATTCCAAAGTAAGACTGCTGCGCTCTCTGGTCATCTCCATCTTCCTATATGCTTGCGAAGCATGGACCCTCACAGCAGATCTCCAACGAAGAATACAAAGCATGGAGATGAGGTGCTACAGAAGACTTCTGTGCATTTCCTATACCCAACACATCACCAACGTTGAAGTCCGACAGACCATCACACAAGCCATTGGACAACACGATGACCTGCTCACAGTGGTGAAGAAACGGAAACTCCGATGGTATGGCCACGTCACCAGATCATCAGGCCTTGCAAAGACCATTCTGCAAGGCACAGTGCAAGGAGGTAGAAGAAGGGGGAGACCGAAAAAGAGGTGGGAGGACAACATTCGAGAATGGACTGGTTTGACACTGAGCGAAGCCATGAGGGCTGCTGAGGACAGAGAAAGATGGAGTATGCTGGTTAAGCGATCATCTGTGGTGCCCCTACGACCTTCGGGTTATGGGACAGGATAGGATAGGATAGGTCCTTTCGTTATTCGCAGCAGCACTGACTCAAAAGTACGATTTGTGCCAACCAGTTTGGCATCTCCGCCGGTGATATGAATGACAACAAGCGGCACGCGGAAGGCCCACAGTATATGAAGAATTACGAGGCTTTGGAGAAGAAAAAGAACATTGTGGCAGCAAATCAATCTATCACTGGATTCTTCGCATAATATCAAAAAGGATGAGTGCAAAAACAATAGGTAGTAAAAGTAAATACGGAAATCGTAATAGTAATACTGAAATTTGAAAAAGCTGATACGGAAACTTCAAATTGAGGGTAGGCATGTCTGCTATACTATCTTCTTCTTCGCTAGACCAGTCACCTACCCTTTTTTTCTTGAAAACTCTTCCAGGACAAGACTCCTTATTTCAGGGTGGAGAATTCTCCGCGAATCCGAGGATTTCCGCGGAAAGCATTTGCATTTCCGAGAAAAAAATATTGAGTTCCGAGTGTGAGAAGCTGAGGGCTACCCTTTACTGGGCATAGCGGCCAAAAGCGGCCGAAGGTCTAAACAGGCAAAACGTCCAAAAGCGTCCGTATCAACCATGTGGTTATATTCTCGCGTTGTTTGAAAGATTGCGAGACTTCCGGCAATTGACTTCCGGTTAAATTCTGTTGTGAAAACATTCGACTGCATTTCCACAAGTTTTCTCTGTGATGCGTTCGTTTTTTCGATTTTTTTTTTCAAATTTTCTTGTGTGTGTGTTTAAAATGGATGGTTTGGATTCTTCGACTGATGAAGGGGAGTTTACAGGCTTCCATTTATCAGACATTAAAGTGAGAGAAATGGACTTGGAGTCGGAGGAAGAGATCGGTACGGAATACTGACATTAGACTGATTAGTCATTAGACAATTAGTGTCAGTAGTGTGCATGCACGATCTTTCAGACTGGCATGAAAGTGAAGAAGAGGAGGGGGCTTGTTTGGACTTTTTAAAACTTTTTTTTTATTGTATACACATGGAGTAATCAAAAACAAGACATGACAAGAGAAGTATAAAAAGGTAGATAATCAAAAGAGATTTATTTCTGTTCATTTTGCATTTTATTTCATTTAAATATATACACTAGTCACTAATACCCAAGATGTAGTGTTTTTACTAACGTACCCCTAAATATCTCTAAAATTATAAAAATTCTTGCCTGTTTACAGCTAAAAAATAGACAAACGTGTGCCCAGTAAAATTTGAAATGTGGAGTTTGTGTGTAACAGTGGTGGACCTCAAACTTTGTTAGGCCTACAAATCAAGATTCTTAACTTTTTTGAAAGACATGTGCATAAAACATTCTTTTTTTTTTTGGTTGTTGTTGTTTCTATTCATGTTTACTTTGTGCTTTTTGCTTTCAGGAGAGGCCCTAAATTACTTTCAAAATAGCATAAATTCATTTTCTTCCAGGGGGCGAATACCGGGGCTTGGCCCCGGGGCCCCGGCCTGATTTCAGAGATTTCTTGATTCAGTTGTTCTCCACCCTGTTATTTGTGTTTGAGAATATAGGCATTTTATATGTATGTGTTTTGTTGATGATTTATAATGATGTTTGTATTCTATTTTGTTTTTGTAACCGGGGGTTCTCACTGCGGCAACAGTACCCCCGTTGGAGTGCCGGGGGTTTTCAGTATAAATAGTATCCCCACTTTATGGAAATTTAGTGCTTTAAATTCCCACTGTCGCTGTCTTCCTCATTTACTCTTTCCTATTCTTGCTCTGTCCTTCACTCTGCTATACTATCTTCTTCTTCGCTAGATCAATGACCTACCTTTTTTCTTGGAAACTCTTCCTGGACAAGACTCCTTGTTTGTGTATGAGGTCTGTTGGTTCAGCTTGGGAGTGTTGGACGCTTTCTGCCGGGTGGTCACTAGGGCTTCCTATGAATGTACTATTTAGCACTATAGGCATTTTATATGTATGTGTTTGGTTGATGATTTATAATGATGTTTGTATTCTATTTTGTTTTTGTAACCGGGGTGTTCGCGTAGTTGAGGTCAACCCTCAGCCGTCCCCCGCGTGGGATGTCTTTATTGTAAAGTGACTGGCCGGTGGAGGGCATTCAATTTTCCCACTGGGGTTGTTTCAGCAGATCTTTTATGCGGATCGGGGGTTGTCCGGTCCTGATTTGGCTCGGAAGAGTCCGCTGGACCTATAGCAACAATAAATCAATCAATCAAACCGGGGGTTCGAGTAGTTGGGGTAAAGCCTCAGCCGTCCCCTGCATGGGATGTCTTTATTGTAAAGTGACTGGCCGGTGGAGGGCATTCAGTTTTCCCACTAGGGTTGTTTCAGCAGATCTTTTATGCGGATCGGGGGTTGTCCGGTCCTGATTTGGCTCGGAAGAGTCCGCTGGACATAAAGCAACAATCAATCAATCAATCAATTTGTGTTTGAGGTCTGTTGGTTCAGCTTGGGAATATTGGACACTTTCTGCCAGGTGGTCACTAGGGCTTCCTATGATGTTATTATTTAGCAATGTAGGCATTTTATATGTATGTGTTTTGTTGATAATTTATAATGATGTTTGTATTCTATTTTGTTTTTGTAAACGGGGATTCGATAAATTAGAATATAGCCTCAGCGCCCCCTGCGTGGGATGTCTTTATTGTAAAGTGACTGGCTGGTGGAGAGCTTTCAGTTTTACCACTAGGGTTGTTTCAGCAGATCTTTTAGGTTGTCCGGTCCTGATTTGGCTCGGAAGAGTATGCTGGACCTAAAGCAATAATCATGTAATGTAATGTAATCTACCAAAAACGTCTGAAAGGTCACTTTGTTGCTAAACATGTTTTGCTCAATATCTGAAAAAAAAAACACCGGCTAAAGCTATTTTGTTGAGTTTTGGTGTACAAATGCATTGAATCATGGTCCAGTCCTTCAGTAGAGTCTGGTTGTTGTTCAGTTGGTCAGTCTGTCACTCAGAATTTCACTTTTTCATTGAAAACACACTTTTTGCCTTATCTCAAGAATAACTGAACCAAAATTCATCATTTGTACTTTTTGGAAATGTTAACTACTGCTAAGCATGTTAGATCATTCATATTTGTTCTTTCTCAAAAGTGTCCTCCACCATTTTGTAAATACGTTTTGTGCTGCAATGTAAAGATTGTCTGAGCTGAATGGGCTTGCAGGTAATTCAGATAGTGGCCTATCATTCAATGTTTTCTTTTTGCTTCATTAGAATAAAACAGTCACCACACTGCCAAGAAAATTAACAATTTTGAAAATATTATTTTTTTAATTGTGTTTGTGTGTGTGTGTGTGTAAATTATACATATGAGTTGCTTGCCATCTTGTTCTGTTTTGGTTATGCGGATCAGGGGTTGTCCGGTCCTGATTTGGCTCGGAAGAGTCCGGTGGACCTAAAGCAATAATAATGTAATGTAATGTAATGTTCTGTTTTGGTGTAAATGTGGCATAGATAATGAATAAATTAAAATTAAAATAATGCCAGAGTGAGAGAGAGAGAGAGTTATATGGTAGAAAAATGCGGACAGAGGTACATGCAACGATACTGTATTGTTTTGTTTTGGTTACTTTGAATTTTTGAATAGTAATTTACAGTAATGAGTTGCAGTTATTTGCAGTACATGAGTAACATAAGTGAATGATTTGTCTGTTGAGTGTGAATGTAGGTACTGTTGATCTATTTCCCGAGTTAAAGCTGTTTGATGTGTTCTATCCTATCCTATCCTATCCTATCCTGTTACTGGGGCACCACAGTACAGATGATCGTTTAACCAGCATACTCCATCTTTCTCTGTCCTCAGCAACCCTGATGGCTTCGCTCAGTGTCAAACCAGTCCATTCTCAAATGTTGTTCTCCCACCTCTTTTTCGGTCTCCATCTTCTTCTACATCCTTGCACTGTGTCTTGCAGGATAGTCTTGTATTTGCAAGGCCTGACGATCTGGTGACGTGGCCGTACTGTCGGAGTTTCCATTTCTTCACCACTGTGAGCAGGTCATCGTGTTGTCCAATGGCTTGTGTGATGGTCTGTCGGACTTCGTCGTTTGTGATGTGCTGGGTATAGGAAATGCCCAGAAGTCTTCTGTAGCACCTCATCTCCATGCTTTGTATTCTTCATTGTAGGTCTACTGGAGGGTCCATGTTTTGCAAGCATATAGGAAGATGGAGATGACCAGAGAGCGCAGCAGTCTTACTTTGGAATGTAGACTGATGGTTCTGTCTTTCCAAATGGGCTTCATCCTTGTCAGGGCCGAAGTTGTTTGTGCGATCCTGGAGAGGACTTCCTGTTGGGACTCATTGTCTGATACAGTAGTTGTTCCTAAATATTTGAAGTTATATGCATGGTGTTGAGGGATTGGCCTTGGACTTTGATGTCCATGTTGATGCCATTGGTGTTGTTGGTCATCGTTTTGGTCTTCTGGGCACTTATTTCCATTCTAAAGGCTCTGGAGGTGGTGTCAAGGCTCTGTACTAGCTATTAATGTTCTTGTTTCTCTGCAGCCAATCATCAATGTCATCCGCAAAATGGAGGTTGGAGATTGCTCTACCCACTATGCTGACTGTGCCTTCATGATCTGCTAGAGCATGTGACATGATGCACTCCAGAAAGATTTTGAAGAATGTTGGAGAGAGTATGCATTCTTGGCATTCAGAACAACAATTAAATAACAGCAATGACAAAAAAAGAAGTGCCTGAGAGAGAGAGAGAGAGAGAGAGAGAGAGAGAGAGAGAGAGAGAGAGAGAGAGAGAGAGAGAGAGAGAGAGAGAGAGAGAGAGAGAACGATAAAGAATTATAGGGAAGAAAAATTTGGTCTAAGTTATACAAAGATTCAATATTGCTTTGTTTTGCTTGCTTTATATTTGTGATAGGTTTTGCCAGTTTGCATGGACAGATTAAGTTTATCTGTTGTCTATAACCCCCGTTGGGGTGCCGGGGGTTTCAGTATAAATAGTATCCCCACTTTCTGGAAATTTAGTGCTTTAAATTCCCACTGTCGCTGTCTTTCTCATTTGCTCTTTCTCATTCCTGCTCTGTTCTATCAATCTGCTATACTATCGTCTTCTTCGCTAGACCAGTCTCCTACCTTTTTTCTTGAAAACTTTTCCGGGACAAGACTCCTTGTTTGTGTATGAGGTCTGTTGGATCAGCTTGGGAATGCTGGACGCTTTCTGCCAGGTGGTCACTAGGGCTTTCTATGATGTTATTATTTAGCAATGTAAGCATTTTATATGTATGTGTTTTGTTGACAATTTATAATGATGTTTGTATTCTATTTTGTTTTTGTAAACAAGGGTTCAGTAAGTTGGGGTGAAGCCTCAGCCGTCCCCTGCGTGTGATGTCTTTATTGTAAAGTGACTGGCTGGTGGAGGGCATTCATTTTTCCCACTAGGGTTGTTTTAGCAGATCTTTTATGCAGATTGGGGGTTGTCCGGTCCTGATTTGGCTCGGAAGAGTCCGCTGGACCTAAAGCAACAATTACGTAATGTAATGTAATGTAATCTGTTGTCTATAGAATATGAATGTGAACTAAAAAAATAAGATGTCAATAATAGATTTGTGTGCTTGGAAATTTATCATTATTTTAATAGTTGATTTTGTGAACTAATAAATAATATGTGACTATGCAAGTAACTCCCAGACTTGTTTCAATATTTGCCAGGAGTTGGGATTATTGGTGTGCTGCTTCTAATGATAATTTTGATTCTCTCCCTTTGTCTAATATAAAAAATTTTAAAAAACGTGTACAGATTCTCTGCCGTGCATCTCTCTTTGTTTGGCTTGTACAGTGTTATGTGCATGCACATTTCTTTATTGCTAAATCCGTACAGAGAACTGAAATGCAATCTGTGGTTCAAACAATACAGTAGCAACCCAGCACCAGATAGCAACTGTCAGAACATATCAGAACACTAAATTCGACCAGACTGCAGTGAAGAAGCTAGAGAAGATCAAGCAGGATTCAAGTCATCCACTGCATGATGCTGTCTCTGCCTGCATTTCAAGACGCGGCTCAGGGTGTATGCTGTCAATACGGTGTAAAACATGTTGCTTTAGAGACTCTTTCCTTCCAACAGCAATCCGCATTTTCAACAATAGAGGACGATGAGACTCAGGATAGTTGATGGTTGTAACCCAGGGTGGGTGGCAGTGAATGGGTTAACTGAATATTATCATTATTAATCACCAGGTAGAAGGATTAGCTTGGATACAAAAGGAGTTGGCCTGAAAGGCCCAGCGTCCTCGTTATCATCATCATCATTATCACCGTCC
Organism: Oncomelania hupensis; assembly: GCA_036898135.1. Taxonomy (NCBI): domain Eukaryota; kingdom Metazoa; phylum Mollusca; class Gastropoda; order Littorinimorpha; family Pomatiopsidae; genus Oncomelania; species Oncomelania hupensis. Next base: position 27,011,092 of record CM072524.1, read on the forward strand.
CCATTGTCATCATTATCTTTATCTATTTAAAAAAAAACACTATCACAAAAAACAAACAAACTATTAATTTGCAACAGTTATTTGTAACAAATTTGTGTAAATTTATGTTCCGGATGCTGCTATTTTCTGATTCAAATTGAAATTCTTAACCTGAAACATATCTGTTGTTTATTTCTATATCGTGCTTGTTAGGACATTGTTAAGAGAAATATAAAATGGTCTTTCAACCTTGGCAGCCTCATCTTCATCCTCATCCTCCTCATCACCATCATCATCATCATTATTATCCTCATGAGCATCAACACTAGTAGGAATTACCATTATTGTATATCTCAACATAAATCTTCATCGTCTCATCGTTATTGTCCCTACCATCATCACTGTCGTCGTCATCATCATCATCACTAACCACTATTACTGATGAACTTGTTTGTTTGCAAATAATTCAAATCAGCCTGTGCAATGTGCTATGATTACCTTCTCTTATTGTTGTCATTCTCATCACTGCTGTCAATGTGAACATCGTACTTACATACCATCACCATCACCATCTTGAACTGCCATTATTATGGTTGGTATTGCACTCATGCTGATGAGTCTTAACTATCAAGACCTGTGATAATGATCGTTAGATTGGATGCAATATCATTTTATATGTTTTAATCAGACTGTGATTATTGTTATTAACAGTAGTGGTGGTGTGTATATATGTGTGTGCATGTGTATGCCTTTGTAGGAGGTAACTTTTAACTTCTGGTGTATGTGTGTATATGTGTGTGTGGGGGAGGTGGGGTGTTCATTGCTATGGGTTAGAATGTAGGATGCATGACTTTTATAATTTGATAAGCTACATTTATGTTATGTACAACTGCTTCTCTGTTGCTTGTGGTGTGTTTGTTTTAATCCCTGATGTCTTTTGTTTCTTATTGCTTTTAGGCCGTTGTATTGATGAAGTGTACGCCGCTCACACATTTTCTTGTGTTTTCATGGGGACAATAAAGATTCTGATTCTGATTCTGATTCTGTTGCCCCCTGAAAAAAATAAGCTTACAACAATTAAAAAAACCAACTTCTTGGAAATTATATTTATTTTTTTAAATTAATTAATTCCTTAGTTTTTGTGTCTATTAATAGCAAGGGCTGGCCAACATTCTGGAGCTGAAATTAGCTGCTACCAAAGCCGGTAAGAGACGGAAATTGCTGGTAAGGGTTTTCGTTTTAGGTTCATAAAACATACCATGCCCTACCCCAGACACCGAAGACGCACACTTCAAGCCGCGTGGTTCACTCAGAACTAGAATCAAAGATCACACGGCTATGCTGTTAAAACAAGGGAAATCACTACCTGTCAGAACCAAAATTAAAAATTCAAACTTTAGCAGTTGGTTTGAGCAACGAAAGCCTGCTTTATCATTGTTTAATGTAATAACAATGCGAATTTTAATGTAAATCCGTTTTCACCAAAAGTAAACAAACCTTCGAATCTAGGTCCTTTAAGTTGGTCCTCATAAAAGCTTTGTTACGTGTTATTATTATTATTATTATTATTATTATTATTATTATTATTACTATTATTATTTTTATTATTATTATTATTATTATTATTATTTCTTTCATCCGTATGGTCTATCTTAACAGGAAGGTTCGTGGAAGGTTTTTGAATGTCCACAAACCTTCCAGTTAAGATAGACCATTATTAGGCTTAGGGCTTACCTGACAGTCTTTTATAAAAATTAAAATTTTAAAAAAGTAGCCGACTAACCGTGGGACATTCACTGAAAATAAAATATGTTTTGGGTGGATATAAGCATCAATACCATTCCAATTTTTTGCCGATCCGAGTGACAAAATCACGATGACTTTACATTATTTATTTATTTTTAAACATTTTCTTTAAACTTTGTTTGTAATGAGAGTTTACAGAATGGCGCGTCATTGACATTGAGATCAGCCTGCAGGGTTCCAAAAAGTCTGACCAACTGTATTTGGCCACCGTGCCAAAGAGAAAATTCACTCTCTTTCTCAAACTCACTTCTCTAGCTTCACAAACGGCTCTGTCAGAGCTAATGACAAAAGTGGGTCCCGCATTTGTAATCCCTTTCCGCAAAATATCTATGCCCGTCATGCTTATCCCGGCCACCGACCACAAGCGAGTCAGCATTACGAGATGCTTTACTCGAGGGTAGCCGCCAACCAGTTGCGTCGGGAGGGACCAACATACTGGGACTGATGTCCCCAAAAATTCGCCTTGATTGCAAGGGGTGTAGTCGCCGAAGAGTTGCTTCGTGAGCTAACAACAGACATGTAACAGGCCGGTTTAACCCCCTGGGTATAGATAAGCCCAGGCCTAACCCTAATCCTAACCCTAAACCTAACACTCCAGGTTTTGGCAATGCCAGTTTATACGGGAAGGGAGGGGGGGAGGTAATATTCTGGATTAGACTTTTTTATACGGGGGTATAGTCTGGGCTAGGCCAGTTTATAAGCGGGTATACTCCACTGTCCAGGCTGGGTATAATCTGGCATGCTGTAACGTGCCGAAACTGCCCCACATTACTAGTTTTACTCCTGGGAGTAGTTTCAGTCCAGACCCAGATTAATTCCACAGGAGTTAGTCTGGTCATGCCCCAGAATTACCCCCTTTCTGTTCCAAATCAAATACATGGAGTTACTCGGGGAATGAAGATTACATAGGGACGGTCAAAGTCATGAACTGGACTGATTCTCTATGTGTGCGAGAACAGCCCCCAGGGAGTTACTTTGGCATTGGAAAATTTTGTACCAGAAAAAATACGAGGAGTTAAACTGGGTCAGTGCCAAAACAGCTACATTTTCACTGTAGAGTAAATCTGACACAGTAACAGATGCACTGCACTCTAAGGGAGTTATTTTGGGACAATTTTAATTGTAGCAAAACAACTCCTGGGGAATCACATTGGAACAGGTGGGGAGTCAGATTGGATCAGGTCTAGACTGGCCCCCCTCCCCCCTCCCCATCTGGTTAGCAATGGTTATAGGTTATAGGTTAGCAAGAGGAGAGCCAATACAGGACATGTCCAGAACAGTCCCTAAACAAACATAGTCATAAAACACTAAGGGGAGTTAATTGGAGCAGGTCCAGAACAGCCACTATGGGTATACACTTTTAACCACTACAGCCCTTGCCCCGGGGAGTTATACTGGAACAAGTCCGGTACAGCCCCCAAGAAACGTATAAAACACAAAAGGGGAGTTAAACTGGGACAGGTCCAGAACAACCCACCCCCCTTTTAAACATAACTATTAACCTCACTATATGAGAGTTAAACTGGAACAGGTCCAGGTCAGTCTCCAAGCACACTTAAACCCCCACATTAAATACACAAAAGGGGAGTGAAACTGAGACAGCCCCTCCCCACAACAAACAAAGCGCAAAAGGGGAGTTAGCCTGGTACAGGTCAAGCACAGCCTCCTTAAACAAAACTATCAACCTAAAGTGAGTGAAACCACAAATTTTCTATTAACAATACGCCCTTCTCCAAGGGAGTTAAACAGGGACAGTTTCAGAGCAGTCAGCCCGCTCGCGCCCCCAACACACTCATACAAAATCGAAGGGGATTTTAACTGCCACAGGTCCCGAACAACCCCAACCTCAATACACTAATAAAACACAGAAAGAGAGTTAATAGATAAGATAAGATAAGATAAGACAACTTTATTATCTTTTACAAGAAATTAAATTGTGGTGTACAATTACAATCAACAAGGAATAAACATCACAATAATAATAACAACAATCATAATGACAATGAGGATAAAACTGCACAGTCACACATGATTATGCATGCTAACATTAAACGACAGCAAATGTTAAATGAAATTATTTTGGGCAAACACACTCACTCACTCACACACACACACACGCGCACATGTCATTTATTAAGTAATGAGACAGCCTTTGGGATAAAACTGTTTTTCGTTCTGAGAGTTCTGACCCTTGGTGTTTGGTAGCGCCTTCCAGAAGGCAGGAGCTGGAAGTGGTGCGCAAGCACGTGAGTGCTATCCAGCACAAAGCAACTGGCTTTCCGCACAACACGCCTTTCATACAACACCCGCAGACTCTCTTGTTTCACTCCCACAACCTTCCCACAGACTTTCACCACTCGATCCAGCACACTTTTGTTTTTTACACACAAACTATATACCAGCATAATCTGGAACAGGTCAAGAACAGTCCATCCACCCACCCACCCAACCCACCCTCCAACGCACTCATAAAATACAAAAGAACACACAAGGGGAGTTATGCTGAAACAACCCTTCCCACCGCTCACCCGCCTCCCCTCACCACTACCCTCCGCCCCCAAACACACTCATAAAACACGGAAGGGGAGTTATAAACTGGGATAACCTCGTGGCATAGTGGAATAGTCACCGGTATTTTCTATGCCGAAGGTCGCGGTTTCGATTCCCGCAAGGAGGGAACGTATGTGACACAGGTACGAGACTATGGAGGTCACCGAGGGTTTCCTCCCTCCATTCAATAATGGTATTGGTTGCAGTCAATATAAAAATTTCTTAAATGAAAATTCGATTTCCTTTTCGTCTTCTAATAGCGATCTCCCTGCTTTTACACCACATGTTTGAGTGATAAATGTGTGTTGTTGTTGTTTTTGTTGTTGTTGTTGTTGTTGTTGTTGTTGTTGTTGTTGTTGTTGTGTGTGTGTGTGTGTGTGTGTGTGTGTGTGTGTGTGTGTGTGTGTGTGTGTGTGTGTGAGTGAAACATGTGAGCGCGTATGTTGGTACAGATCGCCGAACTTTGAGCCTGATTCGCCAGGGGAGTTAAACTGGGACAGGCCCAGAACAGAACTCCAATGCAATCATAAAACACAGAAGGGGAGTTAAACTGGAACAGGTTGAGAACAGCCCTCACCCCATCACACTCGTAATACACAGAAGTGGAGTTAAAGTGCGCAAGTGGATTTCTGTGGCTACCTTGCAAAAGTCCGAATGTAGTCTGGTGTGCTTTCCTTGCTTTATTGCAATTAAACTTTTGATTTTATTTGTAGTAGTGCAGATGTACTGCTGTGATAGCTTAGCTTCAGTGCAGCTGCACATCCGTGGATTCTGTATCTTAGTGCAACTAGACTATGTAGATTCGTTGAGTTAGCCCCAAAAGTCCTAAGGGACTCCAGACGCACTATAGGAAAACCATATCCTGCGTAAGGTTAACTACTCAAAGGTTAAAAAGTATGACAACAGTCTACGGATTTCGTTCTCTAGAGCACTTTTCGTATTTGGTGGTAATAGACTACAACAATAGTACCGAGGATTTAATCACAGTTACTAAGCATTGGTAATGTTTCATCCAATCAGAAACAGCTTCCATGCATTGTTGTTTTCATGTAGCCTACTGGTGGGACTCATATCTTGGTTAATATTAAGCATTGTAAGACAAAGAACACACACACACACGCACACACACACACACACACACATGCATACACACAGAAATATCTACACATATCCACAAACGCATACACACACAACCACGTACACAGGCACTGTAAAGAGAAAGAGAGAGAGAGAGAGGGGGAGAGAGAGAGAGAGAGAGAGAGAGAGAGAGAGAGAGAGAGAGAGAGAGAGAGAGAGAGAGAGAGTAGAGATTAGTATACATACCTGTCAAGCTCTTATGGACTGTTACCATAAGATTTTGCTTCCCATACCATAAGTTTGAACAAAATACCATAAGAAATGTGTGAAAATTCATGGATTGTAACGTTCACGAACCTTAGCGACATATCTATCTATCTATCTATCTATCTATCGCGAGCGTTGTGGCCAAGTGGGCTAAGGCGTGACTAACTTGCATTGTCCACAGGCCAGAAACCAATGGCGCCTGACAGGTGTGGGTTCGATCCAGCATCTGGGCGTTATGTTTCTCCGAACATTATTTACTTTCGACTCGGGCAACGTCTCGGGGGTTTTCTCCGGGTACTCCGGTTTGCTCCCCCAGCAAAATTTCAAAATCACAACTAATGTTAGGTAGGTTGGGTTTGGGCGCGCCACAGGCTGCGACTACGCTTTCCCCAGGGCGGCCCAGAATTTCCCTATGAAAAAAGGGGCAATAAGGGAAATAAAATGTAAAAAAAATCTCTCTCTCTATATATATATATATATTTTAACCACAATTAAAAAAAACACATAAGATCTTCACCTTATGCCATAAGATTTGAAAATCAGCAAAATTCCATAAGAATTATGACAAAAGCATAAGACTTGAAAGGTATGAGTAGGCTTATATATGTAGTTTAGACTAAAAAGCCACACATACACACATACACACACTCACAAACACACAAACACACACATACCCACCCCTACACATACACTCTCCCACCCACCACAACACGCACACATTACCAACAGTACATTTGCCCCAGATGTGTGGAGCTCAGTTCATGAGGACTCTTAGTACTTCTAAGTATAACGCTATACCGCTATAAAAAGTTTCCAGTGTCAGATTTTGCGAACCTTCTGTTGTGCTGGATACCATAAAATCATGATTGCCCTCATTTTTATAGCAGCGGTTCTCTGTTCCGTAAGTTTTATTGTTGATCAATGATTGAATGTTTGAATTACCACTACTTATTTATAAATCGGTTGAGATTTTAAAGTAATTATATCATCCATTAAATAATTCGTTTACACATTTCGATTGTCATTGAATACTTGTCTACGACGAAACTAAGTGACCATGATGTTGTTAATGATGATGATGATGATGTTGATGACGTTGGTGGTGCTGGTGCTGGTGGTGATACTTTTAATGATTATGGCGACTGCGACGCTGATGTTGATGATGATGATGATGATGATGATGATGATGATGATGATGATGATGATGATGATGATGATGATGATGATGATCTTGTCATTTCATATGTAACAGGCCTACGGCAACCCCGTTGGAGATGACTTCTATGATCAGAGTGGAAATTATGAATTCATTTTCCACAAAGAGCACGTAAGTATAGGCTTAACGTTTTTTTTTTTAAATTGAATAGTGATAATAATAAATAAATAAATAATCAAAAAAATAAATACATTAAAAAATAATAATAATAATAATAGTAATAATAATAATAATAATAATAATAATAATAATAATAATAATAATAATAATAATTCTTGTTTAATTCCAGCATTTTCTACATTTTCTAGTATAATTGCGACGTATGTCTATTTATAGTCTAATTCTTATGTTGCCTTTTCTGGTCCAAGTGTAACGTGTTATTATTTCTAGTCCCATTCCAACGTTTTGCTATTTCTGGTCCATTTCCAGTGTGTTTTTTACATTTCTGGTCCAATTCTTATGTTGTTATTTCTAGTCCAGTTCTCTTTTTCTCCTAATTACAGTGTGTTTATATATTTTGTGAAGTTTTTATTTTGCTATATCTGGTTCAATTCGTATGTTGCTATTTCTGGTCCAATTCCAACGTGTTACTAATTATAGCCCAATTCTTATGTTGTCATTTCCAGTCCAGTTTTTATGTTGCTGTTTCAGGTCCAATTCTTATATAGTAAGTTATTTCTAGTCCATTTCTTATGTTTTGCTATTCCAGGTCCTATTCGTCTGTGGTCAGTTTTGGTTCAGCTCTGATGTTGTTGCTTTTTTTTGTCCAATCTAAAGCTGCTATAAACCTATGGTCCATTTGCAACGTGTTGCTATTGCTGATCCAATTCTTATGTTGTTATTTTTGTCCAATGTTTATGTTGCTATTTTGCAGTCGTTGTTGCTCGTGATTCACGACAATAAATGCTACTACATTCCTGTGAAAGCGGACATTGACTACGAATCCCTCTCTATTGAACACAGACTGCAGAGTGAGGTAGTGAAACTTTTATTTATTGATTTATTTTTTTCATTCATTCAGTCACTTTCGTTTTGATTAATTAAATAATTTAATAATTAGCCCAATTTAGGATGATAATGGTGTTGCAGTTGCTATTGTTATTGTTGTAATTGGGGTCGTTGATGATGATAATTTTTTAGTTGTTGTTGTTATTTGTTGATGCTGATGATGGTAATAATGATGATCATGATGACGACGACGACGACCATTATGACGATGATGATAATGATGATGATGATGATGATGATGATGATGATTAAAAAAAATATAAAAAAAAATAAATAATAATAATAATAATAATAATAATAATAATAATAATTCATTTGCTGCTGCTGCTGCTACTGCTGCTGCTGCTGCAGGTGACGTGACGAATGGCCCCCATTAGGACGATGATAATGACAACAACGAAAACAAGATGAAGATGACAACAACCACGACGATATGTACAGATTCTGTCCTAACTGTAACCGCCCTCATTCTGGCTATTTAACAGGATGCGATCAAACATATGTTGGGCACGGAGAACTACAAAGTCCACGACATGTCCATGGGGGAGGCCAGGGAACATTTTGAAGATCTGCTGGCTGACTTCCGTTGTCTCAACCACGACCTCTACCTCGTCTACGCTCGTGGTGAGTCGTCTTTTGGTTTAGAGAATAAAAACCGAGGTCTAGCTTGTACGTGCACACATTCCATCGCACGGATTTCTAGTATCTTGACATGACGCTGATCCCGTGCCAGTCGGGTAAGTGCCAAATTCGCAACATCAAAAACACCCTTAATGTGGAAACGCAGAGACTGGGAGTATTCCTTCTCGTCTCGTCTTGGGTGGTGATGCTCTGCGTCAGCTGCGCTTTCGATGATAATCAGACAACCCAAAGTGTGCACGCATGGGAGACGAATGTTGGGCAAAAACAAAAATATCCCGACCGACCCTAATTTTTTGGCCCGACCCTAAACTGTTTTGGGGGATCGTTTGTGAAAAAATTAAACAAAGCCATAAAAATAACACTCAGTGTGGAAAAGGTTGAAAAAAAAAGATTAAACAGGAGATGCCGACCTACCGACCCTATTTTTTCCTATGTTAACGTAAACAGACATATTGGGAAATAGGTAGGGGGGGGGGGGAGGGGCCTTATCCAAAATCCAAATAAAAACAAAAATTCGAAGTCGTCGTGTTTATTATCCTTCGTTGTTGCCATTGTCACTGAGGTACTTTCAGTGTCTGTAGGTATCAGTTGCATCCCTACCGCTGGCACGCAAGCCTCGGACCTGGACAAAGATTTGTCTCCCTTTTTATTAAGACACCTTTTTAGACAGTGTACCACCTCCTCAGATTCAGCAATACGGGTAAAAGAAACAAAACAAAAAAACCTCGGTGATTCTATTCAAGCTTCAGCAGACAGACTCACTCACGTGCATAAATAATGCTAACAATATGCTGTGAACAAGCTTCGGGTGTGGAAAGTTTGTATGCGCTATATAAATTATATTTCATTCATTCAACAGTTCGCGTGTTTCATTGGATAAAGGCATGAAGCTTGCAGCAAGCGTGCGTCATGAGATGCTTGGATTTCATCTCGATCGATCAATACTGTATATTTTGAGTTTGAATTTTGGATTTTAAACAAGAGAGTACTTCGCTTATATATTAATGTGGAGGTGGGATGGTAGGTTAATTTAATTTCCTTTTTTGTTTCGTTTCGTTTCGTTTGGATAGATTAACGTCCCCGGACACATAAGCATATAGGGGACTTGGATGTAAGAAGTCCAGTTGTTGTAAGAAGTCGTGATGGCTGAAGATAGGTCGAATATAGTGGAGCGCAAGGTGCCGCTGCGACATCCAGAAGGAGTAAAATGATGAATCAGAAGGGTACGGCAACATAATCTGGGAGGATCAAGGGTGCCGCAAGGCGCAATGGTAGTCCAGGAAGGATAGGAATGGTCAGGAGGGCAACAGGCCATGGAGGGGGTAAGCAGGTATTTAGTAAATAAGACAAAAGAATTTTTATATGAGGACAGACCAGGTCTGTCGAATACTGGGTAACAGTATCGGGTCTGCAGATACAAAAAGACAAAAATCTTATAAAATGCCCTAGGGCTGATCATGAAAAATAGACTATTAATAAACTCATAGGAAGATTCTGTTATAAAATCGTATGTACATCATTATAATATAAAAAGGCAAGTAGGTAAAAAGGTAGTAAAAGTTAAAAAGCAAAAATGTGAATAATAATATCAGCGTTCCGAGTACAGGATACTAATGTCTCCTACTACAGTGCTTGCCACCCCTGGGCTCGGCCACTGGGGGGCTAAACTCGCAGATAATCACCTCCATAGATTTGAGGGATCGTTCGTTTATCAAGTTGTTTAGGGCCGAAACACCTGGTTGTAACGTCTCTCTGAGTACTTCGGCAAGGGCGGGGCCCCTAGCACGGATATAATCTTCCATGGTACTCTCAACCCGCTTTAAGAACTCCTGAGCGGGAAGGCCGCAACGTCTCGTAAATCCCGCCACGGCCACCTGCTCGACCGGAGGATCCGAGCTCGGCGGGGTCTGAGTAACCCCATCGCACACTGGCTTCGCGGGCGGGGTAACTATCCCGATCTCTGTTTGAATACCAACCTCAACCTCAGGAGAGGGAGGGCACGGAGATGGTGGGTTCCGCGTGGTTAGGCTGTGAAAAATGTCCACCAGCCCAGCAACGGTCTGAGCAAGGTTCGTAACCAGCGTCTCGAGCTTCTGAATAGCCGCCCAAGGGTCGCCATACGAGGAATCAGACCGTACTTGCGCATCGGAGGGACCTTGGGTCCCATCAACGGATGGAGGAGGGTCCCCACCTAAAAGATGTGGAGCGACGGCCATGACACCGGTGACGGGAGGGGCAGACTTCGGAGCATCCCAAGCAGGTCGAATCAGAGCCGGCGGCCGCGCGGGGTCCGCTGCAATCTGTTGTCGTGCGAGGCCGAGGGCTTGAGCACGAGGCATATAGGTAGCGGCCCTGATACGGTTCGCATAAATGCGCTCCTTCAGGGCAAGACAGTTATTATTTGTAGCAGAATGGTCGTCCAAACAATTAGGGCAAGATCTCTTCTTCGCCTTACATTGAGCCCCCGAATGGCCACTACGGCCACACGAGGGGCATATCGGTTTGGATTTACAAACCTTTCTGATATGATCAAATTTGTGGCACTGATGGCAGCGAACCACCGCAGCGGCAAACGGTCGAACGACGTGCTCGCGCTTATTAATCAAAAGCGTAGAGGGCAAACAGTGCTCCTCTACCGAAACCTTGATCGATGTGGACACCCGCCCATCGGCACAGACCAATCGCTTGACCTTTTTCACCGCACACGGCTGCCAAGTGCCGTCAGCGGATACTGAGCCTTGGCATCTGGCCAAGATATCTTCCTCCGAAACATTTATTGGGATGTCACGCACCGCACCCTCAACAAGCGGACTAGGCAGCGAGCACTCCACCACAGTCTGTTCAATTTCGCGACAAGCGAGCAGTTTTCGCTGTTGGGAGCAAGAAATGCACCCAGCTCTCACCGAGAGGTCTAACTCGGTCAACTGGGCCGAACATAGCCTGCAAGATGTCAACGATCTTCCAACCGATCGACTTTAATTTTGCGGGACCCGCGTCGCCAGGGGCACGGAGTACAACCGGGAAACGGCGCAAACCCTGATTCGGCAAGGGAAGTGTAATAGCCGGCTCCCTAGCTCTAGTTTTAAATGTATGCTTGGCTGTGACCGTAGCCCAACCGTGTGCAGGATCATCCCCGGTACCAGTCGGGGAGGGTGGAGGGTTTTGCACCAAGTGCGCCACCTCCACCAGAAGGCCTAACGGGGCCAACAGGATCGACATCCGGGACCAGGCCCGGTGAAGAAGCCTTCCCATCGGCAGCAACGTCACTCATCTCCTCTGACGAAGATGACTCAGAAAGAGTTTCAAAGACTCTCTTTCGCGATGGGGTCGCAGGCTGTTCACCAGCAAGCGCGACCAGGTCGCGCACCGGGGGAACCAAATGAGGTTCTACGAAAACCTCACAGACTGCGTCGATTCGGCTTCTCACCAGCGGAGAATTCCTGCGCTCGGAACGCTTCTTACCCATAGTAGGTTAAAAGGCAAAAGACAAGCAGACCCGATTCACTAAAAATCCAATTCAGGACCTAAGAAGCATTATAAAATACAAGCCAACACTAGACGGCTCAGTTAGATAAAAGATCGACGGGAGATGAAATAATCAGGCCCTATAAAAACGCCAATAAGGCTTAACAACAACAACAAAGGGGAATTTACAAAAACAGCAAGTCCAGGACTCGCTAAAAGTTACATAAAAAAACCACTAGGAGGGGAAACAGCACAGCTGGCTATATATCCCACTCCTATGGGGTGAGACACAAGGTCTCAGGCGGGCAGAATAAAAAAATATAATTACTAAAGGTAAGAGAGGACCTGGTATCAGCAGGGGAAGAAGTAGGACTGTGGCAAACAGTGGCAAACTGGAGGAGACTCCTCTCTGTGTTACCCGCAGCGTTGGCAGGTTAGGTGCCCTCGAGCGCTGAGCAGTCTGCAAAGCATAACTTGTTTGGCGGCGGTAAAGGTTCCGCAGGTAAAGGTTCCGCAGACGATGCAATCAGCGATGGCAACTTGGTGCTCTCAAGCGCTGAGCAGTCTGCAAAGCATAACCTGTTAGCGGCGGTAAAGGTTCCGCAGGCAAGGTACCGCAGACGAAGAAATCCCCTCGTAATGAAGCTTTAGGAATCCAGTCCCCTCAGATGAAAACGTCCGTTCTATTCAAACGTCACCTTCTTACACCCTGACATGTGATTTTTGGATAACATATTTTATAGCTTTCCAAAAATGTTCTGGGACATAGGAATGCAATATTCGCGAAAATCGGAACAAGAAAACAACAACAGCAACAAAATCAACCAAACATGAAAATAATTGGAATTAATCTTTAACGCCAATTTGGGTTCCACAGAAACCACTACTACTGCACCGATGACAACGGCAGCTTCTGGTCAAGATCACGGTCATCATGGAGGCACGATCCACCCACCAATCATCACGACACCAAGCATATGGGATATATTCGCATTCGGGGCTGGGGCAGTGGCTGTGGCTGGGGCTGGGGCAGCGGCTGGGGCAGTTGCGGGGTCCATTTTCTGTCCCTTTTTAATTTGCACTTGGGTGGGAAAGTAATAGATTTGCACACCAACAATATACATATATTATTTTTTTTTAATTTTTGAAACTTTATTGGGTTTAAAAAAAAAAGAGGAATGGACACAATGAAAAGATAATTCTTCAGTATTTTGATTGCTTGGTTGTATTTTGTGATAACCTGCTGGTATTTTTTAAATTCAGTTTGTTTTTTAAGTGTGCTTTTTGTTTTGTTGTAGCTTCCGCGATGACAAGTATACAATTCTGTATAAAATATTTTGGTAATAAAGTATTTGACTATAAATCTCCGAGTTCGTTGTACCATTTTACAGAGTGAATATATCACAGAATAAATCATATTTACGAAATCTAATTGGGTGTTCCAGGGTATACAAAACGCCTTTTGCTCTATAACTCAAGAACGGCCGAATCTATTTTGATAACAAGACATGAAGTTCACTAACGGGAAGTTAGGTTCACTAATAGGAAAAACGTTTTTATTTAACGAGAAGTGAAGGTAAATGACAGGAAGTGAAGTTTAAAAACATGGTGCCCCTTACTTACGTGATCTTGATAATCACAAGGGTTTTGATAAAACTGATCAGCAAGGCCTGTTGGAAACGCGTCTAAAATTCACGAATTTAGTTTGGTCGTGTCATTTTAAACTGGAAAGAATCCAAATTACATCTATTGTCACTTCATGATTGGGTATTTGTGTATGCATTTTGTATTTCTTTCATAATTTTGATGAGTGAATAAATTATTTATTTATTTATTTATTTATTTATTTATTTATTTATTTATTTATTTATTTATTTATTTATTTATTTATTTGTGTATTTATTTATTCATTTAGTTATTTATTTATATGTGTTTGTAACTTTCTCTCTAGCGTCGATAGAGGGAAAGTCTAATTTGAATTAAATAATTAATATTGTTGTCAGAAACAGCAGCCAGCTTACTACAACACTCTACATAATATTAATAATAATAATATTATTAAATAATAATAATAATAATAATAATAATAATAATAATAATAATAATAATAATAATAATAATAATAATAATAACAATAATAATAACAATAACAATAATAATAATAATAATAATAATAATAATAATAATAATAATAATAATAATAATAATAATAATAATAATAATAATAATAATAAACAACCAACCGCTTTAGCTCAAGTGGTCCGGGTTCGAATCCCGTGGTGGGCGAAATAAAAAGTGGCTATTTTCAGTGTCCAATTTAGCAGTATGATTGCTCTACTGGTTCAGTGTTACTTAATGTCCCTACCCCTTCTTCAGTGGAATGGTTATCCCTGTCAGTGGTGGGTGTAAAGGTTAAACCTCAATGTTCATTCAGTAATAATAATAATAATAATAATAATAATAATAATAATAATAATAATAATAAGTAGTAGTAGTAGTAGTAGTAGTAATAGTAGTAGTAGTAGTAGTAGTAGTAGTAGTAGTAGTAGTAGTAGTAGTAGTAGTAGTACATTACATTACATTACATTATTGTTGCTATAGGTCCAGCGGACTCTTCCGAGCCAAAGCAGGACCGGACAACCCCCGATCCGCATAAAAGATCTGCTGAAACAACCCTAGTGGGAAAACTGAATGCCCTCTACCAGCCAGTCACTTTACAATAAAGACATCCCACGCAGGGGACGGCTGAGGCTTCACCCCAACTTATCGAACCCCCGTTTACAAAAACAAAATAGAATACAAACATCAGTATAAATTATCAACAAAACACATACATATAAAATGCCTACATTGCTAAATAATAACATCATAGGAAGCCCTAGTGACCACCTGGCAGAAAGCGTCCAATATTCCCAAGCTGATCCAACAGACCTCATACACAAACAAGGAGTCTTGTCCCGGAAAAGTTTTCAAGAAAAAAGGTAGGAGACTGGTCTAGCGAAGAAGACGATAGTATAGCAGATTGCTAGAACAGAGCAGGAATGAGAAAGAGCAAATGAGAGAGACAGCGACAGTGGGAATTTAAAGCACTAAATTTCCAGAAAGTGGGGATACTATTTACACGGAAACCCCCGGCACCCCAACGGGGGTAGTAGTAGTAGTAGTAGTAGTAGTAGTAGTAGTAGTAGTAGTAGTAGTAGTAGTAGTAGTAGTAGTAGTAGTAGTAGTAGTAGTAGTAGTAGTAGTAGTAGTAGAAATAAACAAATAATAATTAAATAAATTAATTAATTAAGAAGAAAAATCGAAAGATGTTTGTCCAAAACAAGAATGAATATAATAAAGCGCCTAGAGCAGCTGTTTCAGATTAAGAACTATCTATAGTAATAACGACGGTATTTTTATGGCGCTTTTTTCTTGAAAAATTCGCTCACAGCGATTTCCCAGAATAACAGCTACTGTTTTCAAAGCAGTGCGTGCGTGTGCGTGTGCGTGCGTGTGCGTGCGTGTGCGTGTGCGTGTGTGTGTGTTTGTGTATGTATGTGTGTTTGTGTGTGTGTGTTTTACATGTGGTAACATAATGTAATGATGATCACGAATAATGATTGGCTCCAGAAATGTGGTATACTTTACGAATACGAATACGATCACTTTACTATCTCAATCAAAGAGAAATTCACACGTGGTGCCAGATATAAATGTTACAAGACAATAAAGGACAGTATAACAACAATAAACAGTAAACACTAAAACAGGATAAAAGTATATCAAGAAGACATTACATTACTGAATTAACCATTTAAAACTGTAATCATAAGAAGTCACATGGGGAAAACAAATACCTATCACATTATTTACGTTCAGTGTCATAATCATGATAGAAGGTATTGCAACATAACAATCACTGTTGGCAAGCAATAATCGCATCAGTATACAACAACGTAAGACTTCTAGATAAATATGTTTATAAAAGAATATAAAAATCGCTAAGCACATAGGCCTACACTAAACGGAAATGTAACTACTTTATGAATGTTAATAACTATTTCATCTGACCAATTTTGTAAAATCTATTTATTTCATCGTTCTTATATCGCGCTTTTCCACCTCAAGAGCTGCTCAAGGACCTTGCCGATACAGGATCTAACTCAAGCCGCCCGAGGCGCTCACTTGCCACCTTTGGGCGCACAGTGTGGCGCCCAGACGACTGAGCACAATCATGGGCGCTCGGGAATAGGAAGAAGGGACAGAATCTATTTTTCCACTTCAAACATGTTGCTAGTATCGGCGTTTAGATTACATTACGACAAACAAACACATGAGGAAACAAGCAAATAATCATTCAATCATCAGCCAAGTTTTAGACAGGGCGCAAAACGTCTTTAGAGAATGGTGAAGCACAATGACCTTGGCCTTTGGGAATGTACCAACATGAATGACCCAACTTCCTTAGTAGTTGTAGTAGTAGTAGTAGTAGTAGTAGTAGTAGTAATAGTAGTAGTAGTAGTAGTAGCAGTGGAATTATTATTATTATTATTAGTAGTAGTAGTAGTAGTAGTAGTAGTAGTAGTAGTAGTAGTATCAGTATTAGTATCATTATTTAATAGTTCTTATATGTTTAGCAAAAGTACAGAAGTTAAAGTATGCACAAAGTAAAAATGATGACTGTTAGTTCAGTTATTATTTTTTAGATAAGGTCAAAAGTGTGATTTGAACATTGTTACGTTGAAACGCGCACGATAGTACGTGTGAGATGCGCACGATAGATCCGATCGTTTTTGCACTATATTAATAATAGAGTGTATTTACCTTTGATTTTATTTTGCGTTGTTTTTGGAGGAAGCTTGTTAAAATGTTGATAATTTTCGCTGGTCGATATTATTAGAGAATCTTCTAGGGTTGCTTGTTTACCATCGATCGAAGCATCTAGATAGATCCAGTAGAAGCTGAGAGGTTCTTTTATGATGAAGAAAGTTGTATGACGTAAGACAGTGATGACGAAGTTTATTTTGATTGGTTGTAATGCGTCACGCTGGAACGTTCTAATGTTATCTCGAGTATAAAGAAAAACTGTATAATTGATGCACTGTGTAGAGAAAAGGTGAGAGAAAGTGAAAAGCGATTGAGCGATTGTATGCAGTTGTTGATGTACGCTGAATAAAGTTGGAAAACTTCATACGACGACTCCTGCCTTGTTGCTGAGTGAACAGGTTGCGTGGATAAACGAATCCGAGTTACACTTATCAGGATTCAAGCATTGGGGCTGAATCAGCTACTGATAAAGAAAACCATCAACGAGTGTAACATACAAGTGAAATTGGGAGCGACGGACCGTCCGACAACCGGACTGCTACTGAGAGTGGCCCATGATTTGAAGAAACCATAAACAAAAAAACTCAACACAGTCGCTTTTGCCGTTTTTTAATTAGATATTGAGCAAAACGTGTTTAGCAACAAAATATCTCCATTTACCTTGACCTTTGCGTTAGATAAAATATGATAGGTTTTGTTCTTTTTTAAGTTTGGTCAAATTCCGTTCAGTGGTTCTTGAGATATTGCTTCCAAACGGACCAACAGACTGACGGACTGACAGTTGGCTCGTTCTTATTTCCGACTGCTTCAAGGTATTTCCAAAGTGGGGTGTGCGCGGGTGTGAAAAGATTAAATGGAATGTCCGCCTGTTGAACAGTATGGGTTTTAGCCCCACGTGTGTTTGTAATGTTAGTGATACTGGCAACTACTTGCCCTTGTGTACATGTGTTGTACAATCAGTCCATCTTCTTATCTCTTATTGCGTTGTCAGTTTGGACATCAGCGTTATCTGTTAGTATTCCTTGTGTACTTGTCACTTGTCTGGGGCGGACGAGAGGGAGGGAGTGCACTAGGTGCTCGTGCACACCCTCTGCCCCCTTCCCCCACCCCATCCAAAAACTAAAATATAATTACATAAAATGAGGAAAAGCAAAGAAGGAAGAAAGGAGAAAGAGCAAAAGAGCAATTACAGCTTTTTTTGACAATGTTTTGACGACCGCTGCCTATCAGTAGTTTGACCTTTCTGGAAACCGAAAATTGGTTAATACAAACTGTGGGAGCACCCCCACCTCTTCTAACCCTCTCAAACCCCCTTGCTCTAACCGTTGTCCGCCCTTGCTTTGCAATAAAAATGCTTGTATCCCTGTATCCTTGATAAGTCTGGAAATACAATGAAAAGGAAGAAAGACCGGCACACAACACGTAAAAAACACAGATAAGCTGACCGCAATACCTATGTAGGCCACATTATGTCAGACACGAACTTTGTTCAAAACACACATTTTGCCATGCCTCAAGAATAACTGAACCGAAATATTTAAATATATTTAAAATTAAAATTAAATTCATGGAAAACTAAATTTTCTAAAGATGTCAAATGTGTATGCTGAAATGCTCTGACTGTAGAACATTTGATATTACATTGCCCATGTCTAAACAAATTATTCAAAGAAAATAATATTAATACTGTTATCACACAGTACAATGATGTAAAAAAACAAATTAGCTGATAATGAATTGATGCTGACAATCGCATCTATTATATCGTGTACACAGATAGAAAAAGTTTTATAATTATTTTATTCGATGTATTTTAGATGTTAAGATGATGGTGCTTCATTAGGTTACATTGTTTAATCAGTATAAGTTCTTATGGGTTTGTTGTTGCTGCTTTATTCTTTTTCTTCAATTGTGTTTTCTTTTTATCATTATTATTTATGATTTCTTTATTTATTGGTATTCCCTTTTTCCACCTTATCATTTGTATTATTTTGTTTCTTTGTTTTATAGTCTAAAATCAAATAATTTGTGAACAGACTTTAAATAAATTGATTGAATTGAATTGAACCGAAATACATCATGTTTACTTTGCAGATACTTTAACTACTGTTAACTTTGTTATATCATTCGTATTTGTACTTTCTTAAAGATCATGGTCAATTTGCTTTATTTTTTATTTGTGTATGTCTTTTCCATCGAAATGATAAGACAAACACACACACACACATACACACACACACAAACACACACATAAACACACAGCCGAGGTTACACAGTATTATCATGACTTTCCCGAAACGCCACATACGTTGTGCTGACAATGGGTCATATTTCGTCCCCATTTTTAAGTACTTTGAAGTGTTCGAACCCTAACCCTAACCCAAACCCTAACCCTAACCCAGCCCTAACCCTACGGATCATTGTTCTGACGTCAAAGCAAGTAGGCATGTCACTACAAGTTATGTAGATGTTCACTGATTTGTCCAGATAACACTGTGTAAGTGTGCACACACATACACACACACACACACACACACACACACACACACACACTTACAAAAGCTACATACATGTAATAAGGGCCGTGACACAACTATGGATGTGTAACTGGGATAAGGTCTTGACGACATTGACGAATGGTGATTATTCATGTACTGAACTATTTGCAAGCCAAATCTGATAGAAATCAGATCAGCCAAGTTATTAGACACAGCACAAAACGTGTTGAGAGAACGGTGAAGCGCATTGACCTTGAACTTTGAGAAAATACAAATATGAATTACATTACATTACATGATTATTGCTTTAGGTCCAGCGGACTCTTCCGAGCCAAATCAGGACCAGAGAGACGTTATCTTAAAATGTTATAAAGTGGTTCAAATCTAAAAAAAATAGAGCTGTTACTCTTAAATACTCAAACAAACTTTCACCTGACACCTCTTGAAAAGTCTTTAAAACTGATGTGTTTAAAATACGTTCTCTTTCCTCAATCAAATCACTAAATTCGGTCTTACCAATAAAATCCAAAACAAAACGACATGGTTTATATGCGATAAAACAAACCAACATCATGTAAAAATTGAAACAAGTGTTGACCATTGCATACATAAAAAGTCTCTTTGAAAGGTATTGAACCAAAATATGTTTCTATTTTATCAAGCAGGTCAGCACATTCAGACATGAAATGGCGAACAGAAGAGGATTTATCATTTGCAAAGCACCATGGTGGTTCTTCTCCTTTTAACATAAAACTGTGGGTTACATAAATATGCCCAATACGAAGGCGAGACAAAACTGTTTCTTCTTTGCGAGTGGATGCAAAGTTAGGCAAAGAAGCTGACAAATCGGGAAGAATTTGAAATAATTTGTTATTGATATGATTAGACCAGTCAGTCTGCCACAGCCGTTTACAATAGGATCCAGTCATACAACGCAGGTCAGAGTAAGGAACAAACTGGAAAATCTCTGGAGGGAAATCGAGATGCAGAGCTTCTTTAGCCGCTTTGTCCACTGCAATATTGCCGCTGATGCCCATGTGACCAGGTACCCACATAAAAACTATCTTTTTACCCTCACAAACAAGTTGTGTATGGAGATCATGGATCTCTGCCAGAAAAGGGTGTGATATCTTTCTCGTGGAAAGAGCCTAAGTGCTGACAGTGAATCAGACATGATTAAAAACAAAGTTCTTTGGGATTGATAAACTTGTTTCAGAGCTAGATGAATTGCCTTGAGCTCAGCTGTATAAACAGAACAAAAATCAGGTAAACGCTGTTTCAGAGGCTGGTTTAAGTGTCTCCCAGAGACCGACGCAGCAGCAACTGAATCTCCTTTCGTTGACCCGTCAGACTGTAAAAAGCTTTTCATATCCTGGGTATAAAGCCCTGTTCTAAATAAAGTTGGTTATAGATGGTTTCAGATGTATTGTTTTTGAGGAAAGTGGACAATTGCCAATTAATGTTTGGGGTACATAATTTCCATGGAGGAGCTTCAGTCCGAAGCTGATCATCGTTGATGGAAGCAACATCGATGTCTGCCTTTTCCAAATGAGCCTGCATTCTGATGCCAAACGGAGGAATTGTGTTAGGTTTGGCTTCAAATTGCTGAACAAAATCTGGGTTGAAAACACAGTCATAAGCGGGGTTCATGGGATCAGTTTTTAATTTTAAATAGTAATTCAGTGACAATTTTGTACGTCTCAGCTCCAGTGGGGGTTCGTTAGCTTCCACGTAAAGGCTTTCACAAGAGGAGGTGCAAAACGCACCCAAAGCAATGCGTAGTGCCTGATGAGCAACTGGATCTAATATTTTAAGATAAGATTTTCTAGCAGAACCATAAACAATGCAACCATAGTCTAACTTGGATCTAATTAAAGAACGATATAACAGCAGTAAAGTTTTCTTGTCAGCTCCCCAGTCTGTACCACTGATAACCTTGAGCAAATTGCAGGCCTGTTGACATTTAGTTTTCAAATCTTTCAGATGAGGAAGGAAGGATAACCTTTGATCAAAAATAACACCCAAAAATTTGACTTGTTGGACCGTCTTTATTGGAGTTTTATTGAGGATAATATTAGGATCTTGAATAATTCCCCGGTGCTTGGAAAAGTGAATACATTCAGTTTTTGCTTCAGAAAATTTAAAACCATTTTGTAAAACCCAGTCTTCAACGGCATTGACACATAACTGTAGCTGACGTTCTGCAGATGCCAAGCTTTTACCTTTGGCTACTAATGCAAAATCGTCAACAAACAAAGAATTGTCAATTCCCCGTTTAACGGAACGAACAATATTATTTATTTTAATATTAAACAGCAAGGGAGACAAGATGCTACCCTGAGGCACTCCCATCTCCTGTTCCCTCGTATCTGATAAAGATCCCCTAACCTTAACCTGAAAAATTCTGTCCGTTAGAAAATTAGAAAACAGAGGTAAATGTCCCTTCAAACCCATTTCTTGTAAATCTGAAAGAATGCCATATTTAGATGTGGTATCATAGGCTTTTTCCAAATCAAACATGATGGCTACGACATGTTCACCCTGGACGAACGCGTTACGGATAAAAGTTTCCAGTCGCACCAGGCGGTCAACAGTACTTCGACCACTTCGAAAGCCACACTGAGTGTTGGATAATATATTATACCACAGTAAACGGGAATAAACCATTCTTTCCAGCGTCTTGCATAAGCAGGACGTTAAGGCTATTGGTCTGTAGTTTGTTGGATTAGTATGGTCTTTGCCAGGTTTAGGAATGGGAACAATAATGACCTTTCTCCAAGAGGAAGGAAAGGTGCCAGTGATCCAAATCTGATTGAAGATGTCCAGCAGTTGAGACCGTGAGTACCTTGTTAAATGTCGTAGAAATTGATAATGCACATCATCCGGTCCAACCGCTGAATCTGCACTTTTGTTAATTGCATCGTCAAGCTCGACTAATGAGAACGAAATGTTGTAGTCTTCAGAATTATCAGAGGTAAAATTTAACCGTTGTTTTTCTTTACGTGTTTTAACTGTTTAAAAAGAGACAGAATAATTTTCAGAGGAAGAATTTGCAGCAAAAGAAGAGGCCAAAAGATCAGCTACTAGTTGTTGTTTTTTTTTGTTTGTTTTTTTATCTCCGATAATGTCTCCATGCACATAAAGGCATGGGCGGACCTGTTTGTTACTTTTATTTTTGAGTTTGCGGACCACTTTCCAAACCTTTGACAGTTTCGCTTTTGAATTTAGCGTGGAGCAGAAACCTCTCCACGATTCTCTTCTCTTACGTTTAAAGAGCTGTCGGCATTGCGCTCGCAAACGTTGGTGATTCTATTTATTTTCAGAGCTTGGGTGCAGATACATCATTCTTAAAGCTTTTTTACGGGCTTGCTGAAGTTTTCTACATTCATCATCAAACCAGTTTTTTTTAAAGTGTTTGAGGTTTTGATGAAGTTTGTGGAATGGACTCCTTGGCACTGTTTATAACTATGTCAGTGTAGAGCTGTATTGGATCTATGGCATTCGAAAATTCCCGTTTCTTAGCACGTAACTAAACCTCAGACAGGTTAGAAAACAGACTCCAGTTAGCTTGTTTCAGTTTCCACCTGCCATGATGAGTTTGCTCAAGGCTGTCTGAATCATGTTTTAATAAAGCCGGAAAATGATCGCTGCCATGAAGATCTTCTAAAACTGTCCATTTAAAATCCAAAAGTAATAATAATAATAATAACGGATTTTTATATAGCGGATACTCCAGCCTATGACCAGACTCACCACGCTTTACATAGTCATTACATATAAGTACATGCACTCGATAAAACATCGCTTTCGCTACAATACACCAAAAGACAGAACAGTAAGGGTACAAATTATTTACACTTATGTACACAAATTACAATTTACAACTATGTACACAAATAACAGAAAAGACAAATAGAATAGCAAAAAACATATTTACAGCTATTTATATGCCCGGTTAGGCCCAGGAGGAAAAACAGTATAAATATGTACAGCCGTGTATACACTTACGGATCAGACAGAGACAAAGAGGAGAGAATGGCAGCGGGATACAGATCATTCTGAATAGTGAAGTTTGAAGAGGTGGGTTTTGAGGGCCTTTTTGAATGCTTGTGTTGATTGTATGTTGCGGATATGGGAGGGAAGGGAGTTCCACTGCTTAGGTGCGGAGTAAGCGAATGCACGTTGGCCGTATGTCTTAGTGCGGGTGACGGGAACCTTGAGCGTGCGAGTGTCAGCAGAAGATCTTAAAGTGCGTGAAGGGGAATAGACAGACAGTAGATCAGCAAGTAAGGAGGGATCACAGATCGATATGTCAATGTGGGATAAAGAAGCAGTTCTTGAACAGGAAAAAGTTGGAGCACCCTCGTTCAAAGTTACCAGATTTAATGAGTCTAAAATGTCTTCAATTATTTTCCCCTGAGAATTGGTACAATCGCTACCCCATAGGGGAGAGCGTCCATTAAAGTCTCCCAACAACAAAAAAGGGGGAGGTAACTGTTGGATCAAATTCTCAAGGTCATGTTTATTTACATTTATTGATGGGGTCAAATATATAGAACAAATTGTGAGGGATTTGAAAAGAGATACTCTGGCTGCTACTGCTGGTAAACTTGTGTTAAGTGAAATTGGGTTAAATGGGACGTTGCTATGAATAAAGAGTGAAACGCCTCTAGAAGATATACAATCTAGTGACGAATAACCAGTAATATCTATAAGCTGTTTCTTTAATAATACAGTTTCCTGAATGGCCAACACTTCAGGTCGATGCTCTGTCAGCAGACAGCATAGCTTCTCATAATTTGCTCTTATCCCTCGTATATTCCATTGTAAAATAGCCATAAAAATGAACTAAAAGAAAGCTAAATATTTTCAACTCTGAGAGCACAATTACGTCTCTTTAGTTTTCTGACCCTCATCCATCTCCTCATGGTCCATCAACTCCCCAAAACGGTTCTCCGTCTCGAGAGGTTGATGGTGCTTGGAAGAAAGGGGTCCGGGCCTTTGATTTTTCGTCAAAAAGCCCCGGAACCCAAACTGCCAGCTGACTTCCTCCCCTTCTCCCCAGCGCCAGATTTTAGATCTTCTTTCTCCCTTTCACCCTTTCCAACCTTTCCCTCTCCTCCTCTAACGCTCCTCTGTTGAGCGACTAAAATCTTTGCCGCCTCTGCGACTACCCGGTTGCTGAAACCTGCCGTTGATGGTGCGGCGGCCTGAGGCATAGCCTCCCTCGCGGCAGGTGTGACGGCTTTATACACGGCCGTCTGCGTGTTGAGAGTGACGGTTTTGGATGTGATCGTCGGCACATTCTCCAGTGTGTCCGGTGGGGCTGGAGAACCCCCCTTTTGAGCAAACAACGTGAGCATTTTTTCTAGAGTGTCCATCCGCTTGCACAATGTTTCCAAAATCTGCGTCATTTTATTTAAGGAAATTTCCATTGCCGGGTGTGTACTAGATTCCACAAGAGGTGTGGAACCCACCACGGACACAAATGACCTCTCTCGAACAACCGGCCTACTTTCTGTAACTTTTCTCCTCGCGTCCCCGAAGGAGCACCTGTCAGTGGCCCGAACCTTTTGTATCTCCAGCTCCAACTGCCACTGAGGGCAATCTTTGGAGCTGGAAGCATGCTGCCCCACGCAATTTACGCAGCAAATAGGATCTTTGCAATCACTTTCATGCCTATCTTTTCCGCATTCACGGCAAATTTCTTTATTTTTGCAGGTCTTGCTACCGTGGCCAAACCTTTGGCAACGGTAGCAGCGCAAAGGCGATGGTGTGAAGGGCGTCACCTTCACCCTAAGGTATCCAACCTTGAGTGACTCCGGCAACTTGACCATGGCAAAGGTCACAAAAAGTGTGTTAGTAGGGATACGTTTGGGTCCTTTGGTGACAAATACCCTCTGCACTGCCGTGACCCCCTGGCTGGAGAGCTCATCGCGGATTTCAAACTCGGATATATCACACAGGTCCTGACATCGGATGACTCCCTTGGAGGAATTCAACCGTCCATGAACAGAAACCTTTATTTGTCTATTAACGAAGACGGCTAAATTCCTCTTTAGAAGACAGTCCGATGCCCTTTTGGTCGAGCACTCCACCAGGTAGGCCCCAGATCACTTTTTTTTAACATCCTTGAAACCAGTTGTGCAAAAGGACTGGAACCCTTTATGGATGGCGAACGGGGAAAGCTTGCTCAGTGGCATAGCCGGATCCGCCCCCTCCACAACCAAAAAACGAGGCCAGGCCCTTTCCACTCCAGAGTCACAAGCTTTTCGTCTCACGTCCCATTCACTGTCCGTATCCGTGTCAGAGTCGTCACCGTGAAGTCTTTTTTTCTTTGTTGATGCCATGTTAAATTAATTAATTCATCCCCCCTGCTCCCCACCCACCACGCAGTCCAACAAGGGGATTCGTCCAAGCGGAAAATCCAGCAAGGGAACGCACCAGGGTTACAAGGGGGGATATTCACCCAGACAATCCCGCACTGCCACTACGGTTTTGTTCAAGTTTGACCCATGAGCCGCAGCCTTCTAGCAGAGCTAGGGCAATACACGTACCAGCCGCTTGACTGACGCGGGCCACTCCAGCCTCCCGTCTAGGAGAAGTCCGGGCCAAAGAGGTGTGTTAGTGTGAGGGACCGCAATCCCTCAGTGACCTCAACCTCCAGGATCCTATTCTCCCCTGACACGGGTTGCCCTGCACGGCAAACGCAGGGAGCCAAGAGAAGGCCACAGAGAAAAAGAAGGGTAGGAAAAGAAGGAATGATGGGGAAAAGGAAGACAGGAAAAGTCCGGTAAGGCAGAAGAGAGAAAAACAAAACTGCAGTTTAGTGGGAGAATTTACGGGTAAAAAGAATATAGGTGAAAGGACCAATAAGACAGAAACAAGATAAAAGAGAAGAAAAAGGGGTAGTCAACTTTGTCACCCAGCCAGAGAGAGGTTGGGGTCCACCCCCGGCACACGGAGCCGAGCCCGTGGGGGCACAAATATGAATGAGATAACACGTTTAGCTGTAATTAAAATATCCGCAAAGTAAAAATAATGATTTTGGGTTCAGTTATTCTTTAGATAAGGCCACAAATGTGTTGTTAACAATACCCAAAACGTTACATTCAGAGCGACTGGCCCACACATTACTGCTACTGAAGTATTGGTCCATGATTTCAAATACATGTATGCCAAAACTCAACAAAATCTCTACAGCCGTTTTTGAGATATTGAGCAAAACGTATTTAGCTAAAAAAAATAACTGCAGTGACCTTGATCTTTGCGGTAGAGCAAATATGATGGTGCGGAAGGCAAGCCACTAACTAAGGAATTGTTTCTTTAGAAGATTGGTAAAAATCCGTTCTTTGGTTGTTGAGTTATGGCTACCAACGGATCGACAGACAGACCGACCCACCGACCGATAGAATGACATTTGTACTCGCTCTGATTCTCGAAAGTTTCAAGGTATTTCAAGACCAAAAAAATCCCGAGTGATTGATTGATTGATTGATTGTTGCTTTAGGTCCAGCGGACTCTTCCGAGCCAAATCAGGACCGGACAACCCCCAATCCGCATAAAAGATCTGCCGAAACAACCCTAGTGGGAAAATTGAATACCCTCCACCGGCCAGTCACTTTACAATAAAGACATCCCACGCAGGGGACGGCTGAGGCTTTACCCCAACTACTCAAACCCCCGGTTACAAAAACAAAATAGAATACAAACATCATTATAAATCATCAACAAAACACATACATATAAAATGCCTATAGTGCTAAATAATACAATCATAGGAAGCCCTAGTGACCACCCGGCAGAAAGCGTCCAACACTCCCAAGCTGATCCAACAGACCTCATACACAAACAAGGAGTCTTGTCCAGGAAGAGTTTTCAAGAAAAAAGGTAGGTCATTGATCTAGCGAAGAAGAAGATAGTATAGCAGAGTGATAGGACAGATCAGGAATGGGAAAGAGTAAATGAGGAAGACAGCGACAGTGGGAATTTAAAGCACAAAATTTCCATAATGTGGGGATACTATTTATACTGAAAGCCCCCGGCACTCCAACGGGGGTACTGTTGCCGCAGTGAATCTGTCTTGCCTACAAAGGAAAGACAGGTTTTCAACACTCAAGATAGCAATACCTATAGACTGCAAAATAACATGGTTAGTGAGTGTACGTACATCCGTCATTTTACAAGTTCCAGTCAAAATAGTACAAAACTCTTGTTCGGGCATTAGTATGAATAGTGCATTTAACAACAACAACAACAACAACAACAACAACAACAATAATAATAATAATAATAATAATAATAATAATAATAATAATAATAATAATAATAATAATAATAATAATAATAATAATAATAATACACATTCATAGTGCGAAATGGTACAACGAACTCGGAGACTTATTTCGCAAGAGAGGGAAGCTATCCCGTACTGCTTCTTGAAGATGGCAGATAATTTTCTTGCCAAAAGCCTTCAGGAATACATACTGATCATCAGGGGAAAAAAACCACAAGGGAAAAACGAGATGGAAACCCATTCAAATGTATTTTCAGTCATTCACAGACATAGCTGCGATAATAATAATAATAATAATAATAATAATAATAATAATAATAATAATAATAATAATAATAATAATAATAACAATAATAACAATAATAACAATTTTATTATTATTATTCTTATTATTATTCTTATTCTTATTATTATTATTATTATTATTATTATTATTATTATTATTATTATTATTATTATTATTATTATTATTATTATTCAGGGTTGCTGAGGACAGAGAAAGATGGATTAAGCTGGTTAAACGATCATCTGTGGTGCCCCTACGACCTCCGAGTTACGGGATAGGAGAGAATATGGTAGGATTATTATTATTATTATTATTATTATTATTATTATGATTATTATTATTATGACTATTATTATGACTATTACTATGACTTTTACTATGACTATTATTATGACTATTATTATGACTATTATTATTACTATTACTTTTACTATTACTATTCTTATTATTATTATTATTATTATTATTATTATTATTATTATTATTATTATTATTATTATTATTATTATTATTATGGATGCTATACGCGCCTTATTCCTAAATTCTACACACACACCAAACACATCATTCATCATTCCAACATGTGGTGTAAAGACAAGTCATATTAGAAGACGTAAAGGAAATCCAATGTTATTTTTATTTTATTTTAGATAGGCTGCATCCAATATGATTATTGAAAGGAGGGAGGAAACCGGAGTACCCAGAGAGAACCCTCAGTGTCCTGAAAAGTCTCGTGTCAAATAAGTTCGTCCCATGTGGGGCTCAAACCCGCGACCATTGGCATATGATATACCAGCACCCGATCAACTGGGCTTCAAGGCATCCGACCACAATGGCAAGTCATTCAAATGAATTCCGAGAAACGCGCACACATAACCGATACAATAAGAATGTTCAAATGAGTTGGTTTCTTTTGTTGGCGACTTTGACCTTTGAGAAAATGCAAAACTCAATGATCGAAACTGTTTAAGAATTTGCATAGTAAACATAATAACATTCGGTTCAGTTCTTCTAAAGATAAGGCAAAAAATTTGTTTTGAACAACAGCAACAACAACAACAACAAAAGTTAATTCACAACGACCGACCGACCGACAACCCGACTGCTATTGAAGAATGGCCCATGATTTGAAGTACCTGTTGTTCAATATGAATCAACAAAATCGGTTCAGATGTTTGTAGATAATAAGCTATATGCGTTTGGCAACAATTCGACCCCACCGACCTTGACCTTTGCGATAGAGCAAACATGATGACACGGGATGCTCCTATGAAGCGTGTTCAAAATCTGTTTAGTGCTTCTTGAAATATGGTGTGAAACGGACGGACAGACCGACCAAAATGTGAGTCATTCTGATTTCCGACTATTTGAAATATTTACAGTTAATTAATATATGTAATACAAAAAACACGAGAGCACAAAATACAAACACTCAATCAAAATACTTAAGAATAATCTTTTAATTGTCTCCATATAGCTGATGTACAAATCTGCTATTTTACAACCAGAACGCACAGAAATCCAAATAGACACATATCATGGGTCCTTATGCTATGACTCGCAGTGGTCGGTGGATGATGGGCCCAATGGGTCGGTGGATGGGTCTTAGTGGTCGGTGGATAGGTCTTAGTGGTCGGTGGATAGGTTTTAGTGGTCGGTGGATAGGTCTTAGTGGTTGGTGGGTGAGTTGTAGCACCTTCATGAGGTCCGTGAGAGTGACTAGAAGCTGCAGTTGTCGTCGTTGAGCTAGTGGTATTATCTGTGAAACCCAAATTGTCATTTGTGAAGATAATTCGTATTGTTTTCGTGTGTGTGTGTGTGTTTGTGTGTGTGTTTGTGTGGGTGTGTGTGTGTGTGTGTGCGGGTGTGTGTGTGTGTGTGTGTATGAAATTATAGAAACGCAGTTATTTAGACAAACACTTTAAATTCTACGAAAGTTGTTTTGACGGCCCCGTTATTTTGACGTCAAAGCAATGTTCCCTTAGGGTTAGGGCTATGCTAGGGTTAGGGTTTGAGTTAAGGTAGGTTTAAAAAAAGGACAAGTATCCAAAAATGTCAAAACAATGTATGTGGCGATTCATGAAAGTCACTTGTGTGTGTTTGTATGTTATTGTTGTTAATTTTGTTTTATTCTTTCGATTTTTAAGAGTATTGTTTTCCAATTTGTCAAAGGTTCAGTCGGGGTCTCCAGAAACTATGCAGTCCAAATTAACAAATGTTTAAAATACAATGACCATTGGCATATGATATACCAGCACCCGATCAACTGGGCTTCAAGGCATCCGACCACAATGGCAAGTCATTCAAATGAATTCCGAGAAACGCGCACACATAACCGATACAATAGGAATGTTCAAATGAGTTGGTTTCTTTTGTTGGCGACTTTGACCTTTGAGAAAATGCAAAACTCAATGATCTAAACTGTTTAAGAATTTGCATAGTAAAAATAATAACATTCGGTTCAGTTCTTCTAAAGATAAGGCAAAAAAATGTGTTTTGAACAACAGCAACAACAACAACAACAACAAAAGTTACATTCAGAGCGACCGACCGACCGACTGACCGACAACCCGACTGCAATTGAAGAATGGCCCATGATTTGAAGTACCTGTATTTCAATATGAATCAACAAAATCGGTTCAGATGTTTGTAGATAATAAGCTATATGCGTTTGGCAACAATTCGACCCTACCGACCTTGACCTTTGCGATAGAGCAAACATGATGACACGGGATGCTCCTATGAAGCGTGTTCAAAATCTGTTCAGTGCTTCTTGAAATATGGTGTGAAACGGACGGACAGACAGGCGGACCGACCGACCAAAATGTGAGTCATTCTGATTTCCGACTATTTGAAATATTAGCAGTATTATGTAATACAAAAACACGAGAGCACAAAATACAAACAATCAATCAAAATACTTAAGAATAATCTTTTAATTGTCTCCATATTGCTGATGTACAAATCTGCTATATTCCAACCGGAATGCACAATCCAAATAGACATATATTATGGGTCCTTATGCAATGGCTCGCAGTGGTCGGTGGATGATGGGCCCTAATGGTCGGTGGATGGGTCTTAGTGGTCGGTGGATAGGTCTTAGTGGTCGGTGGATAGGTCTTAGTGGTTGGTGGGTGAGTTGTAGCACCTTCATGAGGTCCGTGAGAGTGACTAGAAGCTGCAGTTGTCGTCGTTGAGCTAGTGGTATTATCTGTGAAACCCAAATTGTCATTTGTGAAGATAATTCGGATTGTTTTCGTGCGTGTGTGTGTGTGTGTGTGTGTGTGCGGGTGTATGTGTGTGTGTGGGTGGGTTTGTGTGTGGGTATGTGTGTGTGTGTATGAAATTATAGAAACGCAGTTATTTAGACAAACACTTTAAATTCTACGTAAAGTTGTTTTGACGGCCCCGTTATTTTGACGTCAAAGCAATGTTCCCTTAGGGTTAGGGCTGTGCTAGGGTTAGGGTTTGAGTTAAGGTAGGTTAAAAAAAAGGACAAGTATCCAAAAATGTCAAAACAATGTATGTGGCGATTCATGAAAGTCACTTGTGTGTGTTTGTATGTTATTGTTGTTAATTTTGTTTTATTCTTTCGATTTTTAAGAGTATTGTTTTTTAATTTGTCAAAGGTTCAGTCGGGGTCTCCAGAAACTATGTAGTCCAAATTAACAAATGTTTAAAATACAATGAAACGTTAAATGAACACCACCTCTTTACCCCCAATTTAATCCACACGAGAAGCATTTGTAATAATTCAGTTTTTGACTCACATGCACAGCAATGTGAGTCTATGTACTCACATACCCACCCACCCCAGCAACCAACTCCTTACAAAAATCCAGGTTTTTGCAAACAGTCCAAAAAGGACATTAAAAAAAATTCCGTCCATCGTCCTGTCTGTCCGCCGTCTGTCTGTGCAAAACTTGCAAGTGGATTAATATATCAGAACCTGTATAAATATCACAAACACACTTGGTAAGCTGTTGTACATCCACGAGGCCTCATAAATGATAAGTAAATGAATGACTTCACTTCAAGGTCAAGTTCAAAACGTCAACAAATGTGGTTAAAAAAATTACAATTTTTTCACAAAATTTCACTTAAAAAAAAAGTAATTAATATTGAGCTTATAATTCTTTGATGCATGATAGATATATGTCACAGGGCAGTCAGTGGTAGAAACCGGGCTGGTTGTGGGTGAAGAGTATAATGGGTTAGAGGTCGTAACTGCGTGTTTTGGTGTGCGTGGTTATTAGAGTTGAAGCGTGCAAAGCATGATTAAGCAGCATAGGTCGGTTAGCCAGTTGGGAAATATACTCACCTTTTGGCAGAACAGGTTTTGATAGAGCTACTGTGTAGACGTGTTTGTCTTGTGCTCTGGTTTTGTTGGTGTGTTCTGTGAATATAGGGTAGGACGGTTAATGACGAATTATATTAACTGGTCCAGAATAATACTAGTTGTGAAAGTTGCTTTTTCTACAGTGTTACACTCAGTGTGGAGTATAGTAAGAATAGCAAAGTTTGGTGTTAGTGTGGTAGCTTAGCATCGAGGAAGTGTCTGATAAGGGAAGCTACGCACTACATGGATTACCCTATTGGAGTACTTTCGTGGGAAGCAGTGGAGAAGGGCTACGGAGTACGTTTACATTCGAACCATGTGGGTGAGTGGAGTGGTGGTATTTTTCTCACTGTGCCCAGTAACCTAGTGCCGGCTGTTTGGGGTTAGGTACGGAAGCTGTGCGCAAGGCTAGGGAAGGATGAGAATGGTTGCATTGAGAAAGGCAGAAGGAAGGAAGTGGGTGACTGAGGTAGAATGAGGGAGGAGAATGGGGGTGGAGTGTGATGAAGGTAAGGATGGAAGAAGTTGCTGTTGTTGTGTTGGCTGCTTGATATGAATAATGTGTTGATGTTTACATGTATTCATTTGCAGCATTGCTCATTTCATGCATTCATAATTTCATTGAATTTTATGATATGCGTTTGTTTACAAGTGACAATAACAGTTGAAAGGGGGATAAGCGAGAGAGAGTCAAGGAAGGGGAAGCGGACAGCAGTTGTGTCTCCTCAAGCATCAGAAGTTAGCTGAGTTGAGAAGGGGGGGGAAGGTGTGATGGAAGGGAGGGGGACAGAAGCAGGTAGACAGGATATTAACGATACAACAAGCATGTTGCAGGTTCGACAGTTCGTCGTTTCGACAGTTCGTCAGTTCGACCGTTCGTCAACTGGTCAACGTTGTTCAACGTTAACCAACGTCATGCGTCAACGACGACGGCACTTGGTCAGGTGGACTAAACATCATCATCGCCATTTGTAACGTTCCGTGTTCATCGTTGTCTACGCGTCCTCACCATTGACTTCATCATCATTATTCCTCAACCCCACCATTCCTGTGGTGGTTGTGACGTGGGTGGACGGAACCTGGCCTCGACGTCGCGGAGTGGCTGACTGGAGGAGTCCAGCTGTGTGACGTCGACGGTGGCAGGGCTGCCGCGACTACTGCGTCACCATCATCATTTCATCACCATCGCCAGCGGCGAGTGGGGGCGGTAACGCTACCACGTATGGTCATCAACAGCACCGGTCCGACATCAGCTACCAGAAGGGGAAGAATACCGTTACCGGGACTTCGTAAGCCAGGAGGCGACAGGGACTTCACTCCTCCAGGTTGGCTCTTTCCTTGTTGTCCCTCTCCTAACGCTTGAACCCCCCTTCTTGTTTGTTTACGTGCAACGGACATTGGCTGTGCACGGTTCGATACCTGAACCTTGGTTGATTAGCAACCCTTGATCATCCTGACGTACCATTCCATTGTTTCATTGAACCATTGATTGTTTCATCATCATTTTCTTCGTTTCATGTGTAAATGTTGTATGTGTATGAGCGTGTGGCTTGAATGAATAAATAGGTTGAAAGTTGTATATATAATTGTTGTGTTTTCATCCCTTCACGTCTGTGGGAAATCGCCATTCTGTCTGGGTTGTCTGCGTGCGTAAGTTGTTTGTTTGTGGCGTCTGCTCAGAGGGAGTCGTGGCGGTGACAATATAAATGAGACACATATACTTTGCAAATTTGGTCAACCTCACTCCAAGGTCAAGGTCACTGGAGCTGTCCAAAATCAGCGGGTATAGGTACTTTAAAGTGACCTTGACCATAAACTATGAAAGAGCGTTAGGATAATGAGCCAAAAAACTCCACCTTCGGGGAAGACAATCCGATAGAGTGCGCCTAGGGTAGCGTACTTCCGGTAGTAAATAGGCCTACGTGATCGAGCCCCTTGTAATAACTGTATACCGTGTTGCGTCACGCCATGTGGGGTCGGGTAGCTCAGTTGGTAAGAGCGTCTTCCTAGTAACCGAAAGGTCGCTGGTTCGAATCCCGGATTGGTCAACGTGTGATCATATTATTTTCCCTTTACCAACAACTGGCCCGCTGGTGTCAGTATAAATCGGTCCAGTAGTCACCTATATGCGAAAGTGTCGTGTGACTATAATCTACAAACAACAATAACGTCACGCCATCTGCTGGAGTACCGAACTCTATAAAAATTTGTTTTTATTAATATATATTATATGACTAGGCTATTAAAAAAAATATGTATGATTTCAGACTTGAGTCGTATGATCGAAATGACAACTTTGGCAAAGGAGACATAGCAACACCGGAGTTCAAAATGGAGTTACCACCTATCACTAACTACAAAGACTTGCATATAGAAGTACATATCAGCACAGAGCAGGTTGCAGCCTTTTTGAATCCCATGAGCAAAGATATAGACAAAAAAGCTAAAGATTTGTACCAGAACAAATATGTCAATGATGTTAGAGCTTGCATCCAGTCATCAGTTACTTACATTCATGCTGAAGTTCGGGCTGAAATGAAAACTGGTCTTATGTACAAAGTTGACATTTCTTTGACAGAAAAAGGAACAGTTTTGGAATGTCAGTGTGAATGC
Organism: Oncomelania hupensis; assembly: GCA_036898135.1. Classification (NCBI taxonomy): domain Eukaryota; kingdom Metazoa; phylum Mollusca; class Gastropoda; order Littorinimorpha; family Pomatiopsidae; genus Oncomelania; species Oncomelania hupensis. The sequence continues at coordinate 27,045,943 of CM072524.1, forward strand.
GCTGCAGGCATGGGGCCTTCTGCACACTGTAAGCATGTAAGATGTGTCTTGCTCGGCCTGACAGACTTTTAACAAAATAAATCGTTTGTAGTACTGACAACATGTACATAATCACTCCAAACATTTCACCAAGCAAAAAAACATTTGGGGTCGCCTATGAAAGCTGAAGATATATACCGACATCAAAAAAGACTTAAAACTGTAGATTTTGATCCACGACCTGAACATGGAAGTACGCGACTATTGGCGGCACCTATCGGCTGAACATTTTCATATTCAAGGGAAATAATTTTAATATTTTGGCCCATTACAAACCGTGCGATAGAATTTATTCGTGTACAGCTTAAGACCACAGTTTATGTCTAATCAAAACACTCCTCACCAGGATCGTAGATGAGGAAGAGGTCGCGGTCCAGACAGCGGAAATCAGCCAGCCGATCTTCAAATTGCTCTCTGGCCTCCCCCATGAATATGTGGTGGACCTTGTAGGTCTCCGTGGCCAACACATTTTTTATTGCTTCCTGTGGAATTTCCAGAATAGGATTGGTAAATGTTATGACAAAGTCTGTTAAAATCATCGTCGTCGTTGTTGTCAAATACGTTGTTGTAGTTATCATCGTCATAGTGGGCGTCATCGCCATCGTCACGTCACCAACATCACAATTAGCAACAGCAGCACAGAAATATTATCACCGTCATCATTGTTATTACCATTGACGACCACATCATCATCATCATCATCATCATGATCATCATCATCAAGACCAACGACAGCAAGAACAAACAAACAACAACAAAAAACTATAACAACACCATCATTACCATCATCATAAATACGAAGAACAACACAACGTCATCAAAAATTAAGTAACAGAATGAATAAACTGATTAGTGAAAAAAACACAGAATCAATGAATAAAAAATAAATATCTTAATAAATACATAAATAAATAAACTACATGTTTCCCTACCTCGGTTTCCAGTCTGTGTTCAGGAGAGAGCTTGTCATAGTCAATGTCCGTTTTCCAAGGAATGAAATAACACGACATATTGTGAACCATCAGTAACAAGGACTGCAAAACAAAAGCCATATCAACTGGACACAAAAAAATGACGATGCGTTGCAATCGGACAAAAATAATGACACATTGCGATTGGACCAAACCAGCGACACGACTGAATGGAACTACAAACAGCAACACGTCTGAATTAAACTAAAAACAGTAATACGTCTGAACTGAACTAGAAACAGCAACACGTCTTAATAGAACGTCTGAATTGAACTAGAAACAGCAACACGTTTTAATAGAACTAGAAACAGCAAAACCTCTGAATGGAACAAGAAACAGCAACACCTCTGAATTGAACTAGAAACAGCAATACGTCTGAACTGAACTAGAAACAGCAACACGTCTAAATAGAATGTCTCAACTGAACTAGAAACAGCTACACGTCTTAATAAAACGTGTGAGTTAAACTAGAAACAGCATCCATATTTATTTTTAAAAAAAAAAAGCAACACGAAAGTAGTGTCATGCTGTGGGCACTCAATTACACATATCCTTGCTAATAATAATTCAGAACTCAGCTACTCGTCTGATTCTCAAATTGTAAAAAAATCTGATCATATCAAACTCCCTTCCTACATTCTCTCCACATGCTTTCTGTATCTCATAGGATTACCTACAAAATCTGTACTTTGTGTTACAAGTGCGTCCATGGATTTAGCCCCTTACTACCTCACCCAAAACATTCACTTCTACAAGCCATCTAGAAATCTTCGTTCTCACTCTGACACCCTCATGCTACAAATATTCCGCTAAAAATTTTCCTCCCCAGGCTGTCGATCCTTCTCAGTGCTTGGTCTTTTTACTTGGAACTCACTTCCTCTCTCTCTTCGCAGCTCTCCGAACATAGCCACTTTCAAGTCCAACTTAAAAACTCATCTCTTCCAGATCATCAGGTCTTGCAAAGACCATCCGGCAAGGCACAGTGCAAGGAGGTAGAAGAAGACCGAGCCCGACAAAGAGGTGGGAGGACAACATTCGAGAATGGACTGGTTTGACACTTTGCAAAACCATCAGGGTTGCTGAGGACAGGGAAAGATGGAGTACGCTGGTTAAACGATCATCTGTGGTGCCCCTACGACCTCCGAGTTACGGGATAGGATAGGATAGGATAGGATTCCTTAAAAATGTAATGTGTGATCTCCACTCTCATCAGCATCATTATTCCTTCTTTTGTGATTCAGATCACCACCGTCAAACCCCCAGCCCCTCACTCCTTAGCTGCTCTCCTCACCCCCCTCCCTCCCTCATCTTTTATAGTTTACATGTAAATATTCTTTGTCATGTTTGTATTCTGTCACTGCATACTTTAGTAGTGTCTCGTTTTTGTTTTACTTCTTTTCGTAGGTGTTTCGATGTTAACATTAAGTATAAATGCGTGAGAACTGCGCTTTGAACTGATTTCATTAGGAAAAAGCGCTATATAAATACCCTTATTATTATTATTATTATTATTATTATTATTATTATTATTATTATTATTATTATTATTATTATTATTATTCAGCTGCTGAACAAGCCACTGATACAACATCTACAACAGATAGTTCACAAAAACAAACACTCGTGTCTATTTCTTATTTGACTAGTGGTTTTGTACAGGTTGCTGTTTAAAATGTAGACAGAGAGACAACTGTTGTCTGCGAGTTTCATTTGGACGATGATACCTCCCCATATCTCCCTTGATACCTCACCATACCCCCTCCCCTGATATCTCCCCATCCCCACCCCCATGATGCCTCACCATACCCCCTTGATACCTCCCCGAACCCACTTGATACCTCCCCATACCCCCTTGATACCTTTCGTACCCCACTTGTAACCTACATGTACCCTCCTTGATACTTCCCCGTTGATCGTTTCGCAGGTATTCACAACTTTCCGGCACCTCTCATAAAAACTCGTGGGTATCGCCATTATAAATTAAAACGAGGTTATATGAAACCATGTTCCGGTTTTGCTTGTTTTGCTTTTATCAAAGCTTGATGCGTGACTTTTAAATATGGCACATTGCCGAAAACGACGATTGTTAGATCCCGAAAATGAGTGGGATAAGTATAAAAACGGTGGAGAAAGTACATGCTCAGTGAAAGAATGCAAAAAACAATCGTAGAGGCCTGTATTTGTGGCGACTTCGGAGGTGCGTCGATCTTCGACAGAAAGTGAAACAGGACCTGAAAACTCTTGTAGTTTTCCATAGCTTCGCCGTCGCAACCTTCACAAAACACGAAATAACTGACTATGTTTATGCGAGCGTTGTGGCCAAGTGGGCTAAGGCGGGACTAACTTGCCTTGTCCACAAGCCAGAAACCAATGGCGCCTGACAGGTGTGGGTTCGAGCCAGCATCTGGGCGTTATGTTTTTCCTAATATTTTTCAAAAATTCACAAATAATGTTAGGTAGGTAGGGTTTAGGCGCGCCACTGGCGATAGAAAGGGATAATAAACTGCAGCAAAAAAAAAATATGTGAGGGTACGATACAGGTGGCCAGTGACACATGTTATTATTCTTGAATATTTAGAAATAACTCACTAAAACACGCGGAGAAAAAAAACCGGAAGTATTTTTCATAGAGGGGATTCCCGTTGGTGCATAGGATAGCAGAAAAGTGTGAATGGATGAAAGGAATCGACCATCACTATACCCCCTTATATATACCCGTATCTCCGTTATGCCTACCCATGCGCCCCTTTAAACCTACCCGTAGCCCCCTTTTACCTACACGTACCACCCCATCCCGATCCTTGGTAATAATAATATTAATAATAATAATAATAATAATAATAATAATGAATATAGAATAATACAAATAGAAATCATTAAAAACACCAAAGTTTTAAAATAAAATTGATATAAGTTATAATAATAATAATAATAATAATAATAATAATTATTATTATTATTATTATTATTATTATTATTATTATTATTATTATTATTAGTTTATAAATAATAATAATAATAATAATAATAATAATAATAATAATAATAATAATAATAATAATAATAATAATAATAAATAAATAAGTTAAAAGTAAAAAGCCTAAATTAAAAAGAAAAATATCCATATTGTAGTGTAAAAAAAATAACATTAAAAAAAAGGCCTGCGGGATGGGTCGCCTGAATGGTAGGCGAATGTCTTACTAAGTGAGCTACCAAGGCTTCGCATAAAGACCATCAATTTTTTGGTCTATATGGGAAAACATGCTGAAACCTCGATTCGATTTTTAATTAATCAAATTTAATTAGTTAAACACAAAATTTTGTAATATTGGTGACATGAGTGCAAAAGTGTTTTGAATGGAAATAAAACAACATTTGCGTTATTACGGAACGGCACGTTCTTGACACGGGTTGAATGGGAAGCGCGTGGAATGAGGCTATTGCAGTTTGTGGACATTTTGTTTATTTATTTATCTCAGAAACGGTTAAACGTTCGGTAAGGAAATGTCTGCTATAACAATTTCGCGGGTTTTGAGCGCACAGCAGGCCGATCCGCAGAGCCCAGCACCTGCCCAGATCAGCGTCCATACCGAACAAACTTTACAGTAGAGGCGAAGCAATTTATATATATAGATGCCCACCGCCCCACCGCAACTACTAATACACTCGTGCGTCTGCATAGTAGTAGTAGTAGTAGTAGTAGTAGTAGTAGTAGTAGTAGTAGTAGTAGGAGGAGGAGGAGGAGGAGGAGGAGGAGGAGGAGGAGGAGTAATAATAACAATAAGAAAGCAATAATAATCATAATAATAATAATAATAATAATAATAATAATAATAATAATAATAATAATAATAATAATAATAATAAAAACAATAAGCATTGCAATAATAATAATAATAATAATAATAATAATAATAATAATAATAATAATTATTATAATTATAATAATAATAATAACAATAATAATAATAATGTTAGTACTCCTCATACTACTACTACTACTACTACTACTACTACTACTATTACTAATAAATGTAGATTTATATAGCGCCGCATCACAGCCACAAGTGGCTGTGCTCTCCGCGCTTGTCACATTCATACACCATTTATACTACACAACAGCAGTAGGTATATAAAGTCTGAATAAATTCACTAAAATGTACAACATAATGTTAAAAACATTCAATAAAAATATTACTTTGAAAAACATAAAAAGGCAACTAAAACTATTATTTAAAAAAACTTTTAAAAGGCAACCAACATTTATAAGAATTATTAAAAGCAACACCATTAAAAGCGAACACCATAATCCGTGGAGCGCCACGACATGTGTGCATACTAGACTGATGATGAGATTAACTCATGTTATTGAGAAGGAGCTTTAGAAGATGTTTCTGGAAAAGATATGTTGGAGTTGTCGTTTAAACGCTTGTGTTTGCGCATGGCGGATATTGTGTGGAAGGGAATTCCATTGAGTGGATGCACAGAAAGAAAAGGTGCGTTATCCATAGGTTTTTGTTTTGACAAGTGGGATGATGAAGGTACGTTGGTCTGATGAGGAACGGAGCTGTCTGCGTGGTACGTAGGGAATGAGCATGTCAGAAAAGTATGCAGGGGAAGTGCCGAAGAAAAAGTTGAAGCAGAGTGTTTGTATTTTATGCGTGCAGATACTACTACTACTACTACTACTACTACTACTACTACTACTACTACTACTACTACTACTACTACTACTACTACTACTACTACTACTACTACTACTACTACTACTACCACTACTACTACTACTACTACTGCTATTGCTACTGCTGCTACCACTACTACTACTACCACTACTGCTACTACTACTACTACTACTACTACTACCACTGCTACTACTACTATTAGTACTATTACTACTACTAAAGCACCTATACAAGAAAACAGCCCAAGTGTTGCAGTGTTAGAGAACAAATGTGCTGCTTACTCACGTGTTCTTTGTGGAAAATGAATTCATAATTTCCATTCTTGTCATAGAAGTCCTCAACCACAGGGCTGCTGTAGGCCTGTTACATTTTAAATGACAAAAATCATCATCATCATCATCATCATCATCATCATCATCATCATCATCATCATCATCATCATCATCATCATCATCATCATCATTATCATCATCATTATCATCATCGTCATCATCATTACCAACAACATCATTATCGGCATCGGAATCACCATCAACATCCTCCTCCTCCTCCTCCTCCTCCTCATCATCATCATCATCATCATCATCATCATCACGGGCACTTGCCTTCATCACTGACAATAAATTATTTAATTAAAGGAGCCCACATTGACCACGCCCCTTCGACAGATCCTTTTAGCAATCACAGTGAGTGTTTCCCCACTAAAAAAAAAAGTAAACAAAAAATTTTTTTGGGGGGTAAAACATAGGTATTTTTGATGAATTAATTCTGTAGTTTTTTTGTGCCTATTAATAGCTACAACCGTGGGCTAGCCAGCCACCATTCTGGAGCTTAACATAGCAGCTACCAAATCCGGTAAGAGACACAACCCGTAAAAACAATGGCTCGTAAGATGTTTGGTTTGAGGCTGATAAAACAGACCCTGCCCTACCCCGGACGCCAAAGACACCTCTTCAGCCTGGCTGTTCACTCACAAATAGGGTCAAAGGTCACACGGCTATAGTATTGGATGCGCCGTTAACCAGGGGAAACCACTCTCTGTCCGAACCGAAATTGAACATTCAAACTTTACGGGTTGGTTTGACAACGAAAGACCATTGTATCACTGAGGAATTTGATAACAATGCCAAGTTTTGGGTAAGCCCGTTTTCGCAAAAACTATACAAAGCCTTCGAATTGGGTCCTATTAAATAAGTAATCGATTGAAATCTCAACGAGATAAAGAAGTATTGAATTAATTAAATAATTGCTTAATAACCTAATTGATTACTAATGAATGATAATTCAATAAACCAATAGTTGATCAACAATAAAACCTACTGAAAACAGCAGCGCTGCCAGAAAAATGAGAACAATCATGATTATGGCGGAACGGCACCACAGAAGCTCTGGAAGAAAATCTGGCACTGGAAAGACCCGTCTTTTACAACGTAATACTTAAATATGCAAGAGTCCTCATGCACTCTCTGCACATCCGATATAGGGTCAGCGGCTCAGCAGAGACAATGCATATCTCAATAAACCACCAACGGAACATGGAAGTAGGCCAATTCCATGTGTGACATCGTCACAGTTCCTAGTATCTTAGCTGGGCTGGGAGCGAATGGGAGCATTCTGATTGGTCGACGCGTTACAAAATTCGACGCATGCGCACAGTGCTATCATAGTCTTCGTAAGGGTTAGGGTTAGGGTTTGGGTTAGAGTTAAGAGTTTAGGGTTAGGGTTAGGGTTTGGGTTAGGGTTAGGGTTATGACGCCTAAGAACTTCGTGAAAAAGCCGGCCCGACATGACCTGGCGCATGCGCAAATGCGCTCGGATAAACTAGGAGACCCGGAACTTGAAGGATGTGACACCATGCTTTCCGTGATTATACTTTGACCTTCATTTCGCAAGACACGAAAGGTGTTCATTGAGGTACGTCCCTCTACATACATAACCACAACAGACGTGCGATTTAAAGGGACTCATTTTACTTTGACCTCGCCCCTTCCACGGATCTTTTTATAAATCTCCGTGAGTGTTGCATCTCTGAAAAAAATGCTTACAATTAAAAAAAATATTTCAAAAACATAGATATTTTAAATTAATAAATTCTGCAGTTTGTGTGCTTATTCATAGTAACAGCTTGTCACCCGTATAGCTAAAAAAAAAAAAAAGCATCTATCAAAGCCAGTAAGAGGCAGAAACCGTGGTAAAGTTTCTCGGTAAGGTTTTTGGTTTTAGGTTGATACAACAGACCCTACCCTACCTCACTGCAGACACATTCTTGAAGCTCCGTGGTTCACTCAGATATAGCGTCAAAGGTCACACAGCTAGCTATGGTCGGTGTACCGTTAAACAGGGGAAGTCACTCCCTGACAGAACGGGTACGGAAAACTCAAATTTAGCGGTTGGTTTGAGCAAACGAGAACCTTTTTTTTTAAATTTAATTTTTTTTAAATCATAGTTTAATGTTATAACAAGACGCGTTTTAGGATAAACCCGTTTTCGTTAAAAGTAATTCGGGCCTTTTAAGTATGTATGTCTATTATTGTGAGTGTTTAAATAATCTCGGCACTTACCTACTACATTTTGTTGCTGCTGCACCCCCCTTGTCATCTCCGTCTTCCTATACGCTTGCGAAACATGGACCCTCACAGTAGACCTACAACGCAGAATATAAAGCATGGAGATGAGGTGCTACTGAAGACTTCCGGACATTTCCTATACCCAGCACATCACCAACGACGAAGTCAGTCAGCCATCACACAAGCCATTGGACCACACGATGACATGCTGTGGTGAAGAAACGGAAACTCCGATGGTATGGCCACGTCTCCAGAGCATCAAACCTTACAAAGACCATCCTGCAAGGCACGATGCAAGGAGGCAGAAGAAGAGGGAAACAGAAAAAGAGGTTGGAGGACAACATTCGAGAATGGACTGGCTTGACACTGTGCGAAGCCATGAGGGTTCCTGAGGACAGAGAAAGATACAGTACTCTGGTTAAACGATCATCTGCGGTGCTCCAACGATTTTCGAGCTATGGGATAGAATAGGATAGCAAAACAATTAAAAATTGTTATTAATTCTGCGGTATTGCCATGCCAAAAAAAAACGGAATGGATGAGAAGAAGAAGACGAAAAAGAAGGAGAAGAAGAAGAACAACAAGAACAAGAACAAGAAGAACAAGAACACGAACAAGAAACAACAACGAGGACGAAGAGGAAGCAGAATCATCATCATCATCATCAGCAGCAGCAGCAGCAGCAGCAGCAGAAGAAGAAGAAAAAGAAGAAGAAGAAGAAGAAGAAGAAGAAGAAGAAGAAGAAGAAGAAGAAGAAGAAGAAGAAGAAGAAGAAGAAGAAGGAGATGATGATGATGATGATGATGATGATGATGATGATGATGATGATGATGATGATGATGATGATGATGATGATGATGATGATGATGATGATGATGTAGTGGAGGAAGAAAAGAAGAAATGGAAGGCGTTATATATACATCTGATGTGCATGTACAAACAGATTTTGTCCCACATATGTAGATTTATTGTCAGCCAACCTCGCTCTGTCAGAAAATAATTTGTATGACGATTCAGGGGTAGCTAGGTTTTGGTCTATTTTCCTATCACAGGCAGAAGGGGCTAAATTTGCCTGTGAGTGTGTTTGTTATAATGGAAACCAACGGTCAATATTACAAACACATTTGAAATAGAAATGCAAATACTACTATCATTTATTCGTCAGATTCAATAGTTATTAACTCTCAGTATATCACAGCGCTGAAGCCAATGAATAGGTCTAATCATTATGGTTACATCATT
>CM072524.1:27060446-27085446 GCA_036898135.1 Oncomelania hupensis
CCAGGATTGTGCTGGGTCGCTTGCGATTCAGAAAACGCGCATTAAACAGGAAATAGGCGCTTCTGGCGGCTTGAGTAAGATCCAGTCTCGGCCAGCGCCTTGAGCAGCTCTTGAGCTGAAAAAGCGCGATATAAGATCGATTTTTTATAATGAACAGCATACTTAATACAGTAACGACGGTAACTGGTAGGCGCAATGCAGCGGCTACCGTGCTTGCAGGGAGAAATCCTCAACAACAACCACTCTTACAGCTGGGCCAAAACATCCTTCTCGCTGCAAGCCACCATTAGCCTTTGATTTCGCCATTCATGTTCAAATGTATCGCAAGGTGCTTAGAACTTCAACAAGTATTGCATTTCTGTATTTTATTGTATTCAGCCATGTTTGTGCGTGTGTTACATTTTCTTACATCTTTCAGAACTTTAAACTTCTGTTTTTAATTGTACTGCACATGTGTACATGTACGAATTTCTCAAACTGTCGTTACTGCTTAAATTGGTTGTGTGTGTGTGCGCGCGCGCGCGTGTGTGTGCACGTGCAGGTGTTAGATGTATTTAGTTTATACCCATATTTGTATTTATCTTTGTACCATGTTTTAGTGTACTGTACAGTCCCTTATTCTGCCAGTGCTTGAGTGACAGTATGCGTGTGAGCGCTTTGAGCAGGCTTTTCAGTTTGGAATTGCGCTTTATGAAATATATTTTAAATGATGATGATGATGATAATAATAATAATGATGATGATGATGATGATGATGATGATGATGATGATGATGATGATGATGATGATGATGATGATGATGATGATAATAATAATAATAATAATAATAATAATAATAATAATAATAATAATAATAATAATAATAATAATAATAATAATTTGGTATCTTTTGTGGCAGTCACAGACAAAAAAAATAATGAAAAGCACTGCTCTCACAAAGAAAAGCAGCGTATCAATAACAAAGTTCTGATCACGCACTAAGATTGGCTAATCATTTTGTGGACGATGCAGACCAGTAATAGGATTGAGTTCTTAAACAGGAAACTATTCGAATTTAACCAAATATAAATAACACATTATGGGAATGTGTCTAAACACCACAAGGAGCATGAGGAGGAGATGAATGATGATGATGATAATGATATTAATAATGATGATGATAATGATGATGATAAAGATGACGATAATGATGATGATGATGATGATGATGATGATGATGATGATGATGATGATGATGATGATGATGATGATGATAATGATGATGATAATGTCCATTTGTGCTACGCAGGAAAACATCCATTACAAACGCTCTGTGCTCCAAAGTGGGCGCAAAGAATTGCACAAACAATAAGGAAGGAAACAGATGGAAAGGTGGAGAAGGTACAAGAGAGGGGGGATGAGGATAATGAAGGAGACAGTGAGGGTGGTGCTTGATAGGAATCAGTTAAACGTGGGTCATTCTGTTTTGAACAATTCTGCTCCTAAAAAACAACAACATTTTTTTGAATTCTTCAGTGTCAGTGGCAATCTAGGAAATCCCTAAACAGTGGTGCTGGGTTCGGGAAGGTTCTGACACCCGAATGCTTAATCCTGTTTGTTTCCTTATTAGAAACAGAACCACAAAAGCGAAAATGGTTTCCTGATGAAGTTTACACGAACGCAATATTATGTGCTGATTGCGGGGCTGCTGTCTCGTTTTACCGGAAATCTGAAAAACCTTTGCACGAACGTATCTTTACCAGAATGCAAACGATTAGCTGTCCTCAAGGACTTATTGAGCAAGGCCAAAATCTAAAGCGAGGGCCTTTTCTTCAGTTGGCAGTTTCTTAACAAAATTAAAATGATTTAGCCGCAAATCGGCGCACGTGCGCCCAGTTGGACGAGGTTTACATGAACGTGTCAATTGCATTTGAGTTGATAAGCTATCTTCGTTGATTGTACTTGAAATGTCCAAACCTAGGCTATAGATCCACATTATTTATAGTCGTCTCTTCACTGAATTAAATGGTTTAAATGCTTACAGTTTGTGCACGCACGCTCAGTTGGCAAGCTTCAAAGAAAGAGGACTACCTTTGCACAAAAATATTTCTACAGTGAGCCACCGGTGTTGTTGCAAAGAAAATGGCGTTTGTCCGAAATTTGTTACTAAATAGATCAGCCTGGATACGTGGCGAAGCATTTCAAATATTTCCAGGCAAACACGTTCTGAGCTTTCTCGGTACAGAAGACTTTAGCGAGAAGTGTCAGCTGTTTGCTTACCGACGCCATATTGTTGTTCTTGCAAGGGAGATAAACACTTCCACAAACTTCGCGAGACTGAGAGTTGTAGGTCGTGGCGATATCTATGCTACAATGGAGGTGTTGTTGGGTTGTTGTCATACGTGATCGACAAACTGCGTCATTGAGAAAAATAACTCAGAATTTCAGCAGAGTGTCTACAAGGCGTGGTGTATCCACGATAAAGAAAAAGTGACTTAATTTTTTTTAAATGTGTTGTTTGCGTGCGTGCGTATGTATGTATGTGTGTTTATATAATGTTTTATGTAAGTGTGTGTGTGTGTGTTTGTATTTTTGTGTTTGTGTGTGTGTTTGCTTTGTGGGCATGTAGAAACGACGTTACAGTGACACACTCGTGGAACTCCACATGGTTTCTTTTGACTTTTTGGAAGGCTGCCCTATTTTGACGTCAAAATAGAGTTCCGGCATAGATACAGCTGTTTTAGGGTTAGGGTAAGGGTTAGGGTTAGGGTTTGGGTTAGGGGTTAGGGTTAGGGTTAGGTTCAAAAATTTGAAAATGTCAAAATAATGTCACGAAATTGAAAAGTGTGTCACAATAATCCCTGTTTTTTTCACAACAGTCATCAGAATGTCGTTTTTACAAAAATGTGTGTGCGTGTGTGTGTGTGTGTGGGTGTGTGTGTGTGTGTGTGTGTGCGTGTATGAGTATGAGATAACGTCTTAACTTATTGTATTAACGAAATAAATTTTAAATACAAAAACTGAACTGAACAGAACAAGAACAAGAACAAGAAGAACAAGAATAAGAAGAAAGAAAGAAATGAAGAGAAAAATAAAAACAAACAAACAAACAAAGGAAGACAAACATTAAAATGAAAGAAGAAGACGACGATGAAGAAGAAGAAGAAGAAGAAGAAGAAGAAGAAGAAGAAGAAGAAGAAGAAGAAGAAGAAGAAGAAGAAGAAGAAGAAGAAGAGGAAAAAGTCTGCTTGTTCTTTCACCTCTCTGATGACTGTTTTTTTTTTGTTTGTTTAATTTTGCATCTTTATGCGATTGTTCTTTTAGAGTGCATATCTATTATTTCTTTCTTTCTTTCTTTCTTTCTTTCTTTCTTTCTTTCTTTCTTTCTTTCTTTCTTTCTTTCTTTCTTTTATTTTATTTTATTTCATTATCTTTATTTTTAAAGAGGTGTCACAAATGTTTGAACATTGTTGTTGCTTTTTGATTTAGTGCATATGTTATTGTTTGTAGTTAGCGGTTGCTGTGCCTTGTAATATAGTGCCGTTCTTGTAATCACTATGTATATATTGTGTATTCCTATCCCCCCCATCTTTCCCCTTTGTCTGGCTATACGGCCCGCCGGGGGCAAGGAGCCTAACTTGATATTTGCTGTGTCATCGTTTGTGTGTTTAATTAAAGGACAAAGTTCCAAAGTTCCAAGATAAGAAGAAAAAGAAGAACAACAGCAACAGCAACAGCAGCAGCAGGAGCAACAAGTACAAAACGAATTAGAAACATGGGAGACTAAAGGCTCGCAAATATTCCATCGAACAAGTTTCGTTCTTTCCCGATTCAGATCAAATTTTAATGCGGGATTAAATTAGCCATCAAAAATAGAAACAGAAAGGGGCAGACCCTAATTCTTCCAAGGGCATTTAACTGCACTGAAGCGCATATGTTCCCATTTCGGCCTGTAATCATACTACAAGCTTTGAAGTGAAACCCTGAAAACGAACCTTGAACAAACAAAGTTGAAAATGGGACAGAGAAATCCCCCTGGAACGTATTGATATCTGTAACACATTCAAAAACAACATATTTCAAAAGAATATTTGAGAAAATATTTAAAGCCCCACTTTACTTTTTTTTTTTTTTTTACACAAAACACTATCTGATTTTGACTATTATTCCAGTTCAAACTATTCAGATGGGAACAAAGGTGAAATTGAATATCACTATTCAAAACATCTTACAACAAACAAAATGAGGGATTGAAAAAAAGAGTTTTGGAAACATATTTGACATGCATCTGTGTCCAAATTAGAACCAGATTAGCAACAAAATCGTCTCGTTCTGAGTTAAAATTGGTGATTTAAATCTTTACAATTTTGAAAAGCAAGGTTTTAAAATATGGGATCTTGTGTGTGTGTGCATAAACGGTGAAAATATGTGTGTGTTTGTGTTACTGTGTGTGTGTGTGTGCGTGTGAGTATTTGTGTGTTTGTCATTTAAGAGTGTGTGTGTTTTTGTGAATGTTGTTTTATTTTATTTTTTGTCAATTTTCTTAGGGATGGATAAGGGTTGGGGGAGGGAGCGCTTGATTGTGCCTGTAAGAACGTGCGTGCAAATGTGTGTGTCTGTATGTGTGTGTGTGGGTGTGGGTGTGGGTGTGTGTGTGTGTGTGGGTGGGTGCGTGTGTGTGGATGTAAAAACGCCGTTACTTATATACACTCTTTATACTCTTATCTAAGCTCTTTTTACGGGCCCGTTATTTTGACGTCAAAACAGTGTTAAGTATTAAGGCTGTGTTAGGGTTAGGTTAAGGGATAGGATTAGAGTTTGGGTTAGGGTTAACTCTAAAAAAAATTGACAAATTTTAAAAACTGTAAAACGTATGTGTTGATTTATGAAAGTCATAAGAACGTCGTTGATACACGTTTGTGTGTAGGTGTGTGTGTGTGTGTGTGTGCGTGTGTGTGTGTGGGTGTGTGTGTGTGGTGCGAGTGTGCGTGGCTAGGTATAAACGCCTTTATTCTGACATACACGAACCTCTACGTACTTTTTTTTGACGGACGTTATTTTGACGTCAAAACAGTGTTCCGTTAGGGTTAGGGCTGTGTTAGGCTTAGGGTTAGGTTAAGGGTTAGGATTAGGGTTAGGGTTAGAGTTAGGGTTAGGGTTAGAGTTAGGGTTAAGGTTAGGGATAGCTTCAAAAAATGGACAAATTTGTAAAAATGTCAAAGTAACGTAAGTAGAGTTTCATGAAAGTCATCACAACGGCGTTTCTACACGGTCGTGTTTACTTGTGTGTGTGTGTGTGTCCGTTGGAGAAATGAGTACCTGCCTGTTTAAATATAACCTCAAAATAGTCCACCTCAAGAGAAATTACATGTTAGATTGACAATCAAAAATAGAAATCTGTTGCGTTACAGAGTGTGCCCAACAGTTTAAATAAACCGGTGTTTGGAAACAGGTCGACGAGTTGAATGAACATGGAAGTTTAACATCTACACCCACCATCGACAATATGTCAGCCAGAATTAACCATCCCAGGAAAAGGGGGCATGGACCTACATCACAATCACAATCTTTATTGTCTAAACAAACAGCAAGTGACATCTTTCGGCAGTGTGCGTTCACAACAATCATAGACAACAACATTGAAACAACACAGTCAACATAACATACTACATCAATTCATGAAAAGCCAGAAACCTCTAACTACGCCAATCTGCCGTGATTTGACAAAACCGAGTAAGTCCACCTAAGGTCGAAAATGAGTTTTTTGCGCCATCAAACTTGCAAGAGAATGACGCATCTTACCTGTAAAAATCAAATCCGAACTATGTTTAGATTTGGAGATATCATAGAGTAAGTCCTTGTTAAAAAAATTTTAAGTGGGGGAATAAACTGATAAAACCAAGCAAGTCCCCTGCGATTTTGTTTCGGCGATCCTCTGGCTAATGCTCGAGTTGGCATGATGACGTCATTTTCTACAATAACCTGACAAAGAAAAGTAAGTCCTCCCGACCAATGAGAAAGCGCCTTAAGATGAAGTGGACCAGTGAGAATCCATGTTATTGCTGCTGTGCAATATTATTTTCCTGTGAAAATGATGACGAAATTTCGGTCAGCAAAGGACGTGTTCGGCTTTTTGAAAAAGAGTTTTCTTCATGTACTTTCCTGCCCACCATGAAGGATCCTTTAGATCTTCCGCCTACGCGGCAACTTCCACGAGGTGTGGAAATAAACAAACAAACTATCCTATTCTAACCTATCCTGTCCCGTAACCCTGAGGTCGTAGGGGCACCACAGATGATCGTTTAACCAGCATACTCCATCTCTCTCTGTCCTCAGCAGCCCTGATGGCTTCGCTCAGTGTCAAACCAGTCCATTCTCGAATGTTGTCCTCCCACCTCTTTTTCGGTCTCCCTCTTCTTCTACCTCCTTGCACTGTGCCTTGCAGAATAGCCTTTGCAAGGCCTGATGATCTGGTGACGTGGCCATACCATCGGAGTTTCCGTTTCTTCACCACTGTGAGCAGGTCATCGTGTTGTCAAATGGCTTGTGTGATGGTCTGTCGGACTTCGTCGTTGGTGATGTGTTGGGTATAGGAAATGCCCAGAAGTCTTCTGTAGCACCTCATCTCCATGCTTTGTATTCTTCGTTGTAGATCTGCTGTGAGGGTCCATGCTTCGCAAGCATATAGGAAGATGGAGATGACAAGGGAGCGCAGCAGTCTTACTTTGGAATGTAGAATGATGGTCCTGTCTTTCCAAATGGCTTCAACCTTGTCAGGGCAGCAGTTGTTTGTGCGATCCTGGAGAGGACTTCCTGTCGGGACCCATTGTCTGATACAATGGCTCATAAATATTTGAAGCTATGCACTGTGTTGAGGGATTGGCCTTGAACTTTGATGTCCGTGTTGATGCCATTGGTGTTGTTGGTCATCATTTCGGTCTTCTCTGCACTTATTTAAATTCCACAAGCTTTGGAGGTGGTGTCAAGCCTCTGTACCAGCTGTTCAAGTACTTGTTCCTCTCCAGCCAATCCATCAATGTCATCCGCAAAACGAAGATTGGATATTGCTCTACCCCCTATGCTGACTGTGCCTTCGTGATCTGCAAGAGCATCTGACATGATGCACTCTAGGAAGATGTTGAAGGGTGTTGGAGAGAGTAGGCATCCTTGACGCACACCGATTGTTGTTCTGAACCAGTTCCCGATGGCGCTGTTGTGGAGGACTGCACTGGTAGGCTTGTCATACAGGTTTTTGATGACTTCAATAATTTTAGGTCTGATGTTGTACGCTTTCATTGTTGCCCATAGAGCTGCATGCCAGACTCGGTCAAACGTTTTCTTGAAGTCTATGAACACATGATGTTGGTGCTGTAGGTATTTCTCACAGATTATTCTGAGGTTGAAAATCTGTTCAGTGGTACTTCGCCCTGCCCTGAATCCTGCTTGTTCTTCAGCTATGATTTGTTCAGCTTGGGGTTTCAACCTGTTGAGTAATATTTTCAGGAGGACCTTGCTGGGATGGATGATGAGGCTGATGGTGCGGTAATTTTCACACTCCTGAAGGTTACCTTTTTTGGGAAGAGTGATAACAAGCGACTGGGCCCATGGTATAGGCCACTCTCCACTCTTCCAGATCTTGTTACAGATAATGGTGAGGGCATCAATCGTCGCTTCTCCTCCTGCTTGTAGCAGTTCCGCGGGTATGTTGTCCACTCCCGCTGACTTCCCTTTCTTTAGCGATTGCACTGCTGCCTCAACTTCTTCCCGGAGAATTGGGATGATTTCTTCTTCTCTGTTCTCGGGACATGCTAGAACTGATGGGTCTCCATTTGGTGTATGGTTGTAAAGGTCAGAGCAGTACTCTGTTCATCTGTCCAAGACTTCTTGTTCTTCTGTAAGGCATATGCCAGACTTGCTTTGGATCGTGGAGACTTTGGGCTGTTTGAAACTTGTCAGCCGCTTTACAGTCTGGTAGGCCTTCTTGCTGTTGTTTTTGTTCAGACTGTTCTCTATTTCCTGGCATTGATCTTCTATCCAGTTCTCCTTTGCTGTGCGCATGCCTTTTTGGATGTCATTGTTGATTTTTCGGTAGACATCAGCTCCCTGTGAGGTGTTCTTTGTTGTTTTGTTTTTTTTTTTTTTTTTTTTTAAATCTCTCTTCGTTTATCACACAGATCCAAAAGTTCAGGTGTGATCCACGGCTTCTTCTTTGGTCGGTGCTTGCCAAGGATCTCAGTGGCGGCATCTGTCACAGCTGAGTTGAAGGTGGTGGTCATGGTGTTGACATCTACTTCACCAGCCCCCAAAATGAGCAGTGGTGCAAATTTCCCTTCAATTGTGGCCTGAAATAGTTCTGCCACCTCCGGGTCTTGCAGTTTGTCCAGGTCGAACTTCAGTCTAGTGCAGTATTTACTCTCTTCAAGTGGAGCCGGAAAGACATCACCAAGAGATCGTGGTCACTTCCGATGTCTGCTCCTGGAAAAGTGCGTGGTCTGCCAATGTTGATGCTTGATCTGAAGCGTTTCTTGACCATGATGTAGTCTATTTGGTTGTGATGCTCCCCCCTGGGACTGTGCCATGTCCATCGTCTGGAGTTTTTGTGGAGACCAAGCGTGTTTGCCAGTACCAGATTGTTGTATCTGGCAAACTCCAAGAATCTCAGACCCCTGTCATTTGTCTCGTTGTTGCAGTGGGGTCCACATGTGTCTCCCCAGTTGTGGTGCGCATCTTGGCCAACCTTGGCATTCCAGTCGCCTTGCACTATGACTATGTCCTTCTTCGGCACTTGGTCAAGGACCGCCTGTAGATTTTCATAAAAATCCTCCACTTCGCTGTCGTCATAGTCTGATGTTGGGGCATAGGTCTGGATGATGGTGATGTTGAAAGGGGCTGCTCTCAGGCGGATGGTAATGAGTCTACTGGGCGGCAACCCATGACAGTGGCTAGAATGTTCTTGTGGACCAAGAATCCAACGCCGTGTTCGTGCCTGTCATCTCTACCGCTGAAATAGAGCTTGTGGCCTTTTTCTGTCGTTGTTTCACCTAGGCCTTTCCAGCGCAGTTCGCTAATGCCTAGAACGTTCCATCGATAGTGGTCCAACTCGTGGGCCAGTTCTTCTAATTTTCCTTCCGCAGTTAGGGTCCTGACATTCCAGGTTCCTATGACGATGTTGTTTCTCGTGCGGATCTTGCTAAATTGTCCATCAGTAGCATACTTAATACCTCCGTCCTGGTGGCCAACGGAAGGCGCGGTCCTTGCGCCGGGCGACGACCTATCCGGTATGGAATTAGTGGATAGTGTCATTATGCATGTAGTGTGTCTTGGGCAAAAAAGGACTTGGCGGTGCCCAATCCTCTCTAAGCTGTTGGGCACAGCCGAAATCCACGAATACAGTGTGGCTCGCCTTGGCCCCGAGCACGTGGTCGTTGAACCTGTAGCAACGTGAGGTTCCTCGCCCTGGCCGGTGACTTCTATGTAGAAGACTTTCGCCCAGTGATGCCGTGCTAACATTACCCCTGTTAGTCGGCTCTTACGACACGCCGGGAAACGTTGGGCCTATTCTATTCAGTGCCCGAACCCACAAACAAACAGCAACAAATATATTACAGACTCACAACAAGGGCAACAAAATACAAGACATACACGTGGTGTAAAGGCAGGAAGATCGCTACAATAGGAAACTGAAAGGAAAATAGTTTTGTATTTTTAAAATTAAATTGGCTGCATCTAATATTATTTTGAAGGGAGAGCAAAAAAAGCCATGACTCCTGCATACCAACCCAGGAATATTAAGTGAAGAATGGCTAAAAACAATAAACAGGCACACATATACACTCACTGTAACTGCCGCACCCACATCTTACAAAACCCAACTTCTGTGACTCATCTCGTCAGACTTTTTAACAAAGAAACGAAACGGCCTATGGGACTTACTTGGTTTGGTGAATTTTGAAAACAAGGATTTACTTAATAATAAACTGACAAAACCAAGCGGATTTGACTTACTTGGTTTTGTGAATTTTTTTAACAAGGATTTAATTCAATAATAAACTGACAAAACCAAGCGGGTGACTTGCTTGGTTTTGTCATGTTCTCAACAAAGATCTATCTCAAGAATAATCTGACAAAACAAAGCAAGTCCACAAATAGTCTTAAAACATCAAATATATCAAACATTTCTTTAACATTCAAGGTATGCACTCTTAAATCGAGGAATTGCATTATAATATGCCCTTAAACTTCCAGAAACGATCGCGTAATATAGCGCAACACAAAACGTCGATTTTCTCGAAAGTAGGTTTTGTGGACTTGCTCGGTTTTGTCAGTTCACGGCAGCAATCCTTCCATTCAACCAGCCATTTCAAGCTCCACTATCGAACTAAACCCCAAACTAAACATTCAGCTCCCTCAATCCCCTTCCTCGCCCCCCCCCCTCCACACACACCGTATGGGTGCCGGGGGTTTCTGTATAAATAGTATCCCCACTTTCTGGAAATTTAGTGCTTTAAATTCCCACTCTCGCTGTCTTTCTCATTTGTTCTTTCTCATTCCTACTCTGTTCTATCAATCTACTTATATATTCTTCTTCTCTAATCACCTACCTTTTTTCTTGAAAACTCTTCCGGGACCAAACTCCTCATTTCTGTGTGAGGTTTGGGAATATTGGACAATTTCTGCCAAATGGTCACTAGGGCTTTCTATTATATTATTATTTAGCAAAGTAGGCCTTTTCTAGGTTAATGTTTTATTAATATTTTATACTGATGTTTGTATTTTATTTTGTTCTTGTAAACGGGGGTTCGACAAATTAGAGTATAGCCTCAGCGTCCCCAGCGTGGGGTACCGGTACCTTTATTGTAAAGTGACCGGCTGGTGGAATGCCTTCAGTGTTACCAATGGGGTTGTTTCAGCAGATTTTTAATGCGGATCAAGGGTGAGTCCTCTTTCAGCCAAGTTGTGGTCTGATCTTGATTTTGTGGTCCTGATTCGGCTCTTTGCAGTCCGCTGGGTCCTGTAAGCAATGACTAACTAACTAACTAACTAGCTCCCTCATCCTCATCTACCACATCCACTCCGCACACTCCCAAACCCCAATCCCTCCCCCTTCCGAAGCAAGCAGCGCGCGTGCCGTTTGTAATCGGCTGAAGCTCAAGGAAGCACCGTCCCCAACAAGCATCTTAAACATTGAACCAACCATCAGAGGCAATCATACAAACTAAGACTGACAGTGAAACAATTGCTATTACCTTTGTCCTTCAAGAGGTTCGAACCTGGCTCACTGGTGTGCCAGACAAACGACCTACCACTGAGCTAGGGCTGTGGATATGTGAGCTGGACAACCTAAAATAGAAATCGGTCGTATTACAGTCGAGTGTGTCATCAAAGTCGAAATAAATGGATGTTTGGAAAAAGTGCCGCATGTTGACAATACAAACGCTAACCTTGATCCCAACTTTGCAAAGTTCCGTCAAATTGTGGTGTTGTACTGTGTGAATGTGTAGCACATTAGTGGGTGGGGAGTGGGGAGTGGGGGTTGAATGGGGAAGAGCAGAGAATTATAAAAGGGGATCGTGGTGTACTCGTCTGTGGAGTATTCTACCACTAGACCACCGTTCACACAGCGCCAGACCAAATGGTCTGGTAAATATGTATGATGAGGGCTTTTTAGCCCAATTTTATTGTCCTTAACGCTCATGCAATAGGACGTTAAGCATCGTTTTTCGTTCGTTCGTCTGTGGAGGGGTCGGGTAGCTCAGTGAGTTGGTAGAGCGTCTTACTAGTAACCGAAAGGTACCTGGTTCGAATCCCGGATTGGCCAATGTGTGACCATATTATTTTCCCCTTACCATCAACTGGTTCGCTGGTGTCAGAATAATGTGACCAGTAGTCGCCTATAATACGCTTCGGTGTCGTGTGACTATAATCTACAGTTACTCGTCTGTGTTGAATGTAGATGTGTGTGTGTGTATATATATGATTGTGTGTGTGCGTGTATATGATTGTGTGTGTGCGTGTTTCTCTTTCTGTGCTTGTGTGTGTGCATGTGTGTGTGTGTGTGTGGGTGTGCGTGTGTTGAAGATTAAAAGCCGTTTAAAATTGTTTGGGCTTTTTTTTTCTTTTTTGGGGGGGAAGGGGAGGTGTGGAGGTGGGGAGAGAGGAGTGGAATAGGGAGGGGGGGGGTAAATTTGCAGTTAAAGTCAATTAAATTATAAATGTCAAGGGCATGTGATGATTAAGAATAAAAGGAGGGAGGATCAGAAAGAAGAAGAAGAAGAAGAAGAAGAAGAAGAAGAAGAAGAAGAAGAAGAAGAAGAAGAAGAAGAAGAAGAAGAAGAAGAAGAAGAAGAAGAAGAAGAAGAGGAGGAGGATGAGGAGAAAAAGACAGAGAGGAAGAAGAAAAAGGTTAGACGGATGGGGCAGGGAGAGAAAACAACAACAACAAAGAAATAACCTGTCACGAAAAATAGTTTCCTTTCGAACTGAACGATTGTTTGTGTCCTATCCTATCCTATGCCATAACTCGAAAGTCGTGGGGACACCACAGATGATCGTTTAACCAGCGTACGCAATCTTTCTCTGTCCTCAATAACCCTCATGACTTCGCTCAGTGTCAAGCCAGTCCATTCTCGAATGTTGTCCTGCCACCTTTTTATGTCTCCCTCTACTTCTGCCTCCTTGCACTGTGCCTTGCAGGGTGGTCTTTGCAAGGCTTGATGTTCTGTTGGCGTGGCCATACCATCGGAGTTTCCGTTTCTTCACCGCTGTGAGCATGTCATCGTGTTGTCCAATATCCTGTGTGATGGTCTGTCGGACTTCGGCGTTGATGATGTGCTGGGTATAGGAAATGCCCTATAGCACCTCTTCTCCATGCTTTGTATTCTTCGTTGTAGGTCTATTGTGATGGTCCTTTTTTTGCAAGCGTATAGGAAGATTGAGATAACAAGGGAGCGCGCGTCCTTAACTTGGAGTGTAGACTGACGGTCCTGTCTCTCCAAATGGTCTTCAACCATTTTAGGGCAGCAGTTGTTTGTGCGATCCTGGATAGAACTTCCTGTCAAGACCCATTGTCTGATACAATAGCTCCTAAATATTTGAAGCTATGCACGGTGTTGAGGGATTGTCCTTGGACTTTGATGTCCGTGTTGATGCCATTGGTGTTGTTGGTGATCTGCATTTATTTCCAGTCCAAAGGCTCTGGAGGTCGTGTCAATTCTAGCCTGTGTACCAGCTGTTCGAGTTCTTGTTCCTCTCCAGCTAATCCATCAATTGTTCCTCTCCAGCCAATTCATCAATGTCATCCGCAAAAGGGAGGTTCGAGATTGCTCTACCACATATGCTGGCGGTGCCTTCGTGATCTGCAAAGGTATCTGACATGATGCGCTCTAGAAGATGTTGAAGAGTGTTGGAGAGAATAGGCATTGAGACCTTGGGCTGTTTAACACTTGTAAGCCGCTTTACAGTCTGGTAGGCCTTCTTGCTGTTGTTCTTGTTTACTCTATTTCCTGGCATCGATCTTCTGTCCAGTTTTTCTTTGCTGTGCGCATGCCTTTTCGGATGTCATTGTTAATTTTTTTGGTAGACATCAGCTCTTTGTGAGGTGGGTTTTTTTTCCTTTGTCATCTCTCTTCGTTTGTCACACAGGTCCAAAAGTTCAGATGTGATCCACGGTTTCTTCTTTGGGCGGTGATTGCCAAGGATCTCAGTGGCGGCATTTGTCACAGCTGAGTTGAAGGTGGTGGCCATGGTGTCGACATCTACTTCACCAGCTCCCAAAATGAGCAGTGGTGCAAATTTCCCTCCAATTGGGGCTTGAAATATTTCTACCACTTCCAGGTCTTGCAGTTTGTCCAGGGCGAACTTCAGTCTGATGCCCTTTGCTGTGTTTACTCTCTTCAAGTGGAGCAGAAAGACATCATCACGAGATCGTGGTCACTTCCGATGTCTGCTTTTGGAAAAGTGTGTGTCTTGCCAATGTTGATGTTTGATCTGAAGCGTTTCCTGACCATGATTTAGTCAATCTGGTTGTGATGCTCCCCGTTGGGACTGTGCCATGTCCATCGTCTGGATTTCTTGTGGGAACCAAGCGTGTGGAAAGGGGCTGCTCTCAGAGGGATGGTGACGAGTCTACTGGAGACTGAGCGGCCACCCATAACAGTGGCTAGAATGTCTTTGTGGACTAAGAATCCAACGCCGTGTTCGTGCCTGTCATCTTTCCCGCTAAAATAAAGCTTGTGGCTTTTGTCGGTTGCTGCTTCACCTAGGCCTTTCCAACGCAGTTTGCTGATATCTAAAATGTTCCATCGATAGTGGTCCAGCTCGTTGACCAGTTCTTCTAATTTTCACTCCGCAATTAGGGTCCTGACATTCTAGATTCCTATGACGATGTTGTCTCTCGTGTGGATCTTGCTAAGTTGTCCATTAATAACCAACGTATCACCTCGGTCCTGGTGGTCAACGGAAGGCGCGACCCTTGTGACCCGGGCGACGACTGTTCTGGTATGGAATGAGTAGTTTTTTTCATCATTCTTGAGCAAGAAAGGCCTGGCGGGCCTAATCCTCTCCAGGCTGTTGGTCATAGCCAACATTTACGAGTTTAGTGTGTCTCGTCTTGGCCATGAGCACGTGGTCGTTGAACCTATAGGTTCCTCCACCATGACCGATGACTTCCGTGTAGAAGACTTTCACCCAGAGAGGCCGTGCTGACGTCACCCCTGTTAGTCGCCTCTTACGACACGCAAGGAAACGTTGAGTCTCTTCTATTCAGTGCCCGAATCCACAATGCATTTCCAGCCTTATCTGGAAATACTTTAAAGCAGTCGGGGATGGGAGGGAGGGGTGGGGGGAGGTGGGAGGAATTAGATCGAGCCAAATGTCGATCCGTCCGTCGGATCCTTTGAACGCCATATCTCAAGAACTACTGAACTGAATTTGATCAAACATTCTATAAACATTACCTAGATTAGTGACGTGCTTCACCTACTCTACAGCAAAGGTCAAGGCTAAATTATCACAAAAACGGCTAAAGCAATTTTGTTGAGTTTTGGTACAGAGGTACTTCAACTCGTGGGCCAACCGTCGGTATCGGTCCGGTTGTCGGTTGTTTGGTCCGTCGGTTCGTCCGTCGCTCCAAATTTCACTTTTGTGTGTGTTTAAAACACACGTTTTACCTTATCTCCAGAATAACTAACAGAAATTCATCATTTTTACATGTACTTTGTGTATACTTTATCTACTGCTAAGCATGTTAATACATCATGCATTTGTATTAGTACTTTCGCAATGGTCATTGAGCTTCACCATTTACTAAAGGCGTTTTGCGCTACATGTAAAACACAAAAAAAGGCTAAAGCTATTATGATTTTTAGCAAGAAATCTTGCAGAAAGTTCAGGTAGTGGAATATCACTCCATCCTTTCCTTTTGCTTCCTTAGGATAAAGCCGCGCCACAACACCGCCAACAAAATTAACACTTTTCAAAATGATTATTTTTCGCCTATCTGGAAATATATTTGAATAGCTTGTCACCTTTTCTTTAAATGTTTAAAAAAAATTTTGTCTGACTGGATCTGTGTCTGCCAGGACGGCGTAAAACAGAAGCGACTTAAATGCTCAAGGGCAGATAATTACTGTTAAAGCAGTTCGCAGTTATCTCAAAGGGCGTGAACTGTGGTAGGGGAACTAACCCTTGCGTCCTCCAAGGGCGAGCAGCCAAATACAGCGGCGCTAACTTCACAATGTGACAAACAAGGGAGACAAACTGTGGGTTTGTTCACTGACAAAAAATGGCCGCCCTTTTGGTCATAGTGCAAAGCCGACACGACAGCCAACTCAGCCGTTTGTCCGTGAGAAACTCTTTGCACTTCTTCAGCTAGAGAAACATTGAATTTTCACGGAATATTTTACTGAACGCTTTGTAAAATGATGTTACCCGCGAACGACGACAGTAGTTACTCGGTCTTGTTAAATAAAATTGTCACCTTATCTTCTAGCATGGAAGTCAAAGATATGTGTACAAACACAGGCAGTAGCCTAAGTTGTTTCGCTGGAACTGAAGTTATTGGCATCCTCTTTAAAGATACTGATACAAATACAGATGCCGATACAAATACAGATCCAGATTCAGATACTGATACAGATTGAGATACATAATCAGATTCAGATACTGACACAGATATATTTACAAATTGAGTATCTAACAGATACAGTTACTGATACAGATTCATATATAGATACTGAGACGGATACAGATACTGAAACAGATACAGATTCAGATACAGTGAACTCCGGATATAATAAAGGCCGGATAAAGTAAATATTCGGTTTTAGTAAAGTCCAGTCTTGGTCCCGACCAAAACTCTTCTTTGTCTCTGTTTTTAAAAATCGGATATAATAAAAAAATATAGTAAAGTCCGCTTATAATAAAGTGTTTTCTAAGGCCCCTGGCGAGTTTTGCTGCCGCTTATAATAAAGTTTCAAGGGAGATGACTGTATTAAAGTTTCATGAGAGTTACTGACGTTCATAATGACGCAAAATCGTCACGTCACGCTTACCCTGAAGCCTAAAATAGATCTAATTCACGCACTTGAAGATGAAAAGATGAAAAAAACAACAACAAAGAAATTGCTGAACAATTTGGAATTTCCGCATCAACAGTAACAGTGATTATGAAGGAGAGTGAAAAACTGAAGGAGAGATTTAACTGTTTGGCAGAAAAAGAGTACCTAGCTTAGAAACTTACAAAACAAATTAGACTTCACTTTCGCTATACATGATGAAATGCGTTTATGACTAAATAAGGGTGTTATAAGTTGAACACATTATAATTATACCTTTTGTACTGAGATGAATCCGAATCAATGGAGAACTGGGAAACCAACGTTTTGACTGGACTGCACTTTCAAATGAGAAGTAAAGAAGAGATTTATTCCTAAGCTGTTACATGGCTTTGCAAGACAAACCATCTTTTTTTTTAAATCCACCATATTGTTTAGGTTTTGTTCATGTCTTTGTTTGCTTTAATTTTGTGAGCTTTTTGTTTTTCCACAATGACGATAGTACAACATGTACAATTCATTATCTACTTTTATGATTTATCCTTCCGATTAAAGGGTTGGTTTGAAATAATTAGAACACGAAGGCTCACATGTTATCTCTTATCGGTAATGAACTCTCTCTCTCTCTCTCTCTCTCTCTCTCTCTCTCTCTCTCTCTCTCTCTCTCTTTCTCTTACCCTCTCTCTCTCTCTCTCTCTCTCTCTCTCTCTCTCTCTCTATCTCTCACACACACACACACTCACACACACGTGAACTTACACACACGGACATAAATAAATAATACTGTAACATTTCAATCAATATACACAAACTGGGTTATAAGAGAGGTATTCTTGAAGAGTTTATGATACCCGAGTTAATAAACAAAAATAATCAATCAACATATGTGAGCGTAATGGAATCCAATAAGGGACAATGGACCTACTGCAAGTGTTCATTAAAAAAAGTATCTTTTTCAGCTATTTCCCGTAGATTTCTGGTGGCTTCATACGAAAGGCTAAAAGGAGCTTTTCACTTTCGTGAAATATCACTTGTTATCATGTGGCTGTGTCCAGAAACAATAGATCTTGACGATGAGTGCATATTCATAATGTTCACTCAAGTAACGTAATTGCTATTTACCTGTAATTACGATAGCAATAGGTAATACCCATTGGACCTTGGGGGATGGGGGGTGGAAGGGAAACACAAAGAAGAAAATCTAAATTTTGAAAAGGCCATGTTCGACAGACAGAGAGAGAGAGAGAGAGAGAGAGAGAGAGAGAGAGAGAGAGAGAGAGAGAGAGAGAGAGAGAGAGAGAGCGAGAGAGAGAGAGAGAGAGAGAGCTTGCTTGTCCAACCACTCAAATAAATACTTTGAATTTTGTTCTTGGCAACTCTGGTAAGACAAACGTCTCCACGACGACTTATAGACGGCTGTCCGGGGGTGTGGGGCTGGAGCTGGGGAGGGTGGGGGTGTTTTTAAAAATGGGAAAACATAGTTTTCGTGTGGAATTCAGCAAGGGACAACAAACCAACACAGAAATATTAATCTAAATTAAAATATGTAATAACGAAAGCGATTCGTTCGATTTGCACTGTCTTATTTTAACTGTTCAACTATGTGAATCTAATCAATTAATGGGATCCAATTCCAATGTACATGTATATAACGCGCCAAATGCCAGCTCAATTTAGAACGATGTTGAGTTACGTGAACACACAGACAAATAGACACACAGACGATTACAGTCTGCAGAAATCCTGGTAAAAGATGGAAATTCGAGAAGTGATTATTTTGTTCACTGATTTGTTTTGCTTTTCTTCTTCTTTACTTGCACCAGGGCCGGATCCAGAGGGTAGGGGGGGAGGGGGGTGCTAGGAGTGCTGCAGCATCCCCCACCCCCACCCCTTGGCAACAACAACAAAAAAAATAAATAAATAAAATAAAGAAAGTAGAAGATGGAAGTTTTTGTTCAACTGGAAATACGTTATGTAAGGCAGTTAGTTACAGGACAGGACAGGATGCTATGCTATGTACGCGCCTTTCCCCAAGGCTCAAAGAGCGGCGATCTATACCAACATACACGCTCACCTGTCTCATTTTACCCTCACACACACCAAATACACATACATCACTCAAACAGGTGGTGTACAGGCAGTGAGATCGCTATTAGAAGACTGAAGAAAATCGAATTTTTATTTTTGAAATTTTTATATTGACTGCATCCTGTACTGTTATTGAAGGGAGGGAGGAAACCGGAGTGCCCGGAGAAAACCCTCGGTGACCTCAATAGTCTCGTACCTAAGTCACATACGTTCGCCCCTTGCGGCAATCGAACCCGCGACCTTCGGCATAGGAAACCGGCGACTTATCCACTGCGCCACGAGTTTTACTTGTGGTGTTTCACCACTCTGTACCATACATTTTAAAAAGAACTAGACTAGCACCCCACCCCACCCCCTCCCTCGAAAATGGATTGATCCGGCCCTGTGCACCCACATACACTTTAGACCAGCGTTCTCTACCTCTTTATAATGAGAGTGTCGGATTAGTAAACGTTAAATTAAAACAAAAACAAAGTTTCAGTTATGCTAAATTAACCCCCTAAAATCGTTATTATAAACGAAGTCGGTTATAATCAAGTAAACCTCTAAAACTGTATTATAAACGAAGTTTCGGTTATAGTAAAGTAAACTTTAAAAACTTTACTGTAAACGGATTTTCGGTTATATTAAATATTCGGTTATACTAAAGATTTATTTGGTCCCAGGGCACTTTACTATATCCGAAGTTCACTGTACTTATATACATATACACCTACAAATACAGATTCAGATACTGATACAGATTCAGATAAAGATACAGACAGATATTTCAAATAGGTACATCTATTTTAAATTAAAATTTAGGATTATTGAAAGGATTGAGAACACATGAAAATATTCGGAGAAAACTCTAGCTCGGTGACAAGAAACGTGTGATGTCTCTCAACGACTTCTCAGTCGGGCTACAAACCTTTTTTTTAGATATATATAAAACAACCGTCGTAGGTCCCGAAATTAGAAAGTAGAACATTGTCATAAAACTCATTAAAATGGGGTTAAAATGTGGACTGATGTAGTTCAGCCGCAAATGGCTTGGGCTTATCTGTAGTCTTCTTCATTGACCTTGGTCCTGCCAAGATAAAAACAGCGCATTTAAGGTACATTTGTGACTCTTAATAAGTTGTCATTTATCTCCAAAAAGGCATTACAAGTAAGCGAGAGACTTCAATATGATTTTAGTTTACAGTACTTTCAGTGCTTTCGGTCCTCTGTGTACAATTACACAACAGGTTCTAAGGTGACTTAATCATTAAGGGTACTGTCAGTACTCTCGGTCCTCGCATCAACGCATAATTGTTAAAAAGGTTCTTGCTCCTATTGAAAGCATACTAAAGCATAACAAAATTCTCAATAGTGAACATAAAATGAAATAATATTTTATTGTCTTATAAAGAAAACGGTCATTTCAAATATTTTATTGCATAATAAAATAAACTTTCATTTCAAATATGTTATTGTCAATTTTTTTTTAAATAAAGGTTTCTTGAAAACATTGTATAGTCTTTATAAACAAAACTGTCATTTCAAGTGCGTCATCTTGGATTCCTTGCATTCTTTCTATTTTATTTTTCTTCTTCTTTTTTTTTTGAATTGTTTCCCTTTGGTGTCCTGCCGCTGCGTTTTGACAGAGCATATAAGCCTGGTTATTCACGCAGGTAGACCAACATAAAGGCCGCTTTATTCAAAGACCAGACTTAGCAAGGTCACGGCCAAGGAGACAGTCACAACTAGCCAAAACAAACGGCGACAAAATACATATTCCCTAACCTAAGCAAAGCTAAAGGGAAATAGCTACAGCCAATAAAACAAGGGGACGCAATATTTTAAACTAAGGAGCGCCACTTTAACAAAAAGAAGAGGACACAGCATCTACAAGAGGACACAATTTGAACTTAACAGACAGAATTTAGGTATTCAAGGGAAATAATTCCTATTTCGAAGACATAATGTTTAATGACAGGGTTTTTTTTTTTTTATTAACAAACGCGCATAATAATACAATACCATACACTGCAATACAATACAAGACTCGAAATGACTGAGCAGCTGAGTTGTAAATTAAAAAAGTAAGTAGTTCCAATGTGAACGCGCGAGTCTACAAATTAAGAAATGAAGAAATTTTGGGGGGGGGCTGCAGTTTATTATCCCTTTGAAATGAATTAAAGAAATCATCATCATCATCATCATCATCATCATCATCATCATCATCATCATCATCATCATCATCATCATCATCATCATCACATCATCATCATCATCATCATTATCATCATCAACATCATCATCATCATGACCACCTAGACGAGAACGACGATAAATTGCGCAACCTACAAAAATCTATAATATTAATAACCACATACTTTTCGTAGGCGTGACATGTATGCATTTTACAATTATTTTTTTTGCGTTTTGCCACGGAATCCAGCATTACCAGTAATCGGCCCTCCTCCATAATAAGACCACAGGTGTGGTGGTGATTTTTGTAAAATACTTCGAAACAGTCGGGGAGAATCACAACGAGCCAAATGTCGGTCTGCCGGTCAGTCTGTCCGCCGATTCGTTCAAAGCCATATCTCAAGAACCACTAGTCAAGGTCACTGGAGATATTGTGTTGCTAAACACGTTTGGCTCAATATCTCAAGAACCACTAGTCAAGGTCACTGGAGATATTGTGTTTCTAAACACGTTTGGCTCAATATATCAAGAACCACTAGTCAAGGTCACTGGAGATATTGTGTTGCTAAACACGTTTGGCTCAATACCTCAACAACCACTAGTAAAGGTCACTGGAGATATTGTGTTGCTAAACACGTTTGGCTCAATATATCAACAACCACTAGTAAAGGTCACTGGAGATATTGTGTTGCTAAACACGTTTGGCTCAATACCTCAACAACCACTAGTAAAGGTCACTGGAGATATTGTGTTGCTTAACACGTTTGGCTCAATACCTCAACAACCACTAGTAAAGGTCACTGGAGATATTGTGTTGCTAAACACGTTTTACTCAATATCTCAACAACCACTAGTAAAGGTTACTGGAGATATTGTGTTGCTAAACACGTTTTACTCAATATCTCAACAACCACTAGTAAAGGTCACTAAAGATATTGGGTTGCTAAACACGTTTTACTCAATATCTCAACAACCACTAGTAAAGGTCACTGGAGATATTGTGTTGCTAAACACGTTTTACTCAATATCTCAACAACCACTAGTAAAGGTCACTGGAGATATTGTGTTGCTAAACACGTTTGGCTCAATACCTCAACAACCACTAGTAAAGGTCACTGGAGATATTGTGTTGCTAAACACGTTTTACTCAATATTTCAACAACCACTAGTAAAGGTCACTGGAGATATTGTGTTGCTAAACACGTTTTACTCAATATCTCAACAACCACTAGTAAAGGTCACTGGAGATATTGTGTTGCTAAACACGTTTGGCTCAATATATCAACAACCACTAGTAAAGGTCACTGGAGATATTGTGTTGCTAAACACGTTTGGCTCAATACCTCAACAACCACTAGTAAAGGTCACTGGAGATATTGTGTTGCTAAACACGTTTGGCTCAATATATCAACAACCACTAGTAAAGGTCACTGGAGATATTGGGTTGCTAAGCACGTTTGGCTCAATACCCCAACAACCACTAGTAAAGGTCACTGGAGATATTGGGTTGCTAAACACGTTTGGCTCAATACCTCAACAACCACTAGTAAAGGTCACTGGAGATATTGTGTTGCTAAACACGTTTGGCTCAATATCTCAACAACCATTAGTAAAGGTCACTGGAGATATTGTGTTGCTAAACACGTTTTACTCAATATCTCAACAACCACTAGTAAAGGTCATTGGAGATATTGTGTTGTAAGCACGTTTGGTTCAATATCTCAACAACCACTAGTAAAGGTCACTGGAGATATTGTGTTGCTAAACACGTTTTACTCAATATCTCAACAAACACTAGTAAAGGACACTGGAGATATTGTGTTGCTAAACACGTTTTACTCAATATCTCAACAACCACTAGTAAAGGTCACTGGAGATATTGTGTTGCTAAACACGTTTGGCTCACTATCTCAACAACCACTAGTAAAGGTCACTGGAGATATTGTGTTGCTAAACACGTTTTACTCAATATCTCAACAACCACTAGTAAAGGTCACTGGAGATATTGTGTTGCTAAACACGTTTTACTCAATATCTCAACAACAACTAGTAAAGGTCACTGGAGATATTGTGTTGCTAAACACGTTTTACCCAATATCTCAACAACCACTAGTAAAGGTCACTGGAGATATTGTGTTGCTAACCACGTTTGGCTCAATACCTCAACAACCCCTAGTAAAGTCACTTTAGATATTGTGTTGCTAAACACGTTTTACTCAATATCTCAACAACCCCTAATAAAGTCACTGGAGATATTGTGTTGCTAAACACGTTTTACTCAATATCTCAACAACCACTAGTAAAGGTCACTGGATATATTGTGTTGCTAAACACGTTTGGCTCAATATCTCAACAACCACTAGTAAAGGTCACTGGAGATATTGTGTTGCTAAACACGTTTTACTCAATATCTCAACAACCACTAGTAAAGGTCACTGGAGATATTGTGTTGCTAAACACGTTTTACTCAATATCTCAACAACCACTAGTAAAGGTCACTGGAGATATTGTGTTGCTAAACACGTTTGGCTCAATATATCAACAACCACTAGTAAAGGTCACTTGAGATATTGTGTTGCTAAACACGTTTGGCTCAATACCTCAACAACCACTAGTAAAGGTCACTGGAGATATTGTGTTGCTAAACACGTTTTACTCAATATCTTAACAACCACTAATAAAGGTCACTGGAGATATTGTGTTGCTAAACACGTTTTACTCAATATCTCAACAACCACTAGTAAAGGTTACTGGAGATATTGTGTTGCTAAACACGTTTTACTCAATATCTCAACAACCACTAGTAAAGGTCACTAAAGATATTGGGTTGCTAAACACGTTTGGCTCAATACCTCAACAACCACTAGTAAAGGTCACTAAAGATATTGGGTTGCTAAACACGTTTGGCTCAATACCTCAACAACCACTAGTAAAGGTCACTGGAGATATTGTGTTGCTAAACACGTTTGGCTCAATACCTCAACAACCACTAGTAAAGGTCACTGGAGATATTGTGTTGCTAACACGTTTTACTCAATATCTTAACAACCACTAGTAAAGGTCACTGGAGATATTGTGTTGCTAAACACGTTTTACTCAATATCTCAACAACCACTAGTAAAGGTCACTGGAGATATTGTGTTGCTAACCACGTTTGGATCAATACCTCAACAACCATTAGTAAAGGTCACTGGAGATATTGTGTTGCTAAACACGTTTTACTCAATATCTCAACAACCACTAGTAAAGGTCACTGGAGATATTGTGTTGCTAAACACGTTTTACTCAATATCTCAACAACCACTAGTAAAGGTCTCTGGAGATATTTTGTTGCTAAACACGTTTTACTCAATATTTCAATAACCACTAGTAAAAGTCACTGGAGATATTGTGTGGCTGAACACGTTTGGCTCAATACCTCAACAACCACTAGTAAAGGTCACTGGAGATATTGTGTTGCTGAACACGTTTTACTCAATATCTCAACAACCACTAGTAAAGGTCACTGGAGATATTGTGTTGCTAAACACGTTTGGCTCAATACCTCAACAACCACTAGTAAAGGTCACTGGAGATATTGGGTTGCTAAACACGTTTGGCTCAATACCTCAACAACCACTAGTAAAGGTCACTGGAGATATTGGGTTGCTAAACACGTTATTATTATTATTATTATTTAATCGTTCTTATATAGCGCTTTTCCAGATCAACAGCTGCTCAAGGCGGTGGCCGATACAGGATCTAACTCAAGCTGCCCGAGGCGCCAACGTTTGGCTTAATATTTCAACAACAACAAAATTGTTGAAATGATTTTATTGAGGTTTGGTATACAGGTACTTCACATCATGGGCCATCCTTCAGTAGCGGTCCGGTGGTCATCGGTCACTCGGGTTTTTTTGATTGATTGATTGTTGCTTTAGGTCCAGCGGACTCCCCCGAGCCAAATCAGGACCGGACAACCCCCGATCCGCATAAAAGATCTGCTGAAACAACCCTAGTGGGAAAACTGAATGCCCTCCACCGGCCAGTCACTTTACAATAAAGACATCCCACGCAGGGGACGGCTGAGGCTTTACCCCAACTACTCGAACCCCCGGTTACAAAAACAAAATAGAATACAAACATAATTATAAATTATCAACAAAACACATACATATAAAATGCCTATATTGCCAAATAATAACATCATAGGAAGCCCTATTGAC
>CM072524.1:27087946-27260446 GCA_036898135.1 Oncomelania hupensis
CACTTGCCCGTACATGATAAAGGATAACAGACTTTATTTCGCCAAGTGACAATTTATAAAAGCACCCTGGAACACACCGTGATTTTGGTAAAACATTCGTATAAAATACTGTAATTCTTACTGACTTACATCCCTCTCTGACGTTACTCCCCACATACTCATCCACTCGTTATTTCGCCTCCCCATCTCTCACACACATGATAAACCAAACGAAGGTTTAGAGGGACTTGCATTAGTGTTTGGCATCGCACAAATCAGTTCCTAACTGAATTAGGTTAAGACTATGACTCTTTTAATAGAAAGTGCTAGTGACTTCTGTTATTAAATGCAGAACATCATCAAAGCCAAACATTTTTGGCATGGCATTTTTGAAATCTACATAACGGTGAATTAGAAAAACAAGCTCTTGGCATCGATTTTGCATAGCGTCAATTGTCACCAATAGTAGAAAATCTTTTAAACCAAAAGTCGAGAAGGATTACAAGTTCCTTAAAATAGAAAGAACAAAACTTGAGTCTAAAATCACTTTGATGGAAAACATGTTAAATGAAATAAACAAACAAGCCATTAAAGCAGAACGAGTATGGAAACCGATTTTAGGAATAGTCAAGTTACTATTGTACATCCTTATTTCATAAAACAGGGGAAAATGTGCTTTCCTAACAAAGAATGTATAGTAACTGTTATACTATCGAATATTTGTAGACAGCACCTTTCTCCAAAAAGAGACTCAAGCTTTGGCGATCTTCCACCACTATTATACATGCTCACATGTTACACACACACACACAAGCTAACATAACTAACACTGCCATGACATTCATCACTCAACTATGTGGAGTAAAGGCATGGAAATCGTTATTAGAAGAAGGAAAGGAAATTGATATTTTTGTATATGTATTTCTATTGAATACACTGACTGCCGTCACCAAAGAGAGGGAGGAAACCGGAGTATCCGGAGAAACATTGTGGATGACCTGATAAGTTTCATCTCAAAGGTTTCAACTTTTGGGTAGGAGGATTGAATCTGTATCCTTCAACATTCCCTTCCACAGTAGCGCTCATATCTCGACCCTACAGGCTACAATCCCCGGGTGTTCACAGACGTAAATTTCAGTTCAGTTCAAGTCAATCAATTTATTTCAATTTTTCTAACAATTAAGTGATCTTAGATAATAACAAAAAGAAGAACATCAAGAAGAAGAAGAAGAAGAAGAAGAAGAAGAAGAAGAAGAAGAAGAAGAAGAAGAAGAAGAAGAAGAAGAAGAAGAAGAATGACAACAACATTGACAACAACAACGACAACAACGGGAGTTATGAACAAAGCGACTACATAAATGGTACCAATTGAAAACCTTTTTTACTATTTAAAAACCACTTCCATACGTGCTCTTATGACCCTAACTGTTGTGGCAAGAGGAGGACGGGAGTTGGCCTCTTGCCCTGGCATCAGCGGCTGTGTCCACATCGGCCTCCGCCATATAAAGGCCCCTGACCACTAGCAACAGGCAACAGTCAGAGGTTGGACATCGCCTACAAAACATAGGATAGTGTATTGAGCTTTCAATCAGCGAGTTAAGGTTGCTACTAAAAATAAAATGATTTCTTTTAAAAGGCTGACATCGTTTCTTCACTGCTGAATTAAAAGTCGCCACAAAAAACAATACTTTGAGAAAGTTTTGTTTTGTTTTGTTTAGTCTATCATCATCGAAACTAAGACAGCATTCCCACTGAAAGGAATATTTTCAAATTGTCTTGGTTAGGATAGCCATCATCTCGTCGGTAAAAGAGAAAAACTGAGATTTTCGAAACTGTACTAGTTCGTTAGTATACGGTGAACATTTGAGTTGAACTTTGATTTTGTGTTTAGGATCGGCCATGAGTGGCCAGAACTTCAAGAACATCATGTCGAACCCAAGGGACACAACGATTAACAATAAAAGATAAAATTAATAAGGCCGTACTTGTGACCCGGTGGCGTCGTGGTGGTCAACATTATCCAGTGGACAACAGAAGAACCATCCGTGTGTGGTCAGTGTGTCCGGCAAGTGGACGAACGGAGGGTCAACTAAACACAGCAAAGGAAGGGCGCTGTTGACGACCACGGACAATCATTGACAATTACCACCGGCAGTGAGGAAGAAGAAGAAGAAGAAGAAGAAGAAGAAGAAGAAGAAGAAGAAGAAGAAGAAGAAGAAGAAGAAGAAGAAGAAGAAGAAGAAGAAGAAGAAGAAGAAGAAGAAGAAGAAGAAGAAGAAGAGAACAAAAAGAACAAGAAGAAGAACAAGAAGAACAAGGACAAGAAGAACAAGAACAAGAGGAAGAAGAAACAAACCAACAACGCATTTTCAGTCTGCTATCTTCTAAGAAGTTGGTCTCTTGTTAGACATTTTCTAAAACATGTAAAGATCGAAAAACGTGATTTTGAAGTCTTCATAACGATTGTTAACAAACAGAATTAACTAATAAACAGAAGAACAGAAGAAAAAATAGTTCATTCTATTATTCACACAGAATAGCATATTATAGAATTTGATGTTTCAGTTTTCTTAACCATACCCATTTCATAAAATACAATCCCGAGACTACTGATGAAGCTGATTTTTGTTTGCTGAAGATCCAGCTATCTTCAAGACATTTTCGATTTCTAACTTTCGTCGCCTGTACGCTTTTTCCTGTGTGACATAACTTCTAGGAAAACGATCAGAGACAGTTTTCGATCTTGAAAATCGAATTTGTGGGTGCCCGCCTGAACGTCTTCATTAGAGAGAGAGGGAAGATCCAGCGAGGACAGTAACCGATCTAGACCTTCCACAATGGCCTGCTCACTACAATTTCTCGCTGTCATAGGTGGTAAGTAGTACTGTTGTTGTCGTTGTTGTCGTTGTTGTTGTCGTTGTCGTTATTGTTGCTGATGTTGTTGATGGAGACGACGAGGATATGTATTATAATGATTATTTTAATTATTACTATTATCTTTATCCTGATCATGATTGTTTGCCGTGCCATAGCTAATGGTCGCTGTACAACAACGGTCTGGACGATGTCGGAAAGCCCAGTACGCTTAGAAGATGGAGATTAAAGGAATAATTTTAAGCTACTTAATTTTATTTTTGTGTCTCCAGATAATAAGTACTGTGGAATTAGAACGAGCCAAATGTCGGTCTGTCGGTTTGTTCGATGGCATATCTCAAGAACCTATCCTATCTTATCCCGTAAATCCAAAGTTGTTTGGGAACCCACAGATGATCGTTTAACCAGCGAACTCCATCTTTCTCTGTCCTCAGAAACCCTCATGGCTTCGCTCAGTGTCAAGTCAGTCCATTCTCGAATATTGTCCTCCCACCTCTTTTTCTGTCTCTTTCTTCTTCTGCTTCCTTGCACCGTACCTTGCAGGATGGTCTTTGCAAGGCCTGATGCTCTGGTGACGTGGCCATACCATCGGAGATTCCGTTTCTTCACCAATGCGAGCATGTCAACGTGTTGTCCAATGACTCGTATGATGGTCTGTCGGACTTCGTCGTTGGTGATGTGCTGGGTACAGTAAATGCCCAAAAGGCTTCTGTATCACCTCATCTCCATGTTTTGTATTTCTCGTTGTAGGTCTGCTGTTAGGGTCTATGTTTCGCAAGAGTATAGGAAGATGGAGATGACAAAGGAGCGCAGAAGCCTTATCTTGGATTGTAGACTGATGGTCGTGTCTTTCCAAACGGGCTTCAACCTTGTCAGGGCGGCAGTTGTTTGTGCGATCGTGGAGGGGACTTATTCTTGGGACCCATTGTCTGATACAATGTCTCCTAAGTCTTTCATGTTAACAATATATTTTCGTATTAAAATCAACAGTTGCTTATGTTTGAGCGTTGTCCTTCTTTCCTATCTCAAGAACCATAGAACGGATTTTGACCAAACTTCACGAAAACATTACCTAGGTTAGTGACCAGCGCCAGCCTGTTGTGCCTTCATATGTTGCTCTACCGCAAAACGTCTAGTCGCTGGAATTATTTTTATTGCTAAATACGTTTTGCAAAAAAAGGTCAAAAAGAGCCGGACTGATTTGGTTGATTTTTGATATAGAGATACTTCATATTATGGCCAGTTATTCAGTGGCTGTCCGATTATAGGTCAGTTTGTCGGTTGGTCTGTCCACCGCTCCGAATCTCACTTGTTTGTTCAAACACAGTTTTAGCCTTATCTTAAGAACGATTGGACCGATTGTTATTAGTTTTAATATGAAGATATATTAACCACCATTCAGCCTTGGCTGAGACCAATTATATTAATTTAAAAAAAAACGTATTTCGCTTTATCTTAAAATTGGCTGAACCTGTTTTAATATTTTTGTTACAGATAGTTCAGACAGTGGTCCACCATTCCATGTTTTTCATTTTGCTTTTTTAGGATAAAGCCGAGGCACAAAGTGAACATCGCCACGAAAATCACTATTTTGAAAATACTGATTTTCAGCTATTTGTACGATTGGCAATAAATTTTAGTGCCTGGCCATCTTGTGTGCCTTGACACTGAATGTATTGCCAATATTTTCCCTCTTGAGGAAGCCCTTATTGCTATTTGATCCAAGCCATTATTATTTTTTTAATAGATAAGCCTATTGGTAATGCTTGTTGCAGTAATACATTAAATTTAATTAACCACGTTCCTCGTGGTGACCTGACATTAATTTTATGTATGTGTTTAGTCTTTTACGGTGAAAGATCATCACACTAAAAGATGCACGCGGCCAATATTTTGCCTTCTTCTGAACAACCTTATCGGAATTAGAATCGTTATTGTCCCAACAACCAGCAAGGACAATCTTTTCGCAGTGAACAACAATCACAGGCATTAACATTCAAACAACAAAATCAGTAACGAATAAAACCCAGTTCAGTTCAGTTCAGTGGGTAGGTTACCGTCCCCGGACACAATAGCGTATAGGGGACAATAAAACCCCAATTCATAAAGCATCTAAATACACGAATGCTTCATACCCACCAACTCCATCCAACCCCCTACAGAAGCCTGCACGTGCGTTTTCTCAGCGGCTAAAGTTCAGTGAGGCACAGCCACCAAGCTTACGCTTATATATATATGAATTTTTGTGGTGCTCCTATATTGAAAAAAATATGTAGATACAAGTAAAAAAAAATGCTAATTTGAACAAAGACAAGACAAAGCGATACAAACAATGTAAGTCTATGTAGGCTATTTCATGCTGTTTTTGATCTATGGTCAGCTTTACACCATTCTGTGATGCTGCATAAACTACAAGGGTAAATAATGTACCCACAGTCCACATTCGAAATACATTTTGGTCTGGTACCGTTAAAGATTATGACACCAAAGGGATTCTGAAAATTATTCGCTCCTATTGTGACCTATACTTGCTGTTTTGATCAATGCCAAGATAGTGTGGTCTTTTATGCTGCCTGGATCTATGATGATCTTGTGTCGATATATCAACATGTACCTTGTTGTACATTACTGTTATGATTGAGACGCGCACGACAATTACTAACATTTTGATTAGCAAAGCTTGCAATGATAGCTTGTAGGCTATGCACTTAAAATTTGATTCTGTGTTGTTGCTAGAAAAGCTTTGCATGATGTTTGTTTTCGTCAGTCGATATTGTTGTATCAGTGTTGAGAACTGGAATTACGTGGTTATTATCGATCGAAGATTCGAGATGACTCTAGCGATAGCTAGTCGGGTCATGCCAGTTCGAAGAACATTCTATGACATAAGACAATTCGTAATTGCCGGTGACGAGTTTTATTTTGATTGGTTGTTGATTGTGTCATTCTGGAACATTCTACATTTTTCTAGAGTATTGATAGATTATAGCTATTGAAGAGCTGCGTGTTAAGAGTTTTTCTTTCTCGAAAAGCGATTTTGTACGCTGTTATTGATGTTCG
The DNA here is from genome assembly GCA_036898135.1 of Oncomelania hupensis. NCBI lineage: Eukaryota > Metazoa > Mollusca > Gastropoda > Littorinimorpha > Pomatiopsidae > Oncomelania > Oncomelania hupensis. The sequence continues at coordinate 27,093,860 of CM072524.1, forward strand.
CTGAATAAAGTTTTAAAACTGTATAACGACCACTCCTGCTTTGCTGCAAAGTGGCTGCATAGATAACGAATTCGAGTTACACAAGATTCATGCATCGGCACTGAATCGGCCATTGTCGTGTAACAAATACTAAAGCTAAAGTAACACGTCCCTTGCAGTGGGATTGCTTTCAACACTTAAATCAGCTGACGGCGACAAAGAGTCAAGAACGAACATGTGTTTATGAAAGACAGAGAGAGATAGTAAGGTAGTCATTGTTTATAGGGTCCGGCGGACTGCAAAGAAGACAAAGAGAGAGAAAGAGAGAGAGAGAAAGAGAGAGAGAGAGAGAGAGAGAGAGAGAGAGAGAGAGAGAGAGAGAGAGAGTTTAAATTCAAGAGTGGGGTGGGGTTGGAGGATACGACCGATGGGGGTGAGGAGTGAGGAAGTTGGAGAAGAATAGAGTAGGAAGTGAGGAAGAGTAAAGGTTGAGTACGGTTGGTGGGTGAGAGGGGGTTGGAGTAGGATTGGGTGAGGTAGGGTAAGGGCTACAAATCCACCCAGCCATCACGAAGTCCATTCTCCCCTGTATCCCTTCGCTCGGACGATGAGCCCAAAGGCTACAAGCGGGCACCTCGGGCGGCTTGAGTTAGACCCTGTATCGGCCAGCGCCTTGAGCAGCTCTTGAGCTGGAAAAGCGCTATAAAACAACTAATAAATAAAATAAATATAATAATCTCTTCAACCTTCCCCCTCTATTCTACTGCCAGAAGAAAATAGCTAGTATGGAGTTTTGCAATAATGAGAAAGTTATAGATAAATGGAGGGGAACTGTAATCAAGAAATATTAAAGTTTAACACCCACCCACCATTGGCGATTTGGTAGACGAAGATAACTATTCCAGGGAATATGAGGTATGGACCTAAATCAACATTGAACCACCAGAGCCATCATACTGCTAAGATGGACATGGTTTTATCTGACGACTCACTGTGTTGCCTTTATCTTCTTTTGTTTTGTTGTTGCTAAGATGGATAGTAGGGAAAGGCCACTTGTAACTTGCCCACCACAAGATGCGAACCTGAGTCATCAGTGTGCCAGGCGATCAACGTTTGACCCCTGAGCTACTGAGCAGTGGACAGTGTAACAGAAGGGAAAGTGTCCAGGAAGCAAATGCTCACTTTATGGTCATAGTGGACACATCAAGTGTCACCACACAACCGCCATTACTGACCGGAAGTTTATGCGCTTGTGAAAACAGGAAGTGAGCAACTGCGCATGCGAAGGGTTGGGCGGGTCTTTAGCGCAGAGGTGCGCAAATTTTGGAGAAAGGTGGTCTGAGCCTTTCTGACTATTTGAAACTGTGGAGTGATTGTATTGAGGCTGGTGGTGGATGGCAAAGTTCCTGACACTCAATGTCTCCGTGTGTGTGTCTGAGGCAGCCACAGGTGGCTATTTGGAGAGGCCAAGATTTAGTTAGGACGAAGTGACATCGCGTGTGTTTGTGATTGTGTGTGCGCGTGTGTGTGTGTGTGTGTGTGTGTGTGTGTGTGTGTGTGTGTGTGTGTGCGCGTGAGTGTTTGCGTATTGTGATTGTGTGTGGGGATGAGAGATTGGGGTGGGGGGCGACAGGAACAGTGAGATTGAGATGTAAGAGAGAGAGAGAGAGAGAGAGAGAGAGAGAGAGAGGAGGGGAGGGGGGGGGGGGGGGAAACGGGAGAGTCGTCTGGCCGAAAAACAGACAGACAGATCGAGACTAGAGTAACTCAAAATAAGATTCACTTATTCGCTAGGATTAAAATCAGGATATAGTGAAGATGATAAGCCTGCTTCCTCATCCTCTCTCACCACCACCCATCCTCCCCTTTCTTCTCTCTCTCCCTCCCCTCCTGCACACCATTAGAAAAGAAGAATAAATATTGAGGTTTAACGTCTACACCCACCATTGGCGATATGGCAGACGGGGATAACCATCCTAGGAAAAGATGGGTGTGGACCTGAATCAACTCTGAACCACCAGAGCAATCATACTGCTAAAATTTACAGTGAAAAGGGCCACATTTTATATCGCCCAACACGGGATTCGAACCTGGGTCATCTGTGTGCCAGGAGAACGCTCTACCACTTGAGCTGCGGCGGTGAGACAAGAAGAAGAAGAAGAAGAAGAAGAAGAAGAAGAAGAAGAAGAAGAAGAAGAAGAAGAAGAAGAAGAAGAAGAAGAAGAAGAAACAACAAAATATTTGGCCAAGATGGGCAAACTAGCCAACTTGGTAAGGTGGGAATAGCACAGGGCGTGAATTTTTGGCATGGTTGTTTGTTTGCCTGTGTCCAGCACAGATGAAAGGTGCTCCCTTGTCTGGGTCAGCCAGCGTTGGCCAGAGTTTGAACAAAGGGCGGGGCGGAAATGGGAAAAAAGGAGGGAAGGGTGAGGGGACGTAATAAAGAACAGTTTGCTTCAGGAAGTGGTCAAAAGTGCATTTAAGAAGAAGAAGAAGAAGAAGAAGAAGAAGAAGAAGAAGAAGAAGAACAACAACAACAACAACAACAACAACAACAACAACAACAACAACAACAACAACAACAACAACAATGTATTTGTTCAATTTAACGTTAATCATTTCTGTATTAATAGACAAAATAAATATCTAAAATAAATAAATAATTAAATCTCTAAAATAAATTCCTATATTTCTAAAATTTAGTTTTGGGATAATATAATCTGTAATGCTAGACATCAACAACAACAACAACTGCAACAACAAGGGTATACATACATACACACACACACACACACACACACACACATATATATATATATATATATATATATATATATATATATATATATATATATATATATATATATATATATATATATATGTATATAAAAATCCAGTTAATCAAATAACTTTCAAGTCACCGAGCATGAAAGTTCGCAAAACAGAAAGCAAGATGTCAGAAAACTCAAAATTAAATCCCTTTGCACTGACATTGTTATTGTGTAGACCAAAATAAAAAAGGCATATTATATATAATATGCCTTTTTTATCTTGCTTTCTGTTTTGCGAACTTTCATGCTTGGTGACTTGAAAGTTATTTGATTAACTGGATTTTCTAACCTTCGGGCACATTGGGCATCACGCTTCTGATTTTGTGAATGTTTAGTTTTAAAGTACGTAATAATTACTTTCACACAAAAGATTAGGAATCCAGAAACTCTACCCATCTTTGTCCTCCGTCATACGCTTTCTTTGACTGGATTCTTCTTAGAATCCAGAAACCGAGCCCATCTTTACCGACTTATGTCTTCTGCCTTAATATGTTTCCCTGACTGGATTTTTCTTCTTCTTCTTCTTCCTTCCTTCATTTCTTTCTTCCTTTCCTCTTCTTGTTCTTGTTCTTCTTCTTTCTTCCTTTCTTTCCTTTTTCGTGGTGGGCAAGAAAAATGTAACAAATTTCACTGTCTATCTTAGCAGTATGATTGCTCTGGTGGTTCAGTGTTGATTTAGCTCCCTACGCTCTCTTTACTGGTATGGTTATCCCGGTCTGCCATACTGCCAATGGTGGGTGTAGAGGTTAAACTTAAATGCTCATTCGTTCATTTCTGTCTTTTTCTTTCTTTCTTCCTTTTTTGTGACGAACTTTGGTTCACCCACATCTTTTGCTGTTACAGCTGCATTGACCCTGCGAGCAGCGACTGCGGAGTTCGAGTGTCCCCAACAAAGAACCCAAGCCTTGCTCCCCGACCCTGATGACTGCCGCAAGTATTACCACTGTCTCCCTGACGGTCGGGTGTTCCCTATGCAGTGTCCCAACAACCTGGTCTTCGATCCCAGGCAAAAGGTAAGAAAGACTTTACACACATTATGTGTGCCTTACCCTCTCTCGCTCTCGCTGCTCTTTCTAACTCCGTGAAGAATCGTTGCGCGCGCCCACAACGTACAAAAGATGGCGACAAAACATAATTTGTAAAATGGAACTAAATGGAACATTTTCTTTTTTGAGTTCTGGTGAGAAGAATTGTCTTATTCAGTCAGTTGTTGTTGTTTTTTTATCGCCTGATGAAGAGCTTAGATCGAAAATGTGCATTGTGTCGTTTTGTTTTGTTTTTATTTTGTTTGAAATGAGCAATATTTGAGCTTATGTACACATTGTGTTTCTCATCATTGTAAATTTTGAATAATAACAGTCCACTGTGTTATTTCATTAAATGGAACTAAAACTGGTGATCAGCTGTTGTGCGTTCTCTACCCTTTAAAGGTGTTTTACTTTTGATTAGACATGTTACGCTCAGATTATTTTTAATAAACAGATAATGCCCTGTAACCTTTTCAGGTGTGCATTTGGGATTCGAACGCTCGGTCGTGCGCGCCTGACTACGAGCTGCCGCCGATGCCCAAGTGGAATCCAGACGACAGCGCCGCCACCACAACAGCGCCCGCAACTAAAGGGAGCAAACCCAGCACTACTAAAACAAGCACTAACAACCGCAGGAACGACAACTCATACAACGCCAGAACCACTACGTCTCGCCAAAGAAAACAGGAAAAGACAACTCGGGCACCTGCGACACCGGCACCGACACGGCCGAGACAGAATGCCGACAAACCCAGAAGGTCTAACATCTGGTCTCCTCGACCTACCAGACCCTGGGTCGCCCCAACCAGACCGATGACAGAACCGGTGCCGATTTCGACGACGATGGCGATGATGATAGAAGCGGAGATGGAAGCGCCCAAAGAACAGGGCGGAGCAACCAGGAACCGAGACACCCCCAGCGTCATCAGTGACATCCTTGCCACCTTGGGATTTGACCCCGCTGCCGCTGACAAAGGGGAACGACAAGAGTCTAGCGGTGAGTAGTGATTAGGTCATATTTAAGACGCGCAGAAACGTGCATGCTGCAGGTATTTGCTGCAGTCCCTTATATGTGGATTAACATGGGAGGTTACCATTGAATCATCATTGCGCTCTGGGAATAAAGTCACTCGAAGAATCATGCACTTTGCTGACATTCATCACACGCAATGGGCTCTTTATATCTTTATTTTTTTCACATCCACTTGGGCTCAAAGCCTCATTGATCCATACGATCCTATATGGTGGATATGTTTGAGCTGACATTCGTTTATAGCAAAGGTCTAACTATGTACAATTACATTGTTCAGATCACTTCGATTCCGTGCCAGTGACGAACCAGCTGAGAGAAAGGGAGCTAACCAATGACGAGCGACAACACAATATTTTCCCACGTCAAGGAGGTCAACAACACTCCATCTACAAACGATCTTCTGAAGACAGTAAGTGAGGATGAATAAGAGGAGGAGAAGGAGGAAGAGAAGGTGGATGATGATGTTGACGACTACGATGATAATATGCTGACGACGACGACGACGATGATGATGATGATGATGATGATGATGATGATGATGACTGTGGTGGTAGTAAGGGAATGGGGTGTTGATGAAGCTGCATGCACATGTTTCAAAGTTAGGGCATGGGAAAGTCTAACAACGGGTATAAAACTGAATGATCAACGATGATCGATACCTTCAACCCTGTACAAGAGTGTTGATGGCAAACAGAACGCGGAGACGTAAGTGTATAATATCTGCCTACAGAGAACATGCTCTAAGATCTTCAGTCCAATTTTAAGGAAAGAAGATTTTCCTTCATTATATGAGACAAGATGAGTTACTGCATCTTGTTGTGTTGTCTGCATATCTGTATAGGCTCAATGAGAAAGTGCTGGATAGACTCTGAACTTCTCCCAGAAGATCAGTTCAACTTGAACAGCAGGTGGCTTCATCAACTGCTTAAGTTAAGATTTGCTGAGTCAGGGATTGATTGCCCTGGTTCATTCCCTTGTTTATTGGTTTTTGGTGATGTGACTGCTTATCTATCCATTACTTGTGACAGATATGGTGTACTCGGAGGGCATTCGCTGTCCCTCAGGCTATGCCTATGTGCCGGACCCTGCCAACTGTGAGGTGTTCTACCACTGCTACAACTGGCAGCCCATGAAAAAGCGCTGTCCGCTAGGACTATTTTTCGACCACCAGACCCTGGTCTGCAATTGGCCGCACAACGTTAACTGTATCGAGGGATACAGGTAAGACATGGTTTAGATGTAGGCTACTTATATTTCACTAGTGGTTTTTGTACCCTGGCAAGCCAGGGTACACAGGTTGCTGTTTAAAATGTAGACAGAGAGACAACTGTTGTCTGCGAGTTTCATTTGGACGATGATACCTCCCCATATCCCCCTTGATACCTCACCATACCCCCCCCCCCCTGATATCTTCCCGTCCCTCCCATGATGCCTCACCATACCCCCTTGATACCTCCCCGAACCCACTTGATACCTCCCCATACCCCCTTGATACCTTCCGTACCCCCCTTGTAACCTACCTGTACCCTCCTTGATACTTCCCCGTTGATCGTTTCGCAGGTATGGATGAAAGGAATCGACAATCACCATACCCCCTTATATATACCCGTATCCCCGTTATGCCTACCCATGCCCCTTTAAACCTACCCGTAGCCCCCTTTTACCTACACGTACCACCCCATCCCGATCCTTTGTAATAATAATAATAATAATAATTATTATTATTATTATTATTATAATAATATTGAAGATAGAATAATACAAATAGAAATCATAAAAAACACCAAGATTTTAAAATAAAATTTGATAGAAGATATTATAATTATTATTATTATTATTATAATTATTATTATTATAAGTTTATAAATAATAATAATAATAATAATAATAATAATAATAATAATAAAAATAATAATAATAATAATAATAATAATAATAAATACGTTAAAAGTAAAAAACCTAAATTAAAAAGAAAAATATCCATATTGTAGTGTAAAAAAAATAAATAGCATTAAAAAATATTGCACGCAGGAGATTTGAACTTCGGTTGCCTGCACGGTAGGCGAATGTCTGACTAAGTGAGCTACCAAGGCTTCGTATAAAGACCATCAATTTTTTGGTCTATATGGGAAAACATGCTGAAACCTCGATTCGATTTTTAATTAATCAAATTTAATTAGTTAAACACAAAATTTTGTAAGATTGGTGACATGAGTGCAAAAGTGTTTTGAATGGAAATAAAACAAAATTTGCGGTATTACGGAACGGCACGTTCTTGACACGGGTTGAATCGAAACCGCGCGCGGAATGTGGCTATTGCAGTTTGTTTATTTATTTATATCAGAAACGGTTAAACGTGTTTTGAGCGCACAGCAGGCCGATTCGCAGCTCCCAGCACCTGCCCAGATCAGCGTCCATACCGGACAAACTTTACAATAGAGGCGAAGAAGGACTTCCGGCTAAGCAATTTATATATATAGATTATGAACTATACTCATGCTTGAGTGCAATCAGTCTTAGAATGTCAAATAAAAGATTTTACCAGAGTGGGTTTAAATCTAACTGACGGCAGCTTAACTGAGCCACAACGTCAACTGTATGGAGAGATGTAGGTAGGAACTACTATTTAGATCTGTCGAGTTACTACCTATGGTCCCGTGATGTGATACACGTAAATATGTGCGTGTTTGTGTGTTCGTGTGTGTGTTTGCTGTGTGTGTGCTATGTATGTGCGTGTGAGAGAGAGAGAGTGTGTGTATGTGTGGGTGAGAGAGAGTGAGAGAGTGAGAGAGAATAGAACAGTAACGTTGTATATTGTATTGTACTGCAACGTACTGTGCATTGTAGATTATCGCAAAAGGGCTGTCATGACTACATTTTCAGTCACATCTATCACTTTTTAATATGGAATTTGTTCTACAATGGCTACACCATTCATACATTTTAACTATCACATCCTTTTGTGTTAAAATCATATATGTGTGCAAATTAGCCACTACACTATTAGGATCTAATTCTAACAAGTGCATCTGTAGGTGAATATGGAATAAAATGTCTTTAAAGACAATTGTTTATCAGTAGCTTATATCGTGTAACTGTTGTTGCTTTTCGTTGAGAAAAAAACAACCACCATCAAAAACATATTTTTTAATATAATTGGAAATGTATTTTATTGCACTTTAGGGCCAAGACGCAGTACATGTTCAACGACATAAGGATCAAGAGCAAGTCCAAGGTCGTTCCCAGGACAACCATGACGCCCTCAGTTCCAAAGACAACCTTGAAGCCCAGTCAGAAAGGTCAGACGGTGCCGAAACAGTCCCTCTTCAAACAAAATGGCATTGGACTCCCAACCACCTCCGCCACAAAACTGATGACGCCAACGACGACAAAGAGACCCACTACGTCACAGCCTGCGATGACACCATCAACAGCGGCGCCTACAAAAGACTCAACCCCAACGACAACAGAAAGAACCACAACCATGTGGTCTACAGTCAGTAAAATAAAGTCCGCAAGACCTTCCATTTCACAATTCGATTACAATAAAGTAGATTTTAGCTACACGCATTCTCCACCGGCATCGGACAGCACAGCTGTAACAACGTCCACTGTCGGAGGTGACGATCTCAGCATGGCAGACACCAGCGACCCACAAAATGTCCCTGATGCGTCAAAGAAACAACGTACCGAATCTTCCCTTGCCGACTCGGTATCTCCCATTGCCGACTCGGTATCTCCCCTTGCTGACTCGGTATCTCCCCTTGCCGACGCAGTATCTCCCCATGCCGACAACTCCCCTCACCTTGCTGATATCGCATCTCCCCGCGCTGACAATAGCCTGACACAAGAGGACGAATCGCTCTCTAAGACAAGCAGAAACATTCTCTTTGAGAACAACCGACACAACCCCGATTCCCTGTTTCCATCTGAACAAAAAAGTAACAAAGAATCGATCCTTAGACAACAAAGAGCCAACGAAACAGATTTCTTATTCGAACAGAAATTAGACCACGGGAAATCGACATCTGTACAAACTCCTAAAAGGATTGCCCAGAGAAACCAAGAAGATTCTCCTCTGGAAGGAAAGGAAGAAGAGACTGAGTCGTCTCCTGAGCAAGCCGATTCTATTTCGCCTTACGCGCACATGGCAAACAGCAGCAGCAACAAGCGGAAAGAAGCCCTAGAATCCAAGAGAGCTCAGGAAGGCTACATCACCCTCGCTCCTGGAGCACGCACCTCCAGAATTCGCACCCTTCCTACCCGCAGACCGTATTTCCCGAGAAAGGAAGAGCAGCAAGGAATGCAGGAGAACGGTAAACAAGAAACCCCCGAGGAGGCAGTAGCTACAATGAAGGAAGCCTCGGTCCCTGATTCCCAAAGATCAGGCAGTTTGTCCCCCAACCCTGTTAATCCCTATCAAACTCCAAGTCCAGATGCTTCGTCTGGGTTACCTGACAACGCGAAAGAATCACCCAGACTGGGCATATGGGGTGTCCATTCCCACAGACCTGAAGTCCAGAGTCAGCCGCAGAAAACTGGGGAACAAGAGTCTCAAACAATGGCCGATGCTATCACCAAACAGCTCCAGACCTCCACACCATCAACCAAGCCTGTCTACGATTTCCAGCATCAAGGGAACGTGCGCCTGCGACCCCGCCCAAGCCATTTCCATGACAACCAACCCGACACCGTAAAATCCAACGTGAACGACAATCGATCTCAGCAAGATATGACGACAACAATAACAGAAACGACCAGCTCGGGCCAGGAAACGAGGAAGTCGATTCTGATAAGAAGAAGACCAATGGGTCCGCTCTATGATTTCGGCCCTCAGCAGCCTCAGAACGAGCGATTGCAGCCACAGCAAAAGCAGCTGGCGAACACGCTCTGGAATGACAATGAGATGGAGGAGACCGAAATCCAGAAACGAATCAAACAAAGCGATATCGTCCACTCGCTCTTCGGTGGCATTGGGTTCAACGGTCCAGTCACCGAAGCTGTGACCTCACGCTGGAGAAGTATCGGTCGCTCGACCAACGCCAACTCGGATCTTTCCCAAGATCAGATCATGAAGGGTCAAGGTCGAAGAGATGAGCAAGCAGTAGACAATGACATAAAGCCGCATCCATTCGCCGGACACGTGGGTGGTGAGGCACCGGACATGACAATGTTGCCCATGACGACGTCCTCTGTGCTGAGGGACTTGAATTTGACGAAGCATATAGAGGTCAAGGACACTGGTTTTGTTGTTGCCAAGACTACAACTACAGAGTCAGACTACGCTGAGATCCCTGTCCACAATACCCAAGGTCCACACTATATTGACATCACTGAAATAACCCCTGGCGATCTTAACACTGAGTCAGAAAGCGTCGAGGAAGCTACAGACAGCCATAAATCAAATGACGATACAGAGAACGCAGAAGAGGTCTCAGATGACAGTGATGTCACGATCGACGTCACTGAAACTGACAGTGACGGCATGGACAAAGACAGCTATTCATACACCACTGAGACTTTCTACTCTGACGTCAGCGGAACCTCCGATTCTACTGTAGCAGCAGATGCCTATATAGACGCCAATGTACACAACTCAGGCGTTGCGACGTCTCCAAACGAAGACGAGTCCGTTCAGGCGACCAATGAAGTGGCGTCTACTGCAACAACAGGTGAACCTGCATCTTCGTCACCAATACCGTCATCCTCGAAATCGGAGGCTGACGCAAAAAGGACGACAGAAAGAGAACCAGTGACAGTAAACTCCTTCTTCGCCACAAGCGAACACGACCACAATCACGAACCCGTAACCTTCACCGCCGCCAACATCCCTTTTTACGCCATTCAGAACGACCACTCAGCGGCCCTGTCCTGGCTAAGACGTCGCCCCGATAGTTCCGCCCAGAGCACGAGTCCATTCAGTCAACTTGATGTTGGAGTCAGAAATGATGGTAGCTCTGACAACAGCAGTGACCCCTCGCCAGTGGCTTATAACGCAGGCGATCAACTTAGGGCTCGAACACAAGACAACCAGGCTCGCAAGCTACAGTCGTCGCCATTCCTCCGCCCTGCTCTGGCAGCCAGCAAAATGGAAATGTCGCCTTCTCAGCACTTCTTGAGTCACGCTGACAGTCTGCCGGAGGACGTGGAGATCGAGAAGTTCATGATGAAGCTGATGAATGACGCCTTGAGATCCAAGCACGTCGTGTCTAGAGACACCGAAAACAGCACTAGAGCCTCGGTCACCATCTCCACAAACATCAACGACACTGTCGCCATGGCTAACAATGGGAATGATAAAGGCACTAACAGTCCCGACCGGGGAATGACTGTTTCAGCACAGGACGACAGACTCACCCTCGGAACATCAACTGAAAACGCTGCCATCAACACTGATGGAAAAACTCAGACCGACAACGTTGCAGTTTCCCTGCAAAATAGCGCGACAAGCCACGCGCCACACCCGCAAGATATGCGAGTGAATGGCCAAGTTGTGACAAACATGGCGGCTTCGGCATCCACTCCGCTGCATGTTCGCGGACACGACTTCGAGAAAGAGCAGTTCATCGTGCAAGATACGCTGGAAGACCTGGGCATAACGTTCTCTGCTGTGCAACCCACAGAGATCGACAATATGGTAATGGACAACAAGGAAAATGCAATTCTTAACGATGATAAAATTATCCGTAAAGGGTTCGATCAAGGCAAAGGCTCCAAGACTACAGCCAGCAGCAAGGGCTTATCCGGAGCATCAGACTACGTTTATTATAAGGAGGACGAATTGGACTATTCCGGTGATGGAGATGGGTACTGGGACATTCCCAAGATTCAGGCTTTCTCCGCCTTTGCAGGTCTGACCAAAGACAACGAATCCACAGGCAACAAACCAGAGACTGAGCAGAAATCAGAAATGACCGCTTCAAAACAAAACAACAAGATTGACATCTTTGAGAACTCTGGACATAATTCTGACATAAACTCTGCCCAAACTACAGCCAGCAACATAACAGTAAATGCTAAGGAATCTGATGAATCTGGCATCTCCAAGAATATCTCTGACCCCAGTCAGAAGACGGGCGAATCAGACACGGTATTTGATATCGAACATAGTTACGAACCTTACGACTCTGGAGTACAGGCAAAACCCCAAGAGGAAGAGACAGAGCTAAAAGATAACGATCTCATCGACAGACAGGAAGAAAAACTGGAGATATCTACGAAGCGAACGGAAAAGAACGCAAGTGATAAACCTACAGAAAATGGCAAGTCGTCGGTCACAACAATGACAAATTCTTTTTCTTCAACAACAAGCACAACCACTATTGTCTCAGAAATGACGCCTGCTTCAAACGCACCTTCGGCAGAGAGTAACGGTACGTCAGTCCACACTGCGACTTCCAGTAAGTCAACACACACGGAACTACTCAGTACTGCAACGCCAAAGGAAAACGAAAATGGAGAAGGATTGGATGCTACAACAGAACAGGTATCTGCAGAAAGGGAAAAGACGTCGTCTGGAAACGCTACTCAGGCAGTAACTGCTTCTTCATCTGCCACAACCCAAACACAATCACCTTCGTCCACGACACTATCTTCTCAATCAGAAACAGTAACGACAAAACTCGTTAGCAACTCGTCAACAACAGCAACACCAACCACGACAACGGTAATGAGGACAACAACAACATCTGATAAACCAACATCAACATCAACACAGTCTGGAAGTACAACAATTGCAAACACGACAGTAACATTTGGAACATCAACGCTGAAATCTGAACCCTATGCAGCGAAAAACACAGTTAAAGCAGAGAAGAAAGACATCATGACTCAAGACGACAATGCCATCAACAATTTTGACAACATTGAAGGCTACCAGCTCGATGACAATGCCGATTTTGGCAATAACAAAGAAGGCGATGAAATTATGAAAGAAATGAAATTGGATACCAAAGACGAGATCAAGAAAGGTAAGGACAATGAAAATGGAGAAAAGGTTTTAACTTCTACTCCCTCTTTCGCAGACCACAGCATTCCATCATCCACAGCAGGTTCTCAGTCAAATGGCTCCGCAAGCCGAAGCATAGATTCTTCAGCAAACCCAGAATCTCACGAAACTACAACTACAGTTTATATCCTATCAAACAGCACAGACAACGCTTATACAAACACACAGGAGTATGATAACAACAGTAAAACAGCACAGACTAGCAGCAACAATGAAAAAGACGTTTCTGAAGCATTGCCATCGGTCTTTACCACTGCTCCTAATTTGTCGTCATCACAGAACACCATAGCTCAGAACATTCCACAAAATAACTCAGAAAATTCTATGACAGAAAAAGCCCTTGATAACAACAGGACAGGATCAGTTCCTGCAAGTACTAAGCAAAATAACACAGAAAACTCTGTATTCCAGAAAGAAGAAGTAGACAATGAAAACAACGCTCAGAAAATCAATGTTTCTGATGAAACTGCTGTCGACAATTCTAATAATTCATCTTCAGAAAGCATGACCTCAAGGAAAACGGTGTCTGTGAGCCAAAAGCCAACGCTTGGACCACAATCAGATTCTAAAATTCAAGAAATTGAGGCTGACATTGAAGTAATTGAGGAAGAGATTCAGATCATTGAAGCTCAAATTCAAGAAATTCAGAATGGAACGGAGACATTGAGTAACATTTCTGAAACGTTGAACGCTCTGGGCTCAGTAAATGAAAACGGTGGCAAGACTGACGTTGTAATCTTTGAGAATGTCACGGCTCTGGAAACAGCAAACCAAACCAGAGTAAATATCAGCACCACTGAGACGTCCAGCATGTTGTCAGAAAACAGGTCACAATCAACACAAAATGTCGCAGACCCTTCTAACAACGGCACTGAAGACAATTCTGCTCGAAATATCACAAATACAACCACAGAGAAAATCACAGCTGCAGAACCAACAGCAGAATTCAACGAAGCCGTTCCGTCTTTTCTAAATAATGCTGATGAGACGGAAGAGAAAGATCTACAGTTGTTGGACAATAACGATAATTCAACAGAAGAAGCTGCTGAGACGCCTGTGCCATATCTATCTGTCAATGGTAGCGACAGAACAAGCGACCAGGTCACTGCGAACGAAAATAGCACCCGTGATAAAAGCGATGGTACTACCACGGCAGTAGAAGCAAAATCATCTGTCACACAGCAGTCTGGTTCGCAAAATAACTCCACAGAAAAACACTCTAACGCAGCAGATACAGATGGCTCAGGACAACCAGAGGAGATCAAGCCTACCATTAGCCTCCTGCAAGAGAACACCACTGATAACGCGAACATGTCTGTATTCCCGGCCGTAGATAATCTCAATTTGTCAATCAACATCACTTCCACAGGTGACGGAGAAGACGGCAACCCTGCTGAACCAGGCAACAAACCAACTGCTGCTCACGTTTCTGAAAGTCAGATGACTACCGATAGCTCGTCTTCAGATCAGTCAACAGCAGTCAAATCTGACTCTCCATCAATATCAACAACAGAACCGTCATCAAAGTCATCAGCTATCTTGCTATCCTCTCCCACAACAAATGTCGTCATGAAGTTGAAGTCCACAGGAACCACTATGCCTTTGGGAGCCACAACAGCAACAGGACAGGGCAATAGAATTGACGTAGAAGGCAACACAGTGCTGAATGAAACTGAGATGAGCCCAACAGAGTCTGATGAGCCGCAGTCCACCACTAAAATGGACTCTGGCGTTACTGACAATGGTGACGTCATGGGAAAGGTAGATACAAATGTCAGTGACGTCACTTCTGTATATGCTATGTCTTCCACTGCAATTGCCACAGCAGGCTCAGCTGACTTCGAGCCATCCCGAGGTAAAGAAGTAAACAATGAGGCAGAAAGTGAAAGCAATATGGACAGTGAAGTGACGACCGGCATCGTAAGTACTGGCACGCGGCGATCCTTCGTGTCCTTGACCGACCTGATCACGTGGTACCTTAAGCACTGGCGAAATTATTCAAAATGGCGGCAAGATCAAACGACCGAAACTACCCCTGAAGCCTATTAAACCATTTGATGTGACAAATTCATTTTTGAATTTAAAGACAGTGGAATGATGGCTGAATGGTTGACTGGAGTTTTGGACTGTGGATTCAGCAGGTCTAGTGGGCGATATGTGACCAGTTTATTGAAGAATGAAACTCTGATATTTTGTATTTCTATTACAAAATCATGCATGTAGCAACCCAGCCCACCACCTTGATTCCATCTTCTCCACCACAAAAAGCTGCATACCTTTTACGAAATTGGTCAGTAGTAGCAATTTTGTGGGCAAAAGGATGCTTCGCTGTGTCTTCTGTGACATTGATCTTTGTTTATCTTGTGTTATGAACCAGCCGATCACACTGAAGCTGTATGGTCTTGTATTTGACTCTGGTTCTGAAAAAAGCATCTCATTGCAGGAGAGCGGGGCTTGAACTCGGTTTCAAAAGCAGGCTCCCAACGTCAAAGAGCTAAGCTTCGTAACAGAATACAGGCAAGATCGCACCTTCAAAGAAAAGGTTGCAGTGATGTCAGATTTTGAAGAGTACAAAGCATGACAATATACAACACGTGAACATTGAAAAATGAAGTGTATGCAGATATAGGCTTACATCAATGCAACGTTTGACAATTTCTGAACATTGGAGAAATTATGGGATTCAATGCAATTGAAGAGCTCTTGACTTAAGAAGAAGAAATTAAAACTGTTGTTCACTGATTCTGATACTAGTATTGTCCGGTGCACTCATGTTTGGCAGTTTTGCGTCAAACAAGTGATGGTTGATACTGGAAAGTGTTATGCTGCGTGTCATCAAACCTACTTTGAAAAAGTTGAACGAGTGTTTCGCGAATGGTTGGAGATATTTTTGAAAAGAGTACAGGAGACTTTAAGTGGATATACCGAAACATTCCTCCAGACTTCTCCTTGCTCGAACAGTAAATTGTCGGGAGGATTCATCTAGTTCACAATGGAGATTGCTGTCATGAAGCTGACCCTAGAATATAAATGTCTCTTCCATACGACCGAAAATTGAATGGAATTCTTTAATCCTTTAACTTTCATCAAGTCTGTGAAAGGTAGAAGGAAGCAAGCGCAGAGGACGATACAGAAAGAGCTGGACAGAGGATGTCAAAGCATGGACGACGCTGGACATGGCACCCCTCTGCAGCGCAGTTTGCCGAGAAATCGAAGTGACGAAAACTTTCTCTCATGTCTCCTCAACGGCCCGACAGGCTGATGATGATGATGATGATGATGATGATGATGATGATGATGATGATGATGATGATGAAGCGTCAGCAAACTGAACTGAAGCGATATCTGTTCCTTAACTCCGGGTTTATTTTGGAACTTGCTAGTCTTTTATGGAGACACAATGACCCGTGACAGTGAAACATGGACACTCTTATGTTGATTCGCATTTTGAGACAAGAGACTCCTGTATAATGTTGCAATCGGTTGAACAGTGTGGTAAATGTACGGAATTCGCCCTTGTTTTGGCTAGTGCTCAGATAGCGGTTGCTCGCGGAGACTGCCGAAAAGACGGGGTTATTCTTGACATTTACCGTATGTTTATCGCCTATGAGCTAGCTCTTGCTTTATATTTGGTGCACATACATTATTATAATGTTTTAACATTTTGATGTCGTTCTGTAAATAATGATTTCTCCTGAGATCAACGACGTGCACAATTACTTGCATTTTTGTGTGTTGTGACTGTCAAAGTTATCATTGTTACTTAAAAGTGCTACAGAAAAGGGCAAGTCGTCGGTCACAACAATGACGAATTCTTCTTCAACAACAAGCGCAGCAACTACTGTCTCAGAAATGACGCCTGCTTCAAGGTTGGTTGGTGGTTAGATTTTCTGTCCCCGGACACAGTGGCATATAGGGGACGATGTTAAGAAGTCATGATTAAAAAACGCAGGCGAGCCTTTTTGTTCAATGCACTTTGTAAGACTGATAAATAGAGGTTAGCTCTTAACAGTGCAAAACAGATAATTATAAGCTTTTGGTATATAAGCTTATAGCGTGGCGTTCAGACGACACAAGGAAAAAAGGAAAACGCCGTATGTAAAGTCATTCGAAAATAGTTAACTTCAGTGGGGAAAAAATCCACCAGCGGGATCGTTTCGTTTCGTTTCGTAGGTAGATTACCGTCCCCAGACACATAAGCATATAGGGGACAATGACACACCAGCGGGATTATTATTATTATTATTATTTAATCAGTTTATAGTCCCCTCTCTTCCCGTTAAGGATTTTCAGAGAGGAGACTCGGGCCCATTTTATACTAGCGCGCATCCTCAAAGAAAGCGGCTGCAAATGATGTAAGAATGTGGAGATCTGCTTCCATGGTGTCATTTTCGCCTCGGCTTCTTTACTTCTTTACACTGGACACATGTTGTCTCCTCACCTCCTCCACCTCTCCCCTTCCCTTCTACACACATTCCCTGTCTTTCTGCCAGCATCCCTTTTTGATCGAACCTCGTGTTCCTCCTCTTCCTCCTCTCCCCCCCATCCCCTCCTGATTCTCTCTCTCTCTCTCTCTCTCTCTCTCTCTCTCTCTCTCTCTCTCTCTCTCTCTCTCTCTCTCTCTCTCTCTCTCTCTCTCTCTCTCTCTCTCTCTCTCTCTCTCTCTCCTCTCTCTCTCTCTCTCTCTCTCTCTCTCTCTCTCTCTCTCTCTCTCTCTCTCTCTCTCTCTCTCTCTCTCTCTCTCTCTCTCTCTCTCTCTCTCTCTCCTTCTTTGACATTAAAATAGTCTGCTGCGTTGGTTCTGTTTGCTGTGTTTCTAGAAAATAAACGTGCCTGTGAAATTTGCAGTTTGATTTTGTCCATCCCTTTTGAAAATAAATAAATAAATAAATAAATAAATAAATAAATAAATAAATTGACTTTGCCTCTCCCTCGAAAATAAATAAATGAATAAATAATTTTCTCCAACCCCACCCCACCTACTCTCTTTATATTACAATGTCTCTTGTTTGTTTGTTTTTCTGTTGTAGAATTTAATGTTGAGGTGATCTCCGTTATAGAGCGCCACGCAAATTGATAGATCTATACTTCAATGTTAGCGTGTATCTGAACAATACTCTTGGCCGATCATTATTTTGATGTGCGCATGATTGTTGGGTGTGATTATAATGTGATGTGAGATGATTTTTATGTTAAAATTAATGCTCTTTATAAGTTAAGGTTGCAATATATTATTTATCTGTTTGTATTTATTTCACTTTATATATGTATTTTTAATGTATTTATTTATTTTTGTTGTTGTTATTATTATTATTATTATTATTATTATTATTATGCAAATGTTGTCATAAACCATTGTTTTAACAATAATTTTGATGACTAAATACGCATGATTTTCTGTGTTAATTTTGGGAATACCATTTTCTGCTGTGAAATATATTTTGTATCAATCTTTTGTAAACATCAGTTTGTAAATAATACATGGTAAACATATAACACCTTGTCTGACTTTGTATGCATGTGTGCGTGAGTGTGCATGTGTATGTGTGCGTGCGTGCATGTGTGTGTGTGTGCGTGCATATGTGTGTGTGCATGTGTATGTGTGTTCTTCTCAATCTTTCATTTAATGTTTGTTCACACGTGCACCGTATTTTACGGAACACAAGGCGATACACATTATAAAGAGTTCAAGGTCACTCTGGTCAAACATTTTCTAAATACTTTTTGCGATTTATCTCAAAATTGGCTAAATACAATTTCAGAAGTTTGAGCTTGCAGATAGTTCATGTAGCAGACACTCGTTCAACATTTTTTTTTTTTAATCAGTTTATAGTCCCCTCTCTTCCCGGTAAGGATTTTCAGAGAGGAGACTACTTTTTTTTTTTTAATCAGTTTATAGTCCCCTCTCTTCCCGGTAAAGATTTTCAGAGAGGAGACTACTTTACTTTACTTTACTTTTGGTAACTTTACCGTCCCCGGACACTTTCGCGTATAGGAGACATAATTTTTTATAGGCATAATTGTTGTAAGAGTTCGTTGATAACATTGTAGGCTGATATGTAAACGTTCATTGCAGTTGAAGTAATTATCTCAGGTTGATGTAATGGAGGTGGCCGCGGAATTCATGTGGGCCCGTCGTCGATGGTGAAGAAGCATCTAGGAAACTGCGATGAGCCAGATTGAAGAAGCATGACGCAGAGATGATATAGCAATAGCTTGTAATGAAGTTGTAGGCACAGGTGAAAGATATGAAGACTGTGTGGTCGGGAATCGGGTGAAACCCTATCCTATTCTATATATTATTTTAGCAACTATTTTTTTAAAAAAAGACAGACCAGGTCTGTATGCTTAAGCAAAACAGATACAGAGCTACTGATTTTAAAATCTAGTTAAAAATAAAATCTTTTCAGGGCCACGGTTAAAAACATACATTTATTAACATTATAGTAAAAAAACAGATCCTGACTTGGACCTAAGAATGACTATAAGATGTCATAAAGGAATATGTACAGTACTATTAAAAAGTTTAAAATTACAAAATCATGGTCAACAATAACCGCTAAATGTACAAATATATTATTTGGTAAAATCATGTTATCCGTCTGCTCAACCACAGAGGGACCCGAGTCGGCACTAGGGTTCGCGCTCCCATCGCAGCAGTCACCTGCCCCGATGCCATCGGTTACTACAGCCCAGGAAACGCGGCCGAGTTGTACTTATCTTTATTCTGCATCGTTTCGAAAATCTCACGAAAAGTCCTCAACGCCGCTTTGACCCTACTGGCCAAAGGGTGGCTGGTATCGATATATCCTTCGGATATTTTTTCGAGCTGAGTAACAATAGCGGTACTGGTGAGACCGCGTCTCAGCTGTGTAGCAAACGTCCGAGTCTCCCTCGTCACATCGAGGGAGGACTGGGACGCTGCATCACTCATACTAACTGAGGAGGTCGACCCAACCTCCGATGGGCTAAAGTCAGACGATCTTCTGCCTGCCAGGTTCCGAACCGTGTCAACCAGACCCGCCACGGCCAGTGTAAGGTTCTCTACCATACCCTGCAGCTTGTTTATAGCTTCCCAAGGGTCTCCGCTGCCCAAAACAGGCGCGGGGCGCCCTCCACTGAGGTTCGAAAGCCCGGTGGACACCGTGATACCATCTAAAGGAGGCGGACCAATCCGGTCCGACAATGGACGCGACGGAGCAGCCGCAGTCACCGTGGGAACGGGAGCGCTACCAGCTCCCGACAATAAAACCGCCTTCCACGCTGGCCGCGCCGGGTCCGCTGAGAGCTGAGAACGTGCTGTATGAAGAGCCTGTGCTCGCGGCATATATTTCTCTGCCCTGATACGATTCGCAAGAATGCGCTCGTTCAGGGCAGGACAATTTTTATTCATGGCAGAGTGTTCGCCCTGACAATTAAGGCAGAATCGCTTGCCAACTTTACAGTTCGATCCAGTGTGACCTGGCTTACCACAAGAGGAGCAGGTCGGGGCCTGCTTGCAAAATTTTTTGATGTGCCCAAACTGGTGGCACTGAAAACAGCGGACCACAGCAGCGACATAAGGTCGAACCGGAAACTCCCGCCGATTGATCAGAAGAAAAGACGGGAGAGACGGCGCTTCGATCGAGACCTTGATTGAAGTGGATTTCTGCCCGCCAGCCAGGGGCAGGCGAAATACTCGTTTAATGGTACAAGGCCGGGTCTGGCCATCAACATCGATCGATCCCTGGACCTTGGCAAGAAACTCTTCATCAGTGACACCAACCGGGATGTCGCTAACCACACCCTCAACCACCGGGCGAGGGATAACGCAACTGACAGGTATACGCCCAATCTTTGTAAGATTTTCAAGTTTGCTCTGCTGGGCCCGTGACCCACAGCTGACCAAGTAGCCCCCGCCGGAGGGTCGCACGCGTTCAACAGGGCCAATCGCCTCCTGTAAGTTATCTGCAAACTTCCAGCTCCTCGTCTTTAAAATCTCGGGAGCAGCGTCATCTGTAAAGCGGACGGTCACGGGAAACCGACACAAACCAAAGTTCGGCAGCGGAGCGGGGGCTGGCAAAGCCCGGGCCCTCTTTTTCTTTTTTCCTCCAACGGCAGTCCAGACCTGAGCCGGGTCCTCCAATGAATCAGTCACAGCAGGACGGACAGCGCCCGGCGACCCGTCCACATTCCCCGGGACATCGGCCGTCGGAGCCGAGCCCCCAGGGGTAACAGTCAGATCTGTATCATCTTCGGTCGATCCCTCAGAGGATAACGACGAAGTATCAGTATCAGTATCAGTAAGAGTTTCCCGTGTCCTCTTGCGATTAGGGGTAGACGGGCATTCGTCCATCTCTACAGTCGAATCTCCGGCGCAATCATTCAGAGTCGCGCTGGGCATCGAAGCCACAGCATCAATCGCTACCGAATCGGTTTTAGCCTTCACAACAGGCGAATCCCTTCTCGCTCCACCCACCGGGCAGCGACGCCACGGCGGCAGGCCCGAACCGGGCCTCTCCATGACGACAAACAGACACGGACAACAAGTATAAGACTCGCTACCAA
This sequence comes from Oncomelania hupensis, assembly GCA_036898135.1. Lineage (NCBI taxonomy): Eukaryota > Metazoa > Mollusca > Gastropoda > Littorinimorpha > Pomatiopsidae > Oncomelania > Oncomelania hupensis. The sequence goes on from CM072524.1 coordinate 27,115,286, forward strand.
CGACAGTAAAAAGGAGTTAAAAATGCAACTAGTTAAAACTAGAGATCTACTAAAATTCTATCAAGACTTAACCAGAACTAATCATACAAAAATGGCAAGTCAAAATCAACTGGAAAATTTACAAAGAGACCCTAGTCAAAACCTATTCAAAAAGCTACTCTACTTTTATATCAAAAAGAGGACACAAGTCCAGGACTTGGTCATAACAATTTAAAACTGGCTAAAAGTTGCAATTACGAATGCACCCACTTGGAGTGGAACAGCACGGAAGGCTATAAACCACTTCCAATGGGCTACACCGTTCCTCTGCGAATCAAAGCGTGATATGTATATTCACCCAAAAAGACGGCCGACCGGTTGACAGCAACAGAAGGGGCGTCCTCTAGGTACACATCGTCATAGGTGGTTAGGTGCCCCAAGGCGCAGAATGTCTCACAAGATCCAGTTGTTCTCTCACTCAAAAAGTCAAGCGCAAAGCGCACAAAGTAGAGTAGACGCAAGCCGTGGGAAACGGAGCAAATGTGGCACCCAGCCTTCTCACTTCAACTCCAACAGAAGAATGCTGCCTAGGAGACTAACGAACTAAATACTATGCTTAACGTCCTATTGCATGAGCGTTAAGGACAATAAAATTGGGCTAAAAAGCCCTCATCATACATATTTACCAGACCATTTGGTCTGGCTCTGTATAACTGGTCGACTTATTTATTTAATCAGTTTATAGTCCCCTCTCTTCCCGGTAAGGATTTTCAGAGAGGAGACTTTCTGATTACTTAACTGGTCGACTTCTACTTTACTTCTTTAACTTTAAAAATAAGGCGATACAAAACAGACCCACGAGCATTAACACTTTCAAAAATGCTGGTTTTCATTTGTGTGGGCTTAACCTCTTTGGTTTATTGTCTAGAAATAATTTGTATTCCGTCTTGTTTTATTTTCTTGTCCATTTATTTATGCACTTATTTGTTTACTTACTTCTTGTTTTTGGAAATTGTATTTATGTAGATCATTTTTATATTATAAATTATCATTTCTAACTACTGGAATGGTAACTTTGGTGTGCTTACGGCGATTGTCGACGCTTTGTCTAATCTGTCTCTTTGATTCTGTCCGTTCGTTCGTTAGTTGAGTTTAACGTCCCCCAACACCAAAGCATATTGGGGACGATTCTGTCCGTTCCCATCCTTGATCGTCGTCGTCTGCCTTCTTGTAAAAGTCAAAAGCTGTCTGCGCATTATTTAGCCTAGGACTTAGAGGTCTTTGCGCAATAAAGGGGAAGCACTCGTCAATAAATGACACTGATATCAGACGACTTGGTTGACATCGAACTCAGACTAGTGCATAAAAGGAAAAAAAAAAATCTGCGACAAGTGAAAGACTGCAGGAGATGTGCACGAGAAGAAACATTTTGCCGATTGTTCGAACGCAATGAATTTTATAGTTGACGCGATAGGTGGTAAGTGTTACTTTTCTCTCCTTTTTTCTCCTTTTCTCCTCTCGGCACTCGGCCGCTCGCTAACGTGAACGACGCGAATATCAGGCGCATTAACCACCAAGAATGGACCCTCGCCAAAATTTTGTAGATGCCCGATAACGGACGGGTAGCGCAGTATTACGTCTCTCTCTCTCTCTCTCTCTCTCTCTCTCTCTCTCTCTCTCTCTCTCTCTCTCTCTCTCTCTCTCTCTCTCTCTCTCACACACACACACACACACACTCTCTCTCTCTCTCACACACACACACACACACACATACACACAGTATCACGATCGAGATACTTCAAATTAAGACGTGTTCTGTGTAATTTACAGAGATACCGGTAATCCACAGTGTTAATAAATATCAATATTTGCCAAAACCTACTAATTACAATGTTCGCGTAATGATAACAATTATCGTGAGATAGTTGCAATTAGTATGAGAGAGTTACAACTATCACTACAACTTACAAATATATCTTTGCGTGATCAAGTTTAATTTTCAATTTTGGCTCTAGCAATCCGTCTGGGAAATGCGCCAAAAACAAAAAATTGTACTTTTCACCTGATAGATCTAATTACAATTTTTAAGTGTTAATGGTAAACATGTCGTGTTCCATGGATCTATTCGTTTTTGTTGCAACCGTGGTACATAGGCCTATCCGCATGCACAAAATATAGTGACCAATCAGCGTAGACTTCCGAACACGCGCTCTTTCACCACGCTGCAAACTTGTGCAATGGAATTAGGCACTGTTCATGAAAATAATAAGCAAATGTTTATGCTTCTTGTCTGTTTTAGTATATAATTATTTACGTCGATAATATATACTTTCAACCGCAATTTAATGCTGATGCGCATGCGCGGTGTATGGCGCGATGTCCGTTTGCAGGCGTTGTTAAGCGTAGCAAAAAATGAAAATTAAGTAATTAACAATGTGAATTACCGGTATGTCTGTGAATTACACAGAACACGTGTTAATTACCTTTATTACTTATACCTGTAACTGCAAGTTTTGGCGCTAGTAAGCCGCCTTAGCCAGAACATAGACCAGGAATACTTAGACCGCGCAGTGACGCCTTTGGTGTGATGACGCGTCAAGAGTTATGCGACTTGATTGTAACATGGGTGAAAAGGCCTGCTTCACAGAGCGAAGATCTGATGGAGAGGGGAAAAAAAAATTGCAGGAGCAGTTACGGTGACCACTGTTCAGCTTTGAACTGCACAAATGCACGATTAAAGGCTGCATGCAAGGGGAAGAGTTTTTTTCGTTTCCCAAAGGAAGAAGAACGGGAAGTTCTTGAAGAAATTGTAGATCTATTCTGACAGACAAGAATCATGATATGAATGAATTATGATGACCAAGACCTGTCAATGAATGGTTGTCAATGATACAAGACGGATTGGAACTAAGGTGATGTTTCGTGTAAGAAACGGTTTGGATTAGCCCAAGGAATTAATAAAGGTTGTGTGTAGGGTTAGTACTTAGTGATAATTAACTTGAATTTAGTTCAGTATCAATAAAAAGTACGCCTACTCACTACTGTCACTGTCAGTGTCAATTAAGCCACAGTAGAACTAAAAAGGGGTGCCCTCTGGCCGTTTGCTGTCATGTGTCATCCTCTGTCTAGATCTAGATTTAAAACGATTCTGGTGCACTGCAAAGTCTTGGTATAAACGTGATTAATGTTATGTTTGTTAAGTAACCCAACTTGATTTGCCGCACTAATTAGCTCACTATTGTCATGTTCTCTGCAATTGTTAACTTAAAAAAATAATAATAATAAAGATTGTAAGACAGTATGAGAAAAGTAAAATTTCAGCGGCTTGTTATTTGCTGTCCACCGAACTGTGTCTGTAATTCCTCAACTTCGTATCCTGTTATAATTAAATTAGGTTGTGGCAGAATATTCTAATATAAAATACAGATGCCAACCTTTTATTTTGTCACAAGACTCACTGAATGTATTGTCAATTTGAATGAAATATATAGGGTTGATTGCAGGATGGTTTCATTTGTGATCACAGAAAGTTGCCTTGTTCACCTTTTTTTAAATACGAGAGAGAGAGAGAGAGAGAGAGAGAGAGAGAGAGAGAGAGAGAGAGAGAGAGAGAGAGAGAGAGAGAGAGAGAGAGAGAGAGAGAGAGAGAGAGAGAGAGAGAGAGAGAGAGAGAGAGAGAGAGAGAGAGAGAGAGAGAGAGAAGACTGACTGAGAGAGAGAGAGTATAATTTTACGTACCCTAATTATTATGTTGAAATCAATGGAAGCATATTTTTGTAAATAAATGAATTTCCGTGTACGTTTCGAATTAGTCAGTATCTTTATTTATATTTCGATCTCCATCTCTTTCTATATTACACACACACACCCACACACTCTCACACATAAATTATACACACTAAAACTGCCAATCAATCCGTATGCTGTGTGACCCCCATACGGAACAAAAAATAAATGACGCATGTATGCATATGACACATATTCTAGACTAGTGTGTTTTTTTTTAAATATTACTATTATTTTTATTTTAACTCAATTTATCTTACACATACTGTTTATTTCAAGCAACAAAACAATGCAAAAGCCACCTATATCACGGGTTACAGTTTAGGAAGCGCTGATAACACCCTTACGGTCAAGAGGCAGCAAGTCATGAAAAAATAAACAGATGTGCATAAAAAAAAATTCTCAAATTCGAAAAGCCTTATTTCAAACATTTTCAACAGTAAAAGGTGAAAATCGCCGTCTAAAACATTTTTTAAAAATATAATTAAAACCCCCCATTTATAGACAAGAGACTAAGAACCGAAAGCAAGCCCATGTGAGGTTGAAGGGACGTAACTCCTCCACCGTACATCACTTCTCATAGAGGCGATATCGCTAAGTGATCTCTCTCTTCTTCCTTTCTCTCTGGCCAGAATTAACCATGACCAAGTAAAAATTTTAATTGTCAAGTGAAAACTGTAAGTATTATAATGATAATTACAATTCCGGTTTTGGCGCATTTCCAGGCTGAAAATTAAACAGGATCACGCGAAAATATTTGTAATTTTTCAATTATAATTATCCCTTGATACTTATAATTATCCCATGATACTTGTAAGTATCCAATGATTTATGTAATTATCAGGTTTTGGCGCTAGTAGTAGTAGGCCGTCATAAATAATACCCACATTCTGAACTATACTATACTGTATTATACTGTATTATACTGTATTATACTATACTATACTATACTATACTATACTATACTATACTATACTATACTATACTATACTATAGTGGCGTCGGAACCATATCTTTTTAGCCCCCCCTCTCCTCATTCCCCACCTCACCACCCTTTCCCTCCACCTATCCATCCATCCCCTTCCAACTTTTTGGACGATGACAAAGAGAGAGAGAGAGAGAGAGAGAGAGAGAGAGAGAGAGAGAGAGAGAGAGAGAGAGAGAGAGAGAGAGAGATGAGAATTTATTTGATATGTTCGGTAAAAATTTAGCGGCACACAAAACAAAATAATGACGTCACCGTGATGATGATGTCGCCAGAAAGGAATAGACATTGTAGCGGAGACTGTTTTTTCCCTCAAAGATGCGATAATTTACCGCGGTCTAATTTGAGTTGTAGCAATACTTCTTTTTTCAAATAAACACGCATTATTTTTTTCAAGATCAATCACTTTTGTGACTCGGATCTGATTTCGATGGACATGGGACACACACACAAACACACCCACCCACACATACACACGCACGCACACACACACACACACACACACACACACACACACACACAAACAAACAAACAAACAACACATTCTAAAACTTACTACGACATTGACATCAGAATTTGTGCAAATAACCTTTACAAAAATATATCAAAATAACCTTTACAAAAATATTATATCAATAATTTTCCCTTGCACTACTCACTCTCTCCCCCATGCTCCCCTCTACCCCTGAAAATATCTTGCATCCCGAAAAAAAACCCACCCCACCCTAAAAAGACAAAAAAAGAACTATTCCGAAGCGGCTGCTATACTACACTATTTTAAATGTATCAAGGATTTATCGATTGCATCATCAAAGCCTAGTTCGAACACAAAATATTCAGTATAGTAACAGTTCAAAATACAGATAAATCAAATAATTAACAGTTTGCTTCTTCTTCGTAGTAGTAAAACTGTGGATATCTCGTTTTTGAGAAAATGACTCCACAACAATGCTTATAATAAATTAAATGAATATTAATAATTATATAATCGGCTTGATTATCTTCGTGTAGTTATGAGCCTACAATAGTCTCACTAATTCACAATTTCCTTGTAGTGTTCAACTCAAAGAAAACGGGAGGTAAGCGATGTATCTGTGTATTGAAAGAACATACTGTGATGTCTGTTATTTCCCTTCGATTCATTTGTGCATCTATCATGACATATCATATATATAATATATATATAATATGCTCTCTCTCTCTCTCTCTCTCTCTCTCTCTCTCTCTCTCTCTCTCTCTCTCTCTCTCTCTCTCTCTCTCTCTCTCTCTCTCGCTCTGCCCTCTCACACCCCTTTCTCCGTGTGTATTACACATTGTTACACTCAGTTTGATGTTGGTGTTTTCTATCAGTATCTGATTCAGCCCCGATGCTTGAATTCCTGATAGGGTGTAACTCAGATTCGTTTATTCACACAGCCCGTCCAAACAGCTTACAAGTCACAAAGTCGACGTATGAAGTTTTCCACTTTTATTCAGCACACATCAACAACTGCATACAATTCTCAATTCAACTCAACAACTTTCACAGCAACTTTCCAAATCACTATCAACAACTTTACTCTCTCAACAGCGACTCGGCGCACGATTAAATAACCTCTCTCTTTTCTGGAACAATATAGTACATGGTAGAAATGACGTACTGCCACCAATCGAACTAAAGATCGTCATCACTGGCTTACGTCATTACACATTTTCTCTACTTCCGGGAACATTCACGACCTTCGATATCCATCCGGAAATTTCTATCAAGAGTAAACACGCATATCCAGAAGATTCTCAACTAATATCGACTAACGCAAATTATCAACGTTATACAAAGCCTCTCCTAACAACAATGCAAACTCAAATCAAAGGTAAATAAACTCTATTATTGAATACTTTGCAAAACGAAACGATTAGATCTATCGTATACGTTTCCGACGTACTACCATTCGCGTTTCAACGTAACATAACCCCCCACTCAAGAAGAAATTTACCCAATTTCTTTCAACAACGTTGAAACGTAATGCACAAACAAAGTTCAGAATTAAAACTTTTTTCAGACTGTCTGAACACTGTCAATGTTCTCAGCTCATTCACACAGAGTTAATGGTTTTCATCTTCAAATCTGCCTGGATATTGTCAATGTTCACAGTTCATTCACACAGAGTCAATGGTTTTCATCTTCAAATCTGTCTGGATATTGTCAATGTTCACAGTTCATTCACACAGAGTCAATGATTTTCATCTTCAAATCTGTCATTACCAATATTCTTAGTTCGTCCACACAGTCAATGATCTTTCATCCGCAAGGAAACGACGCCCTCGTCAGTTGCGGTCGTCATCGGCCCAGGGTCAAAGACAGTGATCTCGTGGGCTTTCCTGGAGTCAGTGCATCCTCCGTTGTCTTCCTCTCCCGTCGGATGTCCGACGCAGTCGACGTTGTCAGCTCCCAGAATGCATTCGCTGGGTCTCACGGTCAGGTTGGCTTCTGCGGGACGGTGGAACAGCTCCCTCATGGTCTGCAGATGCTCCTTCCAGGTCTGGGTGTGGACTTCATGTTCGACCAAAGTCGTAGAGCCTGGGACATCGCTGAAGTTGTGGGGAAACTCGCCCATAAGGTCCTCGAGCTCCATCTTTTGACCTTCCGTCAAGCCTGGACCTAGCTTAACATCATCGATGCCTTCTTTGCTGTGGAAGTCTCCATGTTCCAACAGTTCTTCGCTGTCAAAGCTGTCGTCGGTCACAGCTGCTGTGGCTGCGTGCACAGTCTCTGATGGCCTTTCCACGTACAGCTTAAGGAGGTTGGCGTGGTATATCTTGGACTGCTGGCCGACCTTCACCTTGTAGTCGTTGATTCCCACCACGGTCTCCACTTCGTACGGGCCTTTCCACTGCATCAGCAACTTATTGTGATCAGTAGGTAGCAGCACCAGCACTTTGTTGCCAGGTTTGAACTTCCTGTTCACAGCCCTACGATCATAGTAGTGCTTTCCACAGTCCTGGGATTTCTTCAGGTTTTCTCTGGCTATCTCGAGAGTCTGCTCCAGCTTCTCCCGTAGCTCAAACACGTACTGGTAGCTGTTCTTCACCTCTGGGGTGTCTACTTCTTTCGTCCACAGTTCTTTCAGGATGTGCATCGGCCCTCGGATGGTTCTTCCGTACAGCAGCTCGAACGGAGAAAAGCCGGTGGACTCCTGCGGTACTTCTCTGTAGGCGAAAAGTAAGGCGTTGATGTAGCGATGCCATTGTCTGGGCTGCTCGCTGCACAGTTTCTTCAGGGTGGACTTCAGCGTAGCATTGAACTTTTCGACAAGCCCGTTGCACATTGGATGGTAGGGTGTCGTAGTCAAATGCCGGATGCTCAGCAGTCTGTTGACCTCCTTCATGCAGTCAGAGACGAACTGCGTCCCGAGGTCTGTCAGAATTTCTTCAGGCACTCCAAGTCTACTGAACATGTCCACCAGCGCCTCTGCAACAGTTTCAGTGTCAATCTTCTTCAGAGGCACTGCTTCTGGGTACCGAGTCGCATAGTCCACTAAAGTCAGTACCCACCGATGACCTTCTTCACTCGGAGGTCTTATTTCGCCGATTAAGTCTAAGGCCACCCTCTTGAAAGGTCGGTCGATCAGAGGCATCCTCTGCATAGGCACTTTCGGGACCCTTCCTCGAGGTATGGTCTTCTGGCAAATGCCACATGATCGGCAGAAACGGCTGACGTCCGCATGAAGTCCTGGCCAGTAGAACACCGCCTGGATTCTGTCCGACGTCTTCTTGATGCCTAGGTGACCTCCCATAATTGAGTCATGCGCTACTTCCATCACCTGGCGCCTTAAGGGTAATGGTACCAGTACTTGACGTAGTGGTTTACCTCCGTTGACCCTCGGGTGCTGGAAGATTCTGTACAGGATCTTGGCCTTCACCTCAAAATAGACCGTGCCACTGCCCTTGGTCACGTGGTCTTGGCGGTTCCTGTACTTGTTTAAAGTGCTATCAGCTCCCTGGAGCTGGATAAGCTTATCTCTGTCCACGATGGCAGCTTTAGAGTTGTCGGCGACCTTCAGTGGCGTAGACGTCTTGTCTCTCTTGGCCTGGGCCCTGGTAGTGACAGCACCGACGATCTCTGGTCGGCAGGGCTGAGCCGGAGTAACCACATTGTCCCGTAGCAGCTCTGTAAGGTCTCCATCGGGAAATGGCAATGGATCCTCCTCCACAACTTCGACGTGTTGAGTTGAGGCAGGACTCCACTCTGGATCGGGGTCGTCGGGTCGTCTCGCGCCGTCGATATTCCCGATCATCAAATCATACAGCGGCTTCTTCAGGCAAACCGCTTCGACTTCGCCTATGTAGAAAGGGGTGTTGACATGAATCTTCGCAACTGGCGCTCTCACACATTTGCTGTCGGCCATAAGTGTCCATTTTGAATCGCCAGTGAACTGTTCTTTAGCGATTAGGTCTTCTCTGACGATGACCCCACTACAGCCAGAGTCTCTTAAGACAATCACTTCATGATTTCCGACGCGTCCCTTGGAAACAGGCATGTTCTGTACGGTCACAGCTGCGCTGGCGACGACGGGGATGGATTTCCCGTTGGCAAGGAGGAGTTGGCCATCAGTCATGCACTCTTGCACGTCCACAGGAGTAGCTGTGCGCTCGGTCTCACTCGGAAGAATGACGCTCCCGCCGCACACTTGATGGTCAGATCTACTGGTTTGCCGTTGATTGGAGAACCGCCTCTGCCGGTTGCCCGCCGCTGCGTTGTCCGTACTGCTCCGCTGTCCGCTACTTTTGTTTTGAGGACAGTTAGCCGCTCTGTGGTCTGTAGCGTTGCAGGTGAAACAGCCCCTTGAATGCCCTTCCCTGGGAGGAGGCGTGGAGTCTGTCTGTCTCTGGCTCGTCTGGCTTCCCTGGATCTGGTTCACATGGTTTCCAGTCTTCTGAAAATGTTTCGTCGCGCTGGGTGGCCCCAGGGTTTTCCCATGAGCGATGAGATATCTTTCAGCAGCCTCAGTCACATCTTTAAGCGTCTGCAGCTTTTGTTCTTCTAAGTGGGTCGCTAGGTCCTTGTGACAGGCATTGAGAAATTGTTCCTTCACGATCAGGTCATGGAGACTGTTGTAAGACTTCGTTTCGCCTGATAACTCCACCCACTTGTGTAGATATGACGACAGGCGCTCCACAAACTGCTTTGGCGTCTCGCCTGACTTAGGCCGGCATTCACGGAAGCGTTTACGGTAGCCCTTCTCTGTAAAGTTGTAGCACTGCAATAGGGCCTCTTTCAAGACGTCGTAGTCTTTAGCGTCATCGTCCGACAATCTGGTGTAGACGTCGAGTGCTTCTCCCGTCAGAAGTGCACTTAGTCGAATCGCCCAGTCTTGAGGTTGCCAGTTAGAGCTTTTGGCAAACCTTTCAAATCTCGCCAGATAACAGTCAATCTGGTCCTTCCCGTCGACGAAAACTGGCAATCTTGGAGCCGTATGGTCGTTGGTGACTTGTGGCGCATGCTGATTGTTCTGGATACGCGCCAACTCTAGCTGGTATTGACGCTCAGCCTCTCTTTCCTCTCTTTCTTCACGACGTCGTTGCTCTTCTTTCTCTTGCCGCTGCTGTTCAATTTCTAGACGCTTCTGTTCTAGTTCTATTTCTTTTTCTAGACGCTTCTCTTCCAATTCTCTTTCTTCACGGCGACGCTGCTCTTCTAATTCTCGTTCTTGTATTCTCTCCTGGGATTTGACGTACTCCGTCAGCTGTTTGCCTTTTAGATTCAGTTGAATCCCTTTCTGCCAGAAGTCAGCCATCTTGATGCTTCTGGAAAGTTCTTTTCAAGAAAGTTCTTGACTGTAGAGTTCTTTTTCTGGAAAGTTCTTGACTGTGCTGTACCTTTCTAGACTGTTCTAGAACAGCACGCTTTCTGGAGTAGCGCTGATGCTTGTCACTAGTCGCCTTCGCTGACGCAGGCCCCGCTGTCCTCGTCGTATGCGACGCTGCACCACGCTGGTGTTGATGTATACGCTCCTGTGCTGAAGTAGACGCGACGTCCGCTCGACGCTCGCTGTAACACTGGCGATGTAGCTCCGAGACTGTCCCTTGACGTAGTCTTGCGGCAGCCACGTAGTCCCGACTTGTTGTTCGCTCACGAAGCAACTCTTCAGCGACTACACGCCCTTGCAGTCAACCCGAACCTATCGGTGATGTAGTCCCAGTATGTTGGCCCCTCTCGACGCAACTCGTTGGCGGCTACCCTCGATGACTGCCTCTCGTAACGTTGACTCGCTTGTTGTAGCAGTTGAACCCTTGGCTATGGCGTGAATCCCGGCTTGGCCCCCAAAATGTTACACTCAGTTTGATGTTGGTGTTTTCTATCAGTATCTGATTCAGCCCCGATGCTTGAATTCCTGATAGGGTGTAACTCAGATTCGTTTATTCACACAGCCCGTCCAAACAGCTTACAAGTCACAAAGTCGACGTATGAAGTTTTCCACTTTTATTCAGCACACATCAACAACTGCATACAATTCTCAATTCAACTCAACAACTTTCACAGCAACTTTCCAAATCACTATCAACAACTTTACTCTCTCAACAGCGACTCGGCGCACGATTAAATAACCTCTCTCTTTTCTGGAACAATATAGTACATGGTAGAAATGACGTACTGCCACCAATCGAACTAAAGATCGTCATCACTGGCTTACGTCATTACACATTTTCTCTACTTCCGGGAACATTCACGACCTTCGATATCCATCCGGAAATTTCTATCAAGAGTAAACACGCATATCCAGAAGATTCTCAACTAATATCGACTAACGCAAATTATCAACGTTATACAAAGCCTCTCCTAACAACAATGCAAACTCAAATCAAAGGTAAATAAACTCTATTATTGAATACTTTGCAAAACGAAACGATTAGATCTATCGTATACGTTTCCGACGTACTACCATTCGCGTTTCAACGTAACACACATTTAAAGGGATTTACACATTGAAATTAAACTTATAAGCAAATAAATAATTTAAATAACTGTGACTATCAAACCTTATGATCTTAGTAACTAGAATTGATTACAAACATAAAATAATAAAATAGAACTATTACTCTCCGTCTTTATCTCTTTGTCTTTTTGTCTGTCTCTCTCTTCTTCTGTGTGTGTGTATGTGTGTACATGTGCTGTATATGGTTTTGAACACAATTCTGAATAATCTTGGTACGAAAAGTAAAGATACTGGTGATATTTCAGACGTCCAGTGGGCAAATCACGTTTTTCTTCAGATACTATTGAACGGGGTGAAGAGGGTAGCTTATTTAGTTAGTCATTGTTTATAGGGTCCACCGGATTGCAAAGACCGAATCAGGACCAAAACTTAAACCACTCAAATACATGTAGAGAGAAAGAGAGAGAGAGAGAGAGAGAGAGAGAGAGAGAGAGACAGAGAGAGAGACAGAGAGAGAGAGAGAGAGAGAGAGATTATTGTCTTCTAACCACTTGTTTTAGGCCATTTGCGAGATCAGTCCTAAGAGCAATGTACTCAGTTTATAAAAATAAAATAAAATAAATGATTATTGGGTCAGCTTATGAACATTGGACACTTTCTGCCAAATGGTCACTAGGGCTTTCTATGATATTATTATTTAGCAATGTAGGCATTTTATATGTATATGTTTTGTTGATATTTTATAATGATATTTATGTTCTATTTTGTTTTTGTAAACGGGGCTTCGATACATTAGAGTATAGCCTCAGCGTCCCCTGCGTTGGATGCCTTTATTGTAAAGTGACCGGCTGATGGAGTGCCTTCAGTGTTACCACTAGGGTTGATTCGGCAGGTCTTTTATACGGATCAGGGGTGAGTCCTCTTTCAACCAAGTTGTAGTCTTGATTTTGTGGTCTTGATTCGGCTCTTTGCAGTCTGCTGGATCCTGTAAGCAATGAATAACCAACTAACCAACCGCGAAACATTTTCGATTTTTGTTTTGTTTTAATTTTTATTTGAGTTATTTTGTCGAATTTATTTTTTTGAATAGAATAGTTTATTAAAATCAGCTAGGTCTGGTCATCCAGGCCTATGCCCCTGTTACGTTGAAACGAACGAAAGTGTGTCTAAAGCGTGTACGATAGATCTAATCGTTTCGATTTGCAAAGTATTCAATAATGGAGTTTATTTACCTTTGATTTGAGTTTGCATTGTTGTTAGGAGTGGTTTTGTATAACGTTGATAATTTTCGTTGGTCGATATTGTTGTAGAGTCTTCTGGATCGGCTTGTTTACTATCGATCGAAGATTCGGGATAATTGTAGAAATTTGAAGGAACGATCCGGAAGGAGAAGAAATGTGTAATGACGTAAGTCAGTGATGACGATCTTTAGTTCGATTGGTGGCAGTACGTCATTTCTACCGTGTTCGAAATCTTTCCGGAAAAGAGAGAGGTTATTTAATCGTGTGCCGAGATTGTTGTTGAGAGTAAAGTTGTTGATAGTGAAACTGAGAGTTGCTGTGAAAGTTGTTGAGTTGAATTGAGAATTGTATGCAGTTGTTGATGTGTGCTGAATAAAAGCGGAAAACTTCATACGTGGACTTTGTGACTTGTATGCTGATTGAGCAGGCTGTGTGAATAAACGAATCTGAGTTACACCTTATCAGGACTTCAGCATCGGGGCTGAATCAAATACTGATAAAGAAAAACACCATCATCGAACGGAGTGTAACATTTTGGGGGTCAAGCCGCGATTCACGCCATAGCCAAGGGTTCAACTGCTACAACAAGCGAGTCAACGTTACGAGAGGCAGTCATCGAGGGTAGCCGCCAACGAGTTGCGTCGAGAGGGGCCAACATACTGGGACTACATCCGATAGATTCGGGTTGACTGCAAGGGCGTGTAGTCGCCGAAGAGTTGCTTCGTGAGCGAACAACAGAGCGGGACTACGTAGCTGCCGCAGGACTACGTCGAGAGACAGTCTCGGAGCTACATCGCCAGTGTTACAGAGAGCGGCGAGCGGACGTCGCGTCTACTTCAGCACAGGAGCGTATACATCAACACCAGCGTGGTGCAGCGTCGCATACGACGAGGACAGCGGGGCCTGCGTCAGCGAAAGCGACCAGTGGCAAGCATCAGCGCTACTGCAGAAAGCGTGCTGTTCTAGAACAGTCTAGAAAGGTACAGCACAGTCAAGAACTTTCCAGAAAAAAAAGAACTCTACAGTCAAGAACTTTCTAGAAGAAGAACCTTCCAGAAAAGAACTTTCTTTAAAAGAACTTTCCAGAAGCATCAAGATGGCTGACTTCTGGCAGAAAGGGGTTGAACTGAATCTAAAAGGCAAGCAACTGACGGAGTACGTCAAGTCTCAGGAGAGAATACGAGAAAGAGAATTGGAAGAGAAGCGTCTAGAAAAAGAAATAGAACTAGAACAGAAGCGTCTAGAAGTAGAAGAGCAGCGTCGCCGTGAAGAACGAGAATTAGAGGAGCAGCGTCGCCGTGAAGAAAGAGAATTAGAACAGAAGCGTCTAGAAATTGAACAGCAGCGGCAAGAAAAAGACAGAGAATTCGAGCTGAAGCGTCTTGAGTTCCAGCTAGAAATGGCGCGTATCCAGCAACAGCAGAATGCGCCACAAGTTATCAGTGACAACACGGCTCCAAAATTGCCAGCTTTCGTCGACGGGAAGGACCAGATCGACAGCTATCTGGCGAGATTCGAAAGGTTCGCCGAAAGCTCTAACTGGCAACCTCAAGACTGGGCAATTCGACTGAGTGCACTTCTGACGGGGCAAGCTCTCGAAGTTTACACCAGACTGTCGAACGATGACGCCAAAAACTACGACGTCTTGAAAGAGGCCCTGTTGCAGTGCTACAACTTTACAGAGAAGGGCTACCGTAAACGCTTCCGTGAATGCCGGCCTAAGTCAGACGAGACGCCAAAGCAGTTTGTGGAGCGCCTGTCGTCATATCTACACAAGTGGGTGGAGTTATCAGGCGAAATGAAGTCTTACGACAGTCTCCATGACCTGATTGTGAAAGAACAATTTCTCAATGCCTGTCACAAGGACCTAGCGACCTACTTAGAAGAACAAAAGCTGCAGACGCTTAAAGATGTGACTGAGGCTGCTGAAAGATATCTCATCGCTCATGGGAAAACCCTGGGGCTACCCAGCGCGACGAAACATTTTCAGAAGACTGCAAACCATGGGAACCAGGTCCAAGGGAGCCAGACGAGCCAGAGACAGACGGACTCCACGCCTCCTCCCAGGGAAGGGCACTCAAGAGGCTGTTTTATCTGCAACGCTACAGACCACAGAGCTGCCAGCTGCCCTCAAAGCAGAAATAGCGGACAGCGGAGCAGTACGGACAATGCAGCGGCGGGCAACCGGCAGAGGCGGTTCTCCAATCAACGGCAAAACAGTAGATCTGACCACCAAGTGTGCGGCGGGAGCGTCATTCTTCCGAGTGAGACCAAGCGCACAGCTACCCCTGCGGACGTGCAAGAGTGCATGACTGATGGCCAACTTCTCCTTGCCAACGGAAAATCCATCCCCGTCGTCGCCAGCGCAGCTGTGACCGTCCAGAACATGCCTGTTTCCAAGGGACGCGTCGGAAATCATGAAGTGACTGTTCTAAGAGACTCTGGCTGCAGTGGGGTCATCGTCAGAGAAGACCTAATCGCTAAAGAACAGTTCACTGGCGATTCTAAATGGACACTCATGGCCGACAGCAAATGTGTGAAAGCGCCAGTTGCAAAAATTCATGTCAACACCCCTTTCTACATAGGCGAAGTCGAAGCGGTTTGCCTGAAGAAGCCGCTGTATGATTTGATGATCGGGAATATCGACGGCGCGAGACGACCCGACGACCCCGATCCAGAGTGGAGTCCTGCCTCAACCCAACGCGTCGAAGTTGTGGAGGAGGATCCATTGCCGTTTCCCGATGGAGACCTTACAGAGCTGCTACGGGACAATGTGGTTACTCCGGCTCAGCCCTGCCGACCAGAGATCGTCAGTGCTGTTACTACCAGGGCCCAGGCCAAGAGAGACAAGGTGTCTACACCACTGAAGGTCGCCGACAACTCCAAAGCTGCCATCGTGGACAGAGATAAGCTGATCCAGCTCCAGGAAGCTGATAGCACTTTAAACAAGTACAGGAACCGCCAAGACCACGTGACCAAAGGCAGTGGTACGGTCTATTTTGAGGTGAAGGCCAAGATCCTGTACCGAATCTTCCAGCACCCGAGGGTCAACGGAGGGAAACCACTACGTCAAGTCTTGGTACCGTTACCCCTAAGGCGCCAGGTGATGGAAGTAGCGCATGACTCAATCATGGGAGGTCACCTAGGCATCAAGAAGACGTCGGATAGAATCCAGGCGGTATTCTACTGGCAGGACTTCATGCGGACGTCAGCCGTTTCTGCCGATCATGTGACATTTGCCAGAAGACCATACCTCGAGGAAGGGTCCCGAAAGTGCCTATGCAGAGGATGCCTCTGATCGACCGACCTTTCAAGAGGGTGGCCTTAGACTTAATCGGCGAAATAAGACCTCCGAGTGAAGAAGGTCATCGGTGGGTACTGACTTTAGTAGACTATGCGACTCGGTACCCAGAAGCAGTGCCACTGAAGAAGATTGACACTGAAACTGTAGCAGAGGCACTGGTGGACATGTTCAGTAGGCTTGGAGTGCCTGAAGAAATTCTGACAGACCTCGGGACGCAGTTCGTCTCTGACTGCATGAAGGAGGTCAACCGACTGCTGAGCATCCGGCATTTGACTACGACACCCTACCATCCAATGTGCAACGGGCTCGTCGAGAAGTTCAATGCTACGCTGAAGTCCACCTTGAAGAAACTGTGCAGCGAGCAGCCCAGACAATGGCATCGCTACATCAACGCCCTACTTTTCGCCTACAGAGAAGTACCGCAGGAGTCCACCGGC
The DNA here is from genome assembly GCA_036898135.1 of Oncomelania hupensis. Lineage (NCBI taxonomy): Eukaryota > Metazoa > Mollusca > Gastropoda > Littorinimorpha > Pomatiopsidae > Oncomelania > Oncomelania hupensis. Next base: position 27,131,935 of record CM072524.1, read on the forward strand.
TTTTCTCCGTTCGAGCTGCTGTACGGAAGAACCATCCGAGGGCCGATGCACATCCTAAAAGAACTGTGGACGAAAGAAGTGGACACCCCAGAGGTGAAGAACAGTTACCAGTACGTGTTTGAGCTACGGGAGAAGCTGGAGCAGACTCTCGATATAGCCAGAGAAAACCTGAAGAAGTCCCAAGACTGTGGAAAGCACTACTACGATCGTAGGGCTGTGAACAGGAAGTTCAAACCTGGCAACAAAGTGCTGGTGCTGCTACCTACTGATCATAATAAGTTGCTGATGCAGTGGAAAGGCCCGTACGAAGTGGAGACCGTGGTGGGGATCAACGATTATAAGGTGAAGGTCGGCCAGCATTCCAAGATATACCACGCCAACCTCCTTAAGCTGTACGTGGAAAGGCCATCAGAGACTGTGCATGCAGCAACAGCAGCTGAGATCGACAACAGCTTTGACAGCGAGGAACTGTTGGAAATGGGAGACTTCCACAGCAAAGAAGGCATCGATGACGTTAAGCTAGGACCAAGCTTGACGGAAGGTCAAAAGATGGAGCTCAAGGACCTTATGGGCGAGTTTCCCCACAACTTCAGCGATGTCCCTGGCTCTACAACTTTGGTCGAACACGAAGTCCACCTCACTTCGAATATCCCTGTTCGATCCAAGCCCTTCCCGATCCCTTTCAAGGCCCGTGAATCCTTGAAGAAAGACATCGATGAGATGCTGAAGATGGGCATCATCAGGGAGTCCAGTTCCCCCTACGCGTCCCCTGTCGTGGTCGTGAAGAAGAAGGACGGGAGCAACCGAGTATGCATCGACTACAGGAAGGTTAATAAGATCACCGTCTTCGACCCTGAGCCGATGCCTACCGCAGCAGACCTCTTCCGCCAATTATCGGGGAGTAGAATCTTCTCAAAGATTGACCTCAGCAAAGGTTATTGGCAAGTCCCCGTGCGTCAACAGGACATACCAAAGACTGCTTTTATAACCCCTGATGGGACGTACGAGTGCCTAAGGATGCCCTTTGGCATGGTCAACAGCGGAGCTACCCTGAAGAGAGGGATGAAGAAGATGCTCAAAGGGATGGACAATGTCGTGTGTTACTGGGACGACCTGCTAGTCCACACTCGCACCTGGGAAGAGCATCTGCAGACCTTGAGGGAGCTGTTTCACCGTCTCACAGAAGCCAACCTGACCGTGAGACCCAGTAAGTGCATTCTGGGGACTGACAACGTAGACTTTATCGGCCATTCGCTGAAAGAAGGACAAAAGGGGCTTCTACTAGAAAACGTCACCAAGATTCTGAACGCTCCACGTCCCCAAACCAAGAAGCAGGTGCGATCTTTCCTGGGGTTGGCTGGATATTACAGGGAGTTTGTACCAAACTACTCCGCCATCACAGCACCCTTGTCGGACCTGGTGCGGAAAGGCTGTCCAAACCAAGTGCAGTGGGGACCGTCTCAGGAGAGGGCATACCAGACTGTGCGCGACCTCCTTTCGAAGGATCCGGTGCTACGACTGCCCGATACTTCCAAGGAATTCGTCTTAAGGACAGACGCAGCGGACGAAGGCATCGGCGCCATACTGATGCAAGAGCACGAAGGGAAACTATTTCCGGTCAGTTACGCCAGCAAGAAGCTGTCCAGGGCTGAGAAAAATTACTCGACCATGGAGAAAGAGTGCCTTGCCATCATATGGGGAATCCGGAAGTTCGAACTGTACCTTCAAGGAGTGAAGTTCGTGCTGCAGACTGATCATAAGCCGTTAACTTACTTGAACTCTGCCAAGTTTGTGAACAGTCGCATCATGAGATGGGCTATGTACTTGCAGAACTTTAACATGCGAGTAGAATCTATTAAAGGATCAGACAATGTTGGTGCGGACTTCCTCAGCAGAGTGTGTGAGTAAAAAAACATTGACCGTGTAGATAAACTGTGAACATTGACAATATCCAGACAGATTTCAAGATGAAAACCATTGCCTCTGTGTGAATGAGCTGAGAACATTGACAGTGTTCAGACAGTCTGAAATAAGTCTTAATTCTGTACTTTGTTTGTGCATTACGTTTCAACGTTGTTGAAAGAAATTAAGTAAATTTCTTCTTGAGTGGGGGGTTAAAAATGTTACACTCCGTTCGATGATGGTGTTTTTCTTTATCAGTATTTGATTCAGCCCCGATGCTGAAGTCCTGATAAGGTGTAACTCAGATTCGTTTATTCACACAGCCTGCTCAATCAGCATACAAGTCACAAAGTCCACGTATGAAGTTTTCCGCTTTTATTCAGCACACATCAACAACTGCATACAATTTTCAATTCAACTCAACAACTTTCACAGCAACTCTCAGTTTCACTATCAACAACTTTACTCTCAACAACAATCTCGGCACACGATTAAATAACCTCTCTCTTTTCCGGAAAGATTTCGAACACGGTAGAAATGACGTACTGCCACCAATCGAACTAAAGATCGTCATCACTGACTTACGTCATTACACATTTCTTCTCCTTCCGGATCGTTCCTTCAAATTTCTACAATTATCCCGAATCTTCGATCGATAGTAAACAAGCCGATCCAGAAGACTCTACAACAATATCGACCAACGAAAATTATCAACGTTATACAAAACCACTCCTAACAACAATGCAAACTCAAATCAAAGGTAAATAAACTCCATTATTGAATACTTTGCAAATCGAAACGATTAGATCTATCGTACACGCTTTAGACACACTTTCGTTCGTTTCAACGTAACAGCCCCAACATCAGACTATGACGACAGCGAAGTGGAAGATCTTGGTCCACAAGAACATTCTAGCCACTGTCATGGATTGACGCCCAGTCTCCAGTAGACTTATTACCATCCGTCTGAGAGCAGCCCCTTTCAACATTACCATCATCCAGGCCTATGCCCCAACATCAGACTATGACGACAGCGAAGTGGAAGATTTCTATGAAAATCTACAGGCTGTCCTTGACCAAGTGCCGAAGAAGGACATAGTCATAGTGGAAGGCGACTGGAATGCCAAGGTTGGCCAAGATGCGCACCACAACTGGGGAGACACATGTGGACCCCACTGCAACAACGAGACAAATGACAGGGGTCTGAGACTCTTGGAGTTTGCCAGCTACAACAATCTGATACTGGCAAACACGCTCGGTTTCCCCAAAAAATCCAGACGATTGACATGGCACAGTTCCGGTGGGGAGCATCACAACCAGATCGATTACATTATGGTCAAGAAACGCTTCAGACCAAGCATCAACATTGGCAGGACACGCACTTTTCCAGGAGCAGACATCGGAAGTGACCACGATCTTGTGATGATGTCTTAATTTACGGAGGTTGAAAGCAAAGGCTAATTAATATCAGCTAGGTAAGGGTCTGCTGGACATGTTTATCGGCGTTTCCATCCAAGACCCTGGCCTATCACAACATGGAAGAAGCAAACTCCAAAATTTGCCTCACCTATAATTATGCAACCTCCCAAGCTTTTTCCTCAACCTCTCCACTCCACTACATCTCTCTCTCTCTCTCTCTCTCTCTCTCTCTCTCTCTCTCTCTCTCTCTCTCTCTCTCTCTCTCTCTCTCTCTCTCTCCCGTGCCTAAAACAAGGATTACCTGTAGGAATAAGCTGTAAGCTTACTATTATCATCCTTGTGGGATGTGTTAGAAGTGTACTGAACGTTTAAAGTCTTAACTCTCTCTCCCTCCTTCCCCTCCACCCCTTTCTCTACGTTTATGGACTACCCAAGACACTCATCCCATCTTCTCATAATATTGCGCGGAGGCAGTTTTAAAGTACGGCGACATGAGCATGTCTCGGTATTAAGTCGATTCCCGCGGAGTCACCACTAGCAAAAAAGGTTAATAACAACCGACAACGTAAAAACCTCTCTCTCTCTCTCTCTCTCTCTCTCTCTCTCTCTCTCTCTCTCTCTCTCTCTCTCTCTCTCTCTCTCCCTCTCTTTCTGTTTTGGTTCTTTTTACCACGCAGATACATTAACAGTCCCTCTGTCTCTCTCTCTCCCTATCTCTCTTTCTCTCTCTCTCTCCCTCTTTCTCTCTTCTTTGGTTCTTTTTACCGCGCAGATACATTAACAGTCTCTCTCTCTCTTTCTCTCTTTCTCTCTCTCTCTCTCTCTCTCTCTCTCTCTCTCTCTCTCTCTCTCTCTCTCTCTATCTCTATCTCTCTTGGTTATTTTTACCACTCAGCTACAGTCACTCAGTCTTTTTTGTCCTTGACTTTTATTCTTTCTCCAAGTTCAAGGTCGCAGAGGTCAATCATGTTATAATGAGAACGTGAGAGAGAGAGAGAGAGAGAGAGAGAGAGAGAGAGAGAGAGAGAGAGAGAGATGTATGATATGCCGAACACAAGTACACAGACATGATTTAAATAAGAGAATGAAAGGAGATAAAATGACATTATAAGGGATGTCGGGTGTTCCGTACAAAAGGTGGGTAACACGTGGTGTGACAAAAGCGCCTCCAACGCGTACAGCTTCCAGGCTAGCTAGTGTCAACCATGTGCACGTGTAGGTTCAGTCAATGCAATACAATACAATGCAATATAATACAATACATCTTTATTGTCCAACTTTCACATTATTTGAGGTTATTTTCAAGCCATCATTACTCCACCCCTCTCTCTCCCTCCCTCTCTCTCCCTCCCTCTCTCTCCCTCTCTCATACAACAGCACAATATCATCAGCCATTAGTAAAATAAACAATTCAAAGGCACTACAAAAACAAACCATGTCTAGCGTAATGAATCATCTCAATAGCCAATTCATTCATAAACAGAGAAAATAAAACGGCCTACATACGTCACCTTGTGTCACTACTACAGAACAACTGATCAAATCAGTTAAATTAGCACGCAGGAGCGGATTTTGCCATTGTTGAGGGGTGTGTGCACTCTTCCCTGAAACCAGTAATGCGAATTGGCGAAGCCACAAGCGCGAATGAACTAGGGTGTTCCGGGGGGCATGCCCTCCCTTACCCCCCCCCCCCCTCCCTCTTTTTTTTTTTTTTTTTTTTTGTTGTTGTTGTTGACCGCTAGGGGTGTGTGCATGCGCACAAGTGCAAACCCCCAAAATCCGCCCCTTTCATCCGACCTTACTCTTGCCTTTACACTGACATACATACTTTGAATACACTTTAGGCATTCAGTGGATAAATTAACGTCCCCGGACACAGTGCGTATAGCCCATAAGAAATTTCTAGGTATAGAATCAAATACTTTTTCAAAATCAATAAACGCACATATAAATTACAATTGAGAGAAAATTGCTTTTGAATGGAAGCTAAAAGTGTAACATATGATTAGTTGTAGAGTAATAATCTTTCTTGAAACCTGCTTGCCATTCCCCTGTAATATTATAAGTATTAATCCACGTCTGTATTCTATTAGTTATAATTGAATTGTACAATTTATCACTAGTATCACAAAATGAGATGTCCCTATAATTATTGGGATTATTAATATCACCTTTCTTGAATAAACGAAGGACTATGCATTCTGTCCAACTATCAGGGAAAACGCCCTTATCAAAAAAGTGTGTTAAAGAGTAGCAGAAGAAAATCTATAACTACCTCATTAGATTTTTAAAAAGAAATGTCTCAATAATGCCATCTGGTCCTGGGGCTTCATTACATTTTAATTTTCGGTAAGCTATCAATATTTCTTCTTTACTAATAAGACTATTCAAAATCATATACTCTGTATCACACAAATCTACTTCATTATTATTACCTAAATCTACTTCATCGTAATCGTTATCCACAGAAGATCTTTCTTTCAGGTAGCTCTTTAAAATGAACAAACCAATCATCAATAGAAATAGAATTTTCAACACTACGTTTTTTAAGTGAAAATGTTTTTAGCATTCTTCCAAAAATCATTTTGATTATTATTAACAGACTCGAACAAGTTCCCAAGAATACATTCATACTGTTCTTTCTTTTTTCTACGCAATAAATTTGTATATTCACGCCTAAGCAATACAAAATGTTGCTTCCAAACTCGTTTTAAACCTATTTTATTTCTGTCTAACCGACTTTCGAAATTTACGACGTTCAAAATCAAAACAATTTTGACTAGTCATATTATTCACACATTCTTTTTTTTTCATACAATCATTCAAATATTAAGCATAAACAATGCAGCATTCACACCTACAGATACCATGTCAATTGCTACCTTCACTTTTTTTCTCAGTTCTTCAGAGTTTAGTCTGGATGTAAGCATGTCTTTAATCGACCCATTCCAAATAAACTTTTTAACAAAGTCAGTTTTACATGTAAAAGTGTCTTTATTCATTATAAAATTATTTACAAAATTCTTAACTAAATTGAGACAGGAAAATGATTTGACTCTAAGCGATCATCAACAGACAAGATAAGCAAAAAGTTCCTTGGACAATAAAAAGTAATCATTCACACTCTTTCTATTTTCAGCAATTATAAGTGTATCAACCTTAGCGATCGCCAAAACACTCTCTATACATAAGACAAAAACAGTGCAAACATTTAATAGCACCTTTCCTTAATTTAGCCCTGTGGGTTCGGGCACTGAATATAATAGACCCAACATTTCCCAGCGTGTCGTAAGAGGCGACTAATGGTGGTGATGTCAGCACGGCATCCTGGGCGAAAGACTTCTACACAGAAGTAACCGGCCAGAACGGAGGAACCTCACGTCACTACAGGTTCAACGACCACGCGCTCGGAGGCAAGGCGAGCCACACTGTATTCGTGGATTCTGGCTGTGGCCAACAGCCTGTGGAGGATAGGGCTCTGGCAGGTCTTTCTTGCCCAAGACACACACCGTATGATGAAAAGAACCACTCACTCCATACCGGATCGGTCGTCGCCCGGGTCACCGAGGACCGCGCTTTCTGTTGACCACCACGACGGAGTTGATAAGTGTGCCACTGATGGACAACTTAGCAAGACCCGCACGAGAGACAACATCGTCATAGGAACCTGGAATTTCAGGACCCTAACTGCGGAGAAAAAAGTATAATAACTGGCCCACGAGCTGGACCACATTATCAATGGAACATTTTAGCTATCGGCGAACTGCGCTGGAAAGGTCTATGTGAAACAAGCATTGACAGAGGCCACAAGCTTTATTTCTGCGGGAGAAATTACAAGCACGAACACGGCGTTGGATTCTTGGTCCACAAAGATATTCTAGCCAATGTCTTGGGTCGCCGCCCAGTCTCCAGTAGACTCATTACCAACCGTCTGAGAGCAGCCATTTTAAAATCACCATCATACAGGCCTATGCCCCAACATCAGACTATGACGACAGCGATGTCGAGGATTTTTATGAACATTGATTGATTGATTGATTGATTGATTGATTTATTGTTGCTTTAGGTCCTTATGAACATTTACATGCTGTCCTTGAACAAGGGCCGAAGAAGGACATAGTCATAGTGCAAGGCGACTGGAATGCAAAGGTTGGCCAAGATGCGTACCACAACTGGGAAGACACATGCGGACCCCATGGCAACAACGAGACAAATAACAGGGGTCTGACTCTTGTAGTTTGCCAGATACTACAATCTGATACTGGTAAACACTCTTGGACTCCACAAAAAAATCCAGATGGACATGGCACAGTCCCAGCGGAGAGCATCACAACCAGATTGACTACATCATGGTCAAGACACACTTCAGATCAACATTGGCAAGACACGCACTTTTCCAGTAGCATACATCGGGAGTAACCACGATCTCGTGATGATGTCCTTCCGGCTCCACTTGAAGAGAGTACAGCAAAGTGCACCAGACTGACGTTCGACCTGGACAAACTGCAAGACCCGGAGGTGGCAGAAATATTCCAAGACATAGTTGGAGGGAAATTTGCACCAATGCTCATTTTGGGAGCTGGTGAAGTTGTTGTTGTATTAATTTTTATTCATCAGATTAACATAAGTTGTACTGATGTAACATAAACACTTTACAACATCTACCATGCGCACATCATAGATATTTTCCAAATTAATTAATTAATTAATCAAACCATAAAAATCATCATACTACTGACATACACATATACTTTTAACAACATACGTTCCCTTATAACAATTACTTCACATTAAGAAAAAAAAAATTACCTTTCAACTTCACCTGTGAAGAACGAAGTACTTATAAATTTCATTGTGCGTCTTACAGAAAGTTGAACTTGGGCCTCCAGGCCCCTACCCCCTCCATCTCCCCAACCCCACCTCAGGGGCCTGTGGGGTGGAGGTGGGTGCAGAGGGGGCCGAGGGAGTCGCGAACGGCACCGGTGGCATCAACACGAACATCACAGTCCACGGCCAATCCCTCAACGCAGTGCATAGCTTCAAAGTAGGAGCCATTGTATCAAACAATGAGTACCGACGGGGGGGAGGGGGGGGTCTCTCCAGGATCGCACAAACAGCTGCTGCCCTGGTGGGGTTGAGACCATTGAGGGACAAGACCATCGGTCTACATTCGGGATGGGGCTGCTACGCTCCCTTGTCATCTCCATCTTCCTGTGCGCTTGCGAGGCATGGACCCTCACAATGGATCTGCAACGAAGAATACAAAGCATGGAGATGAGGTGCTACAGAAGTCTTTGGGGCATTTCTTATATCCAGCACATCACCAACGACGGGGTCCGACGGACCGTCGCACAAGCCGTTGGACAACACGGTGGTAAGGAACGGAGGCTCCGATGGTGCGTTTACATCACCAGATCATCGGGCCTTGCAGGGACCATTCTGCGGGGCACAGTGCGGAGAGATAGAGGGGGAGAGAGATCGAGAGAGAGGTGGGGGGGGGCCTAGGAGAGGTGGGGGGTAGGGGGGGCAACATTCGGGAGTGGACTGGCTTGACACTGGGCGATGCCGTGAGGGTTGCTGAGGACAGATAAAGATGGAGTACGCTGGTTAAACGATAAACTGTGGTGCCCGAAAGACTTCCAAGTTACGGGGTTGGATAGGATAAGATAGGAGAAAGTGGGGAATTCCCAGAGGCTTTTTCACAGTACGCAATAACATTACACCTACCATCCTCACCTCCCCCCAAAAAAATTTCCCCCTCCCATCCCTCTCCCACTGGGGGTGCTTGGGGTTTCTGTACCGCCATCACCCCATCCTGCAATTGGGAAGGCCATGGCTGCAGTCCGCATTCTCACATACGAAAATGACCGTCTGCAACAGTACACTCGTCGAGAATCTGTGAGGATTTTTGGTATTCCATACGAAGATGGGGAGACTGCTGAGCAAGTCGAGCAGAAGGCGTTGAAAGTGTTCAAGGACGTTGGTGCCGATGTGAGGACTGATGACATTGCAGTCGTTCATCGTGCTGGTAGGGCAGTTCGAGGAATGAAGCCCATCCTTGTCAAATTCATTTCAAGGAAGAAGAGAAGAGAGGTGAAGAAGAAGAACTTGAAGGGCTCACAAGGATATGCAGACCTGTGCACTCTTACGATTTTGGCGTAATTTTTACGCGAAAATTTTATTTTACGCCAATTACGACTTTGAGCACAATTTTACACCTACCTTTTTTTTTTTTTTTTAAATCTTGTAATTTTGACTTTGGCAGTTTTGCGCTGTAAGCATTTCTATGAAATATGCGCCCTATAAATTGCCATCATCATCATCATCAACATCATCATCATCATCATCATCATCATCATCACCAAAAATTCCGACTTTCTAAAATTAATTACACCTCTACTAGTGTACTTTCACTTTTGTTAATCCTTGTTTTGAGACATGTCATTGTGAGTACTCTCCCCTTGCGTGAATCTCTTGGCTTGGATTTATTTAAGGAGATTTTACTCCATTTTGGCGCAATTTTACCAAAGTGTTAACAAAGAGAGTAAGAGACTTACTCAAAATGTCTAAACAAAAGTGTACCGATGAACATGAGGAGGGACCTAGCTCCAAGAGATTTAATAAACCTGTGCAGCAAGTTTTTTTTGTCCAAGTACAAGAAGTTTGATGGAATTACAGAAAGTGCTTTGGGATCGTCGCATGCGAGGTGTGTTTATTGTTCATCAGATTTTTCTATAGCACATTCAGGAAAGTTCGATGTTTCTAAACTCTGCGCCACCAAGTCACACAAGGCAAATGTCGAAGGTCAGAAAGCTGCAGCAAAGAGTAAAACAGTTGACTTGTTTTTTAAACCAGTGAACAGACTAGATTTTTTGGAGCAGCAAGTTATTAAGGCTGAAACAATAATGACAGAACTTATTGTGAAAACAAATTTACCTTTGACTACTGCGGACATAAGTTCAAAAGCCGTAAAAAGTGCATTTTCTGATAGCCAAATCGCAAAAGATTATTACTGCGGACGACGTAAGACAACTGCTCTTGTCAAACAAATGGCATCAGACATTAAGGCTGACCTCCGGAAACGACTTGCTGCAGGACCGTTTTCAGTGGCAACAGATGGGTCAAACGATCAGAGGACCAAACAGTACCCTGTAGTTGTTACTTCATTAATTGACATCGTGCTTTGAATCATATTTGAGTGTAAAGTTAAAAAGGCGTGAAAAAATATTTATGTTGGTGAATTACACCAAAGTTTTGTAAATTACACTTTTTGGCCTGGGAAATACACCAGCTCATTTTTCGGGGTGCACAGGTCTGGATATGATAGAACCTTCATCAATGATGACATCACCCCACTCCGAGCAAGATTACTTGGATACATTAAGAAGTTGGACTACAGCGCCTGGACGGTGGATGGGAAGATCTACTGTGCAAAGAAGGTACCTCTAGGGCTTGCGCCCTCTGATCGTCCCAGACCAGTGGTGGTTGAAACCCCGGACGACCTCTTCAAGTTGGGGGTGTCCAGTGTTGACTACGCAGCGCTGGGATTGAAGCATCTCGCGGAGATTGCAGATGGTCTGGTTGTTGGTGGTGCAGCTGAGGAGTATGTCTCATGTCATACAGATTAAGGGCGCCCAGGGGGGCGTTGTGTGACACCTTCACATTACAAGGTACGCGATGGTACTATAAGCCAAATAAATGATGCTAACTTCTTATGCCATATCCCCATGCATCATGACTGTAACTGTGATAGTTTAGGGTTATTGTGCAGTGTAAATAATGAACCCGAGTGTAGCATGTGATGAAATGCATGGGGGGGGGGGGGGGGGGGGGGGGAAGGGGTTAGAGCCTCTGAAATCATATCCAAATCTGACACCATTGAAGAAGTGGTTTATATATGTGATAGTGACAGGGACAGTGACAGTGAACTTTCTGTTTATCCTTGTGAACAGAATGGCAATAGAAGACATGATGCAAACAAATACCGTAGTGCCTATCAGAGCTATCGTAGTGCCTATCAGAGCTACCAGCAGTGTGCAGGAATAACAATGAAGAAAACTTATGACTTTGAAACAGTGGAGCAAAACTGTAATGTTGAATCATTGGGTGCAAGTAATAAATCTACTGATGTGTACAGCTTGAGAGATGAGAATGGTGATAATAATGATGGTGCTATTCTTTTTAACACTGATGACAGAATGGATGTAATGAAGAAATGTGATGATGATGAGGATGTAATGAAGAAATGTGATAATGATGAGGATGTAATGAAGAAATTTGATAATGATGAGGATGTAATGAAGAAATGTGATGATGATGAGGATGTAATGAAGAAATGTGATAATGATGAGGATGTAATGAAGAAATGTGATGATGATGATGAAGATGTATTGAAGAAGTTTGATGAGGATGTAATGAAGAAACTTGATAATGATGAGGATGTAATGAAGAAACTTGATAATGATGAGGATGTAATGAAGAAATTTGATGATGATGAGGATGTAATGAAGAAATTTGATGATGATGAAGATGTAATGAAGAAATGTGATGATGATGAGGATGTAATGAAGAAATGTGATGATGATGAGGATGTAATGAAGAAACTTGATAATGTTGAAGGTGAAATGAAGAAATTTGATGATGATGAAGATGTAATGAAGAAACTTGAAAATGTTGAAGGTGAAATGAAGAAATTTGATGATGATGAAGATGTAATGAAGAAATTTGATGATGATGAGGATGTAATGAAGAAACTTGATAATGTTGAAGGTGAAATGAAGAAATTTGAAAATGAGGAAGATGTAATGAAGAAATTTGATGATGATGAGGATGTAATGAAGAAACTTGATAATGATGAAGGTGAAATGAAGAAATTTGAAAATGAGGAAGATGTAATGAAGAAATTTGATGATGATGAGGATGTAATGAAGAAACTTGATAATGATGAAGGTGAAATGAAGAAATTTGAAAATGAGGAAGATGTAATGAAGAAATTTGATGATGATGAAAATGAATTGAAGAAATTTGATGATGATGATGTTGGTTTTCATGTTAATACTGGTTGTGATGTTGAAATTACATGTGGTTCACAGCGCTTGTCTGATATTGATAATCGTGTTGTTGTTAACCAGCCTGAGGGTTTTGTCAACAGTAGGTTGTTACAATCTCATGGTAAGGCATTGTTTGCGACTGGTGATGATTGTAAACATAAGGATATTAAGAAGAAATCGTGTAATGTAGTAAATATTAATAAACATGTATCTATTAGTGATGTTATAGATAATGATGTTAACACTTTGAATCCTAAAGCTGTTATAACTGAAGATGACTTTGAAAATGATAAGGGCTGTACTGATGACATTTTCTCGCCTGTAACCAATGATTTATTTACATGTATTGGTGAATATGTTAACAAAAGTATTAAATTAGATGTTGATGGTAGACATCATAATGTTGCAAATGTAGATTTTAATTCTAAGGTTGTTGTAATTAAGGAAGATGTAAAGAACTCTGTTAATGAAGTTGCCAATGATAGTAATGGTTTTGAAGACGATTACAAGTATGAACTTGCTAATATTATTAATGGTTTTGAAGAGGTTGATAAGTTTACAGAAGGTGCCTGTTCAGTTAATTATCACACCCATAGAGTCGATTTTGTTGAAAATAGTGTCGTGTTTTATAATGATTTGGAGGAAGTGGTGGAGTTAACAATTGTACGATACATGTTGAAAGATTTCCATGTGAAGGATTAAAAGATAGCACTTTATTTAATGAAAATAATTCTGATGCCCATAACGTATCAGTACATAGCGATATGCATCCGAGTGATAGTTATCATAGTGTTTCTATGGGCAGTGATAATGTTAGCAACGCTGTAAGTACGGACACCGGTAATTTTTCATCGCCATCTGGCAATGTTAGTTTTAACCTTTCATCCCTGAATTTTCTTTCTCTAAATGTCTGTGGCCTGATAACTAGGCTGAAATTCCCCGAGTTTCAAGAGGTTGTGTCAAGAATGGATTTGATTTGTTTGTCCGAAACTAATCTAGATGACATTGACTGCATTAATATAAACGGTTACGCATGTTTTATAAAAAATAGAAAATTATCTAAGAGGAGGTCAGGCGGGGTCGCTTTACTTGTAAGGAATGAATTGTTAAGCAATATTACAATTATAGAACATCAATTCTTGTCGGGGAAGATTCAACCTGACCTTCTAAAGTACTACCGTTTTGTTCAGCACCATGTTGCTGACGACGGTATCTTCTTTGAACTCTCGTTACCCTTTGATAATACTATCAGAACGGTATTATGTGTAGCAGTATATGTGCCGCCTGAGAACTCCGTATACGCTAATAGACTGGCTTTTCAAGAACTAGCGGATACTCTGATTAATTGTGATAATGACAGCGTGATCATGTTGGGTGATTTTAATGCTAGAACTGGGACAATACAAGACTTTGTCGATGATGAGCAGGATGTGGATGTGTTGATAAATAGTACGTCAGAGTTGATAAATAATTTTGGTATCCAGAAACATAGAGTATCATCAGATAGGCATGTAAATAACTTGGGTAACTCTCTACTAGATCTTTGCATCAGCCAGAATTTGTTAATCCTAAATGGTAGGACGGGTGATGTTTCAGACATAGGAAAGACTACTTGTAAGGGTGCAAGCGTTGTAGATTACATTGTTGCCTCCCCTGGTTTTTTTTCCCACACGTAACGAAATTTTATATTGGTGAGTTCGATGAATGTTTGTCTGATGTCCATTGCCCTGTATTTCTGGAATTGACTTTTAAGGATGCTATAACATTTCCCGATAGAGAGTATGCACCTCTTGTGAGTGAAACTTTCCCGCTAGATGGTCAGTCCCCTACTTCTAGGCCTAAGTGGAAAAGAGAGAGCGCCGCTTCCTTCTTTGATAACATTGACAACGGACGGGTACTTGCAGTTTCACTAAAGCTAGCAATTTATCTTCAAAATGTACATGACACTAGACAAATAGACGTTAATAATGTTACATCAGAGATAGTTAATATAATGTTAACGGCGGCTAAGAACTCAAACCTCCTACGTACTACAAATATCGCTAACAAGACATGCTACAAATCAAATCCCATAGAAAGAAACACAATCTGCCTTGGTTCGATAGTGAATGTAGGAAAAAGCGAACAGCTCTGCGTAATGCTAAACGCAGGCACACATTCATGCATAATGAGACAAGTAAGAATGTAAGAAAACAGGCGCACAAAGAATACAAACATACAGTATGTATAAAATTTAGTCGCCATAGAAGGCTTATGCATACTACTTTGCGCAATTTGAAATCTAAAGACCCCAAAACATACTGGAATTTTTTCAAAGAGAACTCCCATGCAGACTCTTCGTCAAACACTAAAATGCCATCTCATGACATCTTCTTTGATCACTTTGAGGAATTGGGTAATATACCTGATGATGATATTATTCCCCCTCAAGACCCACCTGATCTTGATACTAATCTGCTTATCAACGATAACTTAAATGCAGAAATTAGCGCTGATGAGGTGAAGAGGTGTTTAAATAAATTAAGGAACAATAAAGCATGCGGAAATGATGCGATCATTAATGAATTCCTAAAGGCTTCATCGCCAAAGTTACTTGATACTTTGACCATGCTGTTTAACCTTGTTCTGAACACGGGCAAAATACTCGATGATTGGTCAGTTGGTGTAATATGTCCACTGTATAAAGGTAAAGGAGATCCCTTGAATGTAGATAATTATCGAGGGATTACTATTCTCAGCTGCTTGGGTAAATTATTTACTAATATTATCAACGATAGAATTTATGTTTTCTTAGATGATAACGACTTGCTAGGTCATGAACAAGCAGGGTTTAGAAAAGACAATTCAACATCTGATCATGTGTTTGCACTGCACTGTTTAATCGATATTAACCTACAACGTAGGAAAAAACTGTTTTGTACATTTGTGGACTACAGGAAAGCCTTTGATAAAGTGCAGAGAAATTGGTTGTGGGAGAAGTTGATTAAGAATGGAATAAGTGGGAAAGTGCTAACAGTGATAAAGGATATGTATGAAAAAGCAAAATCATGTGTCAGGACGCAGAATGGTCAGCTGTCTGCTCTTTTTGCTTGCAACGCCGGATTAAGGCAAGGAGAAAATGTATCACCAATTTTATTTTCTCTTTTTCTGAATGACTTAAAATGTTTTTTTGGACGTTATACTGATGGTATAAAGTTGCCGCACATGCTAGCAAATGATTTTGATTTTTCCGACGTTGAAAAATATGTTCACCTATTTCTGTTGTTGTATGCTGACGACACTGTAATCCTAGCCGAAACAGCCACCGAAATGCAAAAAGCACTCGATGCATTAGAAATTTACTGTGTTAAATATGGCATGTACATCAATATAACAAAGACAAAGATCATGATATTCTCCAGGGGTAAAGTAAGAAAACTTCCTGTGTTTAAGTTCAACGGGGAAAATGTTGAAATTGTTTGGGAGTATAAATATTTAGGAACAGTTTTTAATTACAATAATAAATTTCAAAAGGCTATTAAAGCTCAGTGTGTGTCAGCTGACAGAGCATTGTTTTCGTTGCTAAGGAAGTGTAGAAAACTTGATGTACCGTTAGATCTACAGTTAGAATTGTTTGATAGTTGTATCAAACCTATAGGCCTACTACTCTATGGCTGTGAAGTGTGGGCTTTTGAAAATATGGACATGTATGATAGATTACAGTTAAAAAATTTTGAAAATTATACTGAACGTGAAACCCACTACACCAACATGCATGGTGCTAGGAGAAGTTGGAAACTTCCCTGTGTCCCTTGACGCTAAATGCAGACTACTCTGTTTTTGGTTTAAGCTGTGTGTCGATTGTTACAGCAATCCTGCCAAAATATCGGTCCTTACTTTACGCCTATGTCATGCCTTATATTGTAACTCCGAATATAAACTACCCTGGTTGAGCTATGTAGCCTACATTCTTTGCTTAATAACCTTGGGTTAACTTATATGTGGACCAATGGTTGTAGATATTCTCTTAGCCAATTCAAGATGATTGTAAAACAACGAGTAAGAGATCAATGTTTGCAGTCATGGAAAAGCAATATTTATAACAGTAACGTTTGCATCACGTACCGAATTTTTAAAGAGAATTTTTGTTTTGAGAATTACTTAACCCGCTTATCTCCCTTGATGAGAAAGAATATATTGAAATTCAGACTTAGCAATCATTAGTTACCAATCCAGTCACAAAGATATATAAATGTGCCACGGGAAGAAAGGCTGTGCCCTTTTTGTGACCTGAATGAAATAGGTGACGAATTCCACTATCTGTTCACTTGTTCAAATTCCTTACTGGAAGAAAATAAAATTTCTTATTTACTTCAATATTTTTGGCGTCACCCAAACGTTTTTAAATTACAACAGCTGATGAACTCTAAGTCAAAGAAAAGGTTATTGTATTTGAGCCGCTATATTAACATTGGTTTTTTCATTATTTAAATAATACATTCTTTTTTCTTGTTGTTGTTTGACCTATCAAGTGCATTTTTCAGCAGATCAGATTTTTCTTCCTGGCCTCGTCGTTCTTGTCTCGACTGTGTCCTGCTCACACTACTTATAAAAAGTGTTGTTTTTTGCTTGTTTGTCTTTTGATAAATAATGAATTAAGAATGCTATAGTTTTTTTTTTTTTTTTTTTTTTTTTTTTTTTTTTTTTTTTTTGGGGGGGGGGGGGGTAAATGAAAATGAATTGAGAAGGTGACTATTTATTTAACTATGGGTATTACAGTACTTATTGGAGAAACTAAGGGATTTGGGAATATTGAGTTACTCACTGTAAGTGTGAATTTTGTATACCTTTCTTTGTGTCCTTTTGTTGGTTGTTGTTTTCATAACATGAAAGTTGTTTTATATTGCCATTCATGCTTGTTACATGTATTTCCCCAATCCCCCATTCCCCCCCCCCCACCCCCTCTTGGCTAAAAAGCCCCCTGGGCGTATAGCCTTTCGTTGTATAGATGGTTAAAATCATGTGTCTTGAAATAAAAACTCTTGAAAAACTCTAAAACTCTAATAAACGAACGAGGACTACGATGAGCCGAATCTCAGGACCTCAAAAGGAACGTGTCTATCTCTCACAAAATCAAAAGTACACTGATTCGGCGTCAATCAATGGTATTTCTGAACACTTCCGCAACGATAGTACCAAAGCGTCGTTAGTACCACAACACACGTAACCTTGACCTTGCACTGCTTGGAACTATTTTGATTTGGGCAAAGTTTGTACTAATTTAGATACACAAATTCCTAACCTAGGTAGTAACAATTGTTGCTTCCGGAGTCCATTTCATTTTTGATTCACATGCATAGCAATCCCATCAGGGCTGCTGAGGACAGAGAAAGATGGAGTATGTTGGTTAAACGATCATCTGTGGTGCCCCTACGACCTTCGGGTTACGGGACAGGATAGGATAGGATAGGCATAGCAATGAGTCTGTATGATCCCCCCATCCTCACTCCCTCCCCTCTCTTCTACACCGACCAAAACATAAAAATCCAGATTTTTGCCAATCTGTGCGAGAGGAGTCCTAAACAGTCCTAAAATGACATTTAAAAAAAAATGTCCATCCGCCAATCTATCTGTCCACCGTCCGCCGTCCACCGTCTAAATGTGCAAAACTTGCATGTGAATTAATATCTCAGAACCTATTTCAACTATTACAACCAAACTTGGTAAGATGGTGTATACCCATGAGACCTCATAAATTTCAGTGAATGAATAACTTCACTTCAAGGTCTAGGTCACAGGGTCATTACATTACATTACATGATTATTGCTTTAGGTCCAGCGGACTCTTCCGAGCCAAATCAGGACCGGACAACCCCTGATCTGCATAAAAGATCTGCTGAAACAACCCTAGTGGAAAAACTGAAAGCTCTCCACCAGCCAGTCACTTTACAATAAAGACATCGCACGCAGGGGACGCTGAGGCTGCACTCTAATTTATTGAACCCTCGTTTACAAAAACAAAATAGAATACAAACATCATTATAAATTATCAACAAAACATACATATAAAATTCAATTCAATTCAATTCAATTCAATTCAAACAACTTTATTTATCCAGATTTGGCAATTACAATGGGGGTATAAGTGCTCTCTAATTATATATTTTAAAAAAAAAATAAAAAAAAATCACAACACATTCTGATATACATGAGGATGTCTACAAACAATAACAACTTGCACAAAACAACTTGCACAAAAACACAACGGCATCCCCCCGACACCATCCACACATACACACTGCTCATGCACGCACATACCTCCAGTTCATAGACATTTACCCAACACTACATCACCAGCAGCACTCACCACAGACACAGGCATAAAAATAACGAGGTAGAAGATTCATTAAAGGAAAAAGCAGCTAAGATTAGTTATTATCAGGCTAATTGTTTTTACTTTTAGTTTTATGCATTAATTGTTCTTACTCTTGTTCATCAACTGTATTGCATGAGGCACAAACGATTTTAAATACCGATTGGTCTTGCACTGTGGCATTTTATACCTCCTCCCAGATTGCATCAAAACAAATTCTTCAGCTAGCGCATGATGTGGCATAGAAATAATCGAAACAGCTCTCCTAAGTGTTTGTTGATCACAAAAAGTACTCAGGTCTCTTTGCCTGTCACCAATTATTTTTGAACATATATTTACTATTGAGTGCAGACTGTTCTTATCATGTACAGAAAGGCTGTTAAACCAGCAGACAAATGAAAAACACAACAAGCTTTCTATGAAAGACTGATAAAAACGGCTAAGAATAATAGAGCTAACAGAGAAACTTTTAAGTTTACGAAGAAGATACATTCTTTGTTGGCCTTTTTTTATGATGTTCGCAGTGTTGGCGTCCCATTTTAATTGACTATCAAAAACAGTTCCTAAATATTTAAATTCATCCACTTTTTCAACAGGCTTGCCATGAATCGTACTGCTCACATCCTCATCTTTCTTCCTTCTAAAATCAATATATATTTCTTTTGTTTTTAATACATTTAACTCTAAAAACTTGTCATCACACCAATTAACAAGTTCTGCCAAGCTCTCTGTATGACTGCTTTCTTTACCTATAAGGAGAGACAACAAGGCTGCATCATCAGAAAATGTAACAAGATAAGTTTCCTCCCTTGAGCTTCTACAACTGTCAGTATACAAAATGTATAAAAAAAGGTGACAGACAACATCCCTGAGGTGATCCAGTGTTTGTTATAACAGTATCAGAAAAAAGACCATTAACATAAACACGTTGCTGTCTACAAGTCAAAAAATCTAAAATCCAAGAGACAAGCTGATGTTGAATGTGAAAATCTGAGATAAGTCTTTGTATTAAAATATGTGGTTGAACAGTATTAAAAGCAGAGCTAAAATCTGCAAAAAGAATTCTGGCATGTGCATTTGGTTTCTCTAGATGTTTATACAGAGTGTTAAGGATGAACAGCTTGGCATCATCAACCCCTCTCCTAGCTCTATATGCAAACTGTAATGGATCTAAGAGTGATTCTGTTGCATATAAAAGTAGGTCTTTAACAATTTTTTCCATCGTTTTCATAACTAAGCTTGTTAATGCTACTGGGCGAAAGTCATTAAGATTTTGAGGATTGGCAATCTTAGGCAAGGGCACGATATTGGAGAATTTCCAGAGAGCAGGGATAGAGCCAAAGTCAAGAGAGAGCTGGAAGATGCGAGAAAACACACCACCAAGCTGTTCTGCACAACAACGCAAGACACGCCCACCTATCCCGTCAGGACCTTGGGCTTTAGTTACATTTATTTTCTTAAACAAACCTGTTACTTGCTCTTGTGAAATAACAATATCATTTTGGGGATGCAAAGATTCTTTAAGAGCTTTAATATTATCAGAAAAATCATGTTTCTCAAAACGGTTATAGTGAATATTCAAAGCGTTAGGAAGGTCACTATCATGTACATTATTTAATTTAACAGTTTTCTTCTTGCTATCTGTAGGTTTATTTACATTTGCCATTGTCTTTATTCCATTCCAAGCTGCTTTCAAGTCCCCACAACTGTAACGTTCTTCTATTTTGTCTTTATATACTATTTTTGCTTTTCTAATTGCGTCTCTCACTTCCCTATTTACCCTCTTTTTATCTTCGGCACTACCTGTAAAAAACACCTTTTTCTTTTTATTCAACACGTTCTTTAATTCTTTCGTTACCCAAGGTTTATTATTAGGAAATATAATAATTTCTTTAGATGGAATAACATTATCTACACTTTCTGCACAACACACTCGACTCTCTCAAACACAGGTTTATACACAGGCGCAAGAAACACACTATTATGATAGGAAGCGCCAAGTGGAGGTAAGGCACGTGACTTGTACGCATAAGGTATGTTGCCATAACACAGATCTAAAGTGGTGTTGTTTATAGATGTTGCACAAGTAACATACTGATCATAAACTTTCAAAGTTTTATCCAGCTTGCAATGATTAAAATCACCCAAAATAAATTTCGGAGCGTCAGGTGAAATAGATTCTTGCTTTTGAATAACATCAGCAATTAATTGTCTAGCTCCACTGGCATTAGCACGAGGGTGAATGTACACAAGGGTAAAAAATAGCTGCGGGAATTCCCTAGGTAGATAAAAAGGTCTTAGAGAGAAGTTCAATATCTGGTGTGCATATCTTTTCGCGTATAATAACGTTGTTACAGTACCTTTGGTTAATGTAAAAGCACACACCCCCTCCTGTTGATTTCTTAGTTATCTCTGGAGATCTGTCAAGGCGGATAGGAGTGCCGAAGCCTGTCAAATGAAGAGCATCATCGGTGTCTCGATCGGATAGCCAGGTCTCAGTGAAGGCGAGTAGGCACATCTCTCGGTACTCCTTCGCAAATCGCACGTAGGCCTCTATCTCGTCAACCTTGTTGCGAAGAGACTGTGCGTTAGCTAGTAGAACCGTGGGTAGAGGCGGCATACGTCTTCTGTTATTTAGGCTGAACTTCCGCATACGGCGTTGTAATCCTCCCCTTTTTCCTCTTTGCCTCTTTTTCTGATGGCTATTGGTCGTTTGTGAAAGCCCAGATGGAAGCATATCAGTTGGAAAGTCGCTAGTATCCATGATCTCTTTGTGCGTTCGTAACGACAACAGGAAATCACTGCTGTACTGTAAACGGCCATCTTGATCTTGGTTTCCACTCACGACGTAAAAGAAAGTGAAAAATACAAGGTACACTTGCAGTAAACACAAAAATTTCCCCACGAACATCTTCCTGAAGTATACAACACAACAATCACTATATATAAACAGTCTTGGTAGTGTATAAAAACTTGATTACAAGAAATAATATGAGAGCATCGGTCCCCGTCGCCCCTCTGATGTAAGCGACCTTCAAGTATATGTCACGATTTGAATGCCTACATTGCTAAATACTATCATAGGAAGCCCTAGTGACCACCTGGCAGAAAGCGTCCAATATTCCCAAGCTGATCCAACAGACCCCATACACAAATAAGGAGTATTGCCCCGGAAGAGTTTTCAAGAAAAAATGTAGGAGACTGGTCTAGCGAAGAAGAAGATAGTATAGCAGATTGATAGAACAGAGCAGGACTGAGAAAGAGCAAATGAGAAAGACAGCGACAGTGGGAATTTAAAGCACTAAATTTCCAGAAAGTGGGGATACTATTTATACTGAAACCCCCGGCACCCCAACGGGGGTGGTCACAGGGTCAACAAATGTTAATCAAAATTAAAAATCTTTCAGACATTTTCACATTTTTCTAGGTTATTAATATTGGACTTACTATTCTTTGATGCATAATAGATTTAATTGAGACACACATACTATACAAATTTATACTCAATCAAATGTTAAGATCACCGGGGCTGTCCAAAGTCGGTTAGTATAGATACTATGAAGTGACCTTCACCCTAAACTATGAGAGATATAAAGTCCAAACTTGTATTTAGAGATAATATTTTTATCTTTCACATATGTTCCGTTTTTGCGTTGATCTTGAAGATCAAGGTCATTTTAGGCCGTGCCACAAACTACAATAAAAAGGGCATCGTACAGTGGAATGGCTGTATTTTTAACCCATAGTAGGCTATGAACGACCTTGGGTTATTTGATCATACATGCATGAGAGGTTACCTGAAGATCAAGGTCACCCAAGGTTACTGAAGGTCAAGGTCACATAATTTTTGACATATTACAACTTTTGCTGTAGGTTATTTGAAAGTACATGAGTGTTTTTGAAGCCTGAGGTCAAGGTCATCTCAAGGTCAAGATCACAGAAAGATCAAAGTCGGCATTACTTTGCATTTTAATGCTACCGTTTCATTTTTCTTTATGGGCACTCATCTTCATAGAGGTTATACGCATCTTGGCGTGGGATGTCGAAAATTGCCACATCGAGGTCGGACAATATTCACGAGCGCGCTGTGCGCGCGATTGGAATATTGTGCGATCAAGATGAGACAATTTTTTATAATCCATGTCTAAGATGCGAATAACATTTATGTATCGATTTCTTAAATTGGAAATAAAAAGATGAATCAAAATTAAGCTAGAGAAGAAACGTGTGTGTGTGTGTGTGTGTGTGTGTGGGTGTGTGTGTGTGTGTGTGTGTGTGTGTGTGTGTGTGTGTGTGTTTTACTTTTCAATAATGCCATCCGCATGCGCAACCAACAATAATCCAAAAATCAGAAGCTTTCCTTCACATTTATTCAGAACGCAAACAAACATAAACGAACTCCATTCACCCAAGCACCCAGGAACCTTCCCACTCACACACATACATAGAGTAAAGAGAAATGAACACTAGAACATAACACATGACAGGTTCCTTCAATCTTCACTGGTGGAAAACAATGCCAGTGTCAGTCATTGATTCGTCTCGGCTTTGTTCAAAATGTAAGCTTACAGTAAGCCTAGTCTTCGGTCAACTCTAGCTTAGGCTGCCAATAAAAATCAAAGCCTTTTCATTAGCTGAGGGGCCGGGTAGCTCAGTTGGTAAGAGCGTCTTGCTAGTAACCGAAAGGTCGTTGGTTCGAATCCCGGATTGGTCAACGTGTGATCATATTATTTTCCCCTTTACCAACAACTGGCCCGCTGGTGTCAGTATAAATCGGTCCAGTAGTCACCTATATGCGAAAGTGTCGTGTGACTATAATCTACAAACAACAACATTCGCTGATTCAGTCGACCCATTTACCCTTTTGTCTCCTCATTTCCTTGAGATCATTGTTGCTGTATGCGTAGTATTTGCGAATTCGTGACGGTTTGGGAATAAAACCTTGCTGTTTTAGCGCGTCTTAGAAAATACTAGAAGATCGTTTGTTTTTTCAATCTTTGTGGAAAAGGCATAAGTGAATGCGATTCGTAAATGGGTTAAAAGTTGGTCCTGCATTCTTACGATTTATATATTTTACAGCTTGCTAGAAAAATCGTCATCTGTCAATTACCATGCAATATCAGTGTTAGTCACACTTTGCTTGGTTATTGTAGCCTAAATATAATACAGTCTTGGAAATCGATACATAGTTAAATATTGCGATTTACATAAGAAGCATGGGAGTCATATGGGATTCGCCCTTCTTGTTTAAAGTGTTACTTTTCTTGGCGATGTTGTGGCTCGGCTTTATCCTATGAAGCAATAGGAAAACATGGAATAGGGCCACGCTCTGAACTATCTGCAGGTAACCAAGTATCAAAATCGGTTTAGCCAGTTTTTAGATAAACGTAAAATTTATTTAGAAAATGGGGTAGCATAATGTCTTTGACCTTTAAGAAAGTACAAATACGAATGATACTGCATGATTTGCAGTAGTTAAAGTACAGACAAAATAAACACGAGGAATTTCGGTCAAGTTATTCTTGAGATAACGCCAACAGTTTCTTGTGATCAAAAGTTAAATTCGGAGCGACGGCCAGACTAACTAACTGACAACTGGACTGCTATTGAAGGATGGCCAATGAATTGAAGTACCTAAATACCAAAACTGAACAAAATCGTTTCAGCGGTTTTTGAGATATTGAGTAAAGCGCGTTTATCAACATGACTCCAGTGACCTTGACCTTTACGGTAGGAAAAAGAAATATTGGCACGGAGGGCACGCCACTGGCCTAGGCGATGTTACTCCTTCGAATGAGAGTATAAACTGAGGTCTAGTCTGTGCACGCACGCGTTCCATCGTATGGACTTTAAATATCCTGACGTTCATATCCTAGGAGGGTGAGTACCGGCTACACAAATACACCCAGCGCGCACTAGGTCCATTCTCCCCATTCACGGTTGCCCAGGATTGTGCTTAGTCGTCTGAGCGTCAGAACAAAGGTTGCAGGTGAGCGACTCGAGTGGCTTGAATTAGATCGTGTGTCGACCAGCGCCTTGAGCAGCTCTTGAGCTGGAATAGCGCTATATACAAGTGATAAATTAAGTAAATGTAAATAACTAAATGTTCCTATGAAGTTTGGTCAAATCCCGTTAAGTAGTTCTTGAAATATGACTTCCAACTGAATGACTGACAGACCGACATTTGTCTCGCTCTAATTCCCCCCCCCCCCCACCCCCCCCCCCCCCCCCTAAGGTTAAAAGTATTTCCAAACAATAATAATAATAATAACAACAACAAAAACAAGACTACCACCACTACTACTACTTCTACTACTACTACTACTACTACTACTACTACTACTACTACTACTACTACTACTACTACTACTACTACTACTAAAGAAGATGGCAAGCCATTCAAATGTATTTCCTTTCACATACAGAGCCGATAAAAGTAAGTGTTCATTTTCTTGGCGGTTTTGTGACTCGGCCTTGTCGTAAAGATCCAAGAAAAAAACAAAAAACAAAAAAACAAAACATGGAATTATATATCACGATCTGAACTATCTGCAAGCAAAACATTATCCAGATCGGATCAGCCTATTTTTAGGTACAGCGCAAAATGTGTTTAGAAAACAGTGATGCACATTGACGTTGACCTTTGAGTTTGAGAAAGTACAAATACAATATGATCCAAAATATTAACAGTAGTTAAAAGGCCCAATTCGAATGTTTTGTTTAGTTTTGGCCAAAGCGGGTTTACCCTAAAATTCCCATTGTTTTTCCATTAAACGATGATAAAGAAGAGATAGTAAAAGTTACAAAGATGAAAGAAGAGACTTCCTAGCCTGTGCTTTGACCTCGCTTATTACGGAACACCCGACCTATTTTGTAACGTAATCTTTATACCTTCTCTCCTTCTATTATATATGTCATTGGATCTGTGTTTATCATACTATACAATCACTCTCTCTCTCTTTTTTTTCTTTCCTCTCTCTCTCTCTCTCTCTCTCTCTCTCTCTCTCTCTCTCTCTCTCTCTCTCTCTCTCTCTCTCTCTCTCCTCTCCCTAAACGTTTTTATAATAACATGATTGACCTCAGCGATCTTGCACTGGGAAAAAAGTAAAGGTCAAGGACAAAAAAGGCTGAGTGACTGTTAATTTATCTGCGTTGGAAAAAAAAACCTAAATCGAGAGAGGAGAGAGAGAGAGGAGAGAGAGAGAGAGAGAGAGAGAGAGAGAGAGAGAGAGAGAGAGAGAGAGAGAGAGAGAGAGAGAGTTTTTTACCTTATTATTAATAACCTTTTGTGCTATTGCTGGCTCCGCATTAATCGACTTAATACCGAGACATGCTCATGCTCGCAACGCGACGATCGCCGTACTGTAAAACTGCCTCCGCGCAATATTATAAGGGGAGACGGGATGAAGGTCTTGGGTACAGGCTAAACGTAGAGAGATTGGTGGAGTGGAAAGAGGGGGAGAGAGGAAGAATGGTGGTGGGAGAGAAAGAGTAAGAGAGAGAGAGAGAGAGAGAGAGAGGGGGGGGGAGAGAGAGAGAGTGAGGCAAAAATGGGGAGGTTGCATTTAAAAGCGAGGCATGTTTTGGAGTTTGCTTCTTCCATGTTATGTGATAGGCCACGGTCTTGGATGGAAACGCCGGTAAACATGTCCAGCACACCCTTTACCTAGATTATATTAGCCTTTGTTTTCAACGTCGGTAAATTAGATTCACTTGCAAAGTTCTGAAGTTAGGTTCCACGTTTTGGGAAGATGAGGGTCTGGGCCAAAATACTGTGATCTCCTAACCCCCGATTCAGAAGGATTAGAAGAAGCAGAATCCCTCCTCATTTGTGTGGTTTGACTCTCTTTCACACGGCTTTCTAAACCAAACAACATCGGCAGCGGGAATTGTCAATATTGTGTTACCATGTCTGGACCGTACTGCGGCGATTCGCCTCTTTGGGTAGGTCATGTCATATTTAATTATTTATTTATTTAGTTATTTAACCACGCACGCGCTTTTTAATTACTTGACTTATTGAACTGAATTGATATTGATGCATTGTTTCCAGAGCTTTTGCAAAAATAGATAAATAAAAAAATAATAAATAAGTAAATAAATTAATTAAAGTAAAACAGAATAAATTAAAATGAATGAACGTTGAAGTTTAACTTCTACAACCACCATTGGCGATATGGCAGACGTGGATAACCATCCCAGGGAACAAGTGGTAGAGACTTTTAATCAACACTGAATCCTATTGCTAAAATGGACAGTGAAAAATTGCCCATTACTGCAAGATAAAAGTGACATTTTTTAATTTAACTTAAAATGGATAGCACGTTGACTATGTTCTAATTTGTCAGCACTATTTTACAATTTTTTTTTTTCGTAAGTCTGATTTTGATGTGTGATCATTAAATTATTACCATGATATGAACAATAAGCTGCGTATTTATTTAGTTATTGGCTTAAAAAAAAATGACACATCGTTTTCTTAAATTCTTGCTGGAAAGCATTTTACATCTCAAAGTAATAATTATAAATTCAAATTTTTTAAAAGACTTTGCCTTTTCTTCTTATTTTAAAAATATTTTTAAGTACTTGATCTTTTGAAATGAAATGACTGATGCATTGTTCCAAAGTTCCTGCAAAAATAAATAAATAAATAAATAAATTAAATTTAAAAAAATACAAACAAAAGAACAACAGGTTGACTATGTTCACATTTGTGAGCCATTTTGCCTTTTGTTTCTAAATATTTTTTGTTGATGTTTTTGCGTCAGTCTGGTTATGATTTGTGATTATTAAATATTTTCTAGAAATGAGCAGTAAGCTGTGTATTTATTGATGTTATTGGCTTAAAAAAATGGACACGTTGTATGTAAACTTGCACGCCGTTTTTTTCTTCAATCAGTTCTTCAAATCATTCTACATCTCAAATTAATATTTTAGCAGTTTCGTGTAATTGTTAATACGCCGTTTTATTAAATTCACTTGTCGTGTCAGCGGACAGCTTATGACTTTTTGACTATTTTTCCCCTTTGTTTTCAATTTTCTCATTGTTTGTCGTGCCATCTTAACATGTTCTTTTATAATCTTTGCATTTCTGTTATTTTATTTTCCCGTTTTTTTTTTTCATTTCAATTCCATCTTTTTTCTGTGTGTCATTTTGTTTTAGTTTTTTTTTAAATTTCTTTTTTAAAATTGTTGTTTCTCCCAATTGAAACTGCCTCGATTAAATTATATCCGTTTTCTTTTTATTTAAACGTCTAGTAATGTTTTTATACAATTATCTATTTATTTTTGTTTAATCTTCGTATAATGTCGCCACGACCCGCTACCTTTACCATAGCTGCCAAGTCCCCGGATTTTATCCGGATTCCCCGGATTTCTCATCTGTATCAGGGTTTTCACGATTTTGTCAAAAAAATCCCGATTTTCAGGATTTCAATTCAAGTATTGGCAAGAGCATATTTTTGCGTGGGTTGCGGACTGGCGCGTTGTGACTTCCGGTTTGACCGACGCGCACTTCTCATTGAGTTTTAAACTTCACAAACTTCCACGAGGCGAGACGACGACACGTCGCAAAAGTCACAGGGTTATAGAGAAGCCAGGCATGACTATTATTGCACCTTGTGTGACAGGGATATAGAGAAGCCAGGCATGACTATTACTACAACTTGTGCGCCAGTGATATAGAGAAGCAAAAAGTAAAGTTTACTTTCAATATATCCCTTTTTTTTTAACCGGTAGAGTTTATTTTGTTTTTTTTTAGTTTACAAAATGTGTATAATAAAAAGTTTATATTTTTGTTCACAACCCCACATCCTTCTCTTGTTGCTTACTTTTTTTTCTTTCCTTATTTCTTTCTTTTTATTTCTTAGCTTTCTTTCTGTTGATTTTTTCTTCTGTTTTTCTTTCTTTCCTTCTTTTTTTTTAAATTTCTTTCTTCCCTTCTTTCTGTCTGTCTTTCTAAACATTCTTTTTTCCTCTTCTCAGTATCACTTATGAATAACAAACAACCTAAGCCTAAACACATGATGAATTAAAATTGACGCGACAACAATAATTTACTTTTCTTTTCTCTTTATTGTTTTTTTTTTAAATTTTAATTTCCTTTTCCTGTTTTTTGTTTTTTTCCCCTTCTTTTCTTCGTAATTTCTCTTTCCTTTTATTTTGTTTTTTTTTATTCTGTTAATTAAATGTGAAAAGACTTTTTGAAAGTTGTACTTCAGCACCTGTCATAAGTTGTTTTTTTCCCGTAAAATATTTTCAGAGGTTAAATTTAGATCTGTATCGTATTTATTGTCGTTTTCCTATTATAGATTTAAAATAATATACGATGTTAGAAAAACATGTAACATATATGATTATTAAATTTTACCGGAAATATTTTAATAAGTTTTGGTGATGGGGCTAAAAAAAAATTTTTATGACCTGATATTTATTAGATGCAATCAATCTAACATTTCAAACATAATATTCTAATTCCTTTTCGTCTTCTACTAGCGACCTTTCTGCCTTTGCACCATTTGTATGAGTGATAGATGTGTGTTTGTTGTGTATATGAGAGTGTGTGAAACATGTGAGCACTTTGAACCTGATTGGTGATTTGAGGAAGGAGCGTAAATAACATCTAGTTTATTATTATTATTATTATTATTATTATTATTATTATTATTATTATTATTATTATTATTATTATTATTATTATTATTATTATTATTATTATTATTATTTTTAAAATTATTATTATTATTACTACTATTAAAATATAGATGTTCATTATAATGTAAATTTTCATTTTTAGATGATCTTTTAACTCGCCTGCATAGCAATGTAAGTCTATGTACTCTTCTCAACCTCACTTTCCCCTTATTACCCACACCAATTGTTTTTCAAGATTTGTGCAAGATGAGTCTTAAATAGTCCCCACAAGAATTTTTTTTTAAATGTCCGTCCGTTTGTCTCTCCGCCGTTTGTCTGTGCAAAAGCAAGTGGATTAATATCTCAGAACTTGTTTAAACGATTACAACCAAACTTTATAAGGTGGTGTATATTCATGAGCCCTCAATGATCGGTGAATAAATGACTTCATTTCAAGATCAAGGTCACAGAGTCAACACATGTTAGTAAATTAATAACAATTTAAAATAAAATAAAACTAAATTTAACTTTTTTTCCCCAAGTTGTTGATATTGAACTTTCGATTCTTTGGTGCGTGATAGATAGTAATGCAACACACATACTATGCAAATGTGATCAACCTTACTCTAAGGTCAAGGTCACTGGAGCTGTCCAAAGTCGGTTAGTATAGGCACATTTAAGTGACCTTGACACTAAACTATGAGAGATATAAAATCCAACTTGTATTTAGTGATGATATAATGATTTTTCATATATGTTCCGTTTTTGCGTTGATTTTGAAAGTCAGGGTCATTTTAGACATTAAAAAAAATAGGTCAATGTATAATGGATGGCTGTTTATTTAACCCATAGTGTGCAAAACAGATTTGGGTTATTTGATCATACATGAATGTGAAAGGTCACGTGAAGGCCATGCAATGTCATCCCAAGATGAAGGTCACCGAATTTTTGGCATAATACAACTTTAGCTGTAGTTTATTTAATAGTACACGAGTGTATTTGGAGCCGAAGATCAAGGACATCTCAAGGTCAAGAACATCTTATCCTATCCCGTAACTCGAAAGTCGTTGGGACACCACAGATGATCGTTTAACCAGCGTACTCCATCTTTCTCTGTCCTCAGCAACCCTGTGTCAAGCCAGTCCATTCTCGAATGTTGTCCTCCAACCTCTTTTTCTGTCTCCCTCTTCTTCTGCCTCCTTGCACCGTGTCTTGCATGGTCTTTGCAAGGCCTGATACTCTGGTGTTATGGTCATACCGTCGGAGTTTCTGTTTCATCATCATTGTCAGCATGTCGTCATGTGATGGTCTGTCGGACTTCGTCGTTGGTGATGTGTTGAGTATAGGAAATACCCAAAAGTCTTCTGTAGCACCTCATCTCTATGCATTGTATTCTTCGTTGTAGCTCTGCCATGAGGGTCCATGAACATGTGAGGGTCAAGTACATAGAAAGATTTTTTTAAAGTTGGTATTACTTTGCAATTTAATGACACCGTTTCCTTTTTCTTTTGTTGGGCATTCATTTTCATGTTACATTTTGCAAGTACCATAAGCAGCATGTGAGTCATATGGGCTTTGCCTTTCTAGGTTTAATAGCCGTTAACAGCAGAATGGATTCAGTCCCTGATTTGTGCCTAATTCCCATTTGTATTACAATACATTTTTATTGTACAACTTTCACACTGTATAGTCTAGAATAGGATGGGATAGGTTACGTCCGAAAAATTATTTTAATCTCTCATTCGCACATTTTAAGTAATACAAAACTCTGATATGCTCCAGACAAAATTTTGATCCTTTCTGTACACATCAAATGCCAGAACAAACTGACAGACTGCATAAATGCATGGTAAATAAGGAAATAAAAATGCAGGTGTAAGTGAACCAACATGCCCCACCTCGGCGTCGATTGAGCCAACCCATGGGCAGCTTTTAATTAAAAAAAGGACAATTGGACAAATGTGTACGTATTTTTTTATAAACTAATAATTTACAGTTCTGATGTTATAACTGTCCAGAAACAAAAACGATCCCTCAGAATGCTTTTAGTGCGGTTTATATGCAAAATGAGGTCCAAAGACAACAGGGGTTGCCAATAGATATTTAGAAAGGAATCAAACATCACTACCAAATACTTACACAAACAAATGAGCCTATCATTTCACAGGCATGAAGAAAAACACACAAAAAAGCAATTTGGTCGTGCTGACCTATCCTATCCTATCACGTAACTCAGAGGTCGTTTGGGCACCACAGATGATCGTTTAACCAGCGTACTCCATCTCTCTCTGTTAACAGCAACCCTCATGGCTTCGTTCAGTGTCAAACCAGTCCATTCTCATATGCTGTCATCCAACCTCTTTTTCTGCCTCCCTCTTCTTCTGCCTACTTGCACCGTATCTCGCGTGGTGGTTTTTGCAAGGCCTGGTGCTCTGGTGACATTTCCAAACCATAGGAGTTTCCGTTTCTTCACCACGAGCATATCATCCTGATGTCCAATGGCTTGTGTGATGGTCTGTCGAACGTCGTCGTTCATGATGTGCTGGGTATAGGAAATGCCCAGAAGTCTTCTGTAGAACCTGATCTCCATGCTTTGTATTCTTCGCTGAAGATCTGCTGTGAGTGTCCATGTTTTGCAAGCGTATGGGAAGATGGAGATGACAAGGGGGCGCAGCAGCCTTACCTTAGAATGTAGACTGATAACTGACCTAGCTATTTTTAATAAACTTTCCTGTTAAGAAAATTGAATTCGACAAAATAAAAGCTCGAATAAAAGAATTAAACAAAACGAAAATATTTTGTGGTGCATCATAAAGAAAATAATCAATATTGTTTTCAAACTTTTAACAAATTCATTGTCAAGATTTGAGTGATCTTGGAGTTAACAAGATTTATGGATGTCATTTGCTAGAGAGTTAGAAAATTAAAAAAAGAAAGACAGAAAAAAGGTAAAAAGGTAAAGGTAGTCCCATAGCCTTGTGGCCGTAGGGTAGCGTGATGTTGGAGATCACACTTATCTTGGGCCAGCGTAATGAGGGTGATGCCCATTTCTCTCCCTCGCTGCTTTACCTTCCCCACCCTTAAGAGAGTAGGTACTCAATCACAGTTGAGTCAACTGGGGGCGTTGTTATTGTCGCTTCACGTTTTTGCGGTCACCCATCCAAGTGCTAACCGCACTGGACGGTGCTTAACTTGCGACACAGTAGCGAGTGCTCCAACCACTGCGCTATCCGACACCCCGAAGATAGAAAGGGCAGTGGATATGCGATGAAGTCAAAAACACTGCTTTTGTTTTATTAACAGCAGAAAACATCCGTTTACATTGTGCAGAGATCGCGAACTCTACTGAACATCATATTCAGAACGAGGACTAGCAAAAAATGTGAACTCGTGACATGCAGGACTGTCATTGCCCATGACTCCAAGGTATCATACCACTACACACATACTCATTCATACCAGAGATTTTATAGGCGATCCCTTATTCACAACTTTCCGGCACCTCTCATAAAAACTCATGGGTATCGCCATTATAAATTAAAACGAGGTTAGAATGAAACCAAGTTCCGGTCTGGTTTGTTTTGCTTTTATCAAAGCTTGATGCGTGACTTTTAAATATGGCAAATTGCCGAAAACGACGATTGTTAGAGCCAGAAAACGAGTGGGATAAGTATAAAAACGGTGGAGGAAGTACATGCTCAGTGAAAGGATGCAAAAAACAATCGTAGAGGCCTGCATTTGTGGCGACTTCGGAGGTGCGTCGATCATCGACAGAAAGTGAAACAGGACCTGAAGACTCTTGTAGTTTTCCATAGCTTCGCCGTCGCAACCTTCACAAAACACGAAGTAGTTGACTATGTTAGGCGAGCGTTGTGGCCAAGTGGGCTAAGGCGGGACTAACTTGCCTTGTTCACAAGCCAGAAACCAATGGTGCCTGACAGGTGTGGGTTCGAGCCTGCATCTGGGCGTTATGTTTTTCCGAATATTTTTCAAAAATTCACAAATAATGTTAGGTAGGTAGGGTTTAGGCGCGCCACTGGCGATAGAAAGGGATAATAAACTGCAGCACACACAAAAATATGTGAGGGTACGATACTGGTGGCCAGTGACACATGTTATTATTCTTGAATATTTGGAAATAACTAACTAAAACACGCGGAGAAAGAAACCGGAAGTATGTTTCATTGAGGGGATTCCCGTTGGTGCATAGGATAGCAGAAAAGTGTGAATAAAATCTACACCATATACTCCTCACCCAATCCCCCACTTCAGAAACCTCTCGGTGACCTGTAATTTGTATTTATTTATTTATTTATTCGTTCTTATATAACGATTTTCCTGCTCATGAGCTGCTCAAGGCGTTGTCCCACACAGGATCTAACTCAGCCCGCCCGAGGCACCCACTTGCAGCCTTTAGGCGCATAGTCTGACGCCCAGGCCACTGAGCACAATCCTGGTCGACCAGGTATGGAGGAGAAGAGACCTAGTGCTTGCTGGGTGTATTTGTGTAGCCTGCACTCTCTCGTTTAGAACATGAGCGTCAGGATCTTTAAAGTCCATGCTATGGAATACGTGCGTGCATAGACCAGACCTAGGTTTAAACTCTCATCTAAAGGGGTTGTAAATAAGAAAAAAAAAAATGTCTTAAGTACAAAAATAATTCGAAAGTAGATTTTTTTTTCAAAATTGTGCGCGAGATAATGTGATAATAGAAGAATTTGTTAATGCAGTTTATTGATGTGAAAACTCTTCGATGGGCGTGTAAATAGATTGAAAATTCACCTGAAGACCCTAATGACGTCACGTGCTTAGCTAGCAGAGGGAGCGTCACTTCTAAATATAGACAGAGCCTTGTTTTCCTAGTTGCATACTCAATCTTTTGCACTGTTGCACACGCACGCACCTACACACACACATACACACACAAACACGCGCGCAGAAACATTAATTCTGCAGAATGTGTCATAGGGGTTGTTTCTGTTGTGAGTCAGAAAAAAGGTGCGTCGATACTCTTATGTGCTTGTTTTCGCGAGCGCTTTTGACCAACGTGCATAGCAATAGTCTGTATGTACTCGCCCAAACAAAACAGTCTAGATAATTACAATTACCATTAAAAATTATTTTATATCTTTGCGTGATCATGTTTAATTATCAGTTTTGGCTCTAGCAATCCGCCTGAAAATGCGTCAAACCTGAAAATTGTAATTTTCACTTGATAATTAAAATTTTCACTTCATAATTACAATTTTTACCTGATCATGCGTAATTCTAAGGCGGCATACTAGCGCCAAAACGTGCATGTACAGGTATCCGTGATAGAAATAATTAACACGTGTTCTGTGTAATTCACAGTATGACGTCATACTAGCGCCAAAAACTGATAATTACAAATATCATGTGATAATTACAAATATCATGTGATAATTACAAATATCAACGACATATTTACAATTAACACGTAAAAATTTTAATTATCAAGGGAAAATTAAAATTTTCGGTTTGGGCACAATTCCAGACGGATTGCTAGAGCCAAAACTAAAAATTAAACATGATCACCCGAAGATATTTGTAATTTATAAAAAAAATAATTATAATTATCCCTTGATAATTGTAATTATCCCTTGATAATTGTAATGTTCCTATTATATTTGTAATTATCTTATGATATTTGTAATTATCAGGTTTTGGCTCTAGGAAGGCGTGGCAAATACTCATAAATTTTAATTAACACTGTGGATTACCGTATCTGTAACTTACAAAGAACACGTGGTAATTTCAATGGGCTCTATGCACAAGTCGGCGGCATGGTCACGTGGCGCGGGAATAACAAAGCGGTCATGTCTTCTTTTAGCTCGCTCGAGTGTACTCCAATGCTGCTTAAAATTGTTAATTTACCGACATTTTGGGATATTGTGATGTTTTGAACATAGCACATTCGTGCAATAATGATTACAGACAAATTATTATCAAGGGACATGATTTTTTTTAAAGAGCGACTTGTCACTAACATTCAGTTTAGAGTTCATCAATATTTCATCTTTCAGTGGAAATCGATGAAAGGAATTGTTCT
This sequence comes from Oncomelania hupensis, assembly GCA_036898135.1. NCBI lineage: Eukaryota > Metazoa > Mollusca > Gastropoda > Littorinimorpha > Pomatiopsidae > Oncomelania > Oncomelania hupensis. The sequence goes on from CM072524.1 coordinate 27,167,360, forward strand.
TTTCTTTGCATAAAGGTTTTACGTCGGAGTTAGAGCATCCAAACGCAGAACAATACTTCACCATTTTCAAACTCGAGCACGCTGCGTTATTCCCGCAGTGACCGCCACGCCTTTGTGCATAGAGCCCATTATCTCGTGATAATGGTAACTCTCGGTTTTGGCGCTAGTAGGCCGTCATAGTTGTGAGTCACACCTTTTCTTTTTTTCAAAGTGTATTGGAGTAAGAAGACAGTAACATACAACCTTGTATATTTTTCAGGAAGTACAACTTCTGAGACATTTTGAAATTCAGTCTATTTGCTTTTAGAAAATGAATACTTTCCTATACCTGTGAAAAGTTTCCCGGTGCGAAGAACAAAAAAGAAAAAATTAGGCCTGTCACTTTCTGCCAGATCTAAAAATGACATGCCTTTTAACTAGTACTTTGCAAAATAATATCGTTTCCAAATGTTAAGTAAGCAGCTTACTACAGACACCTGTGTGACGTCAACATTTAAGGAAACAAGAACTATGAGCTTTTAAGTCATTTCCGGGAATTTATGTCAATTGCATTGTTTTCGTACTTGGACTTCGTTATATCCATCGAAATTTGGAGTCTGGGATTAGAAAATACATTCGGTGTAAGCGAAGCAGCGTTGTAACCGTGTTTATTGTATCAAATAAAGACAGCTCTGACAAGAGAATTTTAGCGTTGTTCGTTGAAAGCGTGTTCGTTGTACGCGTGTTATATTATACAGAGAGAGAGAGAGAGAGAGAGAGAGAGAGAGAGAGAGAGAGAGAGAGAGAGAGAGAGAGAGAGAGAGAGAGAGAGAGAGAGAGAGTGTGAGAGAATACGAATCCGAATCTTTTATTCCAAACTTTCGGGGCATCGCACCTTTGGAAGGGTGTGTACAAGAGTAATAAAACAACAAACATTGAATATTAGATAATAACTTACATATACTGTAAATCCAGAGCCTATGGAATGTAAATAAGTGCAGAGAAGACCAAAATGATGAACAACAAAACCAATGGCATCTACACGGACATCAAAGTCCAAGGCCAATCCCTCAACACAGTGCATAGCTTCAAATATTTAGGAGCCATTGTATCAGCCAATGGGTCCCGACAGGAAGTCCTCTCCAGGATCGCTCAAACTGCTGCCCTGGCGAGGTTGAAACCAATTGGGAAAGACAGGACCATCAGTCTACATTCCAAAGTAAACCTGCTGCGCTCCCTTGTCATCTCCATCTTCCTATATGCTTGCGAAACATGGACCCTCACAGCAGATCTCCAACGAAGAATACAAAGCATGGAGATGAGGTGCTACAGAAGACTTCTGGGCATTTCCTATACCCAGAACATCACCAACGACGAAGTTCGACAGACCATCACACACGCCATTGGACAACACGATGACATGCTCATAGTGGTGAAAAAACAGAAACTCCGATGGTATGGCTGCGTCACCAGATCATCAGGTCTTGCATAGACCATCCTGCAAGGCACAGTGCAAGGAGGTAGAAGAAGAGGGAGACCGAAAAAGATGTGGAAGGACAACATTCGAGAATGGACTGGTTTGACATTGAGCGTTTCGCTCAGTGTCAAACCAGTCCATTCTCGAATGATTGTTTAACCAGCCCAATCAGGGTTGCTGGGAACAGAGAAAGATGGAGTACGCTGCTTTCTTTGAACTCCACAAAATCAGTTGCATTCGCCAGAATCTTTCAGTTCAAACCACTATCACTCTCGTCTGTGCCTTTGTTCTGTCTAAACTTGATTATTGTAATGCTCTTCTTGCTAATGCTCCCCTCTATCTCATCGAAAAACTTCAAAAGATCCAAAACTCTGCTGCTCGTCTTGTCTTCAAATCCCGCAAACATCAACACACCACGCCTCTCTTAAAATCTCTTCACTGGCTTCCTGTCAAAGCACGCATTCAACACAAGCTTTCGACTCTCTGCTATAACTACTTCTCTGGCTGCTCTCCTGCCTACATCTCTGAACTTCTTTCTGTTTACACACCGTCCCGGCAACTCCGATCCTCTTCAGATAAACGCCTTCTCAACATCATTCCCACATGCACAAAAACCTATGGAGAACGCACTTTTTCTTTCGCGGCTGCAACACAATGGAATTCACTCCCATATGCTCTTAGACATGCACCCAGTCTACCTGCCTTTAAACGTGCATTAAAAACACACCTGTTTAAACAATACTATAAATAATTATGTAGAATTCCCTTGCGTCAGCTGAGAAACGACTTGTCAGACGGTAGTAGGTCTGTGTGTGCGTGCTGTGTGTGTGGGAGCGTGTGTGTGTCTTTGTGTGTGCTGTGATAACTAATGTGGCGTCTGGATGGTTGATTGTTGGTGCTGGCGACGGAGTAGCTGTTCAATGTATTATTTTGTATGTTGATCCTATGCTGATTTTAATTGATATGATTTTTGTGAGCTGTTGTTTGTTCCAATTGTTCTGTATCTTATGCTATTTTATATAATAATGAGATTTTTAAAATGAGATTTTATAGCTATATTAGTATTTAACCTGTTGAAAAAATTTATATGTTTGATATGTATGTTAATCTATTATTTGCTAACGATTTGTAATTTGTGAAGTTGTCAACCACAGCGAGTGCGTGTTTTATTATATGTAATGTTGTGGTATATAAATAAACAGTTATTATTATTATTATTATTATTAAAAAGGATAATCGGTGGTACCCCTACGACTTTCGAGTTACGGGATAGGATAGGATAGGACATATAAATACAAAACAGGTTACGATACTGCTAGTCCCCGAAGTCTCATGGCTTTATATAAATAAAAACATAGTTTTCTAAGAGTCTTTTCGTTATCAGAGGCTAACAGTAGAATGAGACGTGTTGCACAAGGCATTCTATAATATTTTGGGGCTATAAACTGTTTCCTTAAGTTACTTAGGAATGGACAACACAATACAAAATTTAATTCGTTTTCTTCAGCCGTTTTACACATAGGACAATGTTACACTCATTCGATTTTGGTGTTTTTCTATCAGTATTTGATTCAGCCCCGATGCTTGAAATCCTGATAGGTGTAACCAAAGAGCTTATTACGGAAAGAGAGGGAACTTCCATTATGTCCTATACAAAAATGCGAGACGCTCTCACGGATTATTTCCCTTTGCTCGGGCTGGCTATATTTCACCATCTGCTATATGAATGATCTGTGCGTGGTAACTTATTGAGCCTATGCCATTGCAAAAGAACATTTTTATGGCAACGTTTGCAAAAACCAAACTTTTAACCATCATTATTATTAACATTCCGCTACTGCTGTCTTTTTTTTTGTTTTTGTTTATGTTTACTTATTGACATTTATTAGGTGCTTTTATGCTGCTTATGTTTTATGCAGTCATAGGTTCGTTTTCTGCCCTGGAATTTAATATTTTTTAATCAACGACAGATATTTTAAAATTAAAATATGCATGACAGACTGTTTTATTTATCCGAAACTGTAAATTCGTAATCGTGAGAGAGAGAGAGAGAGAGAGAGAGAGAGAGAGAGAGAGAGAGAGAGAGAGCTCTGTCATTCAATCAATTAATCACAATAAAGCACAATAACAAAATGTTTCACTAATAGTGTGAATTTAATTTATATCAGGTGTCGCCCTACCCCCCAACCCTCTCACCTCCCACATCACTGGCTTAATAACATCAGTCACTTCATGGAAAATAATTAATTAATCAGACAGAACAATCAGCACCTACTGGCTAGACTACAACGTTACATTCCACGCAATATAGATCTAATGCGCAGAAATTCACAGATCAGAACAAGGACTGAGTTTCTACATTACATTTTTTTCCCGTTTACTCTCAAACGAAAAGGGATTACAACAGATCAAGGACCATTTTTTGTGCCTAGGTAGGGGGTTATTTTGCACAGTATTTGATCACGAGGAGAAAACAGACTTAGTCTAATTTATCTTGTTAACATAAGCAGTTTGACGAAGCCAAACTGCCAATCTGACATCTACTTTTGAAATATAAGTACAAATATATTCCAAAATTCCAGTTGATTGTGATGCTGCTGTTGCAGCCGTCAGAAATGTTGAGCAGTGCTGTCTTGAGATCAAGATGTGGATGAATGCGAACAAGTTGAAACTGAATGAACAGAAGACAGAAGCTTTGCTATGTGGACCGCGAATTAGAAGACAATCTTGTCCCTTCCAGTCCCTGCGGGTCGGTGATGCTGACATTCAGTTCTCTCCTTTTGTAAAGACTCTTGGCCTTGTGCTTGACTGTGACCTTTCACTTGAACAGCATGTTTCGGCAGTAGTGAGATCCTGTTTCTTTCATTTAAGAGCTCTTGGTAAAATCCGTTCTTCTCTGACTCGTAGTGCAGCAAACACTGTTGCTGTCTCTTTGGTCTTGTCAAGACTAGACTATTGCAACAGCCTTCTTGCCAATCTGCCTCAAGCACAGATCAAACGCCTCCAATCTGCGCAGAATTCTGCAGCTCGATTGGTCACAAAAAGTCGTAAATCAGTCCATATCACCCCCATTCTTGAGCAACTCCATTGGCTTCCTGTCCACAAACGCATTAAACACAAACTGCTTTCAGTTGCCTATCGCGCAGTTAAAGAGCACACTCCTGAATACCTGTTCGAACTTCTGAATGTGTACGAACCATCTCGCAGCCTCCGCTCAGCTTCCAAGTCTTTATTTGTTGTTCCTGGGCATAAGCAGTGTAGGACTAAGAGGTATGGCCAGAGGTCTTTCAGATACACTGCACCGGTCTGGTGGAATGCTCTTCCAGAAGGCATAAAGAGAGCAGACTCTGTCGGTGCATTTCGCAGAAACTTGAAAACACATTTCTTCTCTTCTTGCTAATCTGGATGTATAATTATCTGATCTCATCCCAATTTCATAAGTCACTGCGTGAAAGTTTTGCATAAATGTTAATTGACTGGTCTGCCTGCTAGAATGTGTTGAGCGATAGTGAAGAAGTTAAAATGTTAAGTTATGATGTATGCACCCTTCCCGCCACTGTCTGTGTGTATGTGTGTGTGTGTGTGTGTGTGTGTGTGTGTGTGTGTTTATCCACATCCCTCCCACCAGCGCTGCGATCATGCCCGTCGGCGTGGAGATATTTACGCGCTTTATAAATTATTCATTCATTCTTTATAAATTATTCATTCATTCATTCAAATATAGTCAAACAACCTAGCAATAACGTAAACAGTGAGCGACCTGTTGAACGTAAACTGTCAGCAAGCAAACTGTTTTGGATTTAGCACATTGGTATATCATGAATCATTCAAGCCGCTCTCCGATTGTTTTAACACTAACAACACTGCAGCAGTCTTAGTTTAGGCCTACATAAACACAAAAAAATGAAATTTTTCAATTGCAATTTACCTTTCTTTGTCTCTTAGAAATGAAAAGGACTTGCCAACACAACTTTTCTTGTATCTGGCATTATGGCAATTGATAGCTGTGCGAAAGTCACCGCCCTGTTTCACTCGGTCGCCTTTTGACTTTCTGCGACGAGCCATTTTCAGCATGTCGACAAGGGAGCATAACTCGTACATTTCGTCTCGCGGTTCTGTACCAAGTTCGCCATCTTTCTATCATAAGCTCTTTGGTGTAACTGATTCGTTTATCCACGCAGCCTGCTCACTCAGCAACCAGACCCGGAGTCGTCGTATGAAGTTTTCCACTTTTATTCAGCACACATCAACAACTGCATACAATCGCCTTTTCACTCTCAACTTTTTACTTTCCAACTCACTATCAATACCCTATCAACAACAGCGCATCGAATAGATAGTTTTTCTCTACTCCAGAACACGGTGGAACGATCGAGTATGACGCACTACAACCAATCCAATGAAACTTCGTCATCACGGACTTACGTCATACAACATTCTTTTCTGTCCCAGAATGTTCTCAAATATCCCGAAACTTCGATCGATAGTAAACAAGCAGATCTAGAGTATTCTCCAATAATATCGACTAACAAAAATTACCAACGCTACACAAAGCTTCTTCTAACAACAACGCAAACTCAAATCAAAGGTAAATACACTCTATTATTGAATACTTTGCAAAACGAAACGATTAGATCTATCGTGCGCGCTTCAGACATACTATCCTTCGCGTTTTAACGTAACATAACCCCCCACTCAGGAAGAAATTTACCGAATTTCTTTCAACAACGTTGAAACGTAATGCACAAGCAAAGTACAGAATTAAAACTTATTTCATACTTTCTGGATACTGTCAATGTTCTCAGTTTATATACACAGAGTCCGTGTTTTTCATCTGCAAGACTGTCTGGATATTGTCAATGTTCTCAGTTCATCCACACAATCAATGTTCTTTACTCACACACTCTGCTGAGAAAGTCCGCACCAAATTGTCTGATCCTTTAATAGATTCTACTCGCATGTTAAAGTTCTGCAAGTACATAGCCCATCTCATGATGCGACTGTTCACAAACTTGGCAGAGTTCAAGTAGGTTAGCGGCTTGTGATCAGTCTGTAGCACGAACTTCACTCCTTGAAGGTATAGTTCGAACTTCCGGATTCCCCAAATGATGGCGAGGCACTCTTTCTCCATGGTTGAATTATTCTGCTCGGCCCTCGACAGTTTTTTGCTGGCGTAACTGACCGGAAATAGTTTCCCTTCGTGTTCCTGCATCAGTATGGTGCCGATGCCTTCGTCCGCTGCGTCTGTTCTTAAGACGAATTCCTTGGAAGTGTCAGGCAGTCGTAGCACCGGATCCTTCGAAAGGAGGTTGCACACAGTCTGGTATGCCTTCTCCTGAGACGGTCCCCACTGCACTTGGTTTGGACAGCCTTTCCGCACCAGGTCCGACAAAGGTGCTGTGATGGCTGAGTAGTTCGGTACGAACTCCCTATAATACCCAGCCAATCCCAGGAAAGATCGCACCTGCTTCTTTGTTTGGGGACGTGGAGCGTTCAGAATCTTGGTGACGTTTTCTAGCAGAAGCCCCTTTTATCCTTCTTTCAGGGAATGGCCGATAAAGTCGACGTTGTCGGTTCCCAGAATGCACTTACTGGGTCTCACGGTCAGGTTGGCTTGTTGAAGACGGTGGAACAGCTCCCTCAAGGTCTGCAGATGCTCTTCCCAGGTGTGGGTGTGGACTAGCAGGTCGTCCCAGTAACACACGACGTTGTCCATCCCTTTGAGCATCTTTCTCATTCCCCTCTTTAGGGTAGCTCCGCTGTTGACCATGCCAAAGGGCATCCTTAGGCACTCGTACGACTTACGTCCCATCAGGAGTTATAAAAGCAGTCTTTGGTATGTCCTGTTGACGCACGGGGACTTGCCAATAACCCTTGCTGAGGTCAATCTTTGAGAAGATTCTACTCCCCGATAATTGGCGGAAGAGGTCTGCTGCGGTAGGCATCGGCTCAGGTTCGAAGACTGTGATCTTATTAACCTTCCTGTAGTCGATGCATACTCTGTTGCTCCCGTCCTTCTTCTTCACGACCACGACAGGGGATGCGTAGGGGGAACTGGACTCCCTGATGATGCCCATCTTCAGCATCTCATCGATGTCTTTTTTCAAGGATTCGCGGGCCTTGAAAGGGATCGGGAAGGGTTTGGATCGAACGGGGACATTTGAAGTGAGGTGGACTTCATGTTCGACCAAAGTCGTAGAGCCTGGGACATCGCTGAAGCTATGGGGAAACTCACCCATAAGGTCCTTGAGCTCCATCTTTTGACCTTCCGTCAAGCGTGGTCCTAGCTTAACATCATTGATGCCTTCTTTGCTATGGAAGTCTCCCAGTTCCAACAGTTCCTCGCTGTCAAAGCTGTCGTCGATCACAGCTGCTGTGGCTGCGTGCACAGTCTCAGGTGGCCTTTCCACGTACAGTTTAAGGAGGATGGCGTGGTATATCTTGGAATGCTGGCCGACCTTCACCTTGAAGTCGTTGATCCCCACCACGGTCTTCACTTCGTACGGGCCTTTCCACTGCATCAGCAACTTATTGTGGTCAGTAGGTAGCAGCACCAGCACTTTGTTGCCAGGTTTGAACTTCCTGTTCACAGCCCTACGATCATAGTAGTGCTTTCCACAGTCCTTGGATTTCTTCAGGTTTTCTCTGGCTATCTCGAGAGTCTGCTCCAGCTTCTCCCGTAGCTCAAACACGTACTGGTAACTGTTCTTCACCTCTGGGGTGTCCACTTCCTTCGTCTACAGTTCTTTTAGGATGTGCATCGGCCCTCGTATGGTTCTTCCGTACAACAGCTCGAACGGAGAAAAGCCGGTGGACTCCTGCGGCACTTCTCTGTAGGCGAACAGTAAGGCGTTGATGTAGCGATGCCACTGTCTGGGCTGCTCGCTGCATAGTTTCTTCAGGGTGGACTTCAGCGTAGCATTGAACTTTTTGACAAGCCCGTTGCACATTGGATGGTAGGGTGTCGTAGTTAAATGCCGGATGCTTAGCAGTCTGTTGACCTCCTTCATGCAGTCAGAGACGAACTGCGTCCCGAGGTCTGTCAGAATTTCTTCAGGCACTCCAAGTCTACTGAACATGTCCACCAGTGCCTCTGCTACAGTTTCAGTGTCAATCTTCTTCAGTAGCACTGCTTCTGGGTACCGAGTCGCATAGTCCACTAAAGTCAGTACCCATCGATGACCTTCTTCACTCGGAGGTCTTATTTCGCCAATTAAGTCTAAGGCCATCCTCTTGAAAGGTCGGTCGATCAGGGGCATTCTCTGCATAGGCACTTTAGGGACCCTTCCTCGAGGTATGGTCTTCTGGCAAATGTCACATGATCGGCAGAAACGGCTGACGTCCGCATGAAATCCTGGCCAGTAGAACACCGCCTGGATTCTGTCTGACGTCTTCTTGATGCCTAGGTGACCTCCCATGATGGCGTCGTGTGCTACTTCCATCACTTGGCGCCTTACGGGTAACGGTACCAAGACTTGACGTAGTGGTTTACCTCCGTTGACCCTCGGGTGCTGGAAGATTTGGTACAGGATCTTGGCCTTCACCTCGAAATGGATCGTACCACTGCCCTTGGTCACGTGGTCTTGGCAGTTCCTGTACTTGTTTAAAGTACTATCAGCTTCCTGGAACTGGATCAGTTTATCTCTGTCCACGATGGCAGCTTTTGAGTTGTCGGCGACCTTCAGTGGCGTAGACGTCTTGTCTTTCTTGGCCTGGACCCTGGTAGTAACAGCACCGACGATCTCTGGTCGGCAGGGCTGAGCCGGAGTAGCCACATTGTCCCGTAGCAGCTCTGTAAGGTCTCCATCGGGAAATTGCAATGGGTCCTCCTCCACAACTTCGACACGTTGGGTTGAGGCAGGACTCCACTCTGGATCGGGGTCGTCGGGTCGTCTCGCGCCGTCGATGTTCCCGATCATCAAATCGTATAGCGGCTTCTTCAGGCAAACCGCTTCTACTTCGCCCATGTAGAAAGGAGTGCTGACCTGAATCTTCGCTACTGGCGCTCTCACACATTTGCTGTCGGCCATGAGTGTCCATTTAGAATCGCCAGTGAACTGTTCTTTAGCGATTAGGTCTTCTCTGACGATGACCCCACTGCAGCCAGAGTCTCTTAGAACAGTCACTTAATGAATTCCGACGAGTCCCTTGGAAATAGGCATGGCATGGACGGTCACAGCTGTGCTGGCGACGACGGGGATGGATTTCCCGTTGGCAAGGAGAAGTTGGCCATCAGTCATGCACTCTTGCACGTCCGCAGGAGTAGCTGTGCGCTTGGTCTCACTCGGAAGAATGACGCTCCCGCCGCACACTTCATGGTCAGATCTACTGGTTTGCCGTTGATTGGAAAAACGCCTCTGTCGGTTGCCCGCCGTTGCATTGTCCGTATTGCTGCGCTGTCCGCTATTTCTGTTTTGAGGGCAGTTGGCAGCTCTGTGGTCTGTAGCATTGCAGATAAAACAGCCACTTGAATGCCCTTCCCTGGGAGGTGGCGTTGAATCCGTCTGTCTGTGGCTCGTCTGACTTCTCTGGATCTGGTTCCCATGGTTTCCAGTCTTCTGAAAGGGTTTCGTTGCCTTGGGTGGCCCCAGCGTCTTCTCATAAGCGATGAGATATCTTTCAGCAGCTTCAGCAACGTCTTTTAACATGGAGACTCTCGTAAATCTTCCCTTTGCCTGATAATTCCACCAACTTGTGTAGATATGACGACAGGCGCTCCACAAACTGCTTTGGCGTCTCGTCTGACAAAGGCCGGCATTCACGGAAGCGCTTACGGTAGCCCTTCTCTGTAAAGTTGTAGCACTGCAATAGGGCCTCTTTCAAGACGTCGTAGTCTTTAGCGTCAGTGTTCGACAATCTGGTGTAGACGTCGAGTGCTTGCCCCGTCAGAAGTGCACTTAGTCGAATCGCCCAGTCTTGAGGTTGCCAGTTAGAGCTTTCGGCAAACCTTTCAAACCTCGCCAAATAACTGTCAATCTGGTCCTTCCCGTCGACAAACGCTAGCAATTTTGGAGCTTTGTTGTCACTGATAACTTGTGGCACGTTCTGATGTTGCTGGATACGCGCCATTTCTAGCTGGAACTCAAGACGCTTCAGCTCGAATTCTCTGTCTTTTTCTTGCCGCTGCTGTTCAATTTCTAGACGCTTCTGTTCTAATTCTATTTCTTCTCGGCGACGCGGTTCTTCTCTTTCTTCACGCTGCCGTTCAATTTCTCTTTCTTGTATTCTCTCCTGAGATTTGACGTACTCCGTCAGCTGTTTGCCTTTTAGATTCATTTCAATTCCTTTCTGCCAGAAATCAGCCATCTTGATGCTTGTCTGGAAAGTTCTTTTCTGGAAAGTTCTTGACTGTGCTGCACCTTTCTAGACTGTTCTAGAACAGCACGCTATCTGCAGTAGCGCTGATGCTTGTCACTAGTCGCTTTCGCTGACGCAGGCCCCGCTGTCCTCGTCGTATGCGACGCTGCACCACGCTGGTGTTGATGTATACACTCCTGTGCTGAAGTAGACGCGACGTCCGCTCGTCGCTCTCTGTAAAACTGGTGATGTAGCTCCGAGACTGTCCCTCGACGTAGTCTTGCGGCAGCCACGTAGTCCCGATCTGTTGTTCGCTCACGAAGCAACTCTTCAGCGACTACACGCCCTTGCAGTCAACCCGAATCTATCGGTGATGTAGTCCTAGTATGTTGGCCCCTCCCGACGCAACTCCTTGGCGGCTACCCTCGATGACTGCCTCTCGTAACGTTGACTCTCTTGTTGTAGCAGTTGAACCCTTGGCTATGACGTGGATCCCGGCTTGGCCCACAAAATGTTACTCATTCGATGTTGGTGTTTTTCTATCAGTATTTGATTCAGGACCGATGCTTGAAATCCTGATAGGTGTAACTCTGATTCGTTTATCCACGCAGCCTGCTCACTCAGCAACAAGACACGGAGTCGTCGTATGAAGTTTTCCACTTTTATTCAGCACACATCATCAACTGCATACAATCGCCTTTTCACTCTCAACTTTTTACTTTTCAACTCACTATCAATACCCTATCAACAACAGCGCGTCGAATATATAGTTTTTCTCTACTCCAGAACACGGTGGAACGATCGAGTATGACGCACTACAACCAATCCAGTGAAACTTCGTCAGTACTGACTTACGTCATACAACATTCTTTTCTGTCCCAGAATGTTCTCAAATATCCCGAAACTTCGATCGATAGTAAACAAGCAGAACTAGAGTATTCTCCAATAATATCGACTAACAAAAATTACCAACGCTACACAAAGCTTCTTCTAACAACAATGCAAACTCAAATCAAAGGTAAATACACTCTATTATTGAATACTTTGCAAAACGAAACGATTAGATCTATCGTGCGCGCTTCAGACATACTATCCTTCGCGTTTCAACGTAACAGACAAATAGTATCATTAACAGCATGCACTCTGTATCTATAAAAGTGAACAAACAATTCTGAAACACCAAACCTAAATTTTGTCATCACAAACTTTAAATGCTTATCAATATTTAATTGCAAATATTTAGGTCGTAGGGGCACCACAGATCATCGGTTAATCAGCGTACTCCATCTTTCCCTGTCCTCAGCAACCCTGATTGTTTCACTCAGTGTCAAACCAGTCCATTCTCGAATGTTGTCCTCCCACCTCTTTGCAAGTGGTTTACTATCTCAGAACCTATTACTTTCAGCTATCACAGCCAAACTTGTTAAGATGGTGCATATCCACGAGACCTCATAAATGATCAGTGAATGAATGACTTCACTTCAAGGTGCACGGTTAAATGGTCACAAATAAATGTTAGTTAAAAAATGACAGTTTTTCCACAAAATTTCACTTTTTTTCTAAGATAACTTATGATTCTTTAATGCATGATAGATACACATACTATTCAAAATTGGTTATTTGTTAACTAAAAACAACATGTCTTAGAGAGAGCTGAGACATTCATAAATGTAAGGTACAAGGCAGCTGTGATTGAATCACTTAAGGTTAACGTCCATACCCGCCATTGAAGATAGCCTTTTAATAAAACATTTAGTTGTAGCACTAAAATTGAAAGCAGATATCCTTAATAGGAGAGAGATACAATTATCAATCAACAATTTAAATCAGAATCAAACTTGAACATTATAACAAATCAAGCAATCCATTATTCTCGTCCTATTGTTAATTTGGCCAATAGACTAATTCTTAATTCTTGGAAAACAAAATACTGCAAAGAGGTAGTATGCCAATGTCAAGCAAATATAACAATAGATCACATATTACATGATTGTAGTGCAATACAACAACTCTTACCTGCAAATATTTGCAATGCTCAAATTATAACATATGATTGTTGGCTGCAGATTGCAGAGGCGTTGATTTTTAGCCCTATAGGTTTTTTTTTGTAATATTTGATATTATTTGTTGGTATTTATGATTCGGGAATGTGCTATACTTTTCCTTATGGATGATGAATGGAATAAGAAATATTGGATAATATGTAAATAGGGACTGCATTCAGGACGGTAGGAGGGGTGGGAGAGGGAGTTATCCGTGGGAGAATGGAGAGAAATCTAACTATACCTCTTCACGGAGGATTGTTTTATCTCGCCTTTTTTGCCTTTTTTGTATGTAGTCTCTATGCTTTGAATATTATGAATAGTATAAGTGATTGTTGCCTATCTCCTTTATTTATGTTTTAGTTGTATTTTAATTTACTGTTGTTAATGTTGTCTAAAATCACTTTCAAGTGAAAAGACGTAAAATAAACAAACAAACAAACAAATTTAGTTGTAGCAATGGTTCGGAAAATGTAACGGTTATGTAACAAAATAAGTGTCTGTGCGGGTGTCACGCGTGTGTGCGCGCGCCTGTGTGTGGGAGCGTGGAGTGTGTGTGGGGGGAGTGGGAAAGGGGGGGATTGCTTTGGCGCTTTCATAATGATTAAAGTTTTATAATACATACAGCGTGGCTAAGACCAAGCGAGGCCTTCTCCCTCAGTCTGGTCTACACAGTATAAGTAACTTAGGCGCTTGTGTCTGGACATGCGAACGACTATTTACACGCGAGCGCCTATACCTGTGACGCGTCTCTCTTCTCTTTGATATCTATAATAGGGTAAAAGGCATAGTTGCTCACGTGTCCAGATGCAAGCGCCTGTGGTATTTGCGTGCTACTGTTGGATAAGTATTATGGTACATTTAATGTGCTTGCATAATCAATTATGCGCGGAGAGAGATCCAAAATTAAACCCATCAAAGTAATAAGTGTAACTGTAGATTATAGTCACACGACACCGAAGCGTATAGGCGACTACTGGTCACATTATTCTGACACCAGCGAACCAGTTGATGGTAAGGGGAAAATAATATGGTCACACATTGGCCAATCCGGGATTCGAACCAGGTACCTTTCGGTTACTAGTATGACACTCTACCAACTCAGCTACCCGGTGTTATATCGTCAAAGTTCCGGGTCCCTTACTTTATCCGGACGCGTTTGCGCATGCGCCAGGTCATGTCGGGCCGGCTTTTTCACGATGGTCTTAGGCGTCGTAACCCTAAACCTAACCCTAAACCCTAACCCCCTAACTCTAACCCTAACCCTAATCCTTACTATGACTACGATAGCACTGTGCGCATGCGTCGAATTTTGTAACGCGTCGACCAATCACAATGCTCCTAGTCGCTCCCAGCCCAGCTAAGATATTAGGAACTGTGACGATGTCACACCGGCCCCTCTGACCGCCAAAGTAACAAATGGGCTCTCTTAATAGGACAGCATATGCCACCCCTCACCCCCTTCTCCCTTTTTGCAGTAGCACACTGCGTAGCAGAGCCTGGCCTAGGCTAACGACGCCTCTCCACTATCTAGGCCGCTAGTTTCCAACAGACTTCATCATCGAGCAAGCAACGCCATGTTGGGAGTCCGATACTCCACATCACCCTTCACCAATCATTTTCTTCTCCTGTTGGCTCCTTGGACTGGGAACCTGCTGCATCGCCATGCCGCCGGTCTTCAAACTCCTCATGTCACCTTTACCATCCCTTGCTTTCTAAGCTTCTCTCAACTTCTTAATACACATCGTCCCCTATAGGCTCAGGGGCGGATCTTTCCATTGTTGAGGGGGTGTGCACAGCTAATGCAAAGTGGCGTAGCCACAAGCTCGAGCCTGCGAAGCAGGCGAGTGTACTAGGAAGGTCCGGGGGCATGCCCCCCCCCCCCCCCCCCCCCCGGAAAAATTTGAAAATAATGGTTAAAATCTGTGCAATCTGGTGCATTTTGGGCATTATTTTAAGGACTGAAAATAGTATTGTTTTGTGCTAAAAGTCCTCTTTTAGTTCCCCCCCCCCACACACACGCACACAAACACCCCTCTGCAAACTCTGATGATAAAATTTACAAAAGCAGAACATCTTGCATAAAGGCTTATACAAAGACAGATAAAGTTACTGCAAATAAAACAAGAAATAGCCACTCACATCAGTTTTATTCCAAACTGACCTGATGCATGTTATGTTTGGTCACAAAAACAAACAAACAAACAAAACAAAAAAACTAATTTGGAGATACATGAAACTGTGTAGTGAGTGAGAATTAGTTGTTTTTTCTCTTCTTTCTTCTCCTTTTCTCCCTCCTTTTCTTTTTTTTTCTTTTTTTCTTTTTTTGATCGCCAGTGGGGTGTGCACGTGCACAAGTGGCACAAGAACAAGATCCGCCCCTGAGGCTTATGTGTCCGGGGACATAAATCTACGTACACAACAGACTTCGGGTTTTCTCGAAGTATTATGTCATCGCATACCCCAACCCAACTGAAAAAGAGGAGGGGGTGGGTGGGGGACAAAGGTTCAGTCGGTACTGCCTTTAGGCGTAATAGGCAGGCTGGCTATTGGACCAGCAGCAAAACTGGGTGGAGGTGAACGTAAGCCTCGCCCTGTCTCAGCTACACACAGTGTTACAGTAGTTTATGAAAGTCTGACCGCCATTCTATGGCGGCCTACTAGCGCCAAAACCGACAGTTACCATTATCACGAGATAATTGAAATTATCACGTGTTCTGTGTACTTACCATCAACTGGTTCGCTGGTGTCAGAATAATGTGACCAGTAGTCGCCTAAACGCACCGGTGTTGTGTGACTATAATCTACAATTACCCTTACTCGTAACCTTTGGTACCCTGCACGTTACGTTACATACAGTGGTGCCAACCAGTACGGATTGACCGTACTTAATTCCGGCGAAGTGAATTAAATACGGAAATACGGTAGCTTTTATAAAAATACGAGGAGAAGTTGCCGATCGTTTATCTTTGCCAGCGGTGCTTCTGTACCGGTTTCTGGCCTCATAATATTACTCCTGCTCTCACTGAACGTCGCTGTGTTCAACAAGCTGATTTTCATGGTGATTTTAGAGTAAAACAAGTGTGAAGTTCAACAAGCTGATTTTCATGGTGATTTTAGAGTACTGAAAATAGCCTGCTGTTTCAGAGGGAAGCCTGTCGTTACTTTAGAGTGTCATAGGCTGGGTTTTGCGAGAAAAAATACTGACAAGTGTTAAAAAATACTGACTAACGGGTCCGGAAATACTGACTAGAAGATTGATTGATTGATTGATTGTTGCTTTAGGTCCAGCGGACTCTTCCGACCCAAATCAGGACCGGCCGGACAACCCCCGATCCGCATAAAAGATCTGTTCAAACAACCCCAGTGGGAAAATTGAATGCCCTCCACCGGCCAGTCACTTTACAATAAAGACATCCCACGCAGGGGACGGCTAAGGCTTTACCCCAACTACTCGAACCCCCGGTTACAAAAACAAAATAGAATACAAACATCATTATAAATTATCAACAAAACACATACATATAAAATGCCTATAGTGCTAAATAATACATCATAGGAATCCCTAGTGACCACCCGGCAAAAAGCGTCCAACACTCCCAAGCTGATCCAACAGACCTCATACACAAACAAGGAGTCTTGTCCAGGAAGAGTTTTCAAGAAAAAAGGTAGGTCATTGATCTAGCGAAGAAGAAGATAGTATAGCAGAGTGATAGGACAGATCAGGAATGGGAAAGAGCAAATGAGGAAGACAGCGACAGTGGGAATTTAAAGCACTAAATTTCCAGAAAGTGGGGATACTATTTATACTGAAACCCCCGGCACTCCAACGGGGGTACTGTTGCCGCAGTGAATCTGTCATGCCTATAAAGGAAAGACAGGTTTTCAACTGGGGCTTTCACTTTTCCCTTTATTCACACTTTTCTGCTATCCTATGCACCAACGGGAATCCCCTCAATGAAACATACTTCCGGTTTTTTTCTCCGCGTGTTTTAGTGAGTTATTTCCAAATATTCAAGAATAATCACATGATTGTGTCACTGGCCACCAGTATCGTACCCTCACATATTTTTTTTTGGGCTGCAGTTTATTATCCCTTTCTATCGCCAGTGGCGCGCCTAAACCCTACCTACCTAACATTATTCGTGAATTTTTGAAAAATATTCGGAAAAAACATAACGCCCAGATGCTGGCTCGAACTCACACCTGTCAGGCGCCTTTGGTTTCTGGCTTGTGGACAAGGCAAGTTAGTCCCGCCTTAGCCCACTTGGCCACAACGCTCGCCTAACATAGTCAACTACTTCGTGTTTTGTGAAGGTTGCGACGGCGAAGCTATGGAAAACTACAAGAGTCTTCAGGTCCTGTTTCACTTTCTGTCGATGATCGACGCACCTCCGAAGTCGCCACAAATACAGGCCTCTACTATTGTTTTTTGCATCCTTTCACTGAGCATGTACTTCCTCCACCGTTTTTATACTTATCCCACTCGTTTTCTGGCTCTAACAATCGTCGTTTTCGGCAATTTGCCATATTTAAAAGTCACGCATCAAGCTTTGATAAAAGCAAAACAAACCAGACCGGAACTTGGTTTCATTCTAACCTCGTTTTAATTTATAATGGCGATACCCACGAGTTTTTATGAGAGGTGCCGGAAAGTTGTGAATAGGTTAGAACAATCTAGAGTGGCAAGATTGCTCATGTCCCCAAGGGATGACAAGAAGATTAGGGGGTTGGCACCTCTGCATGCTGCGTGGAGCTATTAAGGATAAGTACTAATACTGTTCGGTACTGAAGGGGGAGTATACCACAACAGATTCAGTTACGTACTAGGATTGTCTCACGCTCAAAGGTCATGTGTTGCTTAAGGTCAAGGGCGCTTTTCCATAACATTAAAACGGTCTGACCAAATTCCATCCACCCAACCGGAGAACGCCTGCATGTCCGCACTTCACGCACGCGCACACACACACCTCCGACAACTTCATTAGGCTTCTTTCGAATCTCCTCTTTGAGAAATTACAATGTGGTGTAGGTAAACAGTCACAAAGAACAATAACATTAATTAGTGTGACGGTGGGTCTATTGTTGTTGGGCTCTGCACAATGAAATGCTACTACCCACTCGTCTTTCGTCTGTGGGGATCGGCTAGTTAGTCGCCCGGTGACTAATCTTAATACATTTATAAGTTTAGTTCGGTCTGTTTTAGGATGGGGTTACAGAAATAGGGAGAAAATGGTAAAAGATTCACTGACACACTAGCTCTCACACGGCTATGAAACATAGGTAGTCCAGCCACTTGTTAACAGTAAATATCACACATTTATTTCCTCTACTCTATACAAAAATCCTCTAATCACTATACTAACTTAAATATATCACTTCGAATAGTTCACTCCTTGATAGGTCTATGCAGCTACTATCTAATCATTGGGCTAATAGTTCTTTCAGTCCAACTGTTCAGTTTTCTGGAAGAGTGGACTATTGATTTCCTTCTAGAGCAGTTTTGGTGCACGGTTTCTAATGACTTAACTCTCTTGTAAATAAGCGGTGTTGTGGTGGTGTCTTCTCCTGGTTGGCAGACTGTTGGGCTATCGTAGCTTAGTGATATATATATATATATATATATATATATATATATATATATATATATATATATATATATATATATAAGCACCGTCCAGTGCGGTTAGCAATTGGATGGGTGACCACAAAACGTGGAGCGACAAATAACAACACCCCCAGTTGACTCAACTGTGACTTAGTACCTACTCTCTTAAGGGTGGGGAAGGTAAAGCAGCGAGGGAGAGAGATGGGCATCACCCTCATTACGCTGGCCCAAGATAGGTGTGATCTCCAACATCACGCTCCCCTACGGCCACAAGGCTATGGGACTACCTTTACCTTTACCTATATAATATGTCCGTGGTCCAGTGGAATCTCCACTCTAATTCCTATACATATACACATCATGGCTAAACCAAAGAGCTTATTACGGAAAGAGGGGGAACTTCCATTATGTCATATACAAAAATGCGAGACGCTCTCACGGATTATTTCCCTTTGCTCGGGCTGGCTATATTTCATCATCTGTTATATGACTGATCTGTGCGTGTTAACTTATTGAGACTATGCCATTGCAAAAGAACATTTGTATGGCAACGTTTGCAAAAACCAAATTTTAACCATCATTATTATTAACATTCCGCTATTGCTGTCTTTTTTTTTAAATGTTTACTTATTGACATTTATTAGGTGCTTTTATGCTGCTTATGTGTGTATGTCATAGGTTCGTTTTCTGCCCTGGAATTTATTATTTTTTAATCAACGACAGATATTTTGAAATTAAAATATGCATGACAGACTGTTTCATTTATCCGAAACTGTGTAAATCCGTAATCGTGAGAGAGAGAGAGAGAGAGAGAGAGAGAGAGAGAGAGAGAGAGAGGGAAAGGGAGAGAGAGAGAGGACCCCCGTTGGGGTGCCGGGGGTTTCAGTATAAATAGTATCCCCACTTTCTGGAAATTTAGTGCTTTAAATTCCCACTGTCGCTGTCTTTTTCATTTGCTCTTTCTCAGTCCTGCTCTGTTCTATCAATCTGCTATACTATCTTCTTCTTCGCTAGACGAGTCACCTACCTTTTTTCTTGAAAACTCTTCCGGGACAAGACTCCTTGTTTGTGTATGAGGTCTGTTGGATCAGCTTGGGAATATTGGACGCTTTCTGCCAGGTGGTCACTAGGGCTTCCTATGTTGTTATTATTTAGCAATGTAGGCATTTTATATGTATATGTTTTGTTGATAATTTATAATGATGCTTGTATTCTATTTTGTTTTTGTAAACGGGGGTTCGATAAATTAGAATGCAGCCTCAGCGTCCCCTGCGTGGGATGTCTTTATTGTAAAGTGACTGGCTGGTGGGGGGCATTCAGTTTTCCCACTAGGGTTGTTTCAGCAGATCTTTTATGTGGATTGGGGGTTGTCCGGTCCTGATTTGGCTCGGAAGAGTCCGCTGGACCTAAAGCAACAATTATGTAATGTAATGTAATGTAATGAGAGAGAGAGAGAGAGAGTGAGAGTGAGAGAGAGGTTGGGGGAAGAGAGAGCTCTGTCATTCAATCAATTAATCACAATAAAGCACAATAACAAAATGTTTCACTAATAGTGTTAATTTAATTTATATCAGGTGTCCCCCTACCCCCCAACCCTCTCACCTCCCACATCACTGGCTTAATAACATCAGTCACTTCATGGAAAATAATTAATTAATCAGACAGAACAATCAGAACCTAGACTACAACATTCCACGCAATATAGATCTAATGCGCAGAAATTCACAGATCAGAACAAGGACTGATTTTCTACATTACATTTTTTTCCCCGTTTACACTCAAACGAAAAGGGATTACAACAGATCAAGGACCATTTTTGTGCCTAGGTAAGGGGTTATCTTTCACAGTATTTGATCACGAGGAGAAAACAGACTTAGTCTAATTTAACTTGTCAACATAACCAGTTTGACGAAGCCAAACTGCCAATCTGACATCTACTTTTGAAATATAAGCACAAATATAGTCAAACAACCTAGCAATAACGTAAACAGTGAGCGACCTGTTGAACGTAAACTGTCAGCAAGCTATGGATTTAGCACATAGGTATAACATGAATCATTCAAGCCGCTCTCCGATTGTTTTAACACTAACAACACTGCAGCGGTCTTAGTTTGGGCCTACATTAACACAAAAAAATGAAGTTTTTCAATTGCAATTTACCGTTCTTTGTCTCTTGGAAATTTGAAAAAGGACTTGCCAACACAACTTTTCTTGTATCTGGCATTATGGCAATTGATGGCTGTGCAAAAGTCACCGCCCTGTTTCACTCAGTCGCCTTTTGACTTTCTGCCACGAGCCATTTTCAGCATGTCGACAAGGGAGCATAACTCGTACCTTTCGTCTCGCGGTTTTGTACCTAGTTCCCCCTCTTTCTATCATTAAGCTCTTTGGCTAAACTAAACACATGAAGAAGTAATTAACAATATACATATTTTTCGGTACAGCCACTGGTCTGCAATAATACACATAGGAGAAACAACAGTGGGTCCGTAGGGGATACTTCATGGTGGCGAAACCAGTCGCGTACCCGCCACGTGGTCAAGCAGAGTTTGACTAACATTCACAATTCTAAACATGGCAAAACCTCACAAACATAATACAGCAATAATATCAATAAAGCGCGATGAAACAAAAGATAGATCATTTACCTTTTTGACAATGTCAGGCTGTGGCTAACTAGGTTGAATTGAATTTCACCCGTCCCTGCTTTAGTCTTCAGTTAGAGATCTATCAGAGTGTTGCTCCTTCTCGCGTGCGGCTCAGACAAAGTCTGACCCTACTTAGCTTGTGGTCAGCCTAAGCCTGCGAAATCTAGACTACAAGAGGCTCCCTCTGGCGGGTGTCTCTGGCCATACGTCAGCTGAATGAGGTCACTGCCTAACTGAGCCAGCGTTAGCGTACACATGCTTAGCCCACAATTGACTTGCGTCCTCTGCTGTTCATGGACTTTACTTTACAAAGGCTACAGCAGCCTGAACTATTTAAGGCGAGAAAATGTAGTGCTGGGTTAAAACTGGTCCTCTTGCGACAATTAGCACACCAGCAAAATAGGAAAACTCAAATTAAACTTACAAGGTTTAAAAAAACCATTTTAAACAACATAGCATTGAAATATTTATCTGCATTACAAGACCACATAATTATACACACAACACATCCACACACACTAAGCCATGCAAGACTCAAATCAGTTAAGAATACTTGTTTTAAATTGAAAATAACATTTAATTATTCATTGTTTATAGGGTCCAGCGGACTGCAAAAAGAGCCGAATCAGGATCACAACTTAGTTGAAAGAAGACACCCCCGATCCGTTTAAAAGATCTGCTAAAACAATCCTAATGGTAACATTGAAGACACTCCACAAGCCGGTCACTTTACAATAAAGGCATCCCATGTAGGGGACGCTGAGGCTGTACTCTAATTTATGGAATCCCCGTTTACAAAAAGAAAATAGAATATAAACATCAATATAAAATATTAACAAAACACATACATATAAAATGCCTACATTGCTAAATAATACAACCATAGAAAGCCCTATTGACCATTTGGCAGAAAGCGTCTATAATCCCCAAGCTGACCCAACTGACCTCACACACAAATGGAGTTTTTGGCGAGTTTTCAAGAAAAAGGGTAGATGACTGGTCTAACGAAGAAGAAGATAGTATAGTAGATTGATAGAACAGAGTAGGAATGAGAAAGAACAAATGAGAATGACAGCAACTGTTCTAAATTTCCAGAAAGTGGGAATACTACTTATACAGAAATCCCCGGCACGCCAAAATGATTTTGAAGAGTAAAAACTTACACACACGCACACACATACAAACTCATTTTGCAAATGTACTCATGTTCTCTGATGCACAGTATAAATACAATGAAACATTACCCGATATAGATAAAAATAATAATGAAAACAACCAGGATCAAGGCATTCTGTTCGAACACGGGAAGTAATTATTCTAAACGCTAATCAGTTGATACCAGCAACATTTCCTTACTCCTTAAATTGAAAATAAAATGATTTGACAGAGTAAAAGCGTACATATACTCACAGTCACACACACGCACCAAAGCACACACACACGCGCACTAAAACACACACACACGCGCGCACCCCAGCACACACCCACCAAAGCACACAAACACGCGCGCACTAAAACATACACATACGCGCACTAAAGCACACACACGCACCAAAGCACGCACGAACTCCTGATCAGATTTATGGGTGTGTTTTTTTGTTTCTCCCTTCGACATTGAAAGATTTGCAGGCGAATAATTGGGGTCGCAGTTGGCTCAGTGGTTTAAACGATGGCAAAACTGTGAAATCATCGAATGTTAAGCCGTAACGTTGTAGGCAGTGGTTCGAAGCTTTTTGACGGCCTTGCGACCCTGATTTTGCATTGCATCAACATTAGGGAAACGCTGTCAATGAAAACATGAATGAGTCCCAAGGTTTAGGAAAGAAAGGGAGGAGAGGCGCGACATTGACGCTGAGGGACGGTTGCGATGACACCAACAGGTGAAGCAGAATAATCAGCAAGGTTAGGCAGGCGCACTTAAGCACGCGTCACAACATCTGCCCTGCCTATCACTCCGACTTTTAACTGTTGGTCGCACACAAATGATGACCTGTGGGACAAATTTCCCCTCTGCTGCATTGGATCAGTCGGATGGGCCCCTCGCGTTTCGGCCACTCTTAGATCTCGGTACAACGAAAAGAATTTTAACGTCCTTACTCTATTACATGACGGCGTTAAGGACAAGATGTTCTTGCAATGTTGCATCTAAGTAGAAAAGACCAAGCGACTTGATGTCCTGTCGCCCTCAGCTAGTCGTAGAGTAGATTGCTGGGCGTCCGCACCCAGTTTTAGAAAACTTCCCGCTGCAATGTGGTGAAGCTCATGTCTCGTGTGTATATGTGTTCAATTAAATTTCAATTCGTTTCTTTAATTTTATGTCTGTTCACTACAAAGTAATATTAGACAACTAAAATCTTAAACAAATGAATCAAAAGTTAAATAAAAATCATAAAAATTGGTGCAACCCAGTTTTTATAAAATAATACTCACAATGTCAACCATAACAAGACTTTACAAAAGGTTTGAAGGTCATCTTTTGATATAATAATTCTTTTACCTTTGTACATTGCTGTCAAAATTGTTCTCTTTTGATATTGCTGTTAAAATTGTTCTTTCGATGAACTAAAATACTTTTTGAGCAAATATAGTTGACATTTGTATTTCACGAATTTAACCGTAGTTTATACGTTAATGTCGCACAATTTCTTAACAATGAGCAATACATACTTGATTTTTTAAAAAGTAAGTAAATTATAGTTTATTATTGAATATTCGCTTTTTTAGCCCCCATTTTTGGCTAATTTGTCCGATACTTCGTTGCCTATCTTATCCTATCCTATCCCATAACTCAGAGATCCTTGGGGCACCACAGATGTTCGTTTAACCAGCGTACTCCATCTTTCTCTGTTCTCAGCAACCCTCATGGCTTCGTTCAGTGCCAAACCAGTCCAGTTTTCAATTTTGTCCTCCCACCTCTTTTTCTGTCTCCCTCTTCTTCTGCCTCCTTGCACCGTGCTTTGCAGGATGGTTTGTGCAAGGCCTGATGCTCTGGTGACGTGGCCATACCATCGGAGTTTCTGTTTCTTCATCACTGTGAGCATGTCATCATGTTGTCCTACGGCTTGTGTGATGGTCTGTCGGACTTCGTTGTTGGTGATGTGCTGGTTATAGGAAATGCCCATAAATCTTCTGTAGCACCTCATCTCCATGCTTTGTTGCGAGATATATCTAAATGGGAAGGAATCCAACAAAAATCAATCCCAGTACCTCTAGTTCTTATACAATGTATGAGATATTTTATATCGGATCATCAGTGTGTTGTGTGTGTGTGTGTGTGCGCGAGAGAGAAAGAGATAGAGAGAGTCTTTTTTATGTCTGTTATCCACAGTTTGTTTCTTATAGTCATCAAATTTTTCATGAACGTACTCCCATCTATGTGGCTTGGCATTAGTGACGTAAATTCAGGTGTTCTTCTAGTACTTAAGATTCCTAGGAGCATAATGTTATATTCTACTGAGTTTAGCTTTAACTCTATTCTAACCATTTTTTTTTCGAAAATATATGCGAATTGATGATTTAATGGTGGATCAATCTATATAAGAACATCGAACGTTAATTATCTTCTTCTTCTTCTTCTTCTTCTTCTTCTTCTTCTTCTTCTTCTTCTTATTATTATTATTATTATTATTATTATTATTATTATTCACAGGCGCTTGTATCAGGACACGCGAGCGCCTATGCCTGTGACGCGTCTCCCTTTGGTTATCTGTCTGTATTATAGATAACCAAAGGGAGACGCGTCACAGGCATAGGCGCTCGCGTGTCCTGATACAAGCGCCTGTGTTATTATTATTATTATTATTATTATTATTATTATTATTATTATTATTATTATTATTATTGTGGAATGGGAGGCAACTGTAACGAAAAGGTGTATTTCAAGAATAGCGTGTATGCATAAGTGAAATCTGCGTGTTCTCCCGTCTTACAACTTCACTAACTCGTAACAATAAACTAAGCTGTCATTAAACAAACATCAATCAACAAAGTTGCACAAAATCCACAAGTATATATATATTTATACACACACGCGCACACCTACACACACCATTTACAAATAACACACACTTCCCGGTCCACCATAGCCAGAAAGAGAGAGAACGAAAGTTGTAAATAGTCACACTGTAGTTATGTTGGATTCTCTAGTCTGTTCTCTGCCTACACCATCTTCTGTCTCTGTTTCCTCAATCACGCTCTCCTTATCCTTCCGCCTTCTCCGTCTCCCCTCTTCTTCTCTGCTCCTCCTCGTCCTCCTCACCTCAGACTCCCTGCTCTCCTCCTCATCCGCCTCTTCTTTCTCCTCCTCGTCCTCCCTTCCTTCGTCTTCTTCTTCTGCGTTCTCTTCTTCTTACTTTTCTTATGCTTCTTCTTCTTCGGCATTCTCTTCTTCGGCGTCCTCTTCTTTGTTTTCTCTTATTCTTTCCTTCGTTTTTTCATTTTCTTCTTCTTCTTCTTCTTCTTCTTCTTCTTCTTCTTCTTACTATTATTTACGCATAAGGCAATTTGTTTTAAAACTAGGCACTGAGGAATGTTCAGCGGCAGTATTTTTGGGTATCGACCTCAATGGGAGTTGAACTCAGAGTATGCTTGTCTAGACTGCGTCGAAGGTGGAAACTTAAACTTAGCTACAAACAGGTAGCACTTGACCCTTCATGCCACTTCCGTACAAAATGACCCGTTGCAACTTGAAACATCCTTAAGCGAACATGAGTTCGTCTACTGTTTCTATTGACGAAGCACCGGTGTAGAACCCCATAAGAACTTCACCCTAAAACGTACTCCATTGGTGAGTATTTCTGGGATAACCCAGAAATACTTGGGATAATCTAGAAGTACTCCTAGGAGAAATCCAGACTGACTCCCACCCCATACCCCCTTTCCCAGAAGTACTCTCCCTGTGAAAAGGTGCATTTTTGTATTTCCCTTTGTTCCATAAATACTTCCGGGGAACACTTTTAGGATGACTTAGATTTATCTCCATGGAGTAGTTTTGACTCATCGGAGATATACTCGCCTCCTCCCCAAGCCTAGAGAGGGGAGTACTCCTAGTTCAGCCTGGCTGTCCCGGAACTACTCCCCGGGAGTACCCATGAGACATTGGGGGAGTACTTTTGAAATATGCCACAAATACTCCCCCACCATTTTTTTAAATTCTTCTCTAATGGTGTGTGTACTTGTTAGATATCTCCAAGTACTTCCCACACTTATGTGAGGAGGGTGAGTGGGGGTAAGAATACATGTTTATTGCACAGCGGTATAATAAACACTTTAAAATTAAAAAAAAAAACAAAGGCCAAACAAAAGGTGTATTTAAGAACTGACAACAAATTACATGGCGACAAGAGAAAAGCTGTTTTGCAATTAGGGGGCGTGACTACGACGCGCTTCGAAGTGGCTTCACTCGGCTAGTAGAGAAAATAATGTCACGCCTTCTTCAGTTATATTTAAACTCCTTGGGTATGATACAGCGAGTTCTTTTTGGTGAATTGGTGGCTTGTGATGAAGTAAAAAAAAAAAACAACCAAAAAACTGTGTTTACGGTAGCATGGCCCCCAAATTAGGGTGGGTACATTGTCCCACGCAATTGTATAGCCTTTGTGTGTGCTGAACTGTGAAATAAAGAGGGGGGGATTCTATTCATTAGGCTTGGGCTAAGTAGTCTTGAGTATCAGGTATGGCTAGATAAACCCATGACTAGTTTATGTGTAGCCAAACAAATCAAAACTAAGTATTAAAACTTGAAAGGCTTTTGGAAAAAAACGAAGTTATACCATGTTCTATTGATCGGAAAACCCAAACACTGCCAACTCATAACAAGTGTACCTTAGAATGGTTTAAGTTATGGACACTTTGCTGACGAGGGGGGGTGGTGGTTAGGGGGAGGGAATGGAGACAATGTGGTGAAGAGTGTGGTGGCGGGTGGAGGAGTTAGGATGATTATGGTGTTGAGGATAATCAGGTAAAAGGGCGCTAATTTTTAGATAATTGAAATAAATAAAAATGAGTACTGAAAAAGGGTGTTTTAAGTTCTCATAAAGCGCGTCCACAAAAAGCGACTCAGTCTCTCTCTCTCTCTCTCTCTCTCTCTCTCTCTCTCTCTCTCTCTCTCTCTCTCTCTCTCTCTCTCTCTCTCTCTCTCTCTCTCTCTCTCTGCATGCATGCGCGTATGCGCAGACCCAATGGTACATGTATACACAAGCAAACATACAGAGAGAGAGTGATGAAGAATCAGGAATAAATGAAGAATTATTAAGAATTATTAAGATTCAAGAACGGGCTAAAGGGTAGAAAGATGTGAGAATGGAGTTTGGGGGAAAGGGGTGGAGGGAGAGTGTATATCATAGAAATGCCCCCTTAAACGAGACGGAGGTAGAGCATATCTGGGATATCCCAAAAGTACCCTTCTTGTGAAAACACGGACCATACATAAATAAACATTGCAGAGGGGGAGTATTTCTGGGATATCCCCAAAGTACTCCCTCTCCCTCGCTTAATGGAGAGGGAGTTGTAAAAACACGGAACCATACAGAAGTAAACAT
Source organism: Oncomelania hupensis (assembly GCA_036898135.1). Taxonomy (NCBI): domain Eukaryota; kingdom Metazoa; phylum Mollusca; class Gastropoda; order Littorinimorpha; family Pomatiopsidae; genus Oncomelania; species Oncomelania hupensis. The sequence goes on from CM072524.1 coordinate 27,194,950, forward strand.
TTAATGGGGAGAGTACTTCTGGGAAAGTGGGGGAAGGGAGTGGGTACTAGTTCTAGGATATCTCAAAAGTACTCTCCCCGAGGAGTACTTTTAAGGGGAGGGGGAGTACTTCTGAAACGCTACACCGGACGTTAACAGAGCAGCACAAGCGGTAAGAGAAAAAAGCTCTCCGGAATGTAGTGGACACTGGGGTAAAATGGGGTATCGAGGTAAAGTGGGGAAGCAGGACATTGTACACTTGCAGGGCTCTATCAAGGACACGCTCTCATTGGTTCGACAGATCACATGACAAGACGCAGTTTCCCGTCTATGTTGCTTTCGCGCGCGCTCTCTCTCTGCCGAGCAAGTGATAAGGCATTATTTTTGAATTCTTAGATCTATCTTTCAAATTACACATTTAGCGTGAAATCTCCGGAGCATGAATGGTTGAAATATTGTCTTTGGCCTCTATTTCTAAGTCGTCTTATTATCTACAAACTGTCATGTTGCATTTAGTTCTCTTGTGACTTATTACGTAGCAAGCAAGTGTGTTTCATTTGCACTAATTGTGGGGTATGGAGGGTGGGGCAAAACGGGGTGCTCTGAATGCCAGCAATGGGCACACTATTCCTGTGCCGGGCTTGACGAGGATACGGAACTCCGTCTTTAAGTGCGAACTGTGTGATGATGATTGACACATCTCTGTTCACTTGTAAAATGCACAGTTATACTTAAAACAAACAGAAACAATCGAAAAGCAACACGTCGTAATTTTCAATTTTATTTTATTTTAGCAACAAAGGTCTTTTTCTATCAGCTTAATTTCATTTTTATGCTTCCCCATAAGCAACACGTCGTAATTTTCAATTTTATTTTATTTTAGCAACAAAGGTCTTTTTCTATCAGCTTAATTTCATTTTTATGCTTCCCCATTTCGCCCCAATGTGGTACCCCATTTTGCCCAAGGTATGGGGCAGAATGGGGTGCAATGGGTTATGTATTTTGAAGTTCACTAAATCATTGAATTGACTAAATTGCTACAATCTTTTTGCTTTGCTATAATGTTGTGAGATAACCAAGGTTTGTATTCATGTAAACCAATTATTCTGCGTCTTGATGTGCGTCATTCTGTTTATGTTTTTGTGTTAAGTACCCCATTTTAGCCCGGTGTCGGCGAAATTTTTAGAATGCCAAACACGAAATCGCGAAATGACACGTGTTAAACTGTTAGGCAGAACTTGGCTACCTAGAGCTTTAAAAAATGTGTTAGCCTATAGGCACACATTTTCAAAAAGAAAATATTGGTTCACATATTGGAATCCAACAACATTCCTCAATAGTAATTAAATTAAAGGCATCTAATGTGTTCTGGCATATTAAAACCACTTGCAAGTTATGCACTGACAGACGGCGGACTGACAGACGGACGGACACGCACAATAAATAAATAAATACATAAATTTCATGTTTGGACGATGTACATGTAAAACTCACCTCGCACAAATTTGTAAACATCTGAGTTTTTTTTGTTGTTGTTGTTGTTGTTGTTTTTGGGGGGTTGAGCACATATATTCACATTGTTATTCATGTGTGTCAAACATGCACTGCTTCATAGAGAGAATGCTGAGATTTTAATCATCACTTCATCTAAGATTTTGATGGCGTTTATAGTGTATCACCCCACCCATGTATTAGATTGGCCTAAGAGACACGTTAACAAATCCGGCCGTCAAAAAAACTTCACAGCGCGGAGCTGCGATTAGATCATCGTCAAAAGAACAAAGTATGGATCTTGCATAAACCAGGTAATCGCGACTGAACTAAGTGCGGAGCTTACAGAAAAATAACCTGACAATTTGTCATCTGGGATCCTGATTTGTGCTAGCGTTTGGAGTTATTTTAAAAAAGCCATTTTTCGGCCCACTCACCATGCTTCTACTCTCGTTTCGTCGATAAGTTTTAAACGACTCGCGTTTCGCTTACCACCCCCCTGCCCCCTCCCCCCCCTTCCACCCTTCCCCATTCCTTCCTCCCGCACACACACACACACACACACACACACACACACATACACACACACTTTGTGTTAAAACATGTAAGAAAACAAGACTAATAAGATGGCAAGCCATTTAAATGAATTTCCAGACACTCGCATTTTTAAACGTTATCTAGAACAAAAAAGAGACACTTCTAACAGTTAATAATTCTTGAACAAAGTAACAAATGACAATAATAATAATAATAATAATAATAATAATAATAATAATAATAATAATAATAATAATAATAATAATAATAATAATAACAACAACAACAACAACAACAACAATAACAACAACAACAGGAATAACAACAACAACAACAACAACAACAACAACAGCAGCAACAACAACTAGAAGGACAAAGTCCATATGACTCAAATGCTCGTTATGGAGCTTGCAACAATGTACATGAAAATGAGTGCCCAAATAAACTGAAATGGTGCCATTATAATGCAAAGTAATACTAACTTTGATCTTGCGATGATATTGACCTTGAGACTTTTGGCTCCAAATAAACAGTAATATAAGATCAAGTAAACTAAAACAAAAGTTACATTATGCATCAAACAAAACTTGTTGGGACGACCTTGACCTTCAATTACCTTAAACTTGGGATGACCTTGACCTTTAAATGACCTTTGATGATCATACATGAACAAATAACCCAATGCTAATGCATGCTGTGGGTGAAATATAGAGCCCTTCCACTATACGATGACAAATCTTTTAATGTTTTATGTAAGTCCTGAAATGACCTTGAAATTCAAGCTAAACCTAAAAACGGAAAACACACGAAATATTAATTTATTATCTCCACATACAACAAGCTTGGACTTTTATCTCTCATAGTTTAGGGTCAGGGTCACTTCAGAGAACCCAAATGGACCGACTTTGGACAGCTTCAGTGACCTTGACCTTAGAGCACGATTGACCAATTTAGCGTGGCATGTGTATCTCATTGATATGTATTATGCACCAAAGAACCATAATTTCAATGTCAAAAACGTAGGGTAAAGCGGTAAATTATGTGGAAATATTTCATTCTTTGACTAACATTTGCTGACTCTGTGATCTTGACCTTGTTGTTCATCCACTGACCACTTCCGAGGTCTCATGGATCTGCGGTAGGTGAGAAACGTTTTCTGTAGATATGTCAGTTTGATTTTTTGTGTAAACAAATATTGTATGTGATTTGAAGTAACTTTGTGTTTTTGTTCAATAAGAAAAATTGGTGCTTTTGTTTCCAGAACTTAACACTGCTGCTCAACTCCAGCTGGCCTCGGTTCACGGAATGTTTCCAGTCCAGCATTTTGGTGTACGTGCCCAACGGCTTCCTGTGGTGCGCGCTGCTGCCTTACCTCCCTTACCTGCTCTTGCGGCGGAAAGGACCAGCCTTGAATGCCACATGGTCCAATGCTGCCAAGACGGTAAGACTATTGTGACGAAGGCGTTGATGGCGGCGGCGACGGTGGTGGTAGTGGATGATGATGATGAGGAGGAGGAGGAGGAAGAGGATGATGATGATGATGATGATGATGATGATGATGATGATGATGATGATGATGATGATGATGATGATGACTACGCAAATATATTAGTCCATAAGTATACCAGTCACCTACTCCTACCTTTTCTCCTTGCCACCCACCCAACAAATCTTATTTTGTTACTTTATGAAGGAAGACATTTTCAAATCTTGCTCTTGCGGTGGAAAGGACCAGGCTCGAATGCCACATGGTCCAATGCTACCAAGACGGTAAAACGTTTTGTGACGAAAGCGTTCGAGGAAAAGATGGCATACAGGATTTTTGGAAAGTTCAGTGTCTACTTGATACGGATGTGCCTTGTGCCAGTGAATTTAGGCCTCCAGTTTGTGTGTGTTGTGTGAGTGTGTGTGTGTGTGTGTGTGTGTGTGTGATTGATTATGTTTAGACGGCGTTCTTGTAACATACACTTGAGAATGTGCTGTGCATACATTTTTTTTTTGGCGGACGCCGTTATTCTGACGTCAAAACAATGATCTGTTAGAGTTAGGGTAAGGGTTAGGGTTAGCGTTAGATCTCTTAAAAGTACTTAAAAAGGGGAACGAACGATGACCCATTGTCAACACAACATAGGTAACGTTTCATGAGTGTCACAACAAAGACGTCTAAACAAATGTGTGTGTGTGTGTGTGTGGGCGGGGGTGTGTGTGGGGGTGTGGTTTGTTGTAGAAAACTTTATTGATGTGTGTGTGTGGGTGTGTGTGTGTGTGTGTGTGTGCGTGTGTGTGTGGGTGTGTGTGTGTGTGTGAGTGTCTGTTTGTGTGGGTGTGTGTGCATGTGTGTGTGTTGTGATGTACACTGAAACAATATGGCCGCGACGCATTCTCGTATGCCTATCTCGTATCTCGTGAATGACAAGGACACGGTGCCTTACCTCTTGTACACTGCGCACTAATGTCCGTATTCTTTGACATTTGACGCAGCATCAACAAATACAGGGACAAAACCAGATGTTTTCAGAAAAGTAATGTGTTTTTAGTATTACATAACTCAAGAGAGAAAATAGAAAAATGTCCAATATAAAATGCGTTAGGCATTTTAAAAAAAAATAATAATAATTTATTTTATAAACGCGCAATTCCAAATTTAAAAGTCTGCTCAAAGCGCTCGCACTCATACTGTCACACAAACATTCGCAGAATAAGAGACTGTACAATACGCTAAAACATCGAGCATATTAAAAGAAATATATAAGTTTTAAAAAAAAAAGGATTAAACCACATATATCTAACACATGCCCACACTAAAACACACACACAAAATCAATATAAGCAGCCAAAACAATAAGATAAAATTCGTACATGTACAATACAATTAAACAAAAGTATTTTTTAAAGTTTTTTTAAAACGTAAGAAACATTAACACAAAACCAAACATGGTTTTATACAATCAAATACAATACAGAATAAACACAATAAAATACACTGACATAACTTAAACCTGACACTCTGACTGACTGAGCCAGTAAAAACAAACAAGCGATAAGACAAGTTATGACATTATGGAATAAAATAGTTAACTGCCTAATGTCAGAAGCCCTTTACGTGATGACCACAAAAATGCAGAACCTTGGGTCCAGTGACCGAGAAGACCACCTAAGCGTTAGATCTCTTAAAAGAACTTAAAAGGGCGGACGACCTATGTAAGCCTATTTTGTTAATATTTTCTAATATTTATATTATAGTTTGTTTTTATAAATGGGGATTCGATAAATTAGAGTAAAGCCTCCGCGTCCTTTGCATGGGATGTCTTTATTGTAACGTGACCGGCTGGTGGAGTGCCTTCAGTGGGTTGGTTGGTGGATAGATTAACGTCCCCAGACACGTTTGCATATAGGGGACGGTTAACTTCAGTGGGTTGTTTCAGCAGATCTTTTATACGGATCAGGGGTGAACCTTCTTTCAACCAAGCTTTGGTCCTGATTCGGCTCTTTGCGGTCCGCTGGACTCTATAAACAATGACTACTAACTAACCTCTGCATCCTGATTGGTACAGTCCATAAGGAAAGTGTCACAACCAAGCGCACTCAGCAGATGGTTATGCTGCATAAACACGTCTTCTTTGTATCGCCAGCAATGTACGCTTTGTTGCTGTTATGCTTTAGGTCTAGTCACACGATAAACTTCGTCAAAACTACTATTTTTCGTGTTTTTCTGGCTGTTTTGCTTCTGTTTCACTTCTCGTCAGACCGCACCTTTAGGCACAGAATGACTACCTAACCGTGTGGTCATTTTAAGCCCGCCAAAGTCTCGTGAGACCTGAGCGCCTCCTAGCGGGTGGTGGTGGCTATACGTCAACGGGATGAGGTCACTGCCTATCCTAGCGAGAGTTAGCTTACACATGCTTAGCACAGTCCTTTAACTCTGTCGTCTTCTAGGCAGCGACTTTACGTTACACAGGCTACAGCAGGCTGAACCATTGAAGGCGAGAAGTTGTTTGTAGATTATAGTCACACGACACTTTCGCATATAGGTGACTACTGGACCGATTTATACTGACACCAGCGGGCCAGTTGTTGGTAAAGGGGAATATAATATGATCACACGTTGACCAATCCGGGATTCGAACCAGCGACCTTTCGGTTACTAGCAAGACGCTCTTACCAACTGAGCTACCCGGCCCCACGAAGGCGAGAAGCCTTAGCGCATGGTTTAAATAGCCTATTTTGACACCCATGGCTGGGCATTTGGGAGGAAAGCGAACCAGGGAGCGAATCTGGGAAACGTTCTATTGGCCAGGAATGTGCGCCGATGTACGGAGATACTGTGAGAGCTGCCCAGAGTGTCAAAAAGTAGTACCGAGGGGAAGGGTGAAGAAAGTTCCACTACAGCAACTTCCGCTGTTGAACGAGCCTTTTCAGAGGGTAGCGATTGACATTGTGGGACCCATTAGACCGAAATCAGATCGGGGAAACCTGTACATTCTTGTAGTGGTAGATTATGCCACTCGATATTCCTAGGCTGTACCCCTCAAGGGTATTGAGGCAGAGAGAGTGGCGGAAGCGCTGTGGGAGATAAGGTCAAGAGTGGGTGTTCCCAGGGAGGTATTGACAGATCAAGGGACTCAATTCATGTCTGAGGTCATGCGGGAGATGAACAGACTACTGTCGGTCCATGGGAAAGCCACCACTCCATATCATCCGCAATGCAACGGGTTGGTCGAGCGTTTCAATGGAACTCTTGTATCTATGCTGAAGAAACTAACGACGGAGCAACCAACTGCACAGGACCTATACATTCCAGCATTGTTATTTGCATACCGTGAGGTAGGACAGGAGTCGACAGGTTTCTCTCCTTTTGAACTGCTTTATGGGAAGACGGTGCGAGGACCGATAGCTGTGCTGCGTGATCTATGGACAAAAGAAACGCAAGAGGAGGAAGTGAAGATCAGTATTCAGTATGTGGTAGACCTGCGCAACCGCATTGAGGACATGCAAGTTGGAGCAATAAAACTTGAAAACCGCGTCAGCTAGCAGAAACGTCACTTAGACAAGAAGGTGAAACGGCGGGTTTCAACACGAGGGATCAAGTGTTGCTGTTGCTACCCGAAAAACGCAATAAACTGCAGTTGGCGTAGCGAGGACTATTTGAGGTGATAGAGCGGTTTGGCGACTGCGATTACCGCATCAAGATGAAAGGAAGAACAAATTATTTCATGCTAATCTCCTGAAGCGATTTCGCGTGAGAGCGGCAGTGGCAAGATCGTCGCGGACGACGAAGAGGTTAAGAATACCAATAGCCGGTTAATGAGATGGGCTCTTCGGTTGCCACCATTCTACATGATAGTAGATCACATTTCAGGGAAGGATAACGTACCTGCAGATTTCTTGAGTAGGCGTATGCAATAGGAAGTTAGCTATTAGAGAGATCGCGTCGTAAGGTGTTAAGAACTTGGGGAGGGGGGGAGGGGAAGGAAGTATGATGACACGAGTTTATTAAACGCTAAATATATGCTGTTTCAGGATGTATATAGTTTACAGTTTCATATCTATGAGAGTGTTGTGCGGAAAGTATGGGTCAACGCGAAGTATTGCGTAGGGTATATATAGGTTTTGAAAGAATCTCGTGTTTTACGTAACATTACACGCACATAAAAACATACTAAACACTTAGTAAACCTTTAATACAGTGATTTTCACAGAATTCGTTGAAGGTTGTGATCAAGACTTGTTCTGTTATGGACTGTGATAGGACAGTGTGATGATGTTTCTGGAATTTAGTTGTGAAGAAGCAAAAGACTTGTGTTGCTGATTCCAGATGGTATCGTTAAGCTTAGAAATGAATAATGATCAATTGTGCTGGTTTATGTTAAGGGTTTGATATTAATTAAATACATTTCTTTCAAATGTTATTGGTTTGTATACATAAGACATCTGTTGTAATACTTCATCTTTATTTTCATATTGTTATATCATTGGTTGTGTTGGCACTTTGTGTCCAATGTTTAAGGGGTTACGAATTAGTCAAGGGAGGTAATTGATTTTTAATTGTTGGAGTTGTGGGGACCGGTTAAAAGTTGGGGTAGGGTTAGATTTCCCATATTCTTGTGTGTATGTTTGTTGAATATAAGAGTGTAACTGTTCATCTGGTCTTTGTGTTAGTATTTTAGTTTGAGTTTGAATCCCTTCACTCGCTGTTTGAGCTGAAGTCACTGATCCAAACCGGGTAACGTGACAGTGCTGAAACAGTGACTTCTACAGCTTGGCATACGGCAGATTGCGATTCAGCACCCAGAATCATAATCACAGCAAGTGTTTTTCCACAAAAATACCTACAGAATTTTATTCTGGGATATATTCCAGTTTGCAGACCTAGGTATTAGTATTGAGTACTTTCAAGCTTCATTTTTTCTTAGCATTGATTCTTTGAGAAGCATTTTATTGGGCATTGTAGTACCCGAGTATACGAATTGTGAGAACACACTATAGATGGTTTGTTTATATGTCCGTAAACCAGAGCGGATCATTGTTATAATCACTGTTTTGACCCAGAAATTGCCAAGTCCATTGTATAACAGCTAAATAAGTCAGTTAAGGACTATCTAGCACGATTGAAAAGTTAATGGGCCGGAGGTTAGTACTGCGAATTTTTCAGTCAGACTTTCCAGCCATCGGGCCAATGGTATAGCATCCTCCAACTCATTATGCTTAATGCTTTATCTCTGTGTTGAAAAAATATGTATGTTTTGCTAGATCTGGACATTGTTTTCCTTCTCGTCTCACAAGAAGAAAATAAAGACGAACTTTGGCTAGATATTAGAGGTTCACTTTGATTTTTACAGTGGACCAGTTTAAAGGTTTAATTAACCCAAACAGTTTGTTTAGTCTTGGCAGCTTGATGTGTTTAATAATAAGTTATGTGTAAAAACACAGGATGTTCAAACGGTTTTCAAAAATGCCTTACATGTTTGTCGAACAATATGCGGGGAAGCTTTATACAATTCAGATTAAGTTGTAATAATTTGCCAATGCAGCAGCTGAGATACTCAAATGTCTTGAGAGAAGAGTCTGCACATTGTGTAACTAAAATGAAATTAGCGATAAGTTTTCCTATCTTTTATCTTGTAATATTCTATTATTAAAAGACAACCGTAAAACGTTTTTCTACTAAATTACTATAACCACCACCCAAATGTGTATAAACTAATGATCTAATGAACACGAATTCTTCAAAGAGGACAAATTGGTGTCGATATGTTTTTGTACTCCCTTCCCCCACCTCACTCCCTGCCCACTGTTACACTCGATGTTGTTTTTTCTCTATCAGTAGTTGATTCAGCCCCGATGCTTGAAATCCTGATAGGTATAACTCAGATTCGTTTATCCACGCAACCCGTTCAATCAACAAGTCAGGAGTCGTCGTATGAAGTTTTCCACTTTTATTCAGCACACATCAACAACTGCATACAATTGCTCAATCGCTTTTTCTTCTCTACAATTCTCAACTTTGAACTTTCCACTTTTTAACGACTTTCTCAACTCTAATACAACAACTCTCTCTACTGTCAACTCTCACTAAAAAAACACCTTTTGAAACAGTGCGGCACTATATATAAATTATACAGTCTCTCTAAACTCCAGAAAGAGCGAGAATACCCCCAACGTGACACACCTCAAACAATCAGAATTAATTTCATCATAACTGTCTCACGTCACACAACCTTATTTGGGATGGAAGCGTCTGGTGATTACCACTAGAATTATCCTTACGCTTCGATCGATAGTAAACAACTGACTCGAAATAATATCAACCAACTAAAAACAACAACGTTCTACAAAGCTTCTTCTAATAACAACGCAAAATCAAATCAAAGATAAATACACTCCATTACTGCATGCTTAGCAAAACAAAACGATCTGATCTATCGCGCGCGTCACACACGCAAGCCTATTATTGTGAGCATTTCACACTAATATCGTGCGCATTTCACACGCACCATCATGCGCGTTTCAACGTACCATAACCCAACACTCAAGAAGAAATTTACTTAATTTCTTTCAACAACGTTGAGACGCAACGAACAAACTAAGTCCAAAATTAAAACTTATCTCAGTCTGTCTGGATACTGTCAATGTTCACCCAAACACAGTCAATGTTTTTTCACCCGCCAGGATACGATACCCTCGTCCGTTACGGTTGTCATCGGCCCAGGGTAAAAGACAGTGATATTGTGGGCTCTCTTGGAGTCAGTGCATCCTCCGTTGTCTCCTTCTTCCATCGAACGTCCGATGAAGTCGACGTTGTCAGCTCCCAGAATGCACTTGCTGGGTCTCACGGTCAAGTTGGCTTCTGTGAGACGGTGGAACAGCTCCCTCAAGGTCTGCAGATGCTCCTTCCTGGTCGGAGTGTGGACTAGCAGGTACCCGTCCCAGTAACACACGACGTTGTCCATCCTATTGAGCATCTTCTTCATTCCTCTCTTCAGGGTAGCCCCGCTGTTGACCATGCCAAAGGGCATCCTTAGGCACTCGTACGTCCCATCAGGAGTTATAAAAGCAGTCTTTGGTATGTCCTGTTGACGCACGGGGACTTGCCAATATCCCTTGCTGAGGTCAATCTTTGAGAAGTTTTTACTCCCCGATAATTGGCGGAACAGGTCTGCTGCAGTAGGCATCGGATCAGGGTCGAAGACAGTGATTTTATTACCCTTCCTGTAGTCGATGCATACTCTATTGCTCCCGTCCTTTTTTTCACGACCACGACAGGGGATGCGTAGGGGGAACTGGACTCCCTGATGATGCCCATCTTCAGCATCTCATCGATATCTTTCTTTAAGGATTCGCGGGCCTTGAAAGGGATCGGGAAGGGTTTGGATCGAACGGGGGTATCAGAAGTAAGGTGGACTTCATGTTCGACCAAAGTTGTAGAGCCTGGGACATCGCTGAAGTTACGGGAAAACTCGCCCATAAGGTCCTTGAGCTCCATCTTTTGACCTTCCGTCAAGCTTGGTCCTAGCTTAACATCATCGATGCCTTCTTTGCTATGGAAATCTCCCAGTTCCAACAGTTCCTCGCTGTTGAAGCTGTCGTCGATCTCAGCTGCTGTTGCTGCGTGTACAGTCTCTGATGGCCTTTCCACGTACAGCTTAAGGAGGTTGGCGTGGTATATCTTGGAGTGCTGGCCGACCTTCACCTTGTAGTCGTTGATCCCCACCACGGTCTCCACTTCATACGGGCCTTTCCACTGCATCAGCAACTTATTATGATCAGTAGGTAGCAGCACCAGCAGTTTGTTGCCAGGTTTGAACTTCCTGTTCACAACCCTACGATCGTAGTAGTGCTTTCCACAGTCTTGGGACTTCTTCAAGTTTTCTCTGGCTATCTCGAGAGTCTGTTGACCTCCTTCATGCAGTCAAAGACGAACTGCGTCCCGAGGTCTGTCAGGATTTCTTCGGGCACTCCAAGTCTGCTGAACATGTCCACCAGTGCCTCTGCTACAGTTTCAGTGTCAATCTTCTTCAAAGGCACTGCTTCTGGGTACCGAGTCGCATAGTCCACTAAAGTCAGTACCCACCGATGACCTTCTTCACTCGGAGGTCTTATTTCGCCGATTAAGTCTAAGGCCACCCTCTTGAAAGGTCGGTCGATCAGAGACATCCTCTGCATAGGCACTTTCGGGACCCTTCCTCGAGGTATGGTCTTCTAGGAAATGTCACATGATCGGCAGAAACGGCTGACGTCCGCATGAAGTCCTGGCCAGTAGAACACCGCCTGGATTCTGTCTGACGTCTTCTTGATGCCTAGGTGACCTCCCATGATGGAGTCGTGAGCTACTTCCATCACTTGGCGCCTTAGGGGTAATGGTACCAAGACTTGACGTAGTGGTTTACCTCCGTTGACCCTTCGGGTGCTGGAAGATTCTGTACAGGATCTTGGCCTTCACCTCGAAATAGACCGTGCCACTGCCCTTGGTCACGTGGTCTTGGCGGTTCCTGTACTTGTTTAAAGTGCTATCAGCTTTCTGGAGCTGGATCAGCTTATCTCTGTCAACGATGGCAGCTTTGGAGCTGTCGGCGACCTTCAGTGGCGTAGACGTCTTGTCTCTCTTGGCCTGGGCCCTAGTAGTAGCGGCACCGACGATCTCTGGTCAGCAGGGCTGAGCCGGAGTAACCACATTGTCCCGTAGCAGCTCTGTAAGGTCTCCATCGGGAAATGGCAATGGATCCTCCTCCACAACTTCGACGTGTTGAGTTGAGGCAGGACTCCACTCTGGATCGGGGTCGTCGGGTCGTCTCGCGCCATCGATGTTCCCGATCATCAAATCATACAGCGGCTTCTTCAGGCAAACCGCGTCGACTTCGCCTATGTAGAAAGGGGTGCTGACATGAACTTTTGCAACTGGCGCTTTCACACATTTGCTGTCGGCCATGATGAGTGTCCATTTTGAATCGCCAGTGAACTGTTCTTTAGCGATTAGGTCTTCTCTGACGATGACCCCACTGCAGCCAGAATCTCTTAGAACAGTCACTTCATGACTTCCGACGCGTCCCTTGGAAACAGGCATGTTCTGGACGGTCATCGCTGCGCTGGCGACGGTAAAAAAAAAAGGTAAAGGTAGTCCCATAGCCTTGTGGCCGTAGGGGAGCGTGATGTTGGAGATCACACTTATCTTGGGCCAGCGTAATGAGGGTGATGCCCAACTCTCTCCCTCGCTGCTTTACCTTCCCCACCCTCAAGAGAGTAGGTACTCAATCACAGTTGAGTCAACTGGGGGCGTTGTTGTTTGTCGCTTCACACCTTAGCGGTCACCCATCCAAGTGCTAACCGCACCGGACGGTGCTTCACTTTCGACACAGTAGCGAGTGCTCCAACCACTGCACTATCCGACACCCCAACGTCACACAACCTTATTTGGGATGGAAGCGTCTCGTGGTTACCATTAGAATTATCCATACGCTTCGATCGATAGTAAACAACTGACTCGAAAAAAAATTCTCAAATAATATCGACCAACTAAAAACACCAACGTTATACAAAGCTTCTTCTAATAACAACGCAAAATCAAACCAAAGATAAATACACTCTATTACTGCATGCTTAGCAAAACAAAACGATCTGATCTATCGCGCGCGTCACACACGCAAGCCTATTATTGTGCGCATTTCACACTAATATCGTGCGCATTTCACACGCACCATCTCCTCTCTGAAAATCCTTATCGGGAAGAGAGGGGACTATAAACTGATACACATACATACTTCACACGCACCATCATGCGCGTTTCAACGGACCACCCACCACTCATCCTCACCTTCTCCCCCCACCCCCCACCCCCAAAGAAAAAAATCAAGATTTTTGCAAATGTGTGCTAGATTAGTCCTAAATAGTCCAAAAATGACATTTTAAAAAAAGTCAGTCCCTCCGTCTGTCTGTGCAAAACTTTAAGTGGATTAAAGTGAAAATTGGATCGCACGCTCAATAGAAGCATCCGTTAAAAGTGCTACTCGTGCAGTGCAACTGAGACTGACCAGGCATACTCCCTCATACGTAGTCTGAGTAGGCCTGGATGTTTCCCGGTTGCTATATGAGCGCTCGTTAGCCACAAACTCAGCAAACTCAACAAACTTAGAGGGGCCGGGTAGCTCAGTTGGTAAGAGCGTCTTGCTAGTAACCGAAAGGTCGCTGGTTCGAATCCCGGATTGGTCAACGTGTGATCATATTATTTTCCCCTTTACCAACAACTGGCCCGCTGGTGTCAGTATAAATCGGTCCAGTAGTCACCTATATGCGAAAGTGTCGTGTGACTATAATCTACATACAAACAAACTCAGCAGCTATACACCCCTCCATCCACTCCACCACCCCCCTTTTTTCTCTCTCTCTCTCTCTCTCTCTCTCTCTCTCTCTCTCTCTCTCTCTCTCTCTCACCTTTACCTTCCATTCCCACCCCTTTTAGAACAGCGCACAGTTACAAAGCAAATGATGAACAGCGCGCTGAGGTATGGCCTGCAGCACTGTGTTTGATCTGTCAAGAGGGAGCGAAGGACGTCGATTGGGTCGTTTTTGATGTTACAGCCGAGAAGGGCAGAGTGCTTGGTTCTTGTCTGATTTGAAATAAGGGCTACAAGTAACAGAATTGGGAATGTGTCTGTCACTTCAAAGCTTTGTCCTTGTGGCATGTTTACAAGTTGTTTTTTTTTAACAAGTTTATTAAATTATTTACGGCTATAGCCTCCGAGGGGCGTTCAGTTAAGTCGGACCAACGCTCTTTGGTCGGACAAACACAAAGTCATAGACAAAGAAAGATCAAAAAGCTGTATTCACGTCATTCTATGCTTTCATTACAATATGTACACAATAAGAATAACATAGCAATTCTGACGGGCACAAACACACACCTCATAAGTATAAAAGTAAGAGAAAAAGAAAAATTATTTAAAAAATAAAGCCCTCTTACCCCCTCACCCCCCAAAAAAAAATCCAATCATACTATTTGAACAGTGAAACTGGAAGGTCACAGCATAGTATGCGTGTCTCTTTGATATCTATCATGCATCAAAGAATCATAATTTCGATATTAATAACCAAGGGGGAAAAGTGAATTTTGGGAAAAATTGTCTTTTTTGGTCTAACATTTGTCGACCCTGTGACCTTGACTTTCAAGTGAAATCATTCATTCACTGATCATTTAGGTCTCATGTGTATTTACATCTTACCAAGTTTGGCTGTGATAGTTGAAGTATGTCCTGAGATATTAAGAACCATGTTCCAAGACCACACGCCACGCACACACGCGCGCCTACTTACACAGGCACATACGCGCACGCACACACACACACACGCACCCACACACACACCCACCCACACACACCCTCACACACCCATTACCGATAACATGAGGTTGTAGTAGTAGAGAACTAATTTTATGTGAAAATGTCCAACCGTATCACCGTTGGGAGTTATGAGATGGTATCTGATGACAAATTGGGGTTACAATAAATAGACGCTGCGTAGCGGGCCTAAACACAATCGTGTCAATTTTCTCATGCCACGCTGCGCCGAGATGTCAGCCTGGACCTGTCACAACAGCGTAATTATAAAGTCGCTTTGTGACTGAGTGGCATACCCAGAGGTGCCAACCCCCTAATCTTCTTGTCAGTATTTCCGGACCCGTTTGTCAGTATTTTTTAACACTTGTCAGTATTTTTTTTCTCGCAAAACCTAGCCTATGACACTATAAGTCAGTCATAAGTCATAAGTCATAAGTCATAATCTTTAATAATCCATAAAATGGAAATTACAAAGTAATTATAAAGTAACGAGGGTACCTATAAAGTGCGAAAAGACAACTAAAGACAACTAAAGACAGCTAAAGACAACTAAAGACAGCTAAAGACAGCTAAAGACTACTAAAGACAACTAAAGACAACTAAAGACAAAGGGCGAAAAGACAACTAAAGACAACTAAAGACAGCTAAAGACTACTAAAGACAACTAAAGACAACCAAAGACGGCTAAAGACACCAGGGGTAGAAATTTTAGAGGGTATACAAGGCTACAAACAACTTAAAGAGTCCCAAAACACCTGCCATCTTTGAAAGGCATTGGCTATGGCAGAAATTTGTTGCCGCGTAGAAAGTACAACGGATAAAAAAAAATAACAATAATATTTTTGAAGTATGTTATATAAGATAATTGATTTAGATACAAAGTGAAAGCTGTTCTGGGTGATTGTGTAGTCGGATTTAATGAAAATGCAATGCCCGATTCGAAAATGAGGCTATTGTTTGTGAAGCAAAGCTAGTACCTCGTTTGCAGACGAATGTTTTAACGGGTTAACTTGGTACGCAAAACCGGTACTGCAGCGGCCCAAAGAGAGCTTTAGAGTGCACGGAAACCTTACAAATATTTCGGATTTGTGGAACTATATTTTTTAAAAAGGTTTTCTCACCCCTTCGCCATCATAATGACAACCCCCGTTGGGGTGCCGGGGGTTTCAGTATAAATAGTATCTCCACTTTCTGGAATTTTTTTTTTGAAAATTTAAATTCCCACTGTCGCTGTCTTTCTCATTTGCTCTTTCTCATTCCTGCTCTGTTCTATCAATCTGCTATACTATCGTCTTCTTCGCTAGACCAGTCTCTTACCTTTTTTCTTGAAAACTCTTCCGGGACAAGACTCCTTATTTGTGTATGAGGTCTGTTGGATCAGCTTGGGAATATTGGACGCTTTCTGCCAGGTGGTCACTAGGGCTTCTTATGATGTTATTATTTAGCAATGTAGGCATTTTATATGTATGTGTTTTGTTGATAATTTATAATGATGTTTGTATTCTATATTGTTTTTGTAAACGGGGGTTCGATAAGTTGGGGTGAAGCCTCAGCCGTCCCCTGCGTGGGATGTCTTTATTGTAAAGTGACTGGCTGGTGGGGAGCTTTCGGGTTTACCACTAGGGTTGTTTCAGCAGATATTTTATGCGAATCAGGGGTTGTCCGGTCCTGATTTGTCTCGGAAGAGTCCGCTGGACCTAAAGCAATAATAATGTAATGTAATGTAATGTAATCATATTGACATTGAGCACCCTATCGTTCTTATTCATTTATTTATTTTGTGTTACAGTTACACACAAATTCTAAACTATACA
Organism: Oncomelania hupensis; assembly: GCA_036898135.1. Lineage (NCBI taxonomy): Eukaryota > Metazoa > Mollusca > Gastropoda > Littorinimorpha > Pomatiopsidae > Oncomelania > Oncomelania hupensis. The sequence goes on from CM072524.1 coordinate 27,211,598, forward strand.
TAGGTGTCTTTAGCCGTCTTTAGTTGTCTTTAGCCGTCTTTAGTTGTCTACCGTCTTTAGTTGTCTTTAGCCGTCTTTAGTTGTCTTTAGCCGTCTTTAGTAGGTGTCTTTAGCCGTCTTTAGTTGTCTTTAGCCGTCTTTAGTTGTCTTTAGTTGTCTTTAGCCGTCTTTAGTTGTCTTTAGCCGTCTTTAGTTGTCTTTACCCCTTGGGGTCATGAGCAATCTTGCCACTGTAGATTGTTCAAACCTATAAAGGGAACAGTGAAAGCCACAGTTGAAAACCTGTCTTTCCTTTATAGGCAAGACGCTTCACTGCGGCAACAGTACCCCCGTTGGAGTGCCGGGGGTTTTCAGTATAAATAGTATCCCCACTTTATGGAAATTTAGTGCTTTAAATTCCCACTGTCGCTGTCTTCCTCATTTACTCTTTCCTATTCCTGCTCTGTCCTTCACTCTGCTATACTATCTTCTTCTTCGCTAGATCAATGACCTACCTTTTTTCTTGAAAACTCTTCCTGGACAAGACTCCTTGTTTGTGTATGAGGTCTGTTGGATCAGCTTGGGAGTGTTGGACGCTTTCTGCCGGGTGGTCACTAGGGCTTCCTATGAATGTACTATTTAGCACTATAGGCATTTTATATGTATGTGTTTGGTTGATGATTTATAATGATGTTTGTATTCTATTTTGTTTTTGTAACCGGGGTGTTCGCGTAGTTGAGGTCAACCCTCAGCCGTCCCCCGCGTGGGATGTCTTTATTGTAAAGTGACTGGCCGGTGGAGGGCGTTCAATTTTCCCACTGGGGTTGTTTCAGCAGATCTTTTATGCGGATCGGGGGTTGTCCGGTCCTGATTTGGCTCGGAAAAGTCCGCTGGACCTAAAGCAACAATAAATCACTTTAGTTGTCTTTAGTTGTCTTTTCGCACTTTATAGGTACCGAGTAACGACAGGCTTCCCTCTGAAACAGAAGGCTATTTTCAATCCTCTAAAATCACGATAAAAATCAGCTTGTTGAACACCACACTTCTTTTACTCTAAAATCACCATGAAAATCAGCTTGTTGAACACAGCGACGTTCAGTGAGTGCAGGAGTACTATTATGAGACCAGAAACCGGTACAGAAGCACCGCTGGCAAAGATAAACGATCGGCAACTTTTCCTCCGTATTTTTATAAAAGCTACCGTATTTCCGTATTTAATTCACTTCGCCGGAATTAAATACGGTCAATCCGTACTGGTTGGCACCTCTGCTTGATACCACATAATATGAAAATAACATGTGATCATATTATTTTCCCCTTTACCAACAACTGGCCCGCTGGTGTCAGTATAAATTGGTCCAGTAGTCACCTATATGCGAAAGTGTCGTGTGACTATAATCTACAAACAACTGTGGCATACCATCATTTAATGTGTCTGTCACAATATGCCACATTAAACATGACCGCGCGACACTCCTTTCCTATATAGCTGTATTTGTAAAATGTCCATTACAAATCTGACAGAAATCGTAAAATGGTAGGGGAGATTTCGAAGGCTCCCAAATTTCCAGTTGTTTCTTCAGCCCAGCAGCCGCAAGGCAGCGCCACCGAGGATGAGGTGGAATATGCCATACTGCCTGCTTTTTTCCTTCTAATCTGGCACTCAACCGTCAAGGACATGAGTTTCGGGATTTTTAAAGTCTGGGAGATGAAATGCTACAGAAGACTTCTGGGTATTTCCTATACCCAGCACATCACCAACGACAAAGTCCGACAGACCATCACCCAAGCCATTGGACAACATGATGACATGCTCACAGTGGTGAAGAAACGGAAACTCCGATGGTATGGCCACGTCACCAGAGCATCAGGCCTTGCACAAACCATCTTGCAGGGCATGGTGCAAGGAGGCAGAAGAAGGAGACAGAAAAAGAGGTGGGAGGACAACATTCAAGAATGGACTGGTTTGACACTGAACGAAGCCATGAGGGTTGCTGAATGTGATGATATTCTGGGGAAGATACGTTTATCTTACAAGGGGAGTAAGACTTGTAGATAGATGGGGCGTTAGGCTACCTCTATGAGCCGTTCTTTTACCAGAATTCCAATGCGGTGTAAGAGACTAATCACGGTGTTTGGTCACATAAAATTTATATTTGTTCTCGGGTTTTAAAGTATCATTTGGCTCACTTAAGAAATGCTTATTACTAATCAAAGGACTAGGCTACTTGGTCTCAAGAGAAGAAAAACTAGTAGACACACAACAATACAAATAGAATGACACCAGTCATATGTAGGTGATTTCAACTTTTATATAGTCAACACAAATTCTAACATTACTTCATTTACATGTAAATTAATAATTATAATTGTTCAATGTGCTGGGAAATTTCTTTAGCAGTTCTTCTTCATCACTTGCTAAGCAGTTCTAATATTGTTCTGGTGGTCGAATATGAGTCCGAGTTGGGTTAGACCTCAGTTTGCATTTGAGGGAGACTTAGCTGTTACGCGGCTGCGTGTGCTTGAGTCCATCGGTCAAGCTGAGGGTTCTTGCCTCTCAGGATGATCGGGTGAGTTGTGTAGCTACGAGGCTGGACGTGGCGAGGTAGAATCTAGATGATTTCCTTCGTTTCCACTGGAGCAAGCGTCATGTGTTGACTCCACAAACCGTTCCAGAGCTGAACTGTAAAATTCAGAACTCTGGCTACAATATTCTATTCAGATATGGGTATGCGGTACGCTCTGCAAGGAATCTATAGCATCAGACACCTGTCGAGTTTCCCATATGCACACTTCGATCCAAATCTTAAGGCTAAGATATATCAATCAACATGCACAACGTGCCAGAAATAATAATCGGTTTCTGTAAATATATATAACATGAACATACTAATACATGGCAATCAGTATAATATATGTAAACATACACGTATGAAAACTACTAGGGTTAACTTACTTCTAGTCTCTGGGAATCGTGAACGTCTCTAGTCTATCACTTTTCTTGATGAGGCTGAGGCTTTATGGTTCACTGCAGTCTGCTCCTTGTTTGACCCTCGTGGCTCCGCAGTTAGTGTACGACTGACTATTTAAGTTTTTGGCTACGGGGATATGCATGGGGTTCTACGTCCTCCGACCAATCATTTACTTCTCGTTATAGTTACTCTTGCTCATACGGGATTACATGTAAATCTACTTTTTGGAAATTCCTCTCACCTGTTCTACTCGGGAGAGACGCTTGGTTACGTCTCGACTTGGAATGTCAGAGACGAAACAGGGTATATCCAATAGAGATATGAGTCGCAGAGGACTGCACTGATAACCTTGTCATACAAGTTTTTGATGACTTCATTAATTTAAGGTTGATGTACACTCTCACGGTTGCCCACAGAGCTGCATGCCAGACTCGGTCAAACGCTTTCTTGAACAAACACATGATATAGATGTTGTTGGTGCTGTAGGTATTTCTCGCAGATTACACAGATCCAAAAGTTCAGGTGTGATCCACGGTTTCTTCTTTGGGCGGTGCTTGCCAAGGATCTCAGTGGCGGCATTTGCCACAGTTGAGTTGAAGGTGGTCATGGTGTCGACATCTACCTCACCAGCTCCCAAATTGAGCAGTGGTGAAAATGTCCCTCCAATTGTGGCCTAAAAATTGTCTGCCACCTCCGGGTCTTACAGTGTGTCCAGGTCGAACTTCAGTCTAGTGCACTTTGCTGTGTTTACTCTCTTCAAGTGGAGCCGGAAGGACATCATCACGAGATCGTGGACGCTTCCGATGTCTGCTCTTGGAAAAGTGCGTGTAATGCTTAGTCTGAAGCGTGTCTTGACCATGATGTAGTCGATCTGGTTATGATGTTCCCAACCGGGACTGTACCATGTCCATCGCCTGGAATGTTTGTGGAGATCAAGCGTGTTTGCCAGTAGATTGTTGTATCTGGCAAACTCCAAGAGTTCCAGACCTCTGTCATTTGTATCGTCGTTGCAGTGGGTTCCACATTTGTCTCCCCAGTTGTGGTGCGCATCGTGGCCAACCTTGGCATTCCAGTCGCCTTGCACTATGACTATGTCCTTCTTCGGCACTTGGTCAAGGACAGTCTGTAGACGTTTATAGAAATCCTCGATTTCGCTGTCGTCATAGTCTGATGTTGGGGCATATATCTGGATGATGGTGATGTTGAAAGGGGAGTGGGGCCGGGTAGCTCAGTTGGTAAGAGCGTCTTGCTAGTAACCGAAAGGTCGCTGGTTCGAATCCCGGATTGGTCAACGTGTGATCATATTATTTTCCCCTTTACCAACAACTGGCCCGCTGGTGTCAGTATAAATCGGTCCAGTAGTCACCTATATGCGAAAGTGTCGTGTGACTATAATCTACAAACAACATTGAAAGGGGCTGCTCTCAGACGGATAATAATTAGGTGGCCTCGTGGCGCAGTGGATAAGTCGCCGGTTTCCTATGCCGAAGGTCGCGGGTTCGATTCCCGCAAGGGGCAAACGTATGTGACTTAGGTACGAGACTATTGAGGTCACCGAGGGTTTTCTCCGGGCACTCCGGTTTCCTCCCTCCCTTCAAAATAATATTGGATGCAGTCAAATTAATCTTTAAAAAATTCAAAACTATTTCACTTTCAGTTTCCTAATAGCGATCTCCCTGCCTTTACACCACGTGTATGCCATGTATACTGTTGTCCTTGTTGTGTGTCTGTAATATAGTTGTTGCACGTGAGCGTGTATGTTGGTATAGGTCGCCGCGCTTTGAGTTTGAAATCATTCGAAGTAAAGCGCGTATTAGCATCCGGTATTATTATTATTATTATTATTATTATTATTATTATTATTATTATTATTATTATTATTATTATTATTATTATTATTATTATTATTATTATAATGAGTCTACTGGAGACTGGGCGGCAACCCATGACAGTGGCTATAATGTTCTTGTGGACCAAGTATCCAACGTCGTGTTTGTGCCTGTCACCTCTCCCGCTGAAATAAAGCTTGTAGCCTTTGTCCTCGTTGTTTCACCTAGGACCTGCAAGCGCAGTTCGCTGATGCCTAAAATGTTCCATCTGTAGTGGTCCATCTCGTGGGCAAGTTCTTCTAATTTTCCCTCCGCAGATAGGGTCCTGACATTCCAGGTTGCTATGACGATGTTGTCTCTCGTGCGGCTCTTACTAAATTGTCCATCAATAGCACACGTATCATCTCCGTCCTGGTGGCCAACGGAAGGCGCCGTCCATGGTGACCCGGGCGACGACCGATCCGGTATGGAATGATTGGTTGTTTTCATCATGCAGTGTGTCTTGGTCAAGTAAGACCTAGCGGGGCCCAATCCTCTCCAGGTTTTGTCCAAAGCCGAAACCCACGAATACAGTGTGGCTCGCCTTGGCCCCGAGCACGTGGTCGTTAAACCTGCAGTAACGTGAAGTTCCTCCGCCCTGGTCGGTGACTTCTGTGTAGAAGACTTTCGCCCAGTGATGCCGTGCTGACATTACCCTTGTTAGTCGCCTCTTACGACACGCCGGGAAACGTTGGGTCTATTCTATTCAGTGTCCGAACCCACAAGGCATATAAAGCAACATTCACAATCAAAGAGAGAGAGAGAGAGAGAGAGAGAGAGAGAGAGAGAGAGGCGGGCAGAGACAGACAGACAAACATTGATTCGTTGCGCAACAGGAGTAGTGTTCTTTGTAACCACGTTGGCTATTTGTGTTGGTGTTTTTGGAGATGGGGTTTTAGATAACATTTTGTCACCCATGCGCGTGAAATTCGGATTGTCTTCTCACCGAAAGTGCGGCGCCCTTAGCCAGATCAAGGTGTGGCTTGTATATTTTATATCTGGCACTCTCCCGTCTAGGACATGAGCGTTATAATCTTTAAAGTACGTGCCACGGAATGCATGCGAGCTCATACTTGACCTCGGTTTAAAATTTCATCCTATGTCATTCAGAGGTCCTGCTGTATTTACTTAATTGGCGTTAAACAGCCAACGCTACGAGAAATTGAACGTCAGCGTAAGTGCAAGACTATTACGCTGCCAGGGGCAAAAATGAAGGCTATTATCCACAGACAGCAAATTAAATACGAATGCATGATTTGCTGTGATATATATGGCTTTATGCACATATAAGTCAATGACTGACCCAAATATTACACAAATAAAGTCGCCGTCTGCAGCAAAGTGCAATAATTATGTGTAGATATGTTGCTAGCGTCTATAAATAAGCTTCAAGGGCATACAAAAAGTAATAAACCCTTAGTTCCGTACTACAGCCTAGTTCGGTTCTATTGGCCGTAGACCGGTATGCAGGACAGTGGCCTACGAAAATTTCCGTCCTAAAATATTGACTAAACAGCCCGAATTTAGCCTTCCTCCGATTGGGACTACCGGCCTGAGTTGCGGTCTAAAGCCGAATTCAAAAACAGTATGGCTTTACTGTGTCAAAATCGCATTTTTGGCGACAGAACAACTAGAAAGTTTTAATGATGACCAAGTTATGAGAAGGCGTCGTCTGCCATGACGCACCAATTTTGAAATGGCAGAGACGGACGACGCTTACGTCGCATCTCCCCGATCGCAGTGTGACCCCGTCCTGCACTGACAAAGGATGGGGGGTCCAAATACCTTACGCCAAAACTGCGCAATACCAGGCTTGACGTGGCGAATAGCCTCTCTTTGAGGATTTGTAAGGATAGTTCGGTACTATCAATATATTTGTTCTGTCTGCCATATCGTGCAGAATTGTGTCATTAACGTCAAACAATGGATGACTTGCAACTAACTCAAACTGATTGACGACAAACCTGAAATTCTCCTCATACCTTCTCCCAACAGACCACTGCCTTCTTCTGCATTACCTCTATTTCCACCTGTAACTCAAATATCAAACTATCATGCTCTGTTAGAAACTTACGTGTAACCATCACAGACACTCCTTCCATGGACAAGCACATCACAAACATCTGCAGAGCTGCATACTTTGAACTCCGTGTGTGTGTGTGTGTGTGTGTTTGTGTGTGTGTGTGTGGGGGGGTGCGTGCGCGCGTTTATGTGTTTGATAACGCTTTATTGTCCCTTTTTTATTGAGAAATTCTTGGTCGCCTCTCCTGGGCAAGGTGTAGTCGCAGCCTGTGGCGCGCCCAAACCCAACCTACTTAATATTAATTGTTTTTGAAATTTTGCTGGGGGAGCAAACTGGAGTACCCGAAGAAAACCCCCGAGACGTTGCCCGAGTCAAAAGTAAATAATATTTGGAGAAACATAACACCCAGATGCTGGATCGATCCCAAACCTGTCAGGCGCCATTGGTTTCTGGCCTGTGGACAAGGCAAGTTAACGCTCGCGAGTGTGTGTGTGTGTGTGGGTGTGTGTGTGTGCGTGCTTGCTCTTGATTTTTTTTGGCTTGCTTCTGTGTTGTTTGTTTCTCTGTTGGAGTTTTTAAAAATCTCTCTCTCTCTCTCTCTCTCTCTCTCTCTCTCTCTCTCTCTCTCTCTCTCTCTCTCTCTCTCTCTCTCTCTCTCTCTCTCTCTCTCTCTATATATATATATATATATATATATATATATATATATATAAATAAACACCATGTCTTAGAAACTACGGTGTAAGTCTGTTGAGTGTAGTTTCATTGCAAAGCGCATAGAGCTGTTGGGTATATGAGCTATATCAAATTGCCTGTAATAAATAAATAAATAAATAAATAAATAAACACTTGTTGGTGTTGACGTTAAACCTCAAAGTTCATTCACTTAATTCACTATCAACATTTAGTTTGAGAGTGAGAAATCTCAACTTATTCCATCGTGGTGCATACCAGAATTTGTAAATAAATAGTACCGAACTACTGAGTTCCGAACTCATGCATAGATTCCCAGGTCTTTGTTGTTGTTGTTGATGTTGTTGTTTTAAGTTTTACACTCTATGGTATGGCTTTATAAGAGATTATTAATAGACATTATTGAGAGAAAAGCTCTCCGATGGGTGTGTAAGCAGCTTAAAAGTAACGCAGGTCCCTGACAAGGCCACGGACTTGGCTTCGCTTTCAGAGGGGTCTTTAATGCAGTCATTGAGTGTGACTTCAGACTACAGCCACAGGATTATTTACCGCAGGCAAATCCACATCAATGCACTGGGCTTTCTTGGTCACCTTCCACTGCGTTTGTTTGTATTCCAAGGGAGTTCACCCGTGTACTGCTATAGCAGGCGACCTTTTGAACGCTCGAACACGACGTTTACTTTAAAATTTTGGAAATGTTCGACACATACACGCACACAAAATGTACAATACAATACAACTTTATTCATCTCAATATGAGCAATTTTACTGCACAACTATATAAGCACATAGGCATCTGTTGATCTGTCCCTGTGAATGGGACATCTTTTTTTTTATTCGCAATTTCAATCTAAATCACAGACTCACTTTATCAGAGGGTTGCGTCTACCATCTTCATGTTTTAAGATAATAAATATAAGAAATGTTGTTCACCACAACCCATTCACGCACCTCCCCCAAAAATATTTGTTTCACCAACTAACTGTGGGTTCGGGCACTGATTAGAATAGACCCAACGTTTCCCGACGTGTCCTAAGAGGCGACTAACAGGGGTACAAAAATTATCAAGTGAAGTACGCAGGTTTATGACAAGTGGATTTAATGATATTATCAGTTATAGATTAAAAAAAGTGATTAATAAAAGTTTCAGCTGATGGAGTGATAACAGCTGTGTATTTTGTACATGTAGTCTTTCCTGTTATCTCATCCATTGCTTTCCAAAGTGATTTTCTATCATGGTCATTCAATATTAATGAAGTAATATACTTTTTTTTTAGTCTCGAATCATAGTGGAGACTCTATTTCTTAGTTTCTTGTATTCCGCAAACCTTTTTTGTTTTTTAAATGTGTCACGGTTTTTTATTGCATCAATAATATCTTATGTCAGCCATTTAGGAAATGTATTTTGTTTGACTCTTTTCTCTCTAATCGGTGCATGTTTATTTAAGATCATACAAAACCTTTCATACCACACACTTAAGGCTTTATTAGGATCATTACACAAATATATAGTATTGAAGTTAGTAAAATGTAGATCATACAGGAATGCTTCCTTGTTAAAAGATTTAAATGACCTAAATTGAATAATTGTATGTGCATTAAGTTTATGTTTTAGAATTTTGCACGATAAAGTGCATACTATAGGACTATGGTCACTCATTGAAATTTGAGAAATATGTGCATTTGAAACTCTGTTAGAAATATTTGTATATATGTGATCTATTAAGGTTTTTGTGGTTTTAGTAACTCTCGTTGGTGTATTTATAATTTGAGTTAGGCCAAATAATTGAACATAGTCCGACCAAGCAGTTTGCGTTTTAAGCAAATCAATATTAAAGTCTCCCAGTAGCAATACATTAGGGTGCGACTTTGTAATGTTGTCCATCATATGAACAAACGTTTTGAACCATGTTTGAGTTGCTTTAGGATTTCTGTATATATAACCAATCATGACAGGTTGAGCCACAGTCGGACGAAATTCTAACCAAATGCATTCAATATCAGCAGGTTCACAATCAGATCTCCTTGTAATATATGAAGCAATAGATGTATGTATGTATACTGCCATTCCAGTGTGTCCCAACATTTGTGAAACTTTTCTTATGAGTGTGTAGGATAGATATGTCACTGTGGTCTTTGTTTCGTCGAGTTTCACTAATGCCGAGCAAGTGCAGAAATGGCTGCTCATTAAGAAGCGCATTCACATCGATCAACTTATTGTATAAAGAATTAATATTAACATGACCAACGCGAATTTCAGTATTTTTATAAGCTTTGAAAGGTGGTTTTAAATTTGATGCCATACTTATATAATGTAGACTATAGCTAATGATAAATATTTTACATTTAAAAATTAAGAACGATAAAAGAAGAAGAAGAAGAAGAAGAAGAAGAAGAAGAAGAAGAAGAAGAAGAAGAAGAAGAAGAAGAAGAGTGAAACAAATTAACCACAACAAATGCGTGAGTACGCGATTTAAATTAATCTTTTCCGAAGTAGAGCAATGAACTACTAATTGCATGCAGTTTTGTGCAGTCTGTTCTTATTAAATCAAAACAAGTATCTCATTTAATAAAGGGCGGCAATCACTAAGAGAGTTATAAGAGAGTTATTATGAGCTATTGCCTGCTGCTGCGTAGAGTAAACAAATGATCTTGTTTCCCACACAATAAGCGTGCACTTCGCAACACCTCGTCAACAACATTCATTAAGCTTCACCTTTTGACATTCGCGTATTCGCCGTTGCATAATGCGGGCGCGGTGCCCCTTTGCTGTTGACATCCATATGAAAACGCGCTAGCTTAACAAAACGGAACCCCAAGCAGTGAACGCAATAACCCTGTAGCTTATAAAAGAAAACAAGACGAGTTCCATAGTACTATTTCTGACACTAGAGAATTATTTCAAGCGTAAAGTAGATTTATGTCCCCGGACATAGGAGCGTACAGTGGACTTAAAAAACGATGTCAGGTTGTAGTAAGACCAAGACGTCGAGTTGAAGTAGCCTACGAATGCAAGGAATAGTGAGGGTGACGTGAAGAGGTTAAGCATTCGAAGCGGCTGTGCTCTTGTTGTGCAAAAGGACGGAACGTAAGTCATATTACTCAAAAATCCTCGAGGAGGTGTGCCAAAGAAGACGTAGGACCTGGCTGGAGGCCGGCTGAGGAAGGGTAGGTAAAGAATCGCTGGGGGCACACGGCGCCTGTAGTCCGGAGGCCGCCACTCTCCACAACAATTCCCGTGTTGCCCAGTAGTAGTGAAAGGTAAGAGCAGCCGAAGAGTTGAGCGGGCGGCGGCAGAGCGACGCGACGTCTGTCGACAGTCCGCAGCCGGAACTCAGTCCGGGAAGCCCAAGGAATGGAGAAGATGAAGCTTAAAGGATGAGGTGGAATATCGTGTCGGCATCTCTCCAGTCTGCCTGGCCAGCTTGGCTGAAGGGACGGAAAGACCGTTAAGTCAAGGGACACCCGGCGGCCGGAGTCTAAACGCCTCCTTGACCGCTGCAGTGAAACTTTATGGTCCGCTGATCGCCGCAATTTTAAATGCAGGTCGGCATGGGGCGACCGCCGCAATGGAAAATGCAGGTCTACAAAAGAAGTTGTGCTCAACGCCTCTTCTAATTGTCAGTGCAGGAGCTCAAGTACTGCTGGAGCCAGCAGCCGTCTGGCAGCGTTGTTATTTCAAGGAATTGACCACTCAATTATAAAGTGAACATGTCCCATCCAAATCAACACTCTCAACACTCTCAATACTGAAGCGATTGTCAAGCGGGGGCAGCAGAGAGTATACCTACTCAGAAAACTCAACTCTTTTTCAGTAGACCAAAAAATACTTTGTCTGTTTTACCAGTCTTTCATTGAGAGTCTTTTGACTTTTTCATTCATATTGTCACGTCCCAACTGCCTCAACAGTGGTTCGACATGTGTGCTCTTTCACACGAGAAAAAAAAACCCAACACCTAAATAAACTCTAAAAGACAAAACCAGAAGTAACAAGACAATTTCTTTATTTCACACTCATTCGCACTAAAAATTAACTCCCTTTATCCCACTTCCCAACCAACCAACCCTCAATCCCACTAATAAAACCCCAAACTAATACATAAACAATTCGCTCAAAATAATAATGATAATTAAATCAAAATGGAAAATGACTAACTACACAATGTACAAGAGATTTATAATAATTATGTCTGGAACAGCTTACTGCCAACAAGGTAAATATACAGTAAGCAACTGCTTTAAATCTTTAATAAATGTTCAAACTTTGTTCCACTTAAACTTCAGACAAATACAACAAGTCTTTTATATTATATAAAATGAATAAGAAAATTTATCTTTTAAGCAAAATAGAAGTTGTAAGAAATTAATCTAAATCATTAATTAACTAATATCTGGCGAAATAATTCCCCCAGACAAAACTATACAATCACAGGGTTACTTAATCTAGTAGGTAACGAACGAAAAACGATGCTTAACGTCCTATTGCATGAGCGTTAAGGACGATCACCACGTCGCCACCCTGACAACAACGACCACCATCATCATATCAAAAAATCTAGTAGGTAATATTACTCAACAACGCTTATCAATCAATTCAAATTAAATATATCTCAATGTGCTGTAATTTATAATCTATCACATGTAAAACAATTATCGTTCCTCACAACAGATTATCATTGGTTATAGTTATTTGTTGTGTGTGGTGGAGTGTGTGTGCGTGTGCTTTATAAACGAAATAAAGTTCCCTGGGCGAATACCAGAACCTTCGCAACCGAGGTTGACACACGGAAAACACGGCGTAATAGGCCGAGGCACACAAGCTTCACACCAGCAAGGTTTCAGCACACCATCAATGGTCTGCTCTAGGGTTTTGGTGTTGTATTTGTTGGTACATCTACAACAATACATACAAGAATACGCAACCATTAATAATTATATTACAATATACTGCACAAGCACCCCGCTATCGGAATGGTTGTCTCCCTTTCCACATCCTTACTCATCCTCCCTGTCATCGCGCATATACATTCACAAACACCTCCTTTCTGTCATCTCTTCGCTACATAACAGCGAATTCTTTTATATCAATTTATAATTATTTAATTTATAATACATTTTAGAAAACTCTCTCTCTCTCTAGGTATTTATGCAGCAAACAATATGAAACAATAGAATTAAGAAAACATAATTAACTATTCATTCACACTGCATGCATAACCCAAACCCCCGAACGCTATGGCCAACTGGAAATTGAGGTAAAAAACTTACGGCTACCAGTGGATTCTCCGGCCTGTAGACAAAGACACACGAACGACGGGACAAACACACAGGCACAGATGGTTTAGGCAAGGTGATTACACAGGCATAAGAAGTCCTAGACGGAGTCACAGGTCACCCGACGTTATACGTAGATAACTCAGATTTCACCGAGAATACACAGTAGGTATTCTAAACAGCTTAGAAAAGTTTTAGTTAAACAAACACTTCCAAAGTGTTCCCAAAACAGTCCTCCTCTTCCGTTAATAGGCTCTTTTTCGTTGACGGTCTGATCTGTACGACCCACAGACAAAGTCACTAACTGGCACCTTGACCCAACTTGGATCCGTTGATTCTGGCTACAAAAACGATATGCAACTGTTGCTGCTCCTATCAAAATATACAGTGCAAGGGGTTTTATACGATCAGCTAAGAATCTTCCAGAATATACTTCTTTTCATCATAATTCATTCCCTGCACCGTTCGCGATTAGAGCACGCATTTCACACATAGAATATCGCATGGCAGCAATTAATCTTCTCAATAACAAAATAGCCAACTATGCTGTTTTTCTAACATAGTACGTTCTGCACGGGCGCAATACATTCGCTACTTTTATTAATTATAAACTAAATTAATTTATTCTGATTCTCTCCCCTTGACTACCGTAACTTTTAACCTCTATGTACAGGCTGATGATTAAACTATATACATAGGCGCGCGACTGCAAACTGCGTAGCGTGACACATATGCTGGTTTCCTAGTCTGTCGATTAGGGATAGAAATAGTCTCTTCAGCATTGTGAAAACGTGTTCCAAAATTACCGGTGAGGAGCAGAGGAACCTATCTGCCTTCTGCAATCAGCAAATCACAAGGAAAGCCAACAGATTGTCAGTAAACCGGAACATATTTTGGCCGATGAGTTTGTACTTCTGTCTTCAAAACGTCGTTTTGCTCAACCCATTTCGAAAACTAAAAGATATTCAAACTCATTTGTATCCTCTGCTGTCCGCCTTCTCAACGCCTATACAATGTAATACAAGGGACGTTTTTTATTTTATTTTTTTTAACGATTGATTTTATTGATTTTATTGATTCTGTGTCACTATAGACAATAGATATAAGCTGCTGTGCGCTGTGTGAGTGGGTGAGTGTGGGTATAATTCCAGAGAGAGTGAGGAGATTTTTGCTGGTAGAAACTATTATCTGTGATATTTTGTTTTATAGTTTTATAGTTTATACTTTATAGTTTACTTATGCATTTAACAGCACATATACTTATTGATTGGGAGTACTCTCCGTGTGTACGTAAGGTCATTTTAAATTTGTGTTCTTATTCTTACTGGTTATTTTTGCGCCAATGCTGCCTTTGTAATTGTAATTGCTCAGCTTGAGAGGAATAAAGTTGTGTGGTATTGCGTTGTGTTGTATTGTGTTGTGTTGTATTGTTGAGATGTACATTTTTTTTAATTGTTTTTTTTTTTTTTTTTTTTTTGGGGGGGGGGGGCTTTCTGCGGAGAAACTATTATCTGTGATATTTTGGGGCACTTTACTTTTTATGACATTCACCTCTAGTTTTTTGTATGTACATAACAGTATATTTTGTTATTTATGTGTTATTTATTTATTATTTATTGTTTGGATTACGTCTCATGTGTATGTAATAATATTTTTAATTCTTGTGTATTCTGCTATATTGCGCTGTTGCTACCATTGTAATTGCTCAGTTTGAGATGAATAAAGTTGTATTGTATTGTATTGTATTGTATTTGCCTTAAGTTTCTCACATGAACAATAAGCGCAGTAAAGTCTGTTGTTTTTTTTATACAGGCGCAGGTAAGCTTACCATTGAAAATCCTACTCATAGTAATTGTTCTTGCACAACGCACTAACCAGCTGAAAGAGCTGCTCAGAGAGCTGGCCCAAATCAGGATCTAGCACCAAGCTGTTTCTAGAGTAGTATACCATTGACTGCATTTTTTTTTCTATTGACTCTCCCGCATGACAAGTAGGGCATTCCACTTAACGCCTCTACAACAGCTAGCTCTGTCCCACATTGCGTCACATCCTCCGGTGTTTTCGCTGTGATTCGCGTCTAACTTCGACGAAGGGTCAGAAAGAAGCTATAAGCTTCTTGTATAGGCCTACGCTTATCGGAAAGCTTACAGTCAGATACTGTGGATTGAGAAACTCTTCTATCAATAAGTCTTACCCCCTAGTAAGATAAAACGTATCTTCCCCAGAATATCATCACAGCTGGTGGTGGATTCCCGCTTTCCATACAGTGTATATATTGGTTTGCCTGACACAGTCGAATCTTTAACGACGACCGCCTCCCCCCCTCTCTTACCCTCCTTCCCCTACCGCTAACGCACACACAAAGAGCTGTTCTCGTCAGCAAAAACAAAGGCACCCTCTCGCTTTCACTGTTTCATAGGCTTACCTGCCTGCAGTTCAAGTTTTGGGGAACTGAATTCCAGAAGTTCGCGAAGTCACTGCCACCCAAATAATGTTGCTTTTCTCACGTGTCGGGAGCCGTCTGTGTTTGTGAGTGCGTGCGTGTGTGTGTGCGTGCGTGCTTGCGTGTGTGTGTGTGTGTGTGTGTGTGTGTGTGTTCGTGTGCGCGCCCTTGCGTTTGTGGTGGTCGACACGTCTGGGTTTTTTTCTCCTTAGGTAAAAACAAAATGAAAATGGAGTGCTTACATAATGTAGATATACAGCAGCTGCTGAAGATGCGACCTTGTAGGTTAGCTTGCGTAGCAGACTTTGAATGTCACCCCCACATCCACCTCCTCTCTCATCACCCTACACACCCTACACAGCCTACACACCCTACACAGCCTACATACCCCATCCCCATGTTTGGTGTCAACTTCTCAAAGAGTGGACTTTCTCCAGTGAAATGTCGTTCTCCCCAGTTTCGCCCCAGCTGCACGTGAAAGATTTGTGTCATTCAGTCCAGGCATAGGCTATTAACCAAGTATAACGGATCGATGATATCATAGCGGTTGCAATAGTAGGGGACAGCCCATGCATCATAGATAGAACGTTGGAATCAGATTGTGCCTTTGTCGAAATGAATCGGCCGCTCAAACGGTTCAGTCCCAAACCGCGGATCAAAGAACCTATATTATCTTTATTTACATAGAAATATACAGTCCTATAACTGGGAAGACATTGATGTAGGCCTTGGCTATTAAAATTACGCGGAACTTTTGTATTCCACAGTACCCATGTGTCACGCTACGCAGTTTGCAGTCGCGCGCCTATGTATATAGTTTAATCATCAGCCTGTACATAGAGGTTAAAAGTTACGGTAGTCAAGGGGAGAGAATCAGAATAAATTAATTAAGTTTATAATTAATAAAAGTAGCGAATGATTTGCGCCCGTGCGGAACGCACTATGTTAGAAAACAGCATAGTTGGCTATTTTGTTATTGAGAAGTTTGATTGATGCCATGCGATATTCTATGTGTGAAATGCGTGCTCTAATCGCGAACGGTGTAGGGAATGAGTTATAATTGAAACGAGTATATTCTAGAAGATTCTTAGCTAATCGTATAAAACCCCATGCACTGTATATTTTGATAGGAGCAGTAACATTTTCATATCGCTTTTGTAGCCAGAACCAACAGATCCGAGTTGGGTCAAGGTGCCAGTTAGTGACTTTGTCTGTGGGTCGTACTGATCAGACTGTCAACGAAAAAGAGCCTAATTATCGGAAGAGGAGGACTGTTTTGGGAACACTTTGGAAGTGTTTGTTTAACTGGAACTGTTCTAAGCTGTTTAGAATACCAGCTGTGTATTCTCGGTGAAATCTGAGTTATCTACGTATAACGTCGGGTGACCTGTGACTCCGTCTAGGACTTCTTCTGCCTGGTTATCACCTTGCCTAACCATCTGTGCCTGTGTGTTTGTCCCGTCGTTTGTGTGTCTTTGTCAACAGGCCGGAGGATCCCACTGGTAGCCGTAAGTTGTTTACCTCAATTTCTCAGTTGGCCATAGCGTTCGGGGGTTTGGGTTATGCATGCAGTGTGAATGGATAGTTAATTATGTTTTCTTAATTCTATTTTATGTTTCATATTGTTTGCTGCATAAATATTTAGCAATAGAGAGAGAGAGAGAATTTTCTAAAATGTATTATAAATTAAATAATTATACATTGATATAAAAGAATTCGCTGTTATGTAGCGAGGAGATGACAGAAAGGAGGTGATTGTGAATGTATATGCGCGAATGACAGGGAGGATGAGTAAGGATGTTGGAAGGGAGACAACCATTCCGACAGCGGGGTGCTTGTGCAGTATATTGTAATATAATTATTAATGGTTGCGTATTTTTGTATGTATTGTTGTAGATGTACCAAAACCAAAACCTTAGAGCAGATCGTTGAGGGTGTGCTGAAACCTTGCTGGTGTGAAGCTGGTGTGCCTCGACCTATTACGCCGGTGTTTCCGTGGGTCAACCTCGGTTACGAAGGTTGTGGTATTCGACCAGGGAACCTTATTTCGTTTATAAAGCACACACACGCACTTTCCACCATACACAACAAATAACTATAACCAGTGATAAACAGTTGTGAGGAACAATAATTGTTTTACATGTGATAAATTATAAATTACAGCACATTGAAATATATTTAATCTGAATTGATTGATAAACGTTGTTGAGTAATATTACCTACTAGATTAAGTAGCCCTGTGATTGTATAGTTTTGTCTGGGGGAATTATTTCGCCAGATATTAATTAATTAATAATTTAGATTAATTTTTTTCAAATTCTATTTTGCATAAAGGATAAATTTTTTATTCATTTTATAAAAGACTTGTTGCAGCTATTTGAAGTTTAAGTGGAACAAAGTTTGAATATTTGTAAAGATTTAAAGCAGTTGCTTACTGTATATTTACCTTGTTGTCAGTAAGCTGTTCCAGACATCATTATTATAAATCTTTTGTACATTTTGTAGTTAGTCATTTTCCATTTTGATTTAGTTATCATTATTATTTTGAGCGAATTGTTTATGTATTAGTTTGGGGTTATATTAGTGGGATTGAGGGTTGGTAGGTTGGGAAGTGGGATAAAGGGAGTTAATTTTGAGTATGAATGTGTGAGTGAAATAAAGAAATTGTCTTGTTACTTCTGGTTTTGTCTTTTAGAGTTTATTTAGGTGTTGGGTTATTTTCTCGTGTGGAAGTTGCACATGTCGAACCTCTGTTGAGGCAGTTGGGACGTGACACCATGTTTGTTCTTACAGCGGTTTGAGAATAAACCGTTTGTGCGAAAGACACTCTGGTCCCACCCTTTCTATTTATAATACAAATGGTTGTGTTTTATCTACCACTCATGATCGAGGATCCACTTTCTTTTTGCTATCATAGATCCATTCTATTTGGTTAATTCCCCTGTGGTCTAGGCGGCGAAAATTGCTGTAGGTGTCGGGTATTGGGACGATTGGGGGAAGCGTTAGTCGATGTAACCAACTGGTGGAAGAATGAGTGAATGAATGAACGAACATTGACGTTTAATGCCAACATCCACCATTGGCGAGGGATAACCGTCGCAGGGAGGAAGGGTTAGGAACCTAAATCAGCACTGAACCCCCAGAGCAATCACACTGCTAAGATGGACAGTGACAATTTGCCACTTTTATCTTGCCCACCACGAGAATCGAAACTTTTGCGAACGCTCTACAGCTGAGCTATGGCGGTGGGTCAATCCAACTGCTGGAAACTGGGCAATTAATTAGTTAGTTATTCATTGCTTAAAGGGTCCAGTGGACTGCAAAGAGCCGAATCAGGACCATAAAATTAAAACCACAACTTGGCTTAAAGAGGACTCACCCCTGATCTGCATAAAAGATATGCCGAAACAACTCTAGTGGTAACACTGAAGGCACTCCACCAGCCGGTCATACCACGCAGGAGACGCAGGGGACGCTGAGACTATACTCTAATTTATCGAAACCCCGTTTACAAAAATAAAATTGAATACAAACATCATTATAAAATATCAATAAAACACATACATATAAAATGCCTATATTGCCAATTAATAATGTCATAGGAAGCCCCAGTGACCTTTGGGCACGGATATTGTGTGTGCGCGCTCTTGCCCGTCCACATATCCGCGAGGATGTATGTGCATGCTTGTCTGCGTACGTAAAAAAGAGATTGATTCAGACATTCTCATTTTTAATTTGCAAGAAGAAGAAGATGGAGAGAGAGAGAGAGAGAGAGAGAGAGAGAGAGAGAGAGAGAGAGGAGGGGGGGGCAGATAGGGCTAGGGGGGCAGGCAGGCGGACAGACAGACGGACAGAGAGTAAGAGACAGAAAGTTGACATCTTAACACGCAGTACAATTTATGAAGGACATAATTATCATGCAATTAGAAGCAAACAAGCGACAAAGAACATAAAGCAAGTGGAGGTGTCGAGAAAAATCCAACAAGGTGTCTTCCGCCAAGTTATATTATAGTCTACTGACTACGCGTGAAGGGTGGTTGAAAAGTAGCTCCCTAGTTGGCTCAGTGGTGTATGCTAGCGCAATACGACTGCGATAACTGGACCCACCGCCGTAGCACAGTGGTAGAGCGTTCGCCTGGCACACGATGACCCAGGTTCAAATCCCGTGGTGGGCAAAATAAAAGTGGCTATTTTTCACAATCCATCTTAGCAGTATTATTGCTATGGTGGTTTGGTGTTGATTTAGATCCCTACCGCCTCTTCCATGAAAAGGTCATCCCTGTCTTCCATATCGCCAATGGTGGGTGTAGACGTTCAACTTGAATTTTCATTCAGTCGAATACGATAACATGTCAGCCTGAACAGGCAGAGGTTCTAAACAAACGATAATAACAAGTGCTGGACTCTAACGGGTGCAGAGTTTCCTCGCGTGCTGCCTCTCTCTTTCTCTCTCTCTCTCTCTTTCTTTCTTTCTTACACACACACACACACACAAACACACACACACACACACACGCACACTCATACCCTGTATTTTAGACAATAAAGAATAAGCACAAAAAAGTAAGAAGTATATATATAATTACGACACGCCGGGAAACGTTGGGTCTATTCTATTTAATGCCCGAACCCACGGGGCAGACCCATCAGTTCTAGCATGTCCAGAGAACAGAGAAGAAGAAGAAATCCTCCCAATTCTCCGGAAAGAAGTTGAGGCAGCAGTGCAATCGCTGAAGAAAGGGAAGTCAGCGGGAGTGGTCAACATACCCGCGGAACTGCTACAAGCAGGTGGAGAAGCAATGATTGATGAACTCACCATTATCTGTAACAAGATCTGGCAGTATGGGGGGTGGCCTACACCATGGACCCAGTCGCTTGTCATCACTCTTCCCAAAAAAGGTAACCTTCAGGAGTGTGAAAATTACCGCACCATCAGCCTCATCAGCCATCCCAGCAAGGTCCTCCTAAAAATCATACTCAACAGGTTGAAACCCCAAGCTGAACAAATCATAGCTGAAGAACAAGCAGGATTCAGGGCAGGGCGAAGTACCACTGAACAGATTTTCAACCTCAGTATAATCTGTGAGAAATACCTACAGCACCAACATCTATATCATGTGTTCATAGACTTCAAGAAGGCGTTTGACCTAGTCTGGCATGCAGCTCTATGGGCAACAATGAAAGTGTACAACATCAGCCCTAAAATTATTGAAGTCATCAAAAGCCTGTATGACAAGGCTACCAGTGCAATCCTCCATAACAGCGTCATCGGGAACTAGTTCAGAACAACAATCGGTGTGCGTCAAGGATGCCTACTCTCTCCAACACTCTTCAACATCTTCCTAGAGCGCATCATGTCAGATGCTCTTGCAGATCACGAAGGCACAGTCAGCATAGGGGGTAGAGCAATCTCCAATCTTCGTTTTGCGGATGACATTGATGGATTGGCTGGAGAGGAACAAGAACTTGAACAGCTGGTACAGAGGCTTGACACCACCTCCAGAGCTTATGGAATGGAAATAAGTGCAGAGAAGACCAAAATGATGATCAACAACACCAATGGCATCAACACGGACATCAAAGTCCAAGGCCAGGCCCTCAACACAGTGCATAGCTCCAAATAATTAGGAGCCATTGTATCAGACAATGGGTCCCGACAGGGAAGTCCTCTCCAGGATCGCACAAACAACTGCTGCCCTGACAAGGTTGATGCCCATTTGGAAAGACAGGACCATCAGTCTGCATTCCAAAGTAAGACTGCTGCGCTCCCTTTTCATCTCCATCTTCCTATATGCTTGTGAAGCATGGACCATCACAGGAGATCTACAACAAAGAATACGAAGCATGGAGATGAAGTGCTACAGAAGACTTCTGGGCATTTCCTATACCCAACACATCACCAACGACGAAGTCCGACAGACCATCACACAAGCCATTGGACAACACGATGACCTGCTCACAGTGGTGAAGAAACGGAAACTTCAATGGTATGGCCACGTCGCCAGGTCATCAGGCCTTGCAAAGACCATTCTGCAAGGCACAGTGCAAAGAGGTAGAAAAAGAGGGAGACCGAAAAAGAGATGGGAGGACAACATTCGAGAATGGACTGTACAACTTATGTTAATCTGATGAATAAAATTTGATACAACAACAACAAAAGAGAATGGACTGGTTTGACACTGAGCGAAGCCATCAGGGCTGCTGAGGACAGAGAAAGATAGAGTACGCTGGTTAAACGATCATCTGTGGTGCCCCTACGACCTCCGGGATGCGGGACAGGATAGGATAGGGATAAAATTACAGTGTACAGATGCCTTGAGCCTTGTACCACTGCGCTATCCGACACCCCGACACCATTGTCTGATACAATGGCTCCTAAATATTGGAAGCTATGCACCGTGTTGAGCATGAGGGATTGACCTTGGACTTTGATGTCCGTATGAATCCCATTGGTGTTGTTGATCATCATGCGTAACACAGTTGTAGCTTGACGCAAGCACAGTTAGTGACATCATCCAAGCCTACGATAGAGCTTCGATTTTACAGCCACTCAGATTTGTCCGGCCAATGAAAACACAGAGTAGGTAGAACCAGTTCTGGCTGATTCAAGCAGAGAGGTAGAAGAGTGAGTCTGCGTTAAAACTGCCCAGAGTACACAGCTACGTTCTAGCAGAAATCTCTCCACTGATAGACCAGGGAAGCAGGGCTTCTTGAATATTCGAATTCAATCAAGTTAGCCAAGGCCGCACATTGTCAAAAAGGTAAATGAACATACTTTTGTTTCACCGTGACGTAGGTACATTATTGTTGAATTACGTTTGTGAAATGTGCTATGCTTAGAAGTGAATTGTTAGTCGGACTTTGCGTGACCACGTGGAGAATCCGACCACGAGGCGAGCATGACCGGCCGACGCCATGTTGTATTATGTACGGATCCACTGCTGTTTAACCAATATGTATGCCTACAGACCAGTGGCTGTACCAAAGAATGTGTATAATATTAATTCTTTCTCTGTGTGTGTAGTTAGCCAAGATTTATATTTATATATGTATAGGAAATTAGAGTAGAGATTCCAGTGGACCACGGACATAGCAGAATGTTCGTCGCTTATATATAGAGATATGGAGCTAATCACTGAGGGCTACTTCGGCCTTCAGTGAGACGCTCTGCACACACCTATTATGCAGGGTTGTGCAGAATTTCGTCTCATATGTTACAGATGAGCAGGCATTGTATCGTGAGCCCAACTAGGCGAACAACAAAAACATGTAATCGCTGAACGTTGGCTTCCGAGGCATCGAAAGCACTGCGCGAAGATAGCCCACCCGTCTAGCCACAGGGAGAAGATTCCGCGACCACACAGCTTGTCACAGAATCAACCACAACGCAGCGCTTCCATCACACAGTTAAGTGCCCCTCGAAACAGTGCACTAAAACTGTACCAAATTGCAAAGGACCACAGTAATTCCACACTCCACCAGAACTCTGACCATTAAGGCAGAAAGCATCCAGTGCCCTATGATGAGAAAGTAGCTGCCTAGACCTATCAGCGAGCGAACCATTCGCATTAACAATTGAAATTTTAAGTTACTTTCGTACTTCGAAGATCGTGTATAGAGTAGAGGAAATAAATGAGTGATATTTACTGTTATCAAGTGGCTGGACTACATATGTTTCATAGCCGTGTGAAAGCTAGTGTGACAGTGGTCTTTTACCATTAATCTATCTATCTCTGTACCCCCAGCCTAAACACAGACCAAGCTAAACAAATAAATGTATTAAGTTAAGTCACAGGGAGATTCACTAGCGATCCCCATAGACTAAGACGAGTGGGTAATAGCAGTCCATTGTGCAGAGCCCAGCATCAATAAAACCCCATGTCACAACTTAATTGGCGAGACTGCCAGGATCTGTGTATAATAGGGACTGTGCAGGGCCGGACCTGTGAAAAGTTGAGGGGGAAGGGGGGGTGGTGGTGTTACAGATTCAGCGAAGCGACGAGCCTTCTAGGGTAGGGGGTCCGGGGGTATGGGCCCCCCTCCCCCACCGGAAAATGTTTTTTTCAAGGATGCAAAATGGTGCAATCTGGTGCAATCTGAACCTTGAAAAAGCCATTTATGATGGTCTGGGACTTTGAGCTTTTGGAACAATTGAACTGACAAACTCTGGGATCCTCTGCCCCTCCCTTAAAAAAAACAACACACACACAAACATTTATTTATCAGCAGAGATGTGTTGTATACTATTATTATTCACTACTTTTTGTTGATCGTTAACGGTATAAAGCTTTACCTTGTAGTTTATGAACATTACCGCTCTGCTTTCACTTTCAGTCTTGCTGCACTAGGTTCCTCGGCATTAGTACTATTTGTGAATTGTATCTTCTGGCAAAACAGTTCACTGCCTCTTTGAAGTCAATATCAACATCCCTGTGCACTTTCAGTAAAGCAAGTCCATTGAGTCTCTGTTGCCCCATTGTAGAGCGCAGGTAGTTTATCAGGTTGCGCAACTGACTGGTTGAACGCTCACACTCGGCAGTAGTGACAGGCATGGTGCAAAGGTTCTTTAGCATGATGAACATGTTGGGATAAAAATCCCAGTCACAATGTTTCAGTGCTCCTGATGCCATGGATGGGATGATAGCTGTCGCATTCTCAGCAGCACTTCGCCATTTGCAAAGCCACCGTTGGTATTCTGCATCAAGGGTAACGTTGTCTGGCAGGTCAGACTCCCACAACATTGCCAGTGTCTTCACCCCTTCTGGAACCTGCATGAAACCATCCTGGTTGTCTATTAAAGTGCTTGGCACCAGACAGAGACCATTAACTGCTAGGTCAGCATTTTGAACCTCGAGTCCAATTCGGTTGACAGGTGTTCCAAGAAAGGAATGGCAATGGTAATCTTGAAATATTCTTCTGGAGTGGCCGCAGGTTGGTTGTCACGGAGAGTCTGTCGGGATGCTTGACGAGGAACAATAACATCAGTTGTCAAAGCATTTGCCATTTTGCTGACTTCACCAAACCAGGGAACGAACGCTGTGTCGACGTCTCTTCTTATAGAAGACATGCAGTTACTGACCTCTTTGATTTCCCTGTAGGCATCGACAACATCTTTTGTCCTTTTCTGCAGCTTCACTGTCAAGGGTTTTAAGTAACGCAAACAATTGCGGACGACAACGAATGCAACGAGGAAAACACTGCTGCTCAAGGTGTGGAGAAATCCAGTTGCCTTGTCAATGTCTCACTGTCCCAATTGTCACTGTCTTCACACAATTGTCCCAAACAGTCGTGAACAACCAGGAAGAGAGATGTATAAACCTCCAGTGCTTAATGTTTTTCTACCCATCTTGTTCTGCACAGATCAACAAGCTTTGTCTTTGTCGTGTCAGGCTGAGATGCTTCGATGGTATCTTCAAGTTTTCTTTGTCTCTTTGGAGAGTTTGAAAAAGAACAGTGACAGTTCCCTCAGTGCTCCCATCATGTTCTTCACTGAAGGCAAGCCGCATGCTTTTACAATGCAGAGACTCAAGCTATTGGAAGCACAGTGAAAGTACGTCAGATATCCTTTTACTGATCTTTCTCGGAAAGAAGTGCATTGAAGGAGAGCAGCTCTTTTGGGTACCTGGCCGATTCAACGGAAATCCATTTCAACGATGTTTTTGGACGATTCAGTGATGGTCGTTTCAATGGATATTCGTTACAACGAATTGTCATAATTATCAACTTAGCATCTTAATTATTATTTCTAAAAACTCGTTTTTGGGGGATTAGGGCAGAATCAAGGTGAAGATGCTGGAAGAGGCTTGCGGCCAGCACAAAAAAATATGGCTACATTTACTAATGTAGGCTTAGGGGTTGGGTTACCTGGTCTTTTCAACGGAAAAACGCTTAGGACGTTTCAACGGATCCCTTGAAATGGATTTCCGTTGAAATGTCTATAAATAACTCTTTGTACCTTAGACCAAAAGTAACTAAAAACTGCAATGTTTAAAAAAAATTTTTAAAGTTAAACTTTTTGCATTTAAAAAAATTCATTTTTTTTTCTTTTTAGTTAGGGGTGGGGGGGGGGGGTCCGGAACCCAGGTACCCCCCCCCCCTCCCCCCCTGGGTCCGGCCCTGCTGGGTATAACCGGATCTAAGTACAATAGAATAGGATAACAGTAATAGTAGAAGTAGAATAACTTAGAATAGTTGTAAGACAAGGAAACAGTTTTGGTGCACTATTCTTGTGTTTAAAAACATTTTTTGCTTCAATTCTTTTTGTGCCTGTATGTTCCCATTGTTCTTTTGCAGGTTTCGCTTACTTAACTGTTGTATGCCATTTGACTTGTTTTATTCTACTATTGATTACGAATTTTATTGTCTTTGCATTGTTTTTATTGGATTGCAATATTGCTAGTGTTTTTGTATTCCACGTGATTCAGAAGTGGGTCATAGACACTTTTGACAATGTCAGACCCAGTAGCCTTGAGATTGCGCTTCAAGGAATTAGGAGAAGTATTACACTTAGCCGGAGGAGATCTAATTGCGTATATCAATGAAGAAGTAGAGAAGCAAGAGGCTAGGGCAGAGAGAGCAGCAGAGAGAAAGAGAACAGAAGAAAGCAGAACTAGAAGCAGAACAGAAGAAAGCAGCATTCGAGGCAGAACAGAAGAAAGCAGAATTAGAAGCAGAGAGAGAACAGAAGAAACTAGCTAGAGCTAGAGGCAGAACAGAAGATAGCAGAATTAGAGGCAGAGAGAGACCAGAAGAAACTAGAATTAGAAGCAGAAGGTAGGCGATTGGAGTATCAGCGGGCAGAAAAAGAAAAAGACAGACAGCATGAGTTAGAACTGAGTAGACTAGGAGCCTCAAGTTCTGCCACAACCCCTCCCCACTCAGATTAACTAGAGGTAGCCTCCAACCACGTACTAGGGATGTTATTTCCAATGGGACCATTCATTGAAAGAGAAGAAGGTCTAGATCTCTATCTGACTAGGTTCGAGCGCCTAGCAACTGAGTATAAACTAGAGCCCACCCATTGGTCTTTTAAGCTTAGTCAAGGGCTTAGAGGAAAGGCATATGACATCTACAGTAAGCTACCGACTGACAGAGTGACTAACACAAAGTAAAAGAGGCACTCCTAACGGGATTCGAACTCACAGGAGAATGCTACCGGCAAAAATTCCGCACCAATCGGAGAACGAACGAACGAAAAACGATGCTTAACGTCCTATTGCATGAGCGTTAAGGACGATCGCCACGTCGCCACCCTGACAACAATGACCATCATCATCATATCAAAAATGAGATCCAACGGATCTTTTGCTGACCAATCGGAGAGTGAAAGGAAAGAGCTTCATGTATGCGCAGTTCGCGGATCGTTTGTCCACAATGCTAGATAAGTGGGTTAGCCAGTCAGCCACGGCTAAGACATATGATGGACTGACAGAACTATTAGTATGGAAACAGCTACGGGAAACCATGACCCCCGAGCTGAAAACATTCTCAGTAGAGCAGGGCGCGGAAAGACTGGAGGATCTGGTCAATGTCGCAGATAGGTACGTGGCCGCCCACGGAGAAGCCAAGAGCTTCAGGTAAGACCTAAAGCCTAACGGAAAAAGAGGTACAGAAACGAAGCCCTCAACGGGAAGAGCGCACCGCGAATAGGACAAATCACCCCAGACCTGGGCAAGATAGAGGACCCAACGCGGAATTCGGAAAAAGAGATCCCGCAGAACAGAAACGGTATTGCTCGTTCTGCAACAGAAATAATCACTCCACCGCGGAATGTTTCAAGTTGGCTGCACAACGTAGGGACGAGCGCGAAAGCCGGCCAGCTCATAGAGTTCTAACTCAAAGCAGCGTTAAAAATCCACACCCCGTCGGAGTTCACCCATCGGTGACAGACACGGTCAAGGTCAACGGTAAAGAAGCGAACTGTCTGTATGACACAGGTCTATCATACGACGCGATAGTTAGCGAATCTCTTGTATCGCGCGCGGACTTGACGGACAAGACAGTCGAACTACAAGGCGCAGACTTGACGAAATCGACGACCACTTACCCAATAGCTTGGATAGAAGTAGAGAGCAGATACGTCACAGGACGAATCCAAGCGGGTGTTTTACAGAAACCCCTGTATGATCTAGTGCTAGGATGTAGGTATGTGTTCTTAGGCACGCCCCCTAAAACTGTAGAGATAGCTGCAGTGCAAACCATGGCCCAGGCTTAAACCCAACCACCCCAGGCCGAGTTAGCCCCGAATCCAGGACTCGAAGAGATCAAAACAGCACAGAAAGCGGACGCCTCAATAGCCAAGTGCTTTCAGAAGCTACCCAAGGCGCACACACACCCGCACAAAGGAGACTTCTACATGGAAGATGGAGTTCTACATCGACAAGGAGATTGAGATCACACTCAACTATACTACTCAAAATAATTGAAGGGCCACTCTCATATTTCATTTAGTTTAATTATTTTTTGCTGCTATCAATAATATCGCTTATATTGCTTATTTCAAATCTTATCCTGTACAGTAACATTCAAGACAATCTTATTCTGTCAAGTAATCAGATGTGTGAATTTTGAACTTTCTGCACTGAGTTGAATAAACAAACCCAATTTTTATAAGAAAATGACCCTAATTTACTGTTGTCTTGCTAATAAAGCACAATTTTTAACATTAAAAAGGGATTTGCAAGCGAAAGGCTTGCATTTTGTGAGTTCAGTTCAACAATCGGCGCTTTTTTCTGGGTATAAATGGCAGCGCTTTTGCTGCTTTTCTAACCATGCCCCCAAGGCGACGATTGACTGATGCGGATAGAGGCAGAGCTATTGCATGGCTTCTGGAAGGGGCGGGGGTGAGAGAAGTTGGCAGGCGGCTGGGAGTGTCCCACTCCGTTGTCCAATGGCTGCGGGAGCACTTTAACAACACTGGAAGCGTCCAAGAACCAAAAAAGTCCGAACGCCCCCGCGTTACCACTGCAAGACAAGACCATTTCATCACCCTGTCAGCTCTGAGGATGAGGTCCGCTACAGCAAACACCATCAGAAGACAGCTTCACGCAGCCAGCAATGTTAACGTCAGCGACCAGACAATTCGCAACCGTCTAAACGAGGCAAACCTGCGATCAAGACGACCAGCAGTACGGCCTTTGCTCACCCCAGCTCACCGTGCAGCGCGTTTGGCCTGGGCTCGGCGTCATTTGGTGTGGACTAGGCAACATTGGTCAAGGGCTTTACAGAGAGTCTCGGTTCTCCTTGTCTTTCAACGACCGTCGAGTGAATGTTTGGAGGCGTCCACGGGATCGTTTTGCTGATGCGACGGTGCGCGAGCATGACCGCTTTGGTGGTGGATCTGTCATGATGTGGGGTGGCTTCGCATTAAACTTCAGACCACCCCTGCTCCAAATTCATGGCAACTTAAACGGTATTGGCTACAGGGATGACGTCCTACAACCTAGGGTTCTCTCAGCTCTGCGGGCCATTGGGGAAGGTGCCATACTACAGGACGATAATGCCAGACCCCACCGAGCGCGTATCGTCAATGACTTCCTGCAGCAACAGCACGTCATAAGGATGGACTGGCCGGCTCGATCACCCGATTTGAACCCCATAGAACATCTGTGGGATGTCTTGGGTCGACAGACACGGGCAAACCTCCCTCCAGGAGCTAACCTTGAAGTTCTGGCCCAAGTTCTACAGCAAGATTGGTTGACAATCCCAGGAAACATCCTCCATAACTTGATACGGTCCATGAGACAACGATGCCAAGACTGCATTGATGCAAACGGTGGCCACACCCGATACTGACTCTATAGATTTTTGGTTTCTAAAGTTTTGATTTTGTAAATGAGGGGTATGTCCAGTTAAATTGAATTTACTCGAATTTTAAGTGACTGGTGTCTCAAATCTTTTTTTGTTATTGATGCAGAAATGATTGCAATAAAACACGATGAACTAATAAATTGAATTCGTGTTTCTGATTTAAAGAGAGACCCATATGTCGAAGTGGCCCTTGTATTATTTTGAGTAGTATAGTACTGCCAGCCACCCTTCGAGCCTAAGTACTAGAATTAGGCCACAGCATGCAAAATATTGTCACCAATGTCAATGATATTTTCCCCGCGCCATCACACCGTACCAGTTACCTTAGGACCATCAGTAGTAGTCGGCGTGCCATTCCAGCAAGTCTCAGTAGACATAGTCAGACCACTGCCCATGACGAAGAAGCGGAACAGATTTCTTCTCACACTCGTCGACGCCTGTTCGACGTGGTGCGAAGCAGTCCCGTTGTCAGCGATCGACACCAGGAAGATTGCAGATGCACTCATCGCCATCTTTACCAGAGTGGGATTCCCAGACAGCATTAGAACGGACAACGGATCTCAGTTCACCGGCCGCCTGATGCAAGTAGTGTTCGAGCTGATACAAGTTCATCACATTCGCACAACACCGTACCACCCAGCCAGCAACGGACAAGTAGAAAGACTGAATGGAACCCTGCTCACCATCCTCAGGAAAGTCGCCGACGACAATCCAGAAGCGTGGGACACTCCTACGTGAATGCGGCACTGTTCGCATATCGAGAAACGCCCCATGCAGCCACAGGTTACACCCCGTCAACATTGCTTTTGGGCAGACCGCTAGCAGGACCACTAGAAATCCTACGCAGAAGTTGGACGGAAGCAAAGATAGACGACACACCCAGAGGTGCCACCAAGTACGTCGCAGACTTGCAGGAAACACTCAAAGCCACATGGAAGAAAGCTGATGAAGCACTGAAGAAGGCAATAGCCCGCCAGGCGAAGTACTACAACCGCCACGCGAAGGACCGAGAACTGCAAGTAGGCGATCAAGTACTACTCTTACTCCCAAGTGGAACCAACAAGCTGGACATCGCTTGGAGAGGACCGTACCGGGTGACTGCCAAGAAATCCAAGACAGTCTACCAAGTAGAGGTAAACGGGAGAGCCCGATACCACCACATCAATCTCCTCAAGAAGTTCACGGACCGATCAGCAAACCCCCAGCACTCACACATGGATGGCCATCGCCATCGCGGAGGATCTTAGGCCTTGGAGCAGTAATGCTACAGCGCGACACCAAGAACACAGAGACGCTATTCCCTGTCGCCTACGCCAGCAGAAAACTGAGACCCTCCGAGACACACTACGCCACGTCGGAGAAAGAATGCCTTGGACTAGTCTGGGCCATACAGAAGTTTCAGCTCTACCTGTATGGGACCAACTTTACCGTTCAGGTGGACCATCAACCACTATCGTTCCTGGCAGCCTCTAAATCCTTGAACTCTCGCCTAATAAGATGGGCACTCACCCTTCAGGCATACTCTTTCCAAATAGAGTGCAGCCCCGGCAAAGAGAACCACGGAGCCAACTACCTGAGTCGTCATCGCGTGGAGGACACATCAGCTGTCGCCCACCCAACACAACTAAGGGCCACAGCACCAGAATTCGTCCCCGTCCAGTTAAACCCTGTCACTAGTGTCCATAGCTACCTGGCATAGCATTGCAGCGCAGGTAGAGCAACTTAACTAGTTTGTAAATAGGATCCTAGGATAGTGCAGTGTTAAACTAGGCTCTGTAGTAGAAAAAGGTGGAATCCAGTAGTCATCGCCTTTTTTCAGTTGAGGGAGCCTGTAACAAGAAGCCCAGTTTACCCAGCACATTTTAAGCTTTGCCTTGTTTAGTCAGTTTAGACTTAGAAGTTTGGTGCTCTCACAGACTTTGTCTTTTTTTGGGGGCCATCAGACTTGGATGTACAGTTTCCAGATTTGGCATGGACATTTGTCAAGTTGTGCTGATCTCTGTGGTGTAAATTTTGTGTATAAAAGTTGTGAAATATTTTTAAAAATTGTATTTTGTAGAAAAATATTTGTTTCATTGAGTCAAGTCAATCTACTTTACAGTTTCTCAGTGGCATTTTTAATTATCTTATGAGTGATGCTAAGTGGTGAAACTACTTAACCTGTGATTACAAAGAGTGACTGTTGTGTGAACACTGTTTCAAATGTCAAGACTACAGTACTCATCTACCATTCTTAGAAACTTTATCAAGAACTATTGCACCTTTGGGTGCAGATGTACTGAACTTGTGCAGAGAGCTTGGACTTGTAAGAAGGAGGACGGTGAGGGGAGTGAGAGGGGGGAGGAGAGTGAAAGCCAGCAGACAGCCTTCTGTCTCTGACCATTGTAAAGATCATACCCAGTTCGTTCCTAATGTGTCTACAAATGCAACTTGTTTATCTTCATCATCATTTTCATCACCTGAAATTCCATTCCATGGTGGGCCTCTAGACAACAGTTCATTTGACATTTCTGAGAATATCAGTACCCCCACCACCTCCAGTGTACCACCTACCAAATCTTGTAATGAGTTTGCTGTGGGTCTGTTTAATGCTCAGTCCACATCCAAACCTAAGAAGATCAGTACAACTTATGTTAATCTGATGAATAAAATTTGATACAACAACAACAAAAAACAAAATCCAAGAAAAGTTATGACATTCAAGATTATTATCATAGAGAAAGGCTTGGATGTTCTTGTGATCACGGAGACATGGCTTTTAGAGAAAGGCGATGAGACAGTGATAACACAGATGACCCCTCCTAGCTATGTGTGTGTGTACAAAGCTAGACAAGCCAGATCAGGTGGTGGCATTGCTGTCATCTACAAAAGAGCTTTATCTTTTGCTGTACCGGGAGATGAAACTTATGAAATATTTGAAGCTTTAAATTTGGCTTCCGCCATACTCCAAAAACTTATACTTAGTCACTAATGCTATGTTTCTCGAGGAGATTATACAAGTTCTTACTTCTCTTGCAACTTCAGCCAAATACTTGCTTATTCTGGGTGATTTTAACATTCACATTGACAATACTTCAGATCCAGATACAAAGAAAGTATCTCAGCTGCTGCAATCGCTGGACCTCGTACAACATGTGAAGGTGCCCACTCAGAAGAAAGGTCACACATTGGACTGGGTGATCTCTCGTGGTAGTCTCAGTCCTGGCCTTGTCAAGTCTGTGGAAGTGGAGGATTTGCAAGTGTCAGACCACTACCTGGTGACTGTCGCCACTGTTTTGCAGCGACCTGCTCGCCCCGTCAAGGTGGTCACTACCCGCAACATCAAGGGTATGGATGTTGAGGCATTTAGGCAGGACCTTCATATCCAAAGTAAGACTGCTGCACTCCCTTGTCATCTCCATCTTCCTATATGCTTGCGAAGCATGGACCCTCACAGCAGATCTAAACGAAGAATACAAAGCATGGAGATGAGGTGCTACAGAAGACTTCTGGGCATTTCCTATACCCAACACATCACCAACGACGAAGTCCGACAGACCATCACACAACAATCACAAGCCATTGGACAACACGATGACCTGCTCACAGTGGTGAAGAAACGGAAACTCCGATGGGATGGTATGGCCACGTCACCAGATCATCAGGCCTTGCAAATACTATTCTGCAAGGCACAGTGCAAGGAGGTAGAAGAAGAGGGAGACCGAAAAAGAGGTGGGAGGACAACATTCGAGAATGGACTAGTTTGACACTGAGCGAAGCCATCAGCGCTGCTGAGGACAGAGAAAGATGGAGTATACTGGTTAAACGATCATCTGTGGTGCCCCTACGACCTCAGGGTTACGGGACAGGATAGGATAGGATAGGATAGCAGGACCTTCAGACTGCACAGTTGTTTACGTCACCCCCAAATGATATCGAGTTGCTGGCGTCCTTGTACAACTCGACGCTACTGACTCTGCTGGACAAGTACGCCCCTCAGACCCAAAAGTGTATTGTGGAGCGGCCAGACACCACCTAGTACACCAGCAGCGTGCGGACAGCTAAGAAAGCCAGACGCCTTACCGAAAGGAAATGGCGAGCATCACGCCTGGAAGTAGATCGTCAACTGTACTGCCAGGCACAAGACCGATGTGGACGGGAGATGGAGAAGGCCAAAGCTCAGCACATCACAGAGCAGCTCAACTCTGCCACTTCAGATCCCAGGAAGATGTTCAACATTGTAAACGGTCTTCTCGGTAGGGACTTCTCACCGCCCGTCCTACCATCATTGGACAATCAGTCTGCTGCCGATGCCCTCCTTGACTACTTTGAGAAAAAGATCAAATGGATACACAGCAGTTTTGGACGCCATGGAGATACCGCCATCTTCTAATCCCTTTGCCCGGAACCCATCTGATTGAGTTTCAGTCAGTTACCCAAGACAATCTGGAGAAAATCATTAAAAAGTGTTCCCCACCACTTTATTGGTAGACCCCATTCCCACACACGTTATCTTAGACAATCTAGACCTCCTTCTCCCTGTTCTTGTGAACATCATAAACTGCAGCCTGTTTTCATCCACTGTTTCCAAAGCCTTTAAAAGTGCTGTCGTGAAGCCTCTTCTTAAAAAAAACACAAACTGGCCCCTAATGTTCACAAAAACTTTAGGCCAGTATCAAACTTGCATTATGTCTCCAAGCTTTTGGAACGTGTAGTTGCTTCACAGCTCTCCGCACCCTTGGAAAGCAACTATATGCTGGACACATTTCAGTCTGCCTACAGAGCCAAGCACAGCTGAGAAATATGACGCTCCTGGTCCAGCTGGACTTGAGCGCTGCGTTCGACGTGATTGATCACGACAGCCTGCTGCATCGCCTTCAGTTTGAAGTAGGAATCGCAGGACCTATGCTGAAGTGGTTTCATTCGTATCTGAGTGATCCTTTTCAATACATTTCTGTTGGCCAGGCCTCTTCAAGAAAAATTCCCCTACAGTGTGGTGTACCTCAAGGATCTGTTCTGGGGCCAATTTTGTTCTTCCTGTACACGACCCAGCTTGGCCGCATCAATGAAAAGCATGGTCTCCTTCGCAACATTTTTGCTGATGATACAGAGATGTATCGCTCGTTCCAACCAAATCCACAATCCACACAAGAAGCACTGTTAGACATTGAGAGCTGCTGTTCGGAAGTGAAGGCATGGATGTTAGAAAACAGGCTCAAGCTGAATGATGACAGAACTGAAGTGCTCATGAGTGGCTCAAAGTCCGCCCATGAAAAAGTGGCTGTGCAGGTTTGTGAGGCTAGCATCCAGTGTCATCATCAGTTCGAAGTCTCTGGCTTACACTTAGACTACAACCTGACTATGTCTGAGTGTGACGGGTTTTTATTGTTGCTGGGCTCTGCACAATGGACTGCTATTACCTCCTCGTCTTAGTCTCTGGGGATAGCTAGTTATCTCCCTCTGACTTCACTTATTACATTTATTTATTTAGCTCGGTCTGTGTTTAGCCTGGGGTACAGAGATAGATAGAAAAATGGTAAAAGATCACTGTCACACTAGCTTTCACACGGCTATGAATCATATGTAGTCAAGCCACTTGATAACAGTAACAATCACACATTTATTTCCTCTACTCTATACACGATATTCGAAGTACGAAACTAACTTAAAAGTTCAATTGTCAATGTGAA
Source organism: Oncomelania hupensis (assembly GCA_036898135.1). Classification (NCBI taxonomy): domain Eukaryota; kingdom Metazoa; phylum Mollusca; class Gastropoda; order Littorinimorpha; family Pomatiopsidae; genus Oncomelania; species Oncomelania hupensis. The sequence goes on from CM072524.1 coordinate 27,246,328, forward strand.
TGGTTCGCTCGCTGATAATCTAGGCAGCTACTTTTTCATCATAGGGCACTTGATACTTTCTGCTTAATGGTCAAAGTTCTTGAAGAGTGGACTACTGTGGTCCTGTTTATACAGAGTTTTAGTGCAATGTTTCTGGTGTCACTTAACTGCGTGGTTGAAGCGCTGCGTTGAGGTCGCTTCGGTGACAAACTGTGTTGTTGGGGAGTCTTTGACTTTGTGGTTCGTCGGTTGGGCTGTCTTCGCACAATGCTGTAGATTGCCTCGGCAGCCAACTGTACGCGTCGACTTGGTTTAGTCTTTTGCTGAGTTGGGTTCACAATATAACGCCTGCTCGTCTGTAACATATGAGACGAAATTCTGCACAACCTTGTATAATAGGTCTGTGCAGAGCGTCTCACTGAAGGCCAAAGTAGTCCTCAGTGATAGCTCCACATCTCTATACATAAGCGACGAACATTCTGCTAAGTCTGTGGTCCACCGGAATCTCCACTCTAATTTCCTATACATATATAAATATAAAACGTGGCTAACTATACACATAAAGAAAGAATTAATATTATAAACATTCTCTGGTACAGCCACTGGTCTGCAAGCATACATATAGATTAAACAACAGTGGATCCGTACATAATACAACATGGGATCGGACGGTCGTGATCGCCACATGTACACGAAACGTGGGACTAACAATTCTTAAGCATTGCAAATTCCACAAACATAATTTCAACAATAATATAACTACATCACGATGAAACAGAAGTATGTTCATTTACCTGTTTTACAATGTCAGGCCGTGGCTACTTGATTGAATTCGAATATTCAACAAGTACTGCTGTCTAATCTTCTTAGGAGAGAGATTTCTGCTAGAGTGTACTGTGTACTGCTCAGCGTTTTAACGAAGACGGACCTTCTACCTGGCTTCTGACTGTCCAGGTAGGACTGGTTCTACCTAACCTAGCTGTGTCCCGATTGGCTGAAACATCTGAGTGGCTGTAAAATTCGAAATTCCATCGTAGGCTGCGATGATGTCACTAACTGTGCTTGCATCAGGCTACAACTGTGTTACGCATGATCACTTCTGTCGTCTGCTATAGACTAACAGAAACCTACTAATCTACGCTGACTAAATAAGCAAAAGCTAAAAATGTGCGGGGTAAAACTATACTCTTGTTACAGGCTACCTCAACTGAAAAGAGGCGATGACTACCAGCTGATGTGTCCTCCACGACATGGCGACTCAGGTAGTCGGCTCCGTGGTTCTCTTTGCCGGGGATGTACTCGATTTGAAAAGAGTATGCCTGAAGAGTGAGTGCCCATCTCATCAGGCGCGAGTTCAAGGATTTGGAGGCTGCCAGGAACGATAGTGGTTGATGGTCCACCTGAACTGTGAAGTGGGTCCCATACATGTAGAGTTGAAATTTCTGTATGGCCCAGACCTGTCCAAGGCAATTTTTCTCCGACGTGGCGTAGTGTGTCTCGGTTGGTCTCAGTTTTCTGCTGGCGTAGGCGACAGGGAATAGCGTCTCTGTGTTCTTGGGGTCGCGCTGTAGCAGTACTGCTCCGAGGCCTAAGTCACTTGCGTCGGTGCGTAGAACGAATGGCTGCGTCAAATCTGGTAGATGGAGTACTGGCGCCAATGTCATTTTGTCCTTGAGGGTTTGGAATGCTGTCTCGCATTCGGCTGTCCAAACGACTTTGTCCGGGGTGATTTTCCGGGTTCCATTTGTCAGTGGCACGGCGATGCTGTTGTAGTTGGGGATGAACTTTTGGTAGAAGCCGCAGAGCCCCAGAAACGACTGCACTTCCTTTTTGCTCTTGGGCCTAGGAGCGTCGAGCAGACGTTTCACTGTCTTTTCTACCGGTTGCAGGCTTCCTTGACTTATGGTGTGTCCCAGGAATTCTAATTCTGTGAATCCAATCTGGCACTTGGTGGGTCTTGCCGTCAATCCAGTGTCTCTGAGGCGGGCGAGAAGTCGTTGTAGGAGCGTTACATGTTCCTCCCACGTAGGTGTTGCTATGAGGATGTCGTCCATAAACGAGTGTAGGTGCTCGCTGCTCAGGGGTGCCAGGAGTTTCCGCATCATGGCGCTGAAGATGCTGGGTGCGTTGTGGAGTCCGAATGGAAGTACGTTGAACTCGAAGTTTCCTTCCATGGTGCTAAACGCTAGGTACTTTCGGACCTGCGGTTGTACTGGTATCTGATAGTACCCTTTGCTGAGGTCGATGCGTGAGAAGTACTTCGCTCGCTGTAGCTTGGCAAATAGATCGGTCTGGTCCGGTAGTGGCTCTGGCTGGAACTGCGCTACGGCATTCAGAAGTCTGAAGTCGATGCACAGGCGATGCTCTCCGTTGGGCTTTCGCAACAATACCGTGCTTGCGCTGTAGGGTGAAGTAGACGCTGAGATGATTCCGGCTGCCAGTAAGGTGTCTATCTCTTCCTTGATGGCTCGCTGCTGTGACAGTGGCATCGGGTAGAGCTTCTGGCGGACGGGTGGTGGGTCGGTCACCGTTAGGGTTACTTCGACGAGGTCTGTCCTCCCTGGTCGGTCTGTGAGCACAGTCCGATGTTGTCCAATGACCTGTAGTACTTGCTGTTGCTGTTTGGCGGCTAAGTCTCTGTTGAGTATCACGTCTTTGTGGGTTTCTTTGGAATGCAGGGGATACTTTACTGCATTGGTCTCCATGCTTTCTCCTTCTTCCGCGATAGCGATGGCTAGCAAGTTGTGAGTCCTGGGGGCAGACCTGCCTACCGCTACGAAAAGGCGTAGCATACTATGGTTTTTCACGTCATGCTACGCTGCTATGATTTGCTTAAAAAACTAGGCATTTTAAAATTTTGTAATTTTTTTTAACCTTTTTTTTTAAAGCCATCAACACACAGGTGTATGCGTGAGTTGCGAGTTGTCGATCCTAGTAATCTCGCTTAAAATATCGCGAGTGAGACTTTGCGAGATTCATCTAGCACCATTTTGTCTCTTTTTGTTTTCATTTGCTAATGCTGTTCTCGTCAAAATGCCTAAGTCAAAGCAGCCTCAAAAACGAAAGCTTCATGAAGCAGACAGTTCGGGAAGTGACAATGAAGAAAATTCTGTGAAAGCTTCAAAATGTGCACGACCAATGCAACAGAAATTTATTTCAGATTACACAACACGTTGGCCCACTTTGCTACCTTAAAAAAAGTTAATCATGCCTACTGTACCTACGTATGTGATAAAGAATTTTCGGTTAAGCTTTGAAATGAACAATAAAAGCCTACTGAATAATACTTGTAGTTGATAAAATTCATACAAGTTGTACACTGTATATATTTTAATATTTAGTATATTTAAATCCTTTTAATTCATTTCATGGTACATTTGGGCTACGTTTTGAACACTTAAACATATTGCATATAAAATCAAGGCATTTCCCTAGGCTGAGTACTTGTAAACTTGCTGTTTAATCTGCATATGCCACCAGTTAACAAATGATCACTAAAGGGATGATGAAGATTTGGTGCTATGTATTATGTTATTTGTTTTTTGTCAGTAAATTTATACAATGTACAGTCCCCGTGGGAGTGCCGGGGGTTTCAGTATAAATAGTATCCCCACTTTCTGGAAATTTTGTGCTTTAAATTTACACTGTCGCTGTCTTTCTCATTTGCTCTTTCTCATTCCTGCTCTGTTCTATCAATCTGCTATACTATCGTCTTCTTCGCTAGACCAGTCTCCTACCTTTTTTCTTGAAAACTCTTCCGGGACAAGACTCCTTGTTTGTGTATGAGGTCTGTTGGATCAGCTTGGGAATATTGGACGCTTTCTGCCAGGTGGTCACTAGGGCTTCCTATGATGTTTTTATTTAGCAATGTAGGCATTTTATATGTATGTGTTTTGTTGATAATTTATAATGATGTTAGTAATCTATTTTGTTTTTGTAAACGGGGGTTCGATAAGTTGGGGTGAAGCCTCAGCCGTCCCCTGCGTGGGATGTCTTTATTGTAAAGTGACTGGCTGGTGGAGGGCATTCAGTTTTCCCACTAGGGTTGTTTCGGCAGATCTTTTATGCGGATTGGGGGTTGTCCGGTCCTGATTTGGCTCGGAAGAGTCAGCTGGACCTAAAGCAACAATTATGTAATGTAATGTACAATGTACAGATTTAATCTGTAGAGTGTAATGCATGTAGTGTACTTTTTGAACACTTTAGCATATTGCATTATCACATAGTGGATATTTTAAAAAGAATACTAAGATAAATTATGACACTTAATTTATTATTAAACAAATTACAGATTGTGAAAACAAAGCATTAACACATTTTTATTCTGGCACAAATCAGTTACTTATAAAACTATAAGTATTGTTTTAAATTTTGTCGATTGATGAAAAGTTTTCATGCTACGGTTTTTACACTAAAACTGTGGTTTTACGTTCTGGCTGCTACTCTTTTTTTAAAAACTAGGGTAGGCAGGTCTGTGGGGGTCGCTGGTCGGTCCGTATATTTCTTGAGGAGATTGATGTGGTGGTATCGGGCTCTCCCGTTTACCTCTACTTGGTAGACTGTCTTGGATTTCTGGGCAGTCACCCGGTACGGTCCTCTCCAAGCGATGTCCAGCTTGTTGGTTCCACTTGGAAGTAAGAGTAGCGCTTGATCGCCTACTTGCAGTTCTCGGTCCTTCGCGTGGCGGTTGTAGAACTTCACCTGACGGGCTCTTGCCTTCTTCAGTGCTTCACCAGCTTTCTTCCACGTGGCTTTGAGGGTTTCCTGCAGGTCTGCGACGTACTTGGTGGCACCTCTGGGTGTGTAGTCTATCTTGGCTTCCGTCCAACTTCTGCGTAGGGCTTCTAGCGGTCCCGCTAGTGGTCTGCCGAATAGCAATGTTGACGGGGTGTAACCTGTGGCTGCATGGGGCGTTTCTCGGTATGCGAACAGTGCCGCATTCACGTAGGTGTCCCACGTTTCCGGGTTGTCGTCGGCGACTTTCCTGAGGATGGTGAGAAGGGTTCCATTCAGTCTTTCTACTTGTCCGTTGCTGGCTGGGTGGTACGGTGGTGTGCGAATGTGATGAACTTGTATCAGCTCGAACACTTCTTGCATCAGGCGGCCGGTGAACTGAGATCCGTTGTCCGTTCTAATGCTGTCCAGGAATCCGACTCTGGTAAAGATGGCGATGAGTGCATCTGCAATCTTTCTGGTGTCGATCGCTGGCAACGGGACTGCTTTGCACCACATCGAACAGGCGTCGACGAGTGTGAGTAGAAATCTGTTCCGCTTCTTGGTCATGGGCAGTGGTCCTACTATGTGTACTGAGACTTGTTGGAATGGCACGCCGACTACTACTGATGGTCCTAAGGTAACTGGTACGGTGTGATGTCGCGGGGAATATCGTTGACATTGGTGACAAGATTTCACGTAGCGCTTGACATCCTCCATGATTCCTGGCCAATAGTAGTGTGCGCTGATTCTCTGTACTGTGGCTCCAATGGGCCAAAATATTAAAATTATTTCCCTTGAATATGCAAATGTTCAGCCGATAGGTGCGCCAATAGTCGCGTACTTCCATGTTCAGGTCGTGGATCAAAATCTACAGTTTTAAGTCTTTTTTGATGTCGGTATATATCTTCAGCTTTCATAGGCGACCCCAAATATTTTTTTGCTTGGTGAAATATTTGGAGTGATTATGTACATGTTGTCAGTACTACAAACGATTTATTTTGTGAAAAGTCTGTCAGGCCGAGCAAGACACATCTTACATGCTTACAGTGTGCAGAAGGCCCCATGCCTGCAGCGCATTCACACTGACATTCCAAAACTGTTCCTTTTTCTGTCAAAGAAATGTCAACTTTGTACATAAGACCAGTTTTCATTTCAGCCCGAACTTCAGCATGAATGTAAGTAACTGATGACTGGATGCAAGCTCTAACATAATTGACATATTTGTTCTGGTACAAATCTTTAGCTTTTTTGTCTATATTTTTGCTCATGGGATTCAAAAAGGCTGCAACCTGCTCTGTGCTGATGTTAGGTATATGTACTTCTATATGCAAGTCTTTGTAGTTAGTGATAGGTGGTGACTCCATTGTGAACTCCGGTGTTGCTATGTCTCCTTTGCCAAAGTTGTCATTCGATCATACGACTCAAGTCTGAAATCATTCATAATATTTTTTTTAATATTCTAGTCATATAATATATATTAATAATAACAAATTTTTATAGAGTTCGGTACTCCAGCAGATGGCGTGACGTTGTTGTTGTTTGTAGATGTCACGTCCCCCGAGCGGGTTCAGTGACGTCAGCTCATAAAGCGAGTGAAAAGAATAAAACTCAAACAAAATAAACTAACACAAAATGCCAGAGTACAAACACACACTCTTTTATTCAACAATCAACAAGCAAACACAGGACAAATGGAACTAACCTCCCCTCAACCCCTAAACAGACCCCCGTCCCAATGCTAACTAACAATTACCTCCCCTTGCAACAAACCCCAAATAGAACTAAACAACAACAGTTTCTTTACAAAGTGTACACAGGAAATCAAAATCAACAAATCAATTCAAAATGCAAGTCTTCAAATAATAGGCAATGGCGTTGAATCAGAAACTATTAGCTAGGCAAAGCTGTGGCACAGAAGTAATGTCTCAATGTTCTTGTTGAGTAGCTCAGAGAGCTAACAGTCTCTTGCACAATAAGTGGATGATTCTTCTAACTAAATGGATATGTTTTTAGGTGCGTGTAATGTGAGTCTGTGTGTGCATGAATTAGGTATGAAAACCTCCTGGGAATGTGTTGCCTCGATACATAGGCAAAACCTGCAGCAGTGTAAGAAAATCACCACAACACTACTCTGTTGTAGAGGCAAAGGTACATCCAGGGCTGGCTAGGACCCAGTCAGCGGCAACAACATCAACATCAGTACAGCACAACAGGTAACATCAAAGGCAACAGCGTGGAAATAATGCGTAGAAATAAACACGTAGATGTAATAATCATCATCAGCCCACACCTGTTGACATATACATAGTCTTAACAATATGCCCACCAAACAATAAACACTATATAATATAACATAACACGCCGTCCTCCGTCCGCCATCTTGACCTGTATAGTTATGAATATCATAATAATAATACAAGATACTATACACACATTTCAATAATATAAATCACCCCTTGATGCTAAATAATTTGCATCTTCTTTACACACCAATGTTTATATAAATATACATAATTATCGCAACCACACTACCATCTCACAGTCCTGATTCATTCCGCCCCCCTTCATCACCACCGTCACCCCCAACAATTATAGCACATCACGATTACCTCCCTTCATCCATACTGTAAACATGCTACCTTCATAATCATCACCCCATCCTTCTTCAGCACACTACATTCTATCGCTCTCTCCATACATACACCCTCACTCTCTCCCTCTCTATATTCCCCATCGTCGCCTTTGACCCACTTCCATAACAACAACAGCAACGACATTTCCCCCATTACATATACAATAAGAAAATCATAAGAAAATCATATAAAATCAACGAAATTCATTACACATCCTAAAATACATCCCCTTCCCCACACTCATTACCACTCATACACGTACGCAGTTCTCGGAGCGCGCCACTAGAGAATTGAATGACAGGGTTTGCTTACCTTACAGGCCTCGGCTTGTGACGCCCTTTACCCCAACACCACAACACGACACAACACTGTCACAACACTGTCACAACACAATGGATTAGTCTTTTGAGAGTCTCTTTCTCTTGCTCTTGCACGTTATTTCACTGTCCAAATAACATTTATTCTGAGGATGAGGACACCTTAGCTCTGCTACAGACACTAAGTCTTGGTGGGTGTTCAATCGAGAACCACACGCACCTTAAGTATGGAACTCTACACTCACTGGCGAATGGCAGTTACCATCTTCCTTGGAATTCTAAACATCCTTATCCCGACGAGGGCATAAGACCTTGGGTGGCTATAAAACAATACACACACCCTTCCAACAGTACCCTACACTACGATGACCTCTGTCACAGGGTTGCTGCCTCGTTAGAATTCCTTCCTCACGCAATAGATCTCAAACCACTCTGCCCTTCAAAATCTGCGCCGGCCACAAGCAAAACAGTCGAGCTCTCGTCAGTATGCACGTTCTTTATTACGCATACCCCTATTCGAAATTGGCCGACTCCCTGTCTTCTACGAATCGCACGGACTCTACGAAACTGCACTTTCATACGCAAAAGTAAATCGGTCACGCTATTCTATGTACAGCAGATATACGGAGAAGTGTAACTTCGTAAAAAGTGTATCTCTCCCTACCATCTGAAAACTCGTGTCGTCACACAACCCCCCCCCCAGTTCTTAACACCTTGAAGAACCTTAACTACGACGCGAATTTTCAATACCCCCTATGCTACCTACTGAGCGTTTCTGCTGAGGAAATCTGCTGGAACGTTGTCCTTCCCAGAAATGTGCTCCACAGACATTGAGAAAGGTTGCAGCTGAAGTGCCCATCTCATCAGTCGGCTGTTGGTGTTCTTCACTTGCTGTAAGTACTGCAGTGGCATATGGTCATCTGCACTACGAAAGTACGTCCGTACAGGTATTGACTGAATTTCTGCACACCCCACACCAACGCTAGACACTCCCTCTCAATGGTCGAATAGTTCCTCTCGGGTTTCGACAGTTTCTTGCTTGCACACGCTATAGGCTGTAATCCCTGTCCCCTGTCCTGGCTCAAAATGGCCCCTACTCCATCCTCCGACGCATCTGTCTGTAGCACAAACGGTAGGGTGAAGTCCGGCAGACAGCACACAGGGTCAGAGCACAGCTTCTCCTTCAGTGTGCAAAATGCAGCTTCGCATGCTTCGGTCCATTGTACCGCCCCTGGCTTGCCTCCCTTGGTCAGATCGTGTAGTGGTGAAGCAATCGCTGAAAAGTTGGGTACGAACCGCCTGTAGTATCCGGCTAAACCCAAAAATGAGCGCACTTGCCGCTTGGTCGTTGGTCGTGGTGCATCTCGGATTCTCTCCATCTTTGACACCTCAGGACGAATTTCTCCCTGTCCAACCACGTGCCCAAGATACTCTACTCTTCGGAAACCCAGGTAACACTTTGATGGTTTGGCGGATAGCTGCACCTCACGCAACCTAAGGAAAAGACGTGCCAAGCATTCCAGGTGTCTCTGCTTGGTAATGGTGGCTACCAACAAGTCGTCGACGAAATTGTCGATCTCCGACATTCCCAGGGGTGCTAATAACTTCCGCATCATGCGAGAAAAGACTGCTCCCGCCGTCTTCAGCCCAAATGGCATTACGGTCCACTGAAATTGTCCCTCTGGCGTTGTAAATGCCGTCTTCGCTTTATCTCCCTTGTTCATAGGCACTTGCCAGTAACCTTTGGTCAAGTCGATCTTGGTGAGATACTTGGCCCCTGACAGTTTGGAAAACAAGTAGTCGATGTTCGGCAATGGTTCCGCATCGAATACAACGTGCTTGTTTAACTTCCGGAAATCAACGCAGAAACGCATCGTGCCCTCCTTCTTCTTTACTAATACGATGGGCGAGCTGTATGGCGAACTGGCCCTCTCAATGACGCCCATCGCTAGCATCGCTTCCACTTCCTTCTTGATGGTCTCGTGATGCGAATGGGGAAGTGGGTACTGCCGCGTCCTCACTGGAATGTCGCTGTCCACACGTATTTCGCACACGTCCAGTGTAGTGCGTAGCGGCAAGTCGGTTAGGACATCCTCAAACTGCCACACCAGCTCCTGCAATTCTTCCCGTATTTCTGGGCAGTTGTCGTCCATCTTCACGTCGCGGGGCGTCTCTGATGCTGTCAAGGTGATTACGGGAATATCCCCAAACACCGGCATAGTTTCCTCCTCCTCTACCCCCTCGTCGTCTACGACGATCGTGGCCACCGTCGCTCTGGTATGGAATTTCTTCAGGAGATTGGCGTGGTATAGTTTGCTTTTCCCACGCATCCTGATCCGGTAGTCGCACTCTCCCACACGTTCGATCACCTCGTACGGTCCTCGCCATGCTAGCTGCAACTTGTTGTGTTTCTCTGGTAGCAGCAGCAACACTTGATCCCCCGCGTTGAGCAAACGCCGTTTCGCCTTCTTATCGAAGTGCCGCTTCTGCTTGGCTGACGCGGTTCTGAGGTTTCCTTGTGCCAACTTACAGGTTTCCTCGATGCGATTACGCAAATCCACCACGTACTGGCTACTCAATTTCACCTCCTCCTCTTGTATCTCTTTGGTCCAGAGGTCTCGCAATACAGCCATCGGTCCCCGCACGGTCTTTCCATATAGGAGCTCGAAGGGAGAGAACCCTGTAGACTCCTGTGCTACTTCTCGGTATGCAAATAGTAGCGCTGGAATGTAGCGGTCCCACGCTGTAGGTTGTTCTGTGGCTAACTTCTTGAGCATGGACACTAGCGTCCCGTTGAATCGCTCAACCAATCCGTTGCACTGTGGATGATACGGTGTGGTAGCTTTCCCGTGGATCGACAGTAGTCTGTTCATCTCCCGCATGACTTCAGACATGAATTGCGTCCCTTGATCTGTCAAAATTCCCTAGGAACGCCCACCCTCGACCAAATCTCCCACAGCGCTTCCGCCACCCTCTCTGCCTCTATGCCCTTGAGCGGTACAGCCTCGGGATAGCGTGTGGCATAGTCTACTACCACTAGGATGTACATGTTACCCCGATCTGACTTGGGTTTGATGGGTCCCACAATGTCTACCGCCACCCTCTGAAATGGCTCGTCCACCAGCGGAAGTTGCTGTAGTGGTACCTTCCTCACCCGTCCCCTCGGTACTACCTTCTGACATTCTGGACAACTGGCGCAATACCTCCGTACTTCGGCACACATTCCCGGCCAATAGAATGTTCCCCAGATCCGCTCCCTGGTACGTTTCCCTCCCAAATGCCCAGCCATGGGTGGATCATGAGCCAACTGAAGGATCCCCCCCCTCAACTGTTTCGGGACTACCAGTTGCGTGACCTGGCTACCTCTCTTCGTGTGTACCCGGTACAACACCCCCTTCTTCTTGCGAAACTCAGCTGACGCCTACCTGACGCTATCGCCCCACCACTCTGTGCCAACGTTCTCGCCTTCGCGAGCGTCTCGTCGGTCTCTTGCATCCTGATTAGCTCTGGGGTGCTAACAGAGATCTGGGATGGTTCGACCACTGCTAAGGGTACCTCCCTCTTCTTCTCGGCCTTCACCTGCGCCCGAGTCTGCACTGCTGCAGCCATCGCGCACTCACCTCCGAACAAGGAAACAGGACTCTTTTCCCCGCTATCAAACGTTACCCAGTTACCCAGGATGATATCGGGCCCGTCCTCGAAAACCACCAGCTCTACTCTCCCCCTGACCAGCGCACAATCCAACTCCACCCAAGCTGTAGGTAGCAGACCCACGTTCGATCGATTCGCCAAGCAAATCTCGACAGTCCGACCCGTCAAATCAGCTGGTTTGACTAACCTGCTCGCGACTGCCCCTATCTCCGCCCCCGTATCTCTCAATACTCGAACGTCCTGCCCGTTCGCCCTACCTTGGCCCCATGGATCATAAGGTTTGATTGCACACACGCTAGCCCGAGGTGCGGTCTCTGTGGAAGTAGTCCGTCCCACTGTAACCTGGCCTACTGTCTGAGGTTTGACCTTGCAGTCCCTAACCACATGCTTTTCCGACCCACATCGGTAGCAACGACGTACCCCACTACCCCCTTCCGTCCTCCCTACCTTCTGACCCTGACTTCCCCGGTTGCTAGGTTGCTGAGGAGCCTCCGGTCGTCTGGGAAAACTGCGTCTCTGACTGGGTAGTACGGGTGCCGGTGCTGATGCTGCCCGCTTGGCATCTACCACGCGCTGTGCCAACTCTGCTGCGGCATGGCTAGTCTCAGGTAAATTCTCCCTCACGTAGATCTCTAGCTCGGTAGTCATGATGGAGAAAAGTTGCTCTCCAATGAAGGTGTCTAGTACCTGCTCTACGTCGGTGATGTCTTTGCCGGCGAGCGAAAACCACTTCTTCACCAACGACCCTAGCCTTACTACTAGCTGAGGAAACGTCTCTGCAGCTTCCTTCTTGGCCCCTCGAAACTGCCTACGATAGTAGTCGGCGTCCTTCCTGAAGCGTTTCAACAGCGCATTCCTCACCATGTCGAAATCCTGGGCTTGCTCAGGCGTCAGACGAAGGTACGTATCTCGGGCTTCCCCTTGTAACAAAGGCGCTAGCCTAACCGCCCATACCTCCCTCCTCCAACCCTGAATCTCTGCCACCCGTTCGAACATCTGGAGGTAGGCCTCCACATCCTCCCTCTCCTCCAAGGGTTTCAACTTGACTGAGTATGCTGCCCCTCTATCTCTAGCCCTATTCTCCCTCTGATCAGCTCGGTCTTCATCTCTGGCTCTACGTTCCTCCTCTAGCCTCATCTCAAACATCCTCCTTTCCTCTTCCTTAGCCTCTCTCTCTTCTCGCCTCCTCTCGTCTGCCCTCGCTGCTCTTTCTGCCTCCAGCCTAGCCTCTATCCGACCACGGTCTTCCTCCCTAGCCTCCCTTTCTTCCCTCTTCGCCTCTTCTCTTTCTTTCCTTTCCTCCTCCCTAACTAACCTCTCTGCTGCCTCCTTCCTCATTCTTTCCCTCTTCTCTTCCTCCTTCTCCCTCCGCTCTTCCTCCCTCCTCATCTCACTAACTACATAGTGCGCTAGCGCTCCGTCTCGGAAACCCAGACTTTCCCCAATCTGTCTAAATCTCTCACTATCACTGAGCGCGACCTCGACTTTGCTCTGTGCACCGGGCGATTTGGCATACATCTTAGGCACAGTGGTCTGAGTACTCACTGCGTAAGGTTCCTCCAACAACCCTGTCACTGAGCCGTCATCACGGAAGTCCTGCTCCTCCTGCTCGGCCTCCTCCTTACGAGTCCTAGCGTCGCGGCGCATCGCGGCTCGAGCATCCCGCGTAGCCATGTCAGAAAAGAAGGGAAGAACAGATGTTAGTATACACAAAACAAATAACACCTAACTGATACAAACACCTAACAGAATGAATACGCAACACAACCAGTCACAGGAGCCGAGGAATCGTTCACCGTCGTACCCCTGAAGGCGAGCAAGTGAACCCTGCAACCCAATTCCCCGTTAATGCTGCACTCCGAGTGTGTTCCCTAGTGCAATACACCCACACTCCCGCCAACCGCCCGCTGCGTACCCTTTCACACAACAACTCAAGCACACAACATACACCTCTGGCAATACCCTAACAAAAAAAATGAGTTTATCCCACTTCTGACACCAAAAATGTCACGTCCCCCGAGCGGGTTCAGTGACGTCAGCTCATAAAGCGAGTGAAAAGAATAAAACTCAAACAAAATAAACTAACACAAAATGCCAGAGTACAAACACACACTCTTTTATTCAACAATCAACAAGCAAACACAGGACAAATGGAACTAACCTCCCCTCAAGCCCTAAACAGACCCCCGTCCCAATGCTAACTAACAATTACCTCCCCTTGCAACAAACCCCAAATAGAACTAAACAACAACAGTTTCTTTACAAAGTGTACACAGGAAATCAAAATCAACAAATCAATTCAAAATGCAAGTCTTCAAATAATAGGCAATGGCGTTGAATCAGAAACTATTAGCTAGGCAAAGCTGTGGCACAGAAGTAATGTCTCAATGTTCTTGTTGAGTAGCTCAGAGAGCTAACAGTCTCTTGCACAATAAGTGGATGATTCTTCTAACTAAATGGATATGTTTTTAGGTGCGTGTAATGTGAGTCTGTGTGTGCATGAATTAGGTATGAAAACCTCCTGGGAATGTGTTGCCTCGATACATAGGCAAAACCTGCAGCAGTGTAAGAAAATCACCACAACACTACTCTGTTGTAGAGGCAAAGGTACATCCAGGGCTGGCTAGGACCCAGTCAGCGGCAACAACATCAACATCAGTACAGCACAACAGGTAACATCAAAGGCAACAGCGTGGAAATAATGCGTAGAAATAAACACGTAGATGTAATAATCATCATCAGCCCACACCTGTTGACATATACATAGTCTTTAACAATATGCCCACCAAACAATAAACACTATATAATATAACATAACACGCC
>CM072524.1:27265446-27427946 GCA_036898135.1 Oncomelania hupensis
TCGGGGTTCACCAGCCCAGAGAGGGACGTATCATCGGCGAACTTCACCTGGATGTTGCGGCGTGGGTCAGTGGAGCGGCAGTCGGCGGTGTAGGTAGTGAAGAGAACTGGTGACAACACGCAGCCCTGCGGAGCACCGGTGTTGGTCACCAAGACAGAGGAGAGAGAGCTGCCAACCCTCACCCTTTGCGGACGCTTAGTCATAAAGGACTGGATCCATGTGATGAGGGTGGGGTTGACGTCCATGGTCAGGAGCTTGTCTGTGAGGAGGTGGGGCTGCAGGGTGTTGAAGGCGCTGGAAAAATCCACAAACAAAGCCCGCGCGTACGTGCCGAGCTTGTCGAGGTGCTGCTGGAGGTGATGAAGCAGCGTCAGCACGGCGTCTTCTGTGCTGCGGCCATGGCAGTAGGCGAACTGCAGCGAGTCTTGATGAATTGCAGTCTCGATCTTAGCTGCTGAAGTGCCACTCGCTCTAAGCACTTCATGGGCACAGATGTGAGTGCCACAGGCCGGTAATCGTTCATCTCCTTCGGGGATTTCTTCTTTGGCACTAGGACGAGGGTCGACGTGCGCCACAGGAGTGGAACGTGGCCCTCATCGAAGGAGCGTTGGTAGAGAGTGGTGAAGACGGGGGAGAGAGAGTCGTGGCACTTTTTGAGGAGATTGCTGCTGATGTGGTCAGGCCCCGGGGCGCTACGGGCGTTCAGCCTCTTGAAGAGACCCCGGACCTCTTCTTCTTTGACAGTGATAGGGATGGCCTCACGCTCCTGGGTCCTGTGTAGCGCCTGTTGCTGCTCAGCGTGGAAGTCGTGGCCATCGAAGCGGGCGTAAAATCTGTTGAAGTCATTGGCCAGTTGGTCCCCGTTGTTGGTAGTTAGCCCACTGCTCTTCGACTTGTAGCCGGTGATAGTGGTGATATTCTGCCAGACCTGACGTGCGTTGCTCTGCCTGAGGTTGTCCTCTAGCTTGGCGGTGTACTTCCGCTTGGCTTGTCTGATCTTATTGTTAAGCCGCTGTTACGTTGAAACGCGCATGATGGTGCGTGTGAAATGTGCACGATATTATGTGTGAAGCGCACGCGATAGATCTGTTCGTTTTATTTGGCAAAGCATGCAATAATAGAGTGTATTTACCTTTGATTTGAGTTAGCATTGTTGTTAGAAGAAGCTTTGTATAACGTTGATAATTTTCGTTAGTCGATATTATTGGAGAATTCTCTAGATCTGCGTGTTTACTGTCGATAGAAATTTCCCGATAAATGTCGAAGTTTGAGAACGTTCCGGGAATGTGTATAGAGATGTATGACGTAAGTCAGTGATGACGAAGTTTCATTTGATTGGTGGTAGTGCGTCATTTCTACCGTGTTCTAAATTGTTCGGGAAAAGAGAGAGGCTATATAATTATGTGCCGCACTGTTTTGAGTGTGTGTTGTTGATAGTGAGTTGGAAAGTAAAAAGTTGAGAGTGGAAAGGCGATTGAGCGATTGTATGCAGTTGTTGATGTGTGCTGAATAAAAGTGGAAAACTTCATATGAAGACTTCGCCTTGTTGCTGCTGAGTGAGCAGGCTGCGTGGATAAACGAATCAGTTACACCTATCAGGATTTCAAGCATCGGGGCTGAATCAGATACTGATAGAAAATCACCAACATCGATTCGAGTGTAACAGCCGCCGCTGTAGTACCTTCATGGTGGGGATGTCGTCAGCCTTGAGTGCGGCGTGCCGCTCGAGCAGCAGTTGTTTTAGCTCTGTCGTCACCCAGGGTATGGAGTGGGCGTAGCTCTTCACCTGCTTGGTTGGCAATACTAGGTCTTCGCAGAAGCGGCTGTAGTCACTGACGACCTCGGTTGCCTCGTCCAGAGAGACGCCCTCATGGAGAACGCTCCAGTCCGTGCACTCGAAGCAGCCGTTGAGTGTCTCCGCTGCCTCTGTGGTCCACACCTTGGTTGTTCTTGTGGTGGGCTTTTGCTGCTTTACTCTCTGACGGTAGATAGGGGCCAGATGAACCATTCGGTGAATCGAGCGGCCCAGATTGGGAAGGGGCTTGGACTTATTATTATTATTATTATTATTATTATTATTATTATTATTATTATTATTATTATTATTATTATTATTATTATTGTTGTTGTTGTTGTTTTTGTTATTATTATTATTATTATTATTATTATTATTATTATTATTATTATTATTATTATTATTATTATTATATGTTCACGATCAGAATTCGGGGGAATTGAGGAAACAAGCGTACAAAGCATACAAAAGCACTGTTTGTAGGAAGTTTAATGCACATAGAAGAAATACGCATGCCATTTTACGTACAATGAAGTGTAGAGATTCTAAAGTATTTTGGAAGTTTTTGAATGAGCGCTCGAATAATGAACCACCTAATGTATCTATGACTACACACGATGACTTTGTTAATGATTTTGAAGAGCTTGGTAACATCCCTGAGAATGAAATTCTACATCCTACAGACCCCCTTGATACCGAAACACACGTATTTGATAATAATAGTTTAAATGCTGATATTACACAAGAGGAGGTGTTAAAATCTATTAGAAAATTTAAAAATAACAAAGCTTGTGGTATTGATTATATTCTGAATGAGTTCTTAAAGGCTTCTTCTCCAAAGTTGTTAAATACTATTACAATGTTGTTTAATCTTGTTTTAAGCAATGGTAAAATTCCAGATGACTGGTCAGTTGGCATAATTTGCCCGTTGTATAAAGGTAAAGGGGATAGGTTAAATGTAGATAATTATAGAGGTATAACGGTGCTTAGCTGTATGGGTAAACTTTTCACCAGCGTAATTACTGACAGGATTAACCTATTTCTAGACTCAAATAATTTGTTAGGTAATGAACAAGCAAGTTTTAGAAAAGAATATTCAACCACTGACCACGTTTTTACTCTTTATTGCTTAATTGACATTTATTTGCAGCAAAGGAAAAAATTGTTTTGTACGTTTACTGATTATAAAAAAGCATTTGACAATGTACAGCGTAGTATGCTAATGAAAACTGGTATTACTGGAAGAGTTTTGACAGTGATTAAAGATATGTATCAAAAAGCGAAGTCATGTGTTAGAACCCATGATGGTCTGTCATCTACTTTTTTTACGTGTAACGCTGGAGTGAGGCAAGGAGAAAATCTGTCACCTGTATTATTTTCTTTGTTTTTGAATGATTTAAGGTCTTTCCTTGCAGAACATATCGACGGGTTATCATTGCCACAGAATTTGGCGAATGGCTTCGGCTTTTCTGATGTTGAACAGTATTTTCATTTGTTTTTGTTACTCTATGCTGATGATACTGTCATTTTATCAGAGTCCGCTGAAGACATGCAGAAGGCCTTAGATATTTTAGATCTATACTGTACAAAATTTGGATTGTGTTTAAATATTGCAAAAACGAAAGTGGTGATTTTTTCCCGCGGTAAAGTTAGAAAGCTGCCTGTTTTTAAGTTTAAAAATGTAATTCTTGAAATTGTTTGGGAATATAAATATCTGGGTACACTTTTTCAATATAATAACAAATTTCAAAAAAATATCAGATCCATGAGTGTATCAGCTGAACGTGCTATGTTTGCGCTTTTTAAAAAATGTAGAAAACTGGATTTGCCGCTTAATATTCAGTTAGATCTTTTTGATAAATGTGTAAAACCGATTTTATTGTATAACTGCGAGGTATGGGCCCATGAAAAAATGATAATATGTGATCGATTATAACTAAATTTTTTGAAATTGGTTCTTAATGTTAAAACTAGTACGCCGACCTGTATGGTTTTCGGTGAAGTTGGCTGTTTTCCTGTTTCCTTAGACGCTAAATGTAGGCTACTCTGTTTCTGGTATAAACTTTGTATTGATTGTTGCAATGATTCTGCTAGAATGTCAGTACTTATGTTTCGACTATGCTCTTATTTATTTTTTAAATAAATCTGAGTCAGGGATGTTGCTAGGAAATTTTTTCTTCGGCGATTTGGCCGAAACAGCCGTGAAACTTTCGGCTTTTAACAGAAAGTTTCGGCTCTCTCTTCCAAAGCAGTCTCACATGTTTTTTTTTTTTACTAGATTCACTACGTTAACATACACCCTCCACCTCCATAAGGTGTTCTGTGGATGCATATCTTTGTAATAAAACGTGATTTTAAGAGTAGAATAAGAACATTGAAAATAAATTTTATTTTCTTAAATTTTAGACACACAAAAACAATTAAAAAAAGTTTACTGTACCTTGACAGACCACAATACTGTCAGAGTTTCTGGGTTTAACCTTAGTAATTATCGAATCCTCACCTAAACTGCAAACGTACACAGCACATGAATATCGCAAAAATGGACAAAATCGAGCCGATTCACCCGTGAAAACTTCGGCTCGGCGAGCCGACATGACGGACAGTTTATCGGCTTTTTTATAAAAATTTCGGATAAAAGCCGAAGATCCGACCCAAACGACATCCCTGCTGAGTATAAACTCCTGGCTATGTACTGTTCGCTCTCTGCTAAATGATCTTGGTCTGTCTTTCATTTGGTTAAACGGCTGTAAATACTCTTTGAATTGTTTTAAGACCATGGTCAAACAACGCTTGAGAGACCAGTTCTTGCAAACCTGGCATCAGGATGTATTCGCTCATAATGCTTGCATTACTTATAGAATTTTTAAGAGTACGTTCTGTTTCGAAGATTATTTAGTTTCCTTGTCACCTCTATCGAGAAGAAACTTATTGAAATTTAGGCTCAGCTGTCACAAACTGCCAATTCAATCACTTAGATATTTGAATATTCAGAGAGAAGATATAATGTGTACTCTGTGTGATTTGGATGAACTAGGTGATGAATTTCATTATCTGTTTAGATGTACAAATTCTGTGTTGGTTGTTAACAGACTTTCTTTACTACCTCAATACTTCAGGAATCACCCGAATGCCTATAAGTTAAATCAGTTATTGAACTCTAAATCTAAACGCAGATTGTCTGATTTGAGCCGTTTTATAGGGATTATTTTTTCACTTTTCCAATAGTGACGCACTGTTCTCTTTTAATTTTATGTCAAACTTCTATTTTCTTGTTTGAACGAATATTGAATCTAAGAGCAGGTTGCTAAATTTAAGCCGCTTTATTGCAGTTTGAGTTATGTCACTATTTATATATTGTGCATTCCCTTTTGTCTTATTTTGTGAACCATGCAATGCTGTATATTTTTCTTTCCATGTTGACCCAACATAAAACTAAAACGGGTGTTTGACATTTCAGAGGTTTATCTTGTGATGCCTATGGATCAGCTTTTTTGTGCCGTTCATTGTTTTTTAATGTAATTCCCCATCCTCCCTTTTCCCCTTTTTTTGGCTAAAATGCCCTCTGGGCTATAAGCCTTGTTTCATGCTTTAATTATATGTGATTTTGCTAATAAAAGGACAAAGTTCCAAAGTTCCATTATTATTATTATTATTATTATTATTATTATTATTATTATTATTATTATTATTATAGGAAAAGGGTCATTGCAGTTAAAAAGACTTGTTTTAAAAATATTGGCTATGTTTCGTTTCTTATACTTGTCAAATTGCTTTGGGAACGTCTTAAAGGACCACTTTGCACTGGGTACTGATTCTACTCGGAACATTTTACGATTACTGGGCGTGCTACGATGCCTTACTCATCGTAATTCGTCGTCCGTTCTTTTTCCAGTCATGAGCAGAACTTGACGGAAATGACCTCCGGAAGTTTACACATGCGCCGAACCATCGGCGATGATGTGCATTTGGCGATATCTATTCTGCTCAGTTCTCGAGCCACCCTGTTCTTAAAACTTCGGTCTCCATAAGACAGACGTATGATTCTGGTTGTCCTCAGATCGGCAAGTCATATTTTCTCAGTAAAATAATGCTTTTACTAATTGGAAACTACTAGCGAGAAGTTGAAGACAGTAATTGTTAATGAGAGGCGTAAAGAACAACTACACGCATTTTGCTACGTAACAGTTCTGAAGGCCCACTATCTGCACACGACTGGCGCTCATTGTTTTCGTTGGCTCATGCCCCTTTTTTTGGACACTTAATTACCTAAAACATGTATTATTTGTCAGCCTTCTTAATTATTGTAAGCATAAAGCGGAAAGGTTGGAGGGAAATAGCTCGACTGCCAAGCAAATTAGGTCGGTATCCTCTATATGGCCCAGACCTTGGCGCCGAGGTCAAGCGTTACGACACAATGCACTCGCCGAAGCCTAGTGTATAAGCGAACATAAGCTGTGGCAGTCTCAGGCAGAGTGGCGTTACGCCTATCCTATCCTATCCTGTCCCGTAACCCGGAAGTCGTAGGGGCACCACAGATGATCGTTTAACCAGCTTACTCCATCTTTCTCTGTCCTCAGCAGCCCTGATGGCTTCGCTCAGTGTCAAACCAGTCTATTCTCGAATGTTGTCCTCCCACCTCTTTTTCGGTCTCCCTCTTCTTCTACCTCCTTGCACTGTGCCTTGCAGAATAGTCTTTGCAAGTCCTGATGATCTGGTGACGTGGCCATACCATCGGAGTTTCCGTTTCTTTACCACTGTGAGCAGGTCATCGTGTTGTCCAATGGCTTGTGTGATGGTCTGTCGGACTTCGTCGTTGGTGATGTGTTGGGTATAGGAAATGCGCAGAAGTCTTCTGTAGTACCTCATCTCCATGCTTTGTATTCTTCGTTGGAGATCTGCTGTGAGGGTCCATGCTTCGCAAGCATATAGGAAGATGGAGATGACAAAGGAGCGCAGCAGTCTTACTTTGGAATGTAGACTGATGGTCCTGTCTTTCCAAATGGGCTTCAACCTTGTCAGGGCTCAGAGTTATGGCCCTTGAAAATGGCGGTCATGTTTGAAAGAGCTCTTCCATTGGAATGTTAAGTTCAACAAATATCTCAAGAAAGAAACAGTAACAGCATCTCCTGAATTGCCTAGTGCTCCTGAGCAATTCTGCTCTGCATCTACAATGGTGTGGTAGGGGTAGGAAGTGTGTTTAACCCCAAAAACAGTCAGCTGTGAGCGCTCAGTGTTGTGATTTAGGCCTACAAAATGGCGGACTCTAGTTGCAGAAAAGGTTCAATGAGTGAAAAAAACGAACTCAGGATCTAGTCAAGGTACTTCTAACAAGTGTGCCACCTGTGATAAATCAATGAACAGAAGAACAGATTGTCTGCAGTGTGAATATTGTGGGAAAATATTTCACAGAGAATGCCAAAATGTGTCTAGTGAGTACTACAACATGGTCAAACAGTTTGGCTCAGCAAGTGGTGGTAGTTGTCACTGGTTCTGTGATGTGTGCAATCCTAAAGCTATGGATGTTTTGAAGCTTGTGCAACAAGTCAGAGACAAAAATGTTGAGCTAGAAAATCGACTGGAGTCTGTGGAAAGCAAAGTGGATAACTTGGATAGTGGCTTTGAAGAGAGAGTTGCAACTTCTGTCAGGTCGGTGGTTAGAGAGGAGGTGTACGAAGCTAAGCTCAGAGAGGAAAGAAGGAGGAATATTATCATCAAGAACCTGCCTGAGACAAAACCAGACAAGGAGGCTTTTGCTGATGTGGTGTCTGCACTGGGGCTGGGTCAGGAAGCGGCAGAGGGAATTGGCTTTGAAAGGTTAGGTAGGAAGACAGGGGAGCGATCCAGACCTCTCAAGGTGCAGTGTACTAGTGCCAAGCAGAGGAAGGACATTCTCATGAATAGCAAAAAATTGTTTAGAGCTAAAGAGTACATTACGGTGTATGTCAGTAGGGACTTGACAAAAGCAGAGCAAAGAGAACAGAAGGCTTTGAGAGATGAACTGAAAGAGAAACGCAGTTTGAAGGACGGCAAGAAATACATGATCAGGAGAAAGAAGTGATTATGATAGATGAGAGTAACTATCATAGAGCAAGTGAATCTGAGGATGAGGCGTCATCAGCATCTGAGTTGAATGTGGCCTCTGCATCAAATTCAAAAAAGGACTAAGTTTTTATCCTGAACCTGCCGCATCTATACAAAATAATGTATATTATAATGCATCATTTGTTTCTACTTCTTCACCACATTTTTTGCATTGCACATCAATAAACGCACACAGTATTGTTAATAAATTTAATGATCTTGACACTTTTGTATTAAACGAGGGATCAGACATTAGTGCCATTACTGAGTCCTGGCTACATGGAGACATTTCAGACAGTGAAATTCACATCAATGGCTACAAGACATTTAGAAGTGATAGAGTGGGAAGGAAAGGAGGGGGATGCTTAATGTATGTAAGAGATAATTTGCAAGTTAGAGAAGTGAAACTCTGTGAGGAGCAGGACTATACAGAAAGCATCTGGTGTGTTATATATGGGCAGGACAAAGAAGAAACATTGTTTGGTGTAGTGTACAATCCACCCGGTGTTAGTCAGGAAAATGAAGAGAAATTGTTTGCAGTTTTAAAAGAGGCAGCAAAGTACAGGCATGTGGTTGTTACGGGAGACTTCAACCGTCCAGGTATTAACTGGGATACGTATGAGTGTGATGGAGCAGGGGAAGGTTTGCTCGATACAGTAAGTGACTGTTTTTGGTTTCAACATGTGGCTGAAGCTACTAGAAAAGCAAATGTGTTGGACTTGGTGTTCAGTTGTGAAGAAGAGATGGTGCAGGAGGTGGAGATAAGGCGATCCTCTAGCCAACAGCGATCACCACATTGTGCACTTCAAAGTGGCCTTTTCTGAGCCTAGAGACAGTAATAGCGACAGGAAGAAAGAGATAAGGGATTACAGAAAGGCAAACTGGAAGGTGGTCAGAGAAAACTTAGAAAAGGTGAATTGGGACAATGAATTTGAAGGGAAGAGCTGCAGTCAACAGTGGGACTTGTTTCATCAAACGCTGCAGAAGGTGGTGAGAAGTTTCGTACCGCTGAAGAAAACGAGGTGCACTAGGAAGCCCAAATGGATGAATAGAGAGGCACTCAACAGTGTCAAGAAGAAGAGGAAGAAATGGAAGAAATACAGACAGAGTGGTTGGCAAGAAGACTTTCTCGCATATAAACAGTGTAAGAATGACAGTACAAAACTCATTAGAGATAGTAAAAAGAAGTTTGAAGAAAAGCTGGCACAGAATATCAAGCAGGATACAAAGTCTTTTTACGCCTAAGCAAGGGACAGGCTGCGCTGCAAGGTCAAAGTTGGTCCTCTGGAAGATAGTGACGGGGAGCTGCACACTGATGATGTGGAACAAGCGGACATCTTGAACAATTTCTTTGCATCAGTTTTCACGGTGGAGGGCAATGGTGACAGACCGGAACCCCAATGTAAGTTTACAGGCTCACCAGAGGAAAGACTGATACAGGTGATTTTTACTGAAGACATAGTCCTCAAGAAGTTGCAAAATCTTAACTCTAGCAAGGCGCCAGGGGTTGACGAAATTTCACCAGCCGTACTGGTGGGAGCAGCGGAATCCTTAGCGTATCCTCTGTCACTGATCTTACAGGCTTTCTTGGACACCGGAGAGGTGCCAGTCGGGTGGAAAGAGGCAAATGTTGTGCCGATATTCAAAAAGGGTGCAAAATGTAAAGCAGGAAATTACAGGCCGGTATCGCTGACTTCTCAGGTTGGGAAAGTCTTTGAAAGTATCTTGCGGGATTTCCTGAGCAATCACCTTGAGAGGCATCAGCTGATCCGAGGCAGCCAACACGGTTTCTCAAAAGGAATGTCCTGCCTGACAAACCTGCTCGTCTTTCTGGAGGACATGACACGCATGCTGGACGAAGGGAAAGAAGTAGACGTCATCTACCTTGACTTTGCCAAGGCGTTCGACAAGGTCCCTCACAAGCGGCTTATCGACAAGCTGAAAGCACTCGGTGTGGACGGAAAAGTGCTGCAGTGGATGGAAGAGTGGCTGCGTGGCAGAAAGCAGAGAGTTGTGGTCAACGGACAAGCTTCTCCATGGGTAGATGTGACGAGCGGAGTTCCACAAGGATCCATTTTGGGGCCGACCATGTTCCTGGTGTTCATTAATGACTTGGAGGACGATATTCTGATCAGCGTTCTAAAGTTTGCTGATGACACTAAGATCAACGGCGACGTCTCCGACCCAGCGGGGAGCGACAAACTACAGCATGACCTTAAGGTAGCAGAAATGTGGTCAGAGAAGTGGCTGATGCAGTATAACGTAGACAAGTGCAAGACTCTACATGCAGGCCGTAAAAACACTTGTCATGTTTACACGCTGGGAGGACAAGAACTTGGAGCAGTGGAGGAAGAAAGGGACCTAGGCGTCATCATGCACAGGTCACTGTCAGTCAGTCGCCAGTGCTGCGAGGCAGCAAAACGAGCCAACAGAGCAGTGGGGCAGATCATGCGAACAGTCACAGCCAGAACTAAGGAAGTTATTGTCCCACTCTACAAATCAATTGTACGACCACACCTGGAGTATTGCATCCAAGTATTGCGACCTTACCTCAAAAAAGACATCGCAGAGTTGGAAAAGGTGCAGAGGAGAGCTACGAGATTGATCACTGGGATTGGTCACCTGCTGTACGATGAGAGACTGGCTTTTTGCAATTTGCAGAAATTAGAAGAAAGGGGAGACAGGGGAGATCTCATCGAGACATTCAAGATCATAAAGGGGCTTGAAAAAGTTTCTGCGGACAAATTTTTTACTTCATGCCAGTCATCATTCTACCATAGAGGTCACAGCAGCAAACTGTTCAAAGATAGGTCTAGACTGAATCTCAGAAAGAACTTTTTTTCACAAAGAGTTGTGAACCCATGGAATGCACTGAAACAATCATCTGTTGAAGCTGAAACCGTCAACCAGTTCAAGAACCGCCATGATAAAGAGACAGTTAAGGGGGTTAAAATAAGTTCTCAAACTTCCTACCCCGTCGGCCGCCTTCAGTGGCCACTAAGGTAAATTCAGGGCTTCAGTTGTTTGTGCGATCCTGGAGAGGACTTCCTGTCGGGACCCATTGTCTGATACAATGGCTCCTAAATATTTGAAGCTATGCACTGTGTTGAGGGATTGGCCTTGGACTTTGATGTCCGTGTTGATGCCATTGGTGTTGTTGGTCACCAATTTGGTCTTCTCTGCACTTATTTCCATTCCATAGGCTCCTGGAGGTGGTGTCAAGCCTCTGTACCAGCTGTTCAAGTTCTTGTTCCTCTCCAGCCAATCCATTAATGTTATCCGCAAAACGAAGATTGGAGATTGCTCTTCCCCCTATGCTGACTGTGCCTTCATGATCTTCAAGAGCATCTGACATGATGCGCTCTAGGAAGATGTTGAAGAGTGTTGGAGAGAGTAGGCATCCTTGATGCACACCGATTGTTGTTCTGAACCAGTTCCCGATGGCGCTGTTGTGAAGGACTGCACTGGTAGCCTTGTCATACAGTCTTTTGATGACTTCAATAAATTTAGGGCTGATGTTGTACACTTTCATTGTTGCCCATAGAGCTGCATGCCAAACTCGGTCAAACGCCTTCTTGAAGTCTATGAACACATGATATAGATGTGGTTGGTGCTGTAGGTATTTCTCACAGATTATTCTGAGGTTGAAAATCTGCTCAGTGGTACTTCGCCCTGCCCCGAATCCTGCTTGTTCTTCAGCTATGATTTGTTCAGCTTGGGGTTTCAACCTGTTGAGTATTATTTTCAGGAGGACCTTGCTGGGATGGCTGATGAGGCTGATGGTGCGGTAATTTTCACACTCCTGAAGGTTACCTTTTTTGGGAAGAGTGATGACAAGCGACTGTGTCCATGGTACAGGCCACTCCCCACTCTGCCAGATCTTGTTACAGATAATGGTGAGGGCATCAATCATCGCTTCTCCTCCTGCTTGTAGCAGTTCCGAGGGTATGTTGTCCACTCCCGCTGACTTCCCTTTCTTTAGGGATTGCACTGCTGCCTCAACTTCTTCCCGAAGTTACGCCACCGCTAGCAAATCATGGCTGGCTTCGGGTCTTTTTGAGTAGAAACAGTTAATCTTTGAAGAAAAAAAATGTGAATAAACATTGTTAAGGCGTCTCCATACTTGATTCAATGCACAAAAATGAACCTCGCATGTAATGAGTTTATTTATCTCGACCCTCATTGTCGACTTTAAAAGTGTAAATTTCTGCCATAGAAAGTCGCAAAGGTTAGGGGACAGCCTGTACAATGGAAAGGCACGCTTATCAAACATTGAGTCTTCGGAGGCAAAGGGACTTTCAATCGAACATCCTGCTATGTTGCGATTATCTATAGTTCGATGTAGTTTTATTGATTTCTTTACTTTACTGAGGTATATTCTTGTATTTACTACTACCACCACCACAACCAGACTACACATTTTTCTGCTATTACTATCAGTTTCACTGTACATTTTCATTCATCTTAATTATTTGGTGTACATGTACACGTGTACGTGAAGGGACTTTAATAAAATATTTTGAGAAAACAAACTTAAAATATTGTTATTTAGTCTGTGTGTGTGTGTGTGTGTGTGCGTAGGCTTAATTATACTGTTACGTTGAGACTCGCGCGATCGTGCGTGTGGGACGCGCGCGATAGATCTGATCGTTTTATTTTGCAAAGCATGCAATAATAGAGTGTATTTACCTTTGATTTGATTTTGCGTTGTTGTAAGAAGAATCTTTGTACATGTATAACGTTGATAATTTTAGTTGGTCGATATTATTTGAGAATTTTCTAGAGTTGGTGGTTTATTATCGACCTAAGCGTGTGGATAATTCTAGTGGTAACTAGAGACGCTTCCGTCCTAAATATGGTTGTATGACTGTTACACTCCGTTCGATGATGGTGTTTTTGTTTATCAGTATCTGATTCAGCCCCAATGCTGAATTCCTGATAAGGTGTAACTCAGATTCGTTTATCCACGCAGCCTGCTCAAACAGCATACAAGTCACAAAGTCGACGTATGAAGTTTTCCACTTTTATTCAGCACACATCAACAACTGCATACAATTCTCAACTCAACTTAACAGCTTTCAACAACTATCCACAACAACACACGGAGCATCGAATATATAATTTTTTCTCTCAACTCGAGATGACCTCAGTTTGTTCTAGAAAATGACGCATTACAACCAATCAGAATTAAAGATCGTCATCGCTGACTTACGTCATACATTGTTCTAAACATACCCGGAACCTTCTCTTGCTTCGACATGTATCGGGAAATTTCTATCGAGAGTAAACACGCAGATCCAGAAACTTCCCCAGTAATATCGACTAACGCAAATTATCAACGTTATACAAAGCCTCTCCTAACAACAATGCAAACTCAAATCAAAGGTAAATAAACTCCATTATTGAATACTTTGCAAAACGAAACGATTAGATCTATCGTGCGCGTTTCCGACATACTTTCGTTCGCGTTTCAACGTAACATAACCCCCCACTCAAGAAGAAATTTACCCAATTTCTTTCAACAACGTTGAAACGTAATGCACAAACAAAGTTCAGAATTAAAACTTATTTCAGACTGTCTGAATATTGTCATTATGCTCAGTTCATTCACACAGAGTCAATGTTCTTCCACTTCAAATCTGTCTGGATATTGTCAACGTTCACAGTTCATTCACACAGAATCAATGTTTCTCATCTGCAAGTCTTTCTGGATACTGTCAATGTTCACATTTATCTACACAGTCAATGATTTTTCATCCGCAAGGAAACGACGCCCTCGTCAGTTGCGGTTGTCATCGGCCCAGGGTCAAAGACGATGGTCACGTGGGCTTTCCTGGAGTCAGTGCATCCTCCGTTGTCTCCTTCTTCCGTCGGATGTCCGACGCAGTCGACGTTGTCAGCTCCCAGATTGCATTCGCTGGGTCTCACGG
Source organism: Oncomelania hupensis (assembly GCA_036898135.1). NCBI lineage: Eukaryota > Metazoa > Mollusca > Gastropoda > Littorinimorpha > Pomatiopsidae > Oncomelania > Oncomelania hupensis. The sequence goes on from CM072524.1 coordinate 27,279,256, forward strand.
TCAGGTTGGCTTCTGCGAGACGGTGGAACAGCTCCCTCAAGGTCTGCAGATGCTCCTTCCAGGTCTGGGTGTGGACTTCATGTTCGACCAAAGTCGTAGAACCTGGGACATCGCTGAAGCTATGGGGAAACTCGCCCATAAGGTCCTTGAGCTCCAACTTTTTACTTTCCGTCAAGCTTGGTCCTAGCTTAACATCATTGATGCCTTCTTTGCTGTGGAAGTCTCCCAGTTCCAACAGTTCCTCGCTGTCAAAGCTGTTGTCGATCTCAGCTGCTGTTGCTGCATGTACAGTCTCTGATGGCCTTTCCACGTACAGCTTAAGGAGGTTGGCGTGGTATATCTTGGAATGCTGGCCGACCTTCACCTTGTAGTCGTTGATCCCCACCACGGTCTCCACTTCGTACGGGCCTTTCCACTGCATCAGCAACTTATTATGATCGGTAGGTAGCAGCACCAGCACTTTGTTGCCAGGTTTGAACTTCCTGTTCACAGCCCTACGATCGTAGTAGTGCTTTCCACAGTCATGGGACTTCTTCAGGTTTTCTCTGGCTATCTCGAGAGTCTGCTCCAGCTTCTCCCGTAGCTCAAACACGTACTGGTAGCTGTTCTTCACCTCTGGGGTGTCTACTTCTTTCGTCCAGAGTTCTTTTAGGATGTGCATCGGCCCTCGGATGGTTCTTCCGTACAGCAGCTCGAACGGAGAAAAGACGGTGGACTCCTGCGGTACTTCTCTGTAGGCGAAAAGTAAGGCGTTGATATAGCGATGCCATTGTCTGGGCTGCTCGCTGCACAGTTTCTTCAAGGTGGACTTCAGCGTAGCATTGAACTTCTCGACAAGCCCGTTGCACATCGGATGGTAGGGTGTCGTAGTCAAATGCCGGATGCTCAGCAGTCTGTTGACCTCCTTCATGCAGTCAGAGACGAACTGCGTCCCGAGGTCTGTCAGAATTTCTTCAGGCACTCCAAGCCTACTGAACATGTCCACCAGTGCCTCTGCTACAGTTTCAGTGTCAATCTTCTTCAGTGGCACTGCTTCTGGGTACCGAGTCGCATAGTCCACTAAAGTCAGTACCCATCGATGACCTTCTTCACTCGGAGGTCTTATTTCACCGATTAAGTCTAAGGCCACCCTCTTGAAAGGTCGGTCGATCAGAGGCATCCTCTGCATAGGCACTTTCGGGACCCTTCCTCGGGGTATGGTCTTCTGGCAAATGTCACATGATCGGCAGAAACGGCTGACGTCCGCATGAAGTCCTGGCCAGTAGAACACCGCCTGGATTCTGTCTGACGTCTTCCTGATGCCTAGGTGACCTCCCATGATAGAGTCATGAGCTACTTCCATCACTTGGCGCCTTAGAGGTAACGGTACCAAGACTTGACGTAGTGGTTTCCCTCCGTTGACCCTCGGGTGCTGGAAGATTCGGTACAGGATCTTGGCCTTCACCTCAAAATAGACCGTGCCACTGCGTTTGGTCACGTGATCTTGGCGGTTCCTGTACTTGTTTAAAGTGCTATCAGCTTCCTGGAGCTGAATCAGCTTATCTCTGTCCACGATGGCAGCTTTAGAGTTGTCGGCGACCTTCAGTGGCGTAGACGTCTTGTCTCTCTTGGCCTGGGCCCTGGTAGTAACAGCACCGACGATCTCTGGTCGGCAGGGCTGAGCCGGAGTAACCACATTATCCCGTAGCAGCTCTGTAAGGTCTCCATCGGGAAATGGCAATGGATCCTCCTCCACAACTTCGACGCGTTGGGTTGAGGCAGGACTCCACTCTGGATCGGGGTCGTCGGGTCGTCTCGCGCCGTCGATATTCCCGATCATCAAATCATACAGCGGCTTCTTCAGGCAAACCGCTTCGACTTCGCCTATGTAGAAAGGGGTGTTGACATGGATCTTCACAACTGGCGCTTTCAAACATTTGCTGTCGGCCATGAGTGTCCATTTAGAATCGCCAGTGAACTGTTCTTTAGCGATTAGGTCTTCTCTGACAATGATCCCACTGCAGCCAGAGTCTCTTAAAACAGTCACTTCATGATTCCCGACGCGTCCCTTGGAAACAGGCATGTTCTGTACGGTAACAGCTGCGCTGGCGACGACGGGGATGGATTTTCCGTTGGCAAGGAGAAGTTGGCCATCGGTCATGCACTCTTGCACGTCGGCAGGGGTAGCTGTGCGCTTGGTCTCACTCGGAAGAATGACACTCCCGCCGCACACTTGATGGTCAGATCTACTGTTTTGCCGTTGATTGGAGAACCGCCTCTGCCGGTTGCCCGCCGCTGCGTTGTCCGTACTGCTCCGCTGTCCGCTACTTTTGTTTTGAGGACAATTAGCCGCCCTGTGGTCTGTAGCGTTGCAGGTGAAACAGCCTCTTGAATGCCCTTCCCTGGGAGGAGGCGTGGAGTCCGTCTGTCTCTGGCTCGTCTGGCTCCCTTGGATCTGGTTCCCATGGTTTGCAGTCTTCTGAAAATGTTTCGTCGCGCTGGGTGGCCCCAGGGTTTTCCCATGAGCGATAAGATATCTTTCAGCAGCCTCAGTCACATCTTTAAGCGTCTGCAGCTTTTGTTCTTCTAAGTGGGTCGCTAGGTCCTTGTGACAGGCATTGAGAAATTGTTCCTTCACGATCAGGTCATGGAGACTGTCGTAAGACTTCCTTTCGCCTGATAACTCCACCCACTTGTGTAGATATGACGACAGGCGTTCCACAAACTGCTTTGGCGTTTCGTCTGACTTAGGCCGGCATTCACGGAAGCGTTTACGGTAGCCCTTCTCTGTAAAGTTGTAGCACTGCAGTAGGGCCTCTTTCAAGACGTCATAGTTTTTGGCGTCATCGTTCGACAGTCTGGTGTAAACTTCGAGCGCTTGCCCTGTCAGAAGTGCACTGAGTCGAATCGCCCAGTCTCGAGGTTGCCAATTGGAGCTTTCAGCGAACCTTTCGAATCTCGCCAGATAACTGTCGATCTGGTCCTTCCCGTCGACGAAAGCTGGCAATTTTGGAGCCGTATGGTCGTTGGTGACTTGTGGCGCATGCTGATTGTTCTGGATACGCGCCAACTCTAGCTGGTATTGACGCTCTCTTTCTTGCTGCTGCTGTTCAATTTCCAGCCGCTTCAGTTCAAATTCTCTTTCTTCACGCCGTCGCTCATCTTCTCTTTCTTCACGCAGTATTCTCTCCTGGAATTTGACGTACTCCGTCAGCTGTTTGCCTTTTAGATTTAGTTCAACCCCTTTCTGCCAGAAGTCAGCCATCTTGATGCTTCTGGAAAGTTCTTTTCTGGAAAGTTCTTTTTCTGGAAAGTTCTTTTTCTGGAAAGTTCTTTACTGTGCTGTACCTTTCTAGACTGTTCTAGAACAGCACGCTTTCTGCAGTAGCGCTGATGCTTGCCACTAGTCGCTTTCGCTGACGCAGGCCCCGCTGTCCTCGTCGTATGCGACGCTGCACCACGCTGGTGTTGATGTACACGCTCCTGTGCTGAAGTAGACGCGACGTCCACTCGTCGCTCTCTCTAATACTGGCGATGTAGCTCCGAGACTGTCCCTCGACGTAGTCTTACGGCAGCCACGTAGTCCCGATCTATTGTTCGCTCACGAAGCAACTCTTCAGCGACTACACGCCCTTGCAGTCAACCCGAACCTATCGGTGATGTAGTCCCAGTATGTTGGCCCCTCTCGACGCAACTCGTTGGCGGCTACCCTCGATGACTGCCTCTCGTAACGTTGACTCGCTTGTTGTAGCAGTTGAACCCTTGGCTATGGCGTGAATCCCGGCTTGGCCCCCAAAATGTTACACTCCGTTCGATGATGGTGTTTTTCTTTATCAGTATCTGATTCAGCCCCAATGCTGAATTCCTGATAAGGTGTAACTCAGATTCGTTTATCCACGCAGCCTGCTCAAACAGCATACAAGTCACAAAGTCGACGTATGAAGTTTTCCACTTTTATTCAGCACACATCAAAAACTGCATACAATTCTCAACTCAACTTAACAGCTTTCAACAACTATCCACAACAACACACGGAGCATCGAATATATAATTTTTTCTCTCAACTCGAGGTGACCTCAGTTTGTTCTAGAAAATGACGCATTACAACCAATCAGAATTAAAGATCGTCATCGCTGACTTACGTCATACATTGTTCTAAACATACCCGGAACCTTCTCTTGCTTCGACATGTATCGGGAAATTTCTATCGAGAGTAAACACGCAGATCCAGAAACTTCCCCAGTAATATCGACTAACGCAAATTATCAACGTTATACAAAGCCTCTCCTAACAATGCAAACTCAAATCAAAGGTAAATAAACTCCATTATTGAATACTTTGCAAAACGAAACGATTAGATCTATCGTGCGCGTTTCCGACATACTTTCGTTCGCGTTTCAACGTAACAATGACGTGAGACAGTGATGACGAAATTGGTTCTGATTGGTTATAGTTGTGTCTTGCCCGAATGTTCTTCCTTTCTCTGGAGTTAGAGAGACTATATAAGCGCTGCACTGCACTGTTTCAAAAGAGGATCACTTCCGTCCCCTATACGCTTAATGTGTCCGGGGACGTAAATTTACTCAAAAAAAAAAAAAAAAAAAAAAAAAAAAAGAGGATTGGTTTGTAAAGTAGAGTGTTGAAAGTGAAAAGTTGAGAGTCGAAAAAGCGATTGTATGCAGTTGTTGATGTTCGCTGAATAAAGTTGGAAAACTACATACGACGTCGACTTCTGCCTTGTTGATGAGTGAGCAGGCTGCGTGGATAAACGAATCTGAGTTACACTTATCATATTTCAAGCATCGGGGCTGAATCAACTGATAAAAAACAACATCCAGTTTAACAAATACCATATGGCCTTTCTTATTTTCCTGATTATTTGTATCTAAATAGTTATCTATTTAAGGATTATATACACAGAAAAGAAGTCTTAAACGTTAACATAGATACTTCTCAACTACTTATAGTGTGTTTGTTATTAAATAGCATGTGTGGATGGGTGGATGAATGAATGTGTAAATCAACGTCTTTACAACTGATTAGAAAACGGAAGCAGAATTGTGGAAAATCAAGCAGGATTCAGAAGAAACTACTCCACTACTGATCACATATTCACATTGCATGCTATTGTACAGAACTGTCTTAGTAAAAAAGGAAGAAAATTATATGTTGCGTTTGTCGACTTTAAAAAAGCCTTTGACAGTGTCCAGCATAGCAAACTTCTAGAAACATTACAAACAGATGGCATAAATGGTAAATTCTACAGCATCCTCAAATCCATGTATGAGTCGTTGACTTCTTGTGTCAGAGTGGGGGATAAATTTACAGAGTTCTTCAGCTCCCCAAAGGGAGTCCGTCAAGGTTGTGTTTTAAGTCCTACCTTATTTTCAATGTTTATAAATCAACTTGCAATACACATTACTGATTCTGGTCGACATGGCATCCAACTCCTGCCAGGGTTAATGGAATTGTTTATCCTTTTATTTGCCGATGACGTCACGCTTATATCAACCACACCAGCAGGTTTACAAAATCAGTTAAATTGTCTAAAAGAGTGTTGTGAAAAACTAAAACTAGAAGTCAACATTAATAAAACAAAGATAATGGTTTTCCGAAAAGGGGGTTACTTATCAAGATTTGAACATTGGAAATTTGATGGAGTTAATTTAGAGGTAGTTAATGAATATTGCTATTTGGGTTTTATGTTTACAACTATGCTTAGTCATAAAATTGGAACTAACCACTTGGTAGGGAAGGGGAGGAAAGCAGTCTTCAGTTTATGCCGTTTACTGAAACAACTAAAGTCGATGTCAAAAGATGTATTCTTTAAACTGTTTGATTCAAAAGTGCAATCTATTTTATTATGTTCATCAGAAGTCTGCGGTTTAAGTCGTCTTCATTGTATTGAGAAAGTTCACTTATTAGCATGCAAAAATTTTCTAGGCGTTCCTATTCGAACACCCAATAAAATGGTATATGGTGAATTAGGCCGTTTTCCTCTATATATAAATTCAGCGATTCGCACACTGAGGTACTGGTTCAGAGTATTGCAGCTTAGTCCTGATAGATTACCAAACCAAGCGTATCACATGTTGCTGAATTTAGATATTTCTGGTTAGAAAAATTGGGTATCAGGGGTACGTAATATATTATCTGAGTGCGGGTTCTACATTGTTTGGGTTCAACAGGGAGTGGGTAACACAAATGCTTTTCTGGCTGAGTGTAAGACTAGGCTCCAAGACATTTTTAGGCAAGAATGGTCTGCAGCAGTACGGGATAGAGACCGCTATAAAACATTTAGTTCATTCAAGACCGAGTTTGGGCAGGAATCGTATATTGTAGATATTGATGTATATTGTTTTCGTGTGGCACTCTCATTAATCAGATTTGGAGTTCTTCCAATTAATAACAACACCTATAGATTAGATGATAATATTGCACTAAGAAATTGCATTATATGTAAGAATATAGTTGAAAATGAATATCACTTTTTGTATGTATGTCCTTTGTATGATGATTTTAGAAATCGCTTTTTGTCAGATCGACCTGCTTTACTTAAAGACATGATGAGCTTGAAAGGGATTACGCATTTACGAAACCTAAGTAAGTTTGTATATCACGCATTCGCAAGACGCAAAAAGCTTGCAGCAAATAAGCTAATGCATTGTCCTGCTTCCCTGACCCCCACACCCCACCCCGCACACACACACAGACACACACTTCTTATGGCGCAAAAAATGTCTATTAGATATTGTTTTTTTCCGTTCAGTCAATGTTTTTTGTATGTTAGAAACCAACGCTCGAATCAAATGCGTGTGAATGGAGAGTGTTCGCGCATGTGCGCGTGCGTGTGAGCATATGGGCCAATGGCCAAAAATGCAATAAATTGTCAAATGTCAAATCTCTTTCTCTCTCTCTCTCTCTCTCTCTCTCTCTCTCTCTCTCTCTCTCTCTCTCTCTCTCTCTCTCTCTCTCTCTCTCTCTCTCTCTCTCTCTCTCTCTCTCAGTATCACGATCACTGAACCGCACTACTTTAACATGTACATGTCACCGAGGCCGGGAGGTTGATAGTGGAGAGAACTCACTATAGCTGCAACCACAGACTATACCTGTGCGGCAAATCTTGCAATAGGATCTTCATAATTATATAGCAAATAACTAACGACACCTTTATAAATGAACAGCACGGTAATTGTTTGTTAAAAAAAAAAAAAAAAAAAAAAAAGAATTTCATATAACATTTTTAGTGAAAATGAAACTATGCGCAATGACAACAAAGTGCGTGCACGTACAGACTGAACATACGACTATCCTATCCTATCCTATCCAATCCCGGAAATCAAAGGTCGTTGGGGCACCATAGATGATCGTTTAACCCGGGTACTCCATCTCTCTCTGTTCTCAGCAACCCCCATGGCTTCGTTCGGTGTGAAACCAGCCCACTCTCGAATGCTGTCCTTCCACCTCCCTCTCAGCCTCCCTCCTCCTCTGTCCCCCTCCCCTTCACCGTGCCCCGCAAGACGGCCTCCGCAAGGCCTGACGCTCTGGCGACTTGGCCACACTATCGGAGTCTCCGTCTCTCTACCACTGTGAGCATGCCACCGTGCTGCCCAACGGCCTGCGCGATGATCCGCCGGCGACGCGCTGGGCATAAGAAATGCCCAGAAGTCTTCCGCAGCACCTGTGACGGTGGGTCTATTGTTGCTGGGCTCTGCACAATGGAATGCTTATACCCACTCGTCTATCGTTTGCGGGGATCGGCTAGTGTAATCACCTTATGACTAATCTTAATACATTTATAAGTTTAGCTCGGTCTGTGTTAGGATGGGGTTACAGAGATAGGGAGAAAAATGTAAAGATTCACTGACACACTAGCTCTCCTACGGCTATGAAACATAGGTAGTCCAGCCACTTGTTAACAGTAAATATCACACATTTATTTCCTCTACTCTATACAAAATCTTCTTATTTCTACACTAACTTAAATGTCCAAATTTCACTTCGAGTAGTTCGCTCCTTGATGGGTCTATGCAGCTACAGTTCTCGATATTTGTTACTGTCTCATCATTGGGCTATGAGTTCTTTCTGTCCTATTATTCGGTTTTCTGGACGAGTAGACTATTGTAGATCAGTGTTTGGGCACGGTTTCGGAGGACTTAACTTTCTAGTCGATGTGCGGTGTTGTTGTCTCTTCTTCTTGGTAGTTGACTACGGAGCTAGTGGAGCCCAATGCTCTTGCTGTTCAAGGTTGCAAGCCACGTGTCAGGGTTGCCTCTCTGTGGCTTGGAAGAGTCCGCTGGACCTAAAGGGATAATCTTGTATTGTATTGTATTGCCTCTCTGTGGAGTTTTTTCCCAGCCGTGGACCAAGATGCCTGCTCGTCTTCTTGACAATGTCAGGCTCTGGCTATACTGTCGATGAATGCTTTTCATCCATCACCTGCCGAGTCTTCCGCTAGAGAGATCTATCAACGTGCGTCTTGCTACGATGATGTTCGGACAAAGACTAACTCTCCTCCCGCTGGGGTCGGCTATAGTGCGAGACTACGAGAATAGTAACGTTACGTAGTGGGGGTTGCGGGTGATTGGTCAGCTGGGTGACGTCACGGCTTATCTTAGTGAAACTGTAGCCTACACATGTGTAGAACCACCTACTTCGGTCGTCTGCTAGGTCAAAGCAGACTGAACGTGTAGGCATGAAGCTTTAGTGCTGGGTTAGAACTTGCCTCTCGCGACAGCACCTCATCTCCATGCCCTGCTCCATCACTGCAGATCTGCCGCGAGGGTCCATGCCTCGCAAGCGCATAGGAAGATGGAGATGACAAGGGAGCGCAGCAGCCTTACCTTGGAATGTAGATTGATGGTCCTGTCTTTTTAGATGGGCTTCAACCTTGTCAGGGCAGCAGTTGTTTGTGCGATCCATCCTCTGATACAATGTCTCCCAAACACCCGTGCACTGTACCGAGGGACCGGCCCCGGGCCCCGGGCCCCGGGCCCCGATGTCAACGTCGATGCCTCCGGTGCCGCTGGTCATCAGCCTGGTCATCTCTGCACTTATTTCCACCCCATACGCAGGCCAGCGTGTTAACCCGAAGCCAAAGTGCACGCCAAGGGAAGTGATCTAGGTGCAAAAGGTCTTTTTGATAAAGCATCCTGTGAATGGGCGCTATGCACAAAGGCGTGGCGGCCACGTGCTGCGGGAATAACACAGCGTGATCGAGTTTGAAAATGGTGAAGTACTGTGCTGCGTTTGGATGCTCTAACTCCGACGTAAAACCTTTCTGCAAAGAAAAGAACAGTTCCTTTCATCGATTTCCACTTCGAGCGCAAATGATGAAGCACTGCATGTCGTCAACTCTAAACTGAATGTCAGTGACAAATCGCTCTGTAATTATTATTGCACGAGTGTGCTATGTTCAAAACATCACAATATCCCAAAATGTCGGTAAATTTAAAATTTGTAAGCAGCATTGGAGTACACGCGAGCGAGCTAAAAGAAGCCATGACCGCTTTGTTATTCCCGCGCCACGTGACCATGCCGCAGACTTGTGCATAGAGCCCATTGTAATCTTTCTACATGTAAGTCCCTTCAGCCGCAGTGCATTTGTAATTTTATACATCGCTAACAATACTCAAACCACGGGTAATTTCTTACCGTCTGCATTGGGCTGAAGGTGTTATGTGGGGAGTGAAGTTTTGTATCTTTCATAAGGATTGTGGGATTAACATGTGACACGTAGGTAGCTTTTGTTCCGGGATTAAAAGATTAGCAATAATTGTGCAGTAAATTTGTCAACTTCTCTCTCTCTCAAGCAGTGGCCACATTTGGCTTACGTTTTACGGCTTATGCATTGGGAGATAAGATTTTGCACTAACCAGAATTTTGACCTTGTGAGTTTAGTGGCCACATTTGGATTACGTTTTACGGTTTATTCATTGGGTCGGAGGTAGTGGCGCCATGTTTATCACGACCCGGTTCGAATTTATAAACGTGTGTCACGTTGTAATTTCACTATAACAAGGCACTTTTTCATGGCGATGTAAGGTACTCTTTCACGCTTTGACTATAATATGAAACAACTTTACTAAGATCGACTCGCAACAACCGAATTTAACTGTGTAAACATTTCGCAATCGCGAATGCGGAGGGTCTGGCATGAGGGGCGGCCCCACGCCTATGGACGTCACTGACCATCCATTGTACCTTCCCTAGCACGGCAGCTCTCCTAGGGTGACCGTTTATTTTTGCCATCGTTGAGCCTACGTCTCAATGGCTACACAAACAAAAACAAAAAATCAGACGGACTTATGACGGACTGGACCAAACTAATGGACATGATTCTTACAGCGAAATGGAGACTAGACTAGACTAGACATGGTGTAGGCCACTCCCCACTCTGCCAGATATTTGTGAAGGCGTCAATCATCGCTTCTCCTACTGCTTGAAGCAATTCCGCGGGTATGCTGTCAACTCCCGCTGACTTCCTTTTTTTTCAGCGATTGCACTAATGCCTCAAATTCTCCTCGGAGAATTGGGAAGATTTCTTCTTCTTCTTGTTCTGGGGGACATGCTAGAACTGATGGGTCTCCGTTTGGTGTGTGGATGTAAAGGTCAGAGCAGTACTCAACTCTATCCATCTGTCTAAGACTTCTTGTTCTTCGGTAAGGCATATGCCAGACTTGCTTTGGATCGTGCAGACCTTGGGCTGTTTAACACTTGTCAGCCGCTTCACAGTCTAGTAGGCCTTCTTGCTGTTGTTCTTGTTCAGACTGTTCTCTATTTCCTGGCATTGATCTTCTATCCAGTCCTCCATTTTCCTATTTTTTACAATTCGTCGTCTGCTCATTATTCCCCAAAAATCCAAAATAGGCTTATCAAAGATCAAAAAGAAGGAGAACCCTGCTTTTTAAAATCCTTCAAAGGAGGAACATATGCAAAGCTGACTTATTAAACTTGATAGATCAAGTCCCATCTCCCTTTGTGATTGTTGTGGATCTGAACGGTCACTCCTCCCGTGGGGAATGACCGTCAGAATCCCCAAGGCAAAATTTTGGAGATGTTGTCGATGACCTCAACTTCTGTATTTTAAATTCAGATTCTCCTACGTATTGTAGCCATTTAGGAACATTTTCTAATTTTGACCTGGCCATTGGTGACGCTTCTTTTTTTTGGGACCTGGATTGGAAACCTCATTCGGACCTATTTTCCTATTTTTCGAAAGTTTCTAAAAGAGCAATCTGAGGATCCCCAGCGGTGCTGGAATTTCAAAAAGCAGATTGTTTCTGATGGTAAAAAGATAGTTTTTATGTGGGTACCTAGTCACATGGACATCCGCGGCAATATTGCAGTGGACAAAGCAGCTAAAGAAGGTCTGCATCTAGATTTCCCTTCAAAGATGTTCCAATTTGTTCCATACTCTGACCTGTGTTGTATGACTGGCTCTTATTGTAAATGGCTGTGGCAGACCCAATGGTCTAATCAAATCAAATAACAAATTATTTCAAATTCTTCCAGATTTGTTTGCTTCTTTGCCTAACTTTGCGTCCACTAGCAAAGAAGAAACTGTTTTGGCTCACCTTGATATTGGGCATACTAATGTCACTCATTGTTTTCTTTTAAAAAGAAAACCACCTTGATGCTTTGCATGTGATAAGCGCTTGTTCGTCTGCCATTTTATGTCTGAATGTGCTGATCTGGTTGATGAAAGAGAAAGACATTTTTGGTTCGATACCTTTTAATGAGATTTTTAAAGTTTGCAATAGTAAACACCTGTTTCAATTTTTACATGATGTTGGTTTGTTTTATCGTATATAGGTGATGTCGTCTTCTTTATATTCTTGGTTAAATTGTATTAGTAAGGCTGGAAGATCAGTAAGAGGGTAAAAGGACAAAAATAGAAAGAAGGAAGAGAAAGACAGACAAAAAGATGAAAAAGAAAGAAAGAAAAGAAACCAAGAAACAAGCAAGGAAACAAAGAAATTAATATTTTAAAATGCAAGAAGGAAACGAATGAAATGGGGGTAGGGATGGGGTGACGAAATAAAAGAATGAAATTAAGTAATAACAATTTATGTACACATAGCTGAGTCACCGTGTCTAAGACTCAGACGAAAAATAGTTTATAATGGACGAAATGTTCTCTTACATTTAGGGCGTGCATTGTTCTTAAAGTGGAAATTTGTCATTAGAATTTTGAGGAATTTTTTACCTTTCTATAACCCCTTGCATCTGTCAGCACTATATTACACAGAAGAAATATTAATGCAAGAAAGGAAACAAATGAAATGAGAGGGGAGGGAGGAAGGGGGATTACAAAAACTATAAAAGATTGGAATTAAGTACAAACGTGTAATTACTCATAACTGTCTGAGCCTGTCCTAAGACTGGGACGAAAAGTAGTTTATAATGGACAAGACGTTCCCTTACCTTTAGCGCGTGCATTGTTCTTAAATGCGTTTTATATTCAAGTGCAGATTATTCATTATACTTTTGAGGAAATTTGCACTTTTCCTCACCCCTTGCATCTGTCAACCCTTTTTAAAAAAAATTAATTTTATTGCTCATAAAAAGATATTTTAAATGTTTATGTCTTGCCTGTTCAGGGCAAACAAAGTGGCCGGCTACTGTAGTGCAACGACACTCTCTGCAGATCATTTCCACGAACCTGCATAAAATGCCAGCGGACAGTTTGGCCCAGAGCACCCCCAAATGCAGACGAGGGGCCAGGCTGGAGTACATAATTATGTGGTATTACTATGACTACACGGTTCACGTACGCTCCCACCTACACAAGGCCAGAATGACAACAAGGGAACAATCTCTTTCTTGCAGTCTTAAGCCACCCTGACACTTTCCCGAATTTCGTTCCCGCAATGCCACTCATTTCGGCGTGCCACTGATTAATGTCTTCGGGAACGAACGTGAGGAAAAGTGTGCATGTGCGCCTAGAGCAGACCGAGAGTCTGGATTGTGCGCTATATAAATGAAAGTAGTAGTAGTAGTAGTAGTAGTAGTAGTAGTAGTAGTAGTAGTAGTAGTAGTAATGGTAAAGGGGTACATGTCGTCGAGAGAATTTTGAAATTTTCAAAACTTCGGCACGCATCAATGTTTTGTGCCATGTGCGTGAACAATCCATGAACACTGCGCGACCACTGCCGACGGTGCTTGTTATAGTGCGTGAAATTGGAATCCACCGTACGCGCCGACACGTTCACGCATTCGAGCGTGTCGGGGAGTGGTCGTGCGGTCGTTGGGTGTTGACACGAGTTGTTCACGTGATCGTGTCACCCCCAGCTCAAGCATAGTTCAGGAACCAATTGCGCATGCGGCAAAACAGCGGGAAGTATGCGTACCGTGCGTCAGAGTGCGGGACAATGCGGGCCGGTAGACGTGAACAATGCGCAAACAACACTTAACTTATGCGTAAACAAGTCGTGCCATTGCGTGTCATTTCGTGTCAGTGCGGACAAGTTTTGGGCGCGCATTTCGTAGCCATTGCGCAACTAAACGCGTATACAAGCGCGAACAAATCCTCACGCTGCGTACCATCGAAGTGGCATCCCTTGCAACGACGCATTGCGCGGCTGTGCGGTGTGGCATCTCCAAATGTAAATATTCCAACAATGTTATTTTTTTAAAAAAAAGTCTGTCCGTCCATCTGTCAGCCATCCGTTGTCCGCCGTCCATCCGTGCAAAAACTTTAACCTATTTCCTCTATCAGAAACAAACTTGTTAGGATGGCGTATATCCACGAGATCTCGAAAATTATCAGTGAATGAATTATTTCACAGTGTTACAGGCCAGCAAATGTTTGTTTTACAAAAAATGTAAATCATTTTCACAAAATTTTATTTTTTCTCCTACGTTTTTGATATTGAGCTTATTCTTTGATGCATCATAAATATCAATGCGACACAAATGCCACGCAAATTTGGTCAATCTTGCTCTAAAGCCAAAGTCATTGGAGCTGTTCAAAGTAGGTTCATAAAGGTACTTTGAAGTGACTTTGACCCTAAACTAAGACAGATTAAAAGCCTAAGCTTGTTGTAAGCAGAGATAATGGATTGATCTATGTATTTTCAGTGTTTGCGTTGATCTTGAAGATCAAGGTCATTTTAGGCCTAACAAACATTTTTTTTTATAAAGGTGGTCATCGTGCAGTGGAATGACTCCATATTTGACCCATAATAGGAATCAACATTGGGTTATTTGATCATATGTGAGTATCAGAGGTCACGTGTAGATCAAGATAGTTAAGGCCATTGAAGGTCAATGCCATCCTAAGTTCATTTTTATGTGTGCATAATACAACGTTTACTGTAGTTTATTTGATCACACATTCGTGTCCATGTGGAGCCGGAAGTCGAGGACAAGATCATTGCACGTCGTAAAGCCTACCTATTACGACGGGTGAAAGAAATAGTTAGACCATTAAGTCTCCCCTTCTTTTTCAGTTCGGGCCGGGGTTAGCGACGACAAATTACTTCAACAGGGGGAAATCTGCACTCTGTGTATTATCAGCGGCAGAGAGCTTGCTTGAAACAGGAGGGAAAGACCAATATGCAAACGTTTCCACATCTGTGCCGTCTTTTCTTGCCAGTTGATTTCCATTCAACCTAATACCCCTAGCCTATCATTTCCTATCCCGTAACTTGAAAGTCGATTGGGCACCACAGATGATCGTTTAACCAGCGCACTCCATCTTTCTCTGTTCTTAGGAACCCTCATGGCTTCGCTTAGTTTCAAGCCAGTCCATTCTCGAATGTTGTCCTCCCACTCTTTTTCTGTCTCCCTCTTCTTCTGCCTACTAGCACCGTGGCTTGCAGGATGGTAATTGCAAGGCCTGATGCTCTGGTGACGTGGCCATACCATTGGAGTTTCCGTTTCTTCACCACTGTGAGCATGTCATCGTGTTATCCAATGGCTTGTATGAGGGCCTGCCAGACTTCGTCGTTGGTGATGGGCTGGGTATAGGATATGCCCAGAAGTCTTCTGTAGCAGCTCATCTCCATGCTTTGTATTCTTCGTTATAGGTCTGCTGTGAGGGTCCATGTTTCGCAAGCGTAGGAGAAGATGTAGATGACAAGGGATCGCAACAGCCTTACCGTGGAATGTAGACTGATTGTCTTGTCTCTCTAAATGAGCTTCAACCGTGTCAGGGCAGCAGTTGTTTGTGCGGTTGTCGGGATCCATTGTCTAATATAATGGCTCCTAAATATTTGAAGCTATGGACCGTGTTGAGTGATTGGCCTTGGACTTTGATGTCCGTTAATGCCATTGGTGTTGCTAGTCATCATTTTGGTCTTCTCTGCGCTTACTTCCATTCCAAAGGCTCTTAAAACCCCAAATACCCGACTACCGCCTTTCTCCCTACATCCCTAGCCCAACAAACTGACACGGGAAAGGCTTTGAAAATATTCAAACGCGAGATAACATCGTTTATTAATAGTAGTAGTAGTATTAATAGTAGTAGTAGTAGTAATAAGAGGAGGAGGAGCAGCAACAGCAGCAGTAGTAGTGGTAAATGTTCAACATAGAATTCATCGTTTGTTTCAGGTGTTTTCCATTATCCTGTCCTTGTGCACCATCATCGCCATCTTGACGGAAACAGATTTTGGGGAGAATGAAGTCCCTTACCCTACAGCGCATTACGTTGCGCGCTTTGTTGAAGGCGCCACCTATGTAAGTCAACGATGGTGCAGTTTTTTTCCTTTCCTATCCTATCCTGTCCCATAACCCGACGGTCGTAGGGGCACCACAGATGATCGCTTAACCAGCATACTCCATCTTTCTCTGTCCTCAGCAGCCCTCATGGCTTCGCTCAGTGTCAAACCAGTCCATTCTCGAATGTTGTCCTCCCACCTCTTTTTCGGTCTCCCCCTTCTTCTACCTCCTTGCACTGTGCCTTGCAGAATGGTCTTTGCAAGGCCTGATGATCTGGTGACGTGGCCATACCATCGGAGTTTCCGTTTCTTCACCACTGTGAGCAGGTCATCGTGTTGTCCAATGGCTTGTGTGATGGTCTGTCGGACTTCAACGTTGGTGATGTGTTGGGTATAGGAAATGCACAGAAGTCTTCTGTAGCACCTCATCTCCATGCTTTGTATTCTTCGTTGGAGATCTGCTGTGAGGGTCCATGCTTCGCAAGCATATAGGAAGATGGAGATGACCAGAGAGCGCAGCAGTCGTACTTTGGAATGTAGACTGATGGTTCTGTCTTTCCAAATGGGCTTCAACCTTGTCAGGGCAGCAGTTGTTTGTGCGATCCTGGAGAGGACTTCCTGTCGAGACCCATTGTCTGACACAATGGCTCCTAAATATTTGAAGCTGTGCACTGTGTTGAGGGATTGGCCTTGTACTTTGATGTCTGTGTTGATGCCATTGGTGTTGTTGGTCATCATTTTGGTCTTCTCTGCACTTATTTCCATTCCATAAGCTCTGGAGGTGGTGTCAAGCCTCTGTACAAGCTGTTCAAGTTCTTGTTCCTCTCCAGCCAATCCATCAATGTCATCCGCAAAACGAAGATTGGAGATTGCTCTGCCCCCTATGCTGACTGTGCCTTCGTGATCTGCAAGAGCATCTGACATGATGCGCTCTAGGAAGATGTTGAAGAGTGTTGGAGAGAGTAGGCATCCTTGACGCACACCGATTGTTGTTCTGAACCAGTTCCCGATGACGCTGTTATGGAGGACTGCACTGGTAGCCTTGTCATACAGGCTTTTGATGACTTCTATAATTTTAGGGCTGATGTTGTACACTTTCATGGTTGCCCATAGAGCTGCATGCCAGACTCGGTCAAATGCCTTCTTGAAGTCTATGAACACATGATATAGATGTTGTTGGTGCTGTAGGTATTTCTCACAGATTATTCTGAGGTTGAAAATCTGTTCAGTGGTACTTCGCCCTGCCATGAATCCTGCTTGTTCTTCAGCTATGATTTGTTCAGCTTGTGGTTTCAACCTGTTGAGTATTATTTTCAGGAGGACCTTGCTGGGATGGCTGATGAGGCTGATGGTGCGGTAATTTTCACACTCCTGAAGGTTACCTTTTTTAGGAAGAGTGATGACAAGCGACTGGGTCCATGGTGTAGGCCATTCCCCACTCTGCCAGATCTTGTTACAGATAATAGTGAGAGCATCAGTCATCGCTTCTCCTCCTGCTTGTAGCAGTTCCGCTGGTATGTTGTCCACTCCCGCTGACTTCTCTTTCTTCAGCGATTGCACTGCTGCCTCAACTTCTTCCCGGAGAATTGGGAGGATTTCTTCTTCTTCTCTGCTCTCGGGACATGCTAGAACTGATGGGTCTCCATTTGGTGTATGGTTGTAAAGGTCAGAGCAGTACTCTGTCCATCTGTCCAAGACTTCTTGTTCTTCTGTAAGGCAAATGCCAGACTTGCTTTGGATAGTGGAGACTTTGGGCTGTTTAACACTTGTCAGCCGCTTCACAGTCTGGTAGGCCTTCTTGCTGTTGTTCTTGTTCAGACTGTTCTCTATTTCCTGGCATTGATCTTCTATCCAGTTCTCCTTTGCTGTGCGCATGCCTTTTCGGATGTCATTGTTGATTTTTCGGTAGACATCAGCTCCCTGTGAGGTGTTCTTTTTCTTTTTTAACTCTCTTCGTTTATCACACAGATCCAAAAGTTCAGGTGTGATCCACGGCTTCTTCTTTGGTCGGTGCTTGCCAAGGATCTCAGTGGCGGCATCTGTTACAGCTGAGTTGAAGGTATTGGTCATGGTGTTGACATCTACTTCGCCTGCCCCCAAAATAAGCAGTGGTGCAAATTTCCCTCCAATTGTGGCCTGAAATATTTTTGCCACCTCCGGGTCTTGCAGTTTGTCCAGGTCGAACTTCAGCCTAGTGCACTTTGCTGTATTTACTCTCTTCAAATGGAGCCGGAAAGACATCATCACGAGATCGTGGTCACTTCCAATGTCTGCTCCTGGAAAAGTGCGTGTCCTGCCAATGTTGATGCTTGATCTGAAGCGTTTCTTGACCATGATGTAGTCGATCTGGTTGTGATGTTCCCCGCCGGGACTGTGCCATGTCCATCGTCTGGATTTTTTGTGGAGACCAAGCGTGTTTGCCAGTACCAGATTGTTGTATCTGGCAAACTCCAATAGCCTCAGACCCCTGTCATTTGTCTCGTTGTTGCAGTGGGGTCCGCATGTGTCTCCCCAGTTGTGGTGCGCATCTTGGCCAACCTTGGCATTCCAGTCGCCTTGCACTATGACTATGTCCTTCTTCGGCACTTGGTCAAGGACCGCCTGTATATTTTCATAAAAATCCTCCACTTCGCTGTCTTCATAGTCTGATGTTGGGGCATAGGCCTGGATGATGGTAATGTTGAAAGGGGTTGCTCTCAGACGGATGGTAATGAGTCTACTGGAGACTGGGCGGCAACCCATGACAGTGGCTAGAATGTTCTTGTGGACCAAGAATCCAACGCCGTGTTCGTGCCTGTCATCTCTACCGCTGAAATAGAGCTTGTGGCCTTTGTCAGTCGTTGTTTCACCTAGGCCTTTCCAGCGCAGTTCGCTGATACCTAGAACGTTCCATCGATAGTGGTCCAGCTCGTGGGCCAGTTCTTCTAATTTTCCTTCCGCAGTTAGGGTCCTGACATTCCAGGTTCCTATGACGATGTTGTTTCTCGTGCGGATCTTGCTAATTTGTCCATCAGTAGCATACTTTTCACCTCCGTCCTGGTGGCCAACGGAAGGCGCGGTCCTTGTGTAGCCGGGCGACGACCGATCCGGCATGGAATTAGTGGATAGCCTCATCATGTGTTGTGTCTTGGGCAAAAAAGACCTGGCAGGGCCCAATCCTCTCCAGGCTGTTGGCCACAGCCGAAATCCACGAATACAGTGTGGCTCGCCTTGGCCCTGAGCACGTGGTCGTTGAACCTGTAGTAACGTGAGGTTCCTCCGCCCTGGCCGGTGACTTCTGTGTAGAAGACTTTCGCCCAGTGATGCCGTGCTAACATCACCCCTGTTAGTCGCCTCTTACGACACGCCGGGAAACGTTGGGTCTATTCTATTTGCCCGAACCCACAGAGCACTTTTTCCTTTAATGTTAGTTTAATTTAAATGTAATATAATGTCATGTAATGTAGGTTTTATTAATGTTGTTTTATTTTGTTTTATTTCAATTTATTGTTGTCTTCTTTTATTTTAATCTTATTTTATGTTACCTTTTTTTTTTAAATTTTATTTTAAAGTGGTGTTATAGGAAATTACTTCCCCTAGTTCGTCAATCTTGAGTAAGGGTCGAAATGAAACGGAACTAAACACTGACATGAAATGGATAGATACGATATTTTCACATAATTTATGCAGTTTAATTTAATTTAACTTAATTTAATATAACCTAATCTAATGTAATCTAATTGAATGTGCTGTGGCAGCTTCTTGCTGGCGTCCTAACACAGATAGAACGAAGCTGCGGAATAATAACTTCGGGAATCCTGTTCATCTACTGGCTGTTGTTAGCAGTCGTAGACATCATCCCACTCTATTCCTACATTATCCAAGACGTACGTAACTTATTTTAATTAATTAATTAATTAATAATAATAATAATAATAATAATAATAATAATAATAATAATAATAATAATAATAATAATAATTATAATAATTATAATAATTATAAGACGCTTTTCCTAGTAAGGAACAGTTCAAAGCGCACGCTCACGCATTCAGTCATTAAACATTAGTACAATACATATACATACATGGCTGGGAGCAGGCGAAATCAAAGCGGTTGGGGGGTGGAGGGTGGGGGAGACAGTAATAAAATAAATGATTCCCCACACGTGCACACACAAACACACACACACACGTGCACACACACAGCCACACGCACACACACGTGCTCGCACGCACCAAAAGGGCGAGGCAATATGGAAGAAACAGTTTGAAAACATAACATATCAGGAGAAGACTTTATAAAAGAAACGTGCATTCCTCCTCCTCATCATCATTATCATCTTTATCATTTTGTTCTATCGAATTTTATTCATCATATTAACTTATTGATCGTCGTCGCTATCATCGTTGTAGCAGTTGTAATCCTCCTCCTCCTAATCATTATCATCATCATCACCACCATCATCATAATCATCATCATCATCATCATCATTATCATCATTATCATCATCATTAGTAAAAGAACCCTTTCCACAGAATACAAGTTCACCATCATCATCATTATCATCAGCAGCAGCAGCAGAAGCAAAAACAGCAGCCGTATTATCATCATCATTATCATTATGATCGTCATAATTATCATCACCACCACCTCTACCACCACCACCTCCACTATCAATATATAATCATCACCAACATTTATATATATTTTTAAAACGTTTCGTACATATATATTGGTTTTATTATCCACACTTTCTCTATCTCTCTCTGACTTTTTATTATATATTTGTATTCTTATTTTTTATATAATTCTTATATAGCGCTTTTTGTAGCTCAAGTCGCTGGGTCTTGGGCGCACCGTCGGGCGCTCAGACGACTGAGCACAATCCTAGGCAACCGCGTATGGGAGAGAAGGGGAAACTACAGTGAAACAACCATCACACTAATAGCAACAGTAACATGGCACGCGCTCATAACCAATGTTTATGTCACGTCTGGGCCACCGGGAATCCAACACGCAACATGTGTAACACGAGCTCGCCGCTCTACCAACTGAGCTAACCCGTTGCCCTTTTTCACCTGGCTTCATCATCATAACTTTCTTCTTCTTTCATCATCATCATCATCATCATCATCATCATCATCATCATCATCATCATCATAATCAATCATCATCATCATCATCATCATCATCTTTTTCTTCTTCTTTTTCTTGTTTGGCTGTAAACTCGCCATTCATCAGTCGGTTAGGAATGATGATGGTGATGGTGATGGTGATGCTCATTGTTTTTGTTTGTTTCAGTACTACACACAAGATCTGGGCCGTGTGTTGGTATTTGGCGTGTCCTACCTATTGATTGTTATGCAGTTCTTACTGCAGGCCTTTTTCGCCGACGTACATGGTATACTACCATCAAGGGTAGGTTTTTCTTCGCAATAACCACAACAATCTTAATCCTACTACTACTACTACTACTACTACTACTACTACTACAACTACTACTACTACAACTACTACTACTACTACTACCAAATACACGACTGTGGTCTTGATTCGGTTCTTCTCAGTCCGCTGGACCTTGTAAGCAAAGAATTACTAAGTACACAAATAATAATAATAATAATAATAATAATAATAATAATAATAATAATAATAATAATAATAATAATAATAAATTTATCAATTAATAATAATAAGAAAATTAGTATTAATTATCATAATAATAATAATAATAAATTAATTAATAATAATAATAAAATTAATATTAATTTTCATAATAATAATAATAATAATAATAATAATAATAATAATATCAACAACAGTAACAATAATAACATTAATAATAGACTGAGACTGAATGTAAAATGTATTATATATTTTAAAACAGACATTTTCAAACAAATAAAATAAATGTACAACACAATAATATAATAAAACAACCACCACCCACAGTACAGACACACAGGCAAATAATAATAATGGTTGTTATGAGCCCAATCTTCTGAATCATGCTGAAAGAGCGGCAATGTGTAAACAACGTACCCGCTCACAAGTTACTCTCAACTCATTGGTGGCGGAACGTTTTTGCCATATTTTTTCCCTGAAAACTCACTATTTAAGGGTATTTTTGAAAATTCGAAAGATTTAAAAGATAATATAGAAAATATAGAAAAGGTAATATAAAAAATCTATACATCTTTATAAAAATGTGTGGCAGGTAACGGTTCTTTTAAGAAATAAACAATAGAAAATGCACTTATTCACCTTTTATAAGAAAAATAGCACTCAAGTATCCACACTGTACGCTAAAATCCAAAAAGTTTTTGATATCCAGAATATATTGTCTATTCACCGCAAAACAGGTCAGTTTTGCACTAGTTGTAACAAATAAATTCAAAATATGTTTCAAAATGTATATCAATATGTCTTGTAGATTAGTACACATAAAATTCTAATATTATACTTGGCTGCCATTTTGGAATTGAGGTAAAACACGTGCGTCACATGTACCCATGAAAATTACTCTCACAGCAAAAATTCTCTGTTTTGAAGTTAAATACTAGGTTTTACAGTTAAAAGGAGGTAATATATCAATTAGCAATTATTAGTGTTGCTCCCAAGTTTATTCTCCCTTTAGTTGTTGGGTTGCTTATAAAGGACACTACTGATCTTCCTATTACGTGCTCCACTGGCAACCATACAAAGGAATCGCGCATTCTTTAACGCGCATAGACGGCAATGAGTTAAACCTGTGGTGTAAAGGTGTGGGTAAAGTTGGGAGATTTCTATTAGAAGTCGTTGATTGTAGTTCACAACTAAGAACGTGTTGGTGTTAGTGTGCGTGCGTGTGTAGGTGTGTTTGTGTGTGCGTGTTTGTGTTTGTGTTTATAAAAACGCCGTTATATTGACACCGTCTTTGTACTCTATCTAAGCTCTTTTGACGGCCTCGTTATTTTGACATCAAAGCAGTGTTCCGTTAGAGTTAGGGCTGTTTTAGCCTTAGGGTTAGGGTTAGCTTTAAAAAATTGACAAATTTCAAAAAATGTCAAAACTAGGTTTGTGGTGTTTCATGAAAGTTATAATAACGGCGATTTTACAAAAATGCGTGCGTGCGTGTGTGTTTGTGTGTGAATATATGTATGTGGGCATGTGTGTGTATGAGTGTGTGTGTGTGTGTGCAAGGCTCATGTCTTGAATCGTGACACACAATTTGATTGCAAGTACCGTTTGTGTTTTTATCCTTCTATTTTATATCAGTTCTGTTTTGCTCCCCTGCTACAATGTCCCCCACATTCCACACTCAGCCACCACCACCATGCTGCGAGGGTATATTCTTTGTGAGGGGTGATTTTGTTTCTTTGCTAAACAAAGGGACGCAATTTCTTCTTCTTCTTCTTCTTCTTCTTCTTCTTCTTCTTCTTCTTCTTCTTCTTCTTCTTCTTCTTCTTCTTCATCGTCGTCGTCGTCGTCGTTATCTTCTTCTTCTTCTTCTTCTTCTTCTTCTTCTTCTTCTTCTCCTCCTTCATTTTATTCATTAATGTTTCAGGCATGTCCAGAAACGACAGCATCGTTTTTGTCACGCATCACTTTCTGGTGGATGTCAAAGTGGGTACCATCATCATCATCATCATTATCATCATTATTATCAACATCATCATCATCATCATCTTCATCATTGTCAATGCACGGGAGGATCCTTATGCGGCCCTTACCCCAAAATACGCAATGATTTCAGGGGGGTGCCGCACCACCTGCCGCGGTTGCTTTCAAGTTCTTAATAAATAGGTGGTGTGTGCACTTGAGGACAGAGTCACAGCATGAAAGATGAGAAACACGCGCGCATTTGCACCATAAATGCGTACACTCTGAGTATGATGGTGATGTAAAACAACGTATTCATTCACAATGATGATGTTTATGAATGATAAGAATGAGGATTAAATATGATCGCGCGATATTAGCGTCACCAATCCGGTATAGTCTATTTCTTTCTGCTATCCATGGTGAAGTTAAAGTGTTTTGTGTTTGATTGTTTTTCTGTACTTTCCTGTAGTAGCGGAGCCGAAATGTAGATGCGATGATCTTCGCTTCTAATGATAATGTCGTTGGTTTTGCCGTGATGTTCCGGACCCTTGATGTTGTTGTCCCCCAACGACTTTCACACAAACCCAGGCCTGCATTTGTTGCGCCTGAAACAATCAGGTGGTGACCTAATGTCCCAGATATTATTTTTTTTTATAACGAACCACAAGTATAGTGTAATGTTCTTCGTTCGTCGAAGCATTAAAAATGTTGTATAATGATAACACATGATAGTTGATAATGAATGATAGATGCGATGACTGATGATCCTTCTTTCATGCTTCCACTTTCATGCCTTACATACAGTGACATAAACAAACACTTCTGCCAAGTGCTCTCCCAACCGGATCCTCTGCAAGAGATCTAAATCTGAACATAAACATAAATTTATCAACGCTGTGAGATGAAGTCTAAAAGATCTAAGAATCGGTCTAGAATGCGCTAAGGCTAAAAATATAGAAACAATGATGGAAAAGTTACACTTATTTCACATGAAAATAAACTAACTAACATGGAATAAAACACATTGTTATTATTGTTTTGCTTACCTATAGAGCTATCTGGCATCTGTTAGTCTAGTATAGCCTAGCTAAACACGTACCCACGATGGCGCATAATATTATTATTGTTTATCTTTACCTACATAGCTATCTATCTGGCATCTGTTAGCCTAGTATAGCCTAGCTAAACACGTACCCACGATGGCGCATGAAGAAGTGAACCCAACGGTTCGTGAAAGCAAAATGGCTTCCCCCACGGGTAACGCCCAGTTGACGACCTTGGTTACTGGACTCTGAGTCAGCGAAAGCTTCCACCCGTACGTTCCGGCTGACTCACCCTGTACCTAAAGGAGCTCTCTGTATCCTTCTTGGTCGATTATTTCCAACTGGTGTGCCTTGCACTAGTTAATGCCGTGTTTGGAATGTCTCCTGAGTCGCGATGATCTTCTTCTCGCCCGTGTTTACCCCAACTAATGACGCAAACCGTCTATGACGTATAATATGCCGACGTCAAAACATAATCTTTGGAATTCTATTAATACTGAAAATCCAAAGGCACCCAAAACATTGTCATTTGAACATCACGAAAAACAAAACAAACGATGCACCGTTGCTGACAAAAGAGACGCGTGTTTTTCGCGACAATCATCATCATCATCATCATCAGCATCAGCATCATCATCATCATCATCATCATCATCATCATCATCATCATCATCATCATCATCATCACCATCATCATCATCATCGTTTTAATGTGATTTATTATTTATTCACACATGTAATTTACTGTCATTGACTAATCGATTAAGCATTGCCTAGTCAATTTGCTGAAATATTAAATCATTTAATTTCATTTTTCTTTTTTAAAGAAAATAATTGTAAGGAGGTACATACGTTAACATTTTTTTCCTTCACCAACCAACCAGACGGTAAGCTTTATGTGGTCCTTGGTGTTCTCCCTACTTTGAGTCTTGCCTCTGTGTGCACTTGTCTATTAGGCTGATAACATCTGGGTTCCGGAAACCACTGGAGGCGGACGACTTGTGGCGTTTGAACCCACGTGATGAGAGTTCCACAGTCGTGCCAGCATTGGAGAGGGCGTTGACCAAAGCAGGAGCTTACAGCAACTACACCGACCTCAGGCATGTAACAATTGCAATTTGTTTAAAAATAATAATAATAATAATATACAAAATCCTTGAACAACGTATTTGATGACGACATACCATTGACTGTGTTGTTATTGTCGTGCGTTGGCTCGGTTGGCTCAACGGCAAAACATTTAAAGCATTGAATGTTAAGCGATAACACTGCAGGCAGTGGCTCCATATGAAAGAGTCGAATGTTTGGAGTGGCGAAAATTTAGACGACCCTCATACACGGCAAGTGCTCTCTTGTCTTATGGATGAGAATATATATGAAACGAGGTCTAGACTGTGCACGCACACATTCCATCGCACGGACATTATATATCCTGATGCTCATGTGCTAACGGGTGAGTTGCCACTTACATAAATACACCCAGTAAGGCTGCAAGTTTGCCATGAGCAGCACTTGAGCTAGTAAAGCGCATTTTAAGAACAATTAAAATAATTATAACATAGAACTCCAAGATCTGCTCTAGGCACTGGCGAGGTCCAGGTACTGTTAACAAATATAGTGAACAAGCAAGTGCATCAAACACTGCAAGTAAGTTGTCTCGCCTTAAGAGTCGGGATTGCTGCAATAACAAAACAGTGAATGATATATCGCCATCAAAATACGCTGTATATGTTACCGGCAATCTGTGTATTCAGTGAATACGTGTATTGTCCAAAAAAAACCCCCAGTCAATTCGTGTTTTGACTGTGACCACTAGGAAATACATGTAATGACTAAAATTTCGAGTCAATACGTGTATTGTCTTTAAAAGTGCTCTGGTCAATACACGAATTGATTGAAATTTCATTCGGCATTTAAATTGCAACTGGTTGTAAAGATTAACTAATGAATGAATACGCACACTCACAGGGAAACATCCACTTATGCACAACTAAACCCTGTTAAATAGAAGTTAGTATATAACTTAAATACTAAAAATAAGCTTAAAATCTAAACACTTCAATTTTAATTTCTCTCTCTCTCTCTCTCTCTCTCTCTCTCTCTCTCTCTCTCTCTCTCTCTCTCTCTCTCTCTCTCTCTCTCTCTCTCTCTCTCTCTCTCTCTCTCTCTCTCTGACCTTCTCTGTCTCTCTGTCTGTTTGTCTCTATATTTCTCTCTCTCATGCAAAGGTAAAAAAATTAAGCTTAAAATGTACACACTTAAATTTAAAACTCTCTCTCTTTGCCCATCTGTCCATCTCTCTCTGTCTCTATATCTCTCTCATGCAAAAGTAAATATTTGTTTAAAAGTTTAAAATGTACACATTGTGATTAAAAACTTTTTCTCTTTGTCCATCACTGTCCCTGTCTCTGTCTATTTCTGTCTCTGTCTTTTTGTTTCACTCTCAATTACATCTAATTCTTGATTGCAATCGGGGAGGCCATACCATTATTGACGAGAGAGAGAGAGTGAGAGTGAGAGTTCCGTGTCATTGTTACGATTGAGACGCGCATGATAGTTCTGAACGTTTTATTTTGCAACGCATGTAATGATAGCGTGTATTTACCTTTGATTTGATTCTGCGTTGTTGTTGTTAGAAAATGCTCGCTTTGTATAATGTTAATAATTTTCGTTGGTCGATATTGTTGTAGTATCATTGATAATTTTCGTCAATTACTTGTTTATTATCGATCGGAATTTCCCGACCTATCTGGTAATATCTAGGTAATTCTTCTAAACTGAGGAATGTTCTATGCCGTAAGACAGTTCTGGTGATTAGTTTTATTTTGATTGGTTGTTATTGCGTCACTCTGGAATGTTTTAAGCTTTACTGGATTGCAGATAGGCTTATATAAGTAAGGCATTGTCTACTTGAAAAATTTAATTTTGGAATGATTTCGGAAAGCGATCTTGTATGCAGTTGCTGGTGTTTGCTGAATAAAGTTGAAAAACTTTATACAGGGTGGAGAATTCTCCGCGAATCCGCGGATTTCCGCGAAAGGCATTTGCATTTCCGAGAAAAAAATATTGAGTTCCGAGTGTGAGAAGCTGAGGGCTACCCTTTACTGGGCATAGCGGCCAAAAGCGGCCGAAGGTCTAAACAGGCAAAACGTCCAAAAGCGTCCGTATCAACCATGTGGTTATATTCTCGCGTTGTTTGAAAGATTGCGAGACTTCCGGCAATTGACTTCTGGTTAAATTCTGTTGTGAAAACATTCGACTGCATTTCCACAAGTTTTCTCTGTGATGCGTTCGTTTTTTCGATTTTTGTTTCAAATTTTTCTGTGTGTGTGTCTAAAATGGATGGTTTGGATTCTTCGACTGATGAAGAAGAGTTTACAGGCTTCCATTTATCAGACATTAAAGTGAGAGAAATGGACTTGGAGTCGGAGGAAGAGATCGGTACTGACATTAGACAATTAGTGTCAGTAGTGTGCATGCATACGATCTTTCAGACTGGCATGAAAGTGAAGAAGAGGAGGGGGCTTGTTTGGACTTTTTAAAACTTTTTTATTGTATACACATGGAGTAATAAAAAACAAGACATGACAAGAGAAGTATAAAAAGGTAGATAATCTAAAGAGATTTATTTCTGTTCATTTTGCACTAATACCTAAGATGTAGTGTTTTTACTAACGTACCCCTAAATATCTCTAAAATTATAAACATTCTTGCCTGTTTACAGCTAAAAAATAGACAAACGTGTGCCCAGTAAAATTTGAAATGTGGAGTTTGTGTGTAACAGTGGTGGACCTCAAACTTTGTTAGGCCTACAAATCAAGATTCTTAACTTTTTTGAAAGACATGTGCATAAAACATTCTTTTTTTTTTCGTTGTTGTTTCTATTCGTGTTTACTTTGTGCTTTTTGCTTTCAGGAGAGGCCCTAAATTACTTTCAAAATAGCATAAATTCATTTTCTTCCAGGGGGCGAAATACCGGCCCCGGCTGGATTTCAGAGATTTCTTGATTCAGTTGTTCTCCACCCTGTTTATACAATGACTCTTGCCTTGTTGCTGAGTGAACATGCTGCGTGGATAAACGAATTCGAGTTACACATATCAAGATTCCAGCATCGGGGCTGAATCGACTATTGATAAATACGTGTAACAGTCGAATATTTCGCCTTGGTCAACAGGCAACTGGAATCTTTCTTCGCTAGAATTTCGGCCAGCTTGTTTAAAAACTTCTACGATGACTCTTGCCTTGTTGCTGAGTGAACATGCTGCGTGGATAAACGAATTCGAGTTACACATATCAAGATTCCAGCATCGGGGCTGAATCGACTATTGATAAATACGTGTAACAGTCGAATATTTCGCCTTGGTCAACAGGCAACTGGAATCTTTCTTCGCTAGAATTTCGGCCAGCTTGTTTAAAAACTTTTGTTTATTTTCATTCGTATCCATCCTTTGTGGCGAGGAGCCAGCAAAGCAAGTCTAGAATGAATGATCGACCGTGGTTTTGTCGCAGTTTGCAATCACAATCGTCACCACAAGATTTTCGCTGAAGTCCTAGTGATTTATTTTCAAAGAAGACACTGGACCTTATCAGTTAGGCCTATATGCCGATTAACACATCTCAAGATTTATTATCTGAGCTCATCAAATTTCTGTGTAATGTAAACAATGCTGTGCGCTCGCATGTGCTCTGAAATTGTTAGAAGACTTGACTGAGCGAAACACGCATTGATTAAAATGAACAGTCAGTCAATGTGTGTTTTAAAGTGGGTCAAAAGTAAGACAGTACACGTATTGACTGGAAATTTCAGTCATTACATGTATTGGCTAGTGATCACAGTCAAAACACGAATTGACTGATTTTTTTTTTTAGACAATACACGTATTGACTGAATACACAGATTGCCGGTAACATATATACGTTGAACCATCAGAATTGGAGTCTATGCCTAGTAATTGTGCAATGTGTATTTTGCAAGCAGCCGTGCAAAGCAGGAAGAGAACGGCCACGGCAACTGTCGGGGGGACAGCGAGGAAAGAATCCCTCTTCTGGGCTCAGCGCGAAGCAGCGGTTTTAGCACCTTTTCCAGGTAATTAAGGAGTATAATCATGTAAATCAAGAGGGTAAAATCCTGTTCTTTTATAGTCACCCCTTAATCCTCAAAGTATTAGATATGTAATTGAACTGAATCTAAACTGTACGAAGGAGTGATTTTAATCCCAAGGAAAATAGAGTGGTGTGTTAGTACCTTTTCCAGGAAAATAGAATAATTATAAGCTGGGTATATATATAATATAGTTATTATTCATATTATGGTTTTGCCATTTTATAAGGCGAGTGAGTATGGAATCCCCTTTGTAAAAATTTTTTTTTACCACTTTCAGCTAAATAATCTTTATTTAGAAGCATATTTTCTAAATAATCATTTGTTTACAAACCGTGTTAGATTTTTCTAAATTTTATTTATATTGTATCGGTAAATAACTCCGCTGGTTAAACGATCATCTGTAGTACCACAAAGACCTTTGATTTACGGGATAGGATAGGATAGATAGGATAGGTACTTATTATTTACCTAAACAATAATACTATTTATGTAAATAAATCATGAGAAGGAATTACTTACCAATATAATGCATTGTTTAGCAGATTGTGTGAAATAATGTATTATTTAGAAATGTTTCTAAATTTTTATTTGTTTACCTATATATTGCATTATTTAGCTGAATTTGTATTCCTGTGATATTGTGCGTGTGTGTGTGTGTGGTTGTGTGTGTGTGTACGTACAAAAACGCTCAAATGGGTTTCTAGTAACAAATGGGTTTATTTGCTTGGAACCCACTTTTTTCCAGTGCGCGGGAGTGATCTTTTAGTGCATGGGAGTGCAGTTGTAGTGCATGAGAGTGTTTTAAGTACACAGGAGTGCTCTATCCGGGACGGAGAAAATACAGTCCATTTTCGAAATTTTGAAGAAAATTCGACCTATTTCGTCGCCTATTGGAGACGAACTAGGTCAACTTTTTAGCAAAGGGTTCGGGTAAGGGTTAGTTGCAGAGCTATCCCTGACCCTTGCCCTAACCTTTTTCCATCAAAAAATGACTTTTTGATTCCTACATTCTTAAATGAACCAATTTGTGATGTATTGCAAATACGTGTGTACGCGAATGTATTCGTTGCGGAATGTCTCTAGTCGTAACTAGTCATGTGTATAGTGTCCATGTAACACCATTTAATTTGCTCAGTAGCCTATTGGTTGCTACTTATTTTCTTATAATGTATATAAAACCTCCACTCCCTTGTAATTAGTGAAGGGAAACAACAATATGTTGACATAGCGTTGACAGTGGAAGTGTGTAATGTGTAACCCTAGAACGATTAGCGTAACTACAGTGAGCCCCTTAAATGTATTAAGGGTGTGTGTGGGATGAGTCGGTGCGTGGCTAAGAATGAATGTGCAAGGATTAGCATGGTCATGAGAAAGCGTGAGAAAATGGGAGGAATAGTCTTGAGATTTTTTAGTATTGTTATGCATTAAGGTGTTCTAATATCCGCTACCGTTTCTTTATTGTATACATGTACACTTACCTTTGTGTTGTCTTCTTAATATGTCAACAGTTATTGTGCATCACACACAAATATCCTTGTGCAAATGGGAACAATAAAGATTCGTTATTCGTTATTCATTATTCGAATTTGCTACATAATGAATTATTTAGAAGATGTTGCTAAGTAATGCATTATTTACGTAAACAATTCATTGTTTGTTGTTGTTGGTGACAACATCTATATCGTGAGTTCGTAGACTTCAAAAAGGCGTTTGACCGAGTCTGGCATGCAGCTCTGTGGTCAACCATGAGAGTTCAAAACCTTTGATTTACGGGATAGGATAGGATAGATAGGATAGGTACTTATTATTTACCTAAACAATAATACTATTTATGTAAATAAATCATGAGAAGGAATTACTTACCAATATAATGCATTGTTTAGCAGATTGTGTGAAATAATGTATTATTTAGAAATGTTTCTAAATTTTTATTTGTTTACCTATATATTGCATTATTTAGCTGAATTTGTATTCCTGTGATATTGTGTGTGTGTGTGGTTGTGTGCGTGTGTACGTACAAAAACGCACAAATGGGTCGAATTTTCTTCCAAATTTCGAAAATGGACTGTATGTTTTCCGTCCCGGATAGAGCACTCCTGTGTACTTAAAACACTCTCATGCACTACAACTGCACTCCCATGCACTAAAAGAGCACTCCCGCGCACTGGATAAAAGTGGGTTCCAAGCAAATAAACCCATTTGTTACTAGAAACCCATTTGTGCGTTTTTGTACGTACACACACACACAACCACACACACACACACGCACAATATCACAGGAATACAAATTCAGCTAAATAATGCAATATATAGGTAAACAAATAAAAATTTAGAAACATTTCTAAATAATACATTATTTCACACAATCTGCTAAACAATGCATTATATTGGTAAATAATTCCTTCTCATGATTTATTTACATAAATAGTTTTATTGTTTAGGTAAAAAATAAGTACCTATCCTATCTATCCTATCCTATCCCGTAAATCAAAGGTTTTGAACGCATTGTGTTGAAGTTTCTCCTCCTTAGTACACAAACGTCCCTTGACCCACTTCAGTTTGCATACAAGCACAATAGATCAACCGATGACGCAACACTCACTCTCCTCAACAATGCCTATGTCCACCTTGAACAACCTGGTTCTTTTGTTAGGATTTTATTCATAGACTTCTCTTCCGCTTTTAACACCATACAACCCCACCTCATGGCTCGCAAACTTCTGGCTCTGAATGTCAGCCCGAGACTGGTTCTTTGGATTGTCAACTTTCTTGTCAAC
Organism: Oncomelania hupensis; assembly: GCA_036898135.1. Taxonomy (NCBI): domain Eukaryota; kingdom Metazoa; phylum Mollusca; class Gastropoda; order Littorinimorpha; family Pomatiopsidae; genus Oncomelania; species Oncomelania hupensis. The sequence goes on from CM072524.1 coordinate 27,311,388, forward strand.
CGCTCACAGTCTGTCCGCTTTCAACACTGTCTTTCTTCCTCCCATTCCACCTCCACTGGCTCTCCCCAAGGCACTGTTCTCTCCCCTGTTCTCTTCACACTCTACACAAACGACTGCTCTGGCTCCACCGACACCCCTTTCATCAAATACTCTGACGACACCGCTCTACAAAATCTCTCAAATTCTCACTCCGTCTATGTAGAAGAAGTCTCGTAAGTTCACCGCGTGGTGCACTGATAACTATCTCAACCTGAATGTAAAGAAGACAAAAGAACTGATAATAGATTTCAGAAGAAACCCTGTTGCCATACCAGACTTGGAGATAGGGGAGAAAGGGTGGAAAGAGTCAATGAGTACAAATACTTAGGCACCATTGTAGACAGTAAACTCAATTTTAATTCCAACACAACAAGCATACACAAGAAATGTCAATCCAGAATATATTGCCTTCAGAAGCTTCGCTCCCTCAATGTCAGCCGTCCTGTGTTAACCAACTTTTACAGATGTGTTGCTCAGTCTGTTGTGACCTTTGGCTTCCTGTGTTGGTATGGAGGGTTGAGTGAGAAACACAAGAATGTATTGAACAGGATTGTACACGTCTGTGCGAAAGTGACGGGTGAAAGGCAGGATGAATTGTGTGTGTTGTACGAACGTCAGGCTGAGCAAAAGGCATATCAGATTGCGAGTGACTCGAGCCATGTTCTGGCTACACACTATGAACTCATGCCGTCAGGGCGCAGACATCGAATGTCAAAACTGTCCACCCACAGTGAGAGCAAGAAAGAGTTTTGTGCCCAATTCCATTCATGTTATGAATATGTCGCGAGCAAGATTGTAGGAATGAGTGTTTATGATCTATGTACAATTGTGTTTATTGTGAGATGTTTTTTTTTTTTTTTTTTTAAATGCAATGTTGAAGTGATATTTGGATTGTATCCTAGTTAATAATGTTTGCTCATAGTTACTGTGGGGGTGTGCGTGAGTGAATGTGTGGGTGTGTGTGAAGGATGAGAAGGTATTTTGGAATTAACGTTGTAATAATATGCAGTGAGAAAGGCAATATCTAGTCTATGTATCTTAGAAAAATGACATGTTTAATGTTGGAATAAATGTGACAGTAAGTGTGCTGTGCGAAAGGCAATATTTAGTCTATGTATCTTAGAGAAATGACATGTTCAATGTTGGAATAAATGTGATAGTAAGTGTGTGCTGTGCGAGAACTTGAAAGTAATGACCAGTCTATGTACCGTATAAGGAGTAAGGAAATGAATATGATGTGTTATATAATTATGTATGCATAATGTGCTAAAACGTTTCTTAGTTCTTTCCCATGTACTCTAAAATTTTATGTCGGATTGTATTGTATTGTAGACCATGTATTGAATTTCTCAGCTTGAGATCAATAAAGTTATATTGTATTGTATTGTATTGTATTGTATTGTATTGTATTGTATTGTATTGTACAACATCAGCCCTAACATTATTGAAGTAATCAAAAGCCTGTATGACAAGTGCAGTCCTCCACAACAGCGTAATCGAAAACTGGTTCAGAATACCAATGGGTGTGCGTCAGGGATGCCTACTCTCTCCAACACTCTTCAACATCTTCCTAGAGCGCATCATGTCAGATGCCCTTGCAGATCACGAAGGCACAGTCAGCATAGGGGGAAGAGCAAACTCCAACCTTCGTTTTGCGGATGACATTGATGGATTGGCTGGAGAGGAACAAGAACTTGAACAGCTGGTACAGAGGCTTGACACCACCTCCAGAGCCTATGGAATGGAAATAAGTGCAGAGAAGACCAAAAGGATGACCAACAACACCAATGGCATCAATACGGACATCAAAGTCCAAGGCCAATCCCTCAACACAGTGCATAGCTTCAAATATTTAGGAGCCATTGTATCAGACAATGGGTCCCGACAGGAAGTCCTCTCCAGGATTGCACAAACAACTGCTGCCCTAGTGAGGTTGAAGCTAATTTGGAAAGACAAGACCATCAATCTACATTCCAAGGTACGATTGCTGCGGTTCCTTGTCATCTCCATCTTCCTATATGCTTGCGAAACATGGACCCTCACAGCAGATCTACAACGAAGAATACAAAGCATGGAGATTAGGTGTAGCACTTCTGGGCAATTCCTATACCCAGCACATCACCAACAACGAAGTCCGAAAGACCATCACACAATCCATTGGACTACACGATGACCTGCTCACAGTGTTGAGAAAACGGAAACTCCGATAGTATGGCCATGTCACCAGATCATCAGGTCTTGCAAAGACCATCCTGCAAGGCACAGTGCAAGGAGGTAGAAGAAGAGGGAGACCGAAAAAGAGGTTGTAGAATAACATTCGAGAATGGAAAACCCGTAAATAAATCAAAAATCTCTTGGAGTGGAACAACGCTATATAAGATAAATAAATAAATAAATAAATAAATAAAATAAGATATTGGCATTAATTTTATGTTTTTGGCTTTCCACTTTCTTACACTCTCAATTCCCTTCAAAGCTCAATTTGATGTACTATTAAAATGTCCGCTGGGCTGATGATTAATTAACTCAGTAACTAATTTAAAAAAAAAGAAGTGAAAACGACTGGGATACAATAATTTTATGCCAGAATGCCATGCACTCCGATAAACCAATGCCATACGAGACAATGGAAAGCAAAGCACAGTGACACTTAAACACATTCAAAACGTAATACTACACAAAACACAGTGTCAACACCAACTAGACCAACAGTTTTTAATCTTTCACCACGTCTTTGGCCTATACCACAAAGAAATACATTTTTACTGATAGTGACTGCTCAACACAACAAAGTCCAAGGCTAATCTCTCAACACAGTGCATAGCTTCAAATATTTAGGAGCCATTGTATCGGACAATGGGTCCCGACAGGAAGTCCTATCCAGGATCGCACACACAACTGCTGCCTTGACAAGATTGAAACCCATTTGGAAAGACAGGACCATCAGTCTACACTTCAAGGTAAGGCTGCTGCGCTCTATTGTCATCTCCATCTTCCTATACGCTTGCGAAACATGGACCCTCACAGCAGACTAGACCTACGACGAAGAATACAAAGTATGGAGATGAGGTGCTACAGAAGACTCCTGGGCATTTCCTATACACAGCAAATCACCAACGCCGAAGTAAGACAGATCATCACACAAGCCCTTGGATAACACAATGACATGCTCACAGTGGTGAAGAAACGGAAACTCCGATAGTATTGTCACGTCACTAGAGCATCAGGCCTAGCATAGACCCGGTGCAAGAAGGCAGAAGAAGATGAAGACCGAAAAAGAGGTGGGAGGACAACATTCTAGAATACACTGGCTTGACACTGAGCGAAGCCATGAGAGTTGCTGGGGACAGAGAAAGATGGCGTACGCTGGATAAACGATCATCTGTGGTGCCCCAACGACTTCCGAGTTACAGAATAAGATAGGACAGGATAGGACTCGACACAAGAAAGATAAGAAGAATGAGGAGTGCGTGTGGAAGGATGAGGAAATAGAAGATGATGAGGAAGAAGAAGAAGAGGCAAGGCATTTACAATTGGTGAAAGCATGGGAGAGGTGAAAGGTGCGTGAATCCCTACTCCGCGCCACCAATGTTTATGCTGAGAAAGCCATTTTCGTTCATCTGTAACGGAATAGGCATTCGCAAACAACATACAAATGTTAAAAATACTTGGCGACCAGATTAAACCTTGGCATTTGCTGCCGCCCCCAAAGCAAGGGCCGGTGGATCTTTTTCACACGAGGAATATTGGCGAAGGTTTGCTTGCTCTCTGATTGCCGTGATTAGATAACCACAGTTGGCTAATCCATGTTGACAGAATTAACCCTTTGAATCCTGGATGCCCCACCAATTCTGAGCCCATTCCCAATAACCCTATTCCAAACAGCAAGTACTAGAAAGAACAGTAAGCTTTGTACGGACCGCAAGACTAAGGTAAGGTTACGGGACCGGTTTATCGGTCTATCGTTAATGTGGCCTGTTGGCGCCAAGTAAGCGCAGTTGGCTCAGTGGTGTACAGTGTACTGGAGTGTCAGGCAATATGAACATTACAGCCTGTACAGGCAGTGGTGCACAGTTTACTGGAGTGTCAGGCAATATGAACATTACAGCCTGTACAGGCAGTGGTGCACAGTTTACTGGAGTGTCAGGCAATATGAACATTACAGCCTGTACAGGCAGTGGTGCACAGTTTACTGGAGTGTCAGGCAATATCAACATTACAGCCTGTACAGGCAGTGGTGCACTGTGTACTGGAGTGTCAGGCAATATCAACATTACAGCCTGCACAGGCAGTGGTTCAAAGCACGATGACGGCTTGGAGTTTAACAAAAAAAAATTACCCTGAGACACTGAGAGGTGAGAGTATAAACCGAAGTCTAGTCTATGCACACACACATTCCATCGCCAGGTACACAAATACACCCAGTTGATTATTTAGTGTCAGAGCCTGTTGGGGCATGCTACTCCGTACATTGACTCAGAAGACACCCCACACCTTCGGTCTACCCTAGTCCTCGCGGCATAATAGATGAGCCAACCTGAGCAAGCTCAATTTTTCTCTCTCCGAATGCTACTTCCAAGACACATTGCAACGTTTTACTTTTTTTCAGTAGCTTTTATGTTAAGCGGGCTTCGTTTCGTTTATAGAACTGCTAAAAACTTAGCAGCATTCGGGTATACTTTTAAATGTACTTGTAAATGTATTTTGTGCTTTGAACCAAATTTTCTGCTTTTTAAATTTAAAATAAAAGAAAATTATTTTTGTAAGCACAAACAAATTCAACTCAAAACAAAGAACATGCTTTAGTGTCACTATTATTATATGTTGCAGCTCCACATCTCGCAGTCACCGTGAAAGGGCGCCACAGTGCAACGTTGGCGACAAGCGGCGGTTCAGCCTGGTGCGGGTGATGGTGAAAACGTACTGCTGGGACATCCTATGTTCCTACGCCTGCAAAGCCTGCTCTGATGTCCTGCAGTATCTCAGTCCTCTGCTGCTCAGGTGCCACCCCGCTAATGGCTAACATTGCAACTACATCACATTTTCCAGTTGAATAAACATGAAAATTTAACATTTAAACCCGCCATTGGCGATATTTCAGAAGGGGGATAACCATCCCAGACTTAAATCAGTACTGAACCATCAGAGCAATCATTCTGCGAAGTTGAAAAATGATCTCTTTTGTATTGTTCATCACGAGATTCAAACCTGAGTCATCGGTGTGACAGGAGAAAGGTCTACTTGTTAACTACGGCGGTGAGACCAGCTGTTCCAGTTGTAAGCCCAAGAAATAAATGAACTGAATCGTTCTAATACAGCGCACTTATCACCTCTTCCCCAAAATGGTAACCTTCAGGAGTGTGTAAATTACCGCGCCATCTGCCTCATCAGCCATCCCAGCAAGTTCCTCCTAAAACATAATTCTCAACAGGTTGAAACCCCAAGCTGAACAAATCATAGCTGAAGAACAAGCATGATTCAGGCCAGGGCGAAGTACCACTGAACAGATTTTCATCCTTGAATAATCTGCAAGAAATACCTATAGCACCAACAACATCTGTATCATGTGTTTGTAGACTTTAAGAAAGCATTTGACCGAGTCTGGCATGCAGCTGTGTAGTCAACCATGAGAGTGTACACCATCAGTCCTAACATTATTAAAGTCATCAAAGCCTGTATGACAAGGCTACCAGTGCAGTCCTCCACAACAGAGCCATCAGGAACTGGTTCAGAACAACAATCGGCGTGCGTCAAGGCTGCCTACATTCTTCATCATCTTCCTAGAGCGCATCATGTAAAAAGGCCTTGCAGATCACAAAGGCACAGTCAGCATAGGGGGTAGAGAAATCTCCAAACACGGTTTTGTGGATGACATTGATGGATTGGCTGGAGAGGAACAAGAACTTGAACAGCTGGTACAGAGGCTCAACACCACCTACAGAGCCTTTGGAATGGAAATAAGTGCGGAGAATGCCAAAATGATGACCAACAACACCAATGGCATTAACACGGACATCAAAGTCCAAGACCAATCCCTCAACACAGTGCATAGATTCAAATATTTAGGAGCCATTGTATTAGACAATGGATCCCGACAGGAAATCCTCTCCAGGATAGCACAAACAAATGCTGTCCTGGCAAGTTTAAAGCCCATTTGGAAAGACAGGACGATCAGCCTACATTCCAAGGTAGGACTGCTGCGCTCCCTTATCATCTCCATCTTCCTACACCCTTACGACACATGGACTCTCACAGCAGACCTACAACGAAGAATACAAAGCATAGAGATGAGGTACTACAAAAGACTGTTAGGCATTTCCTATACCCAGCACATCACCAACGACGAAGTCTGACAGACCATCACACAAGCCATTGGACAACACGATGACATACTCACAGTGGTGAGGAAACGGAAACTCTGATGGTATGGCCCAATCACCAGGTCATCAGGCCTTGCAAAGACCATCCTGCAAGGCACTGTGCAAGGAGGCAGAAGAAGAGAGAGACAGAAAAAGATGCGGGAGGACAACATTCGAGAATGGACTGGCTTGACACTGAGCGAAGCCATGAGGTTTGCTGAGTATAGAGAAAAATGGAGTATGCTTGTTAAACGATCATCTGGTGCCCCAACGACTCTCGAGTTACGGGATAGGATAGGATATGATAGGATATAACAAAACGGTGTTGCCAATTAAGACAATTCCCATTTTCAAAATCCGTGAATTGATTTAAAATAAATCTCAGAAAAGAAAGAAGATAACGAACTTTGAACCTCGGCAGTCTTTGCCGCACTGAGTATATGAACCTGCTGAATTTCATTATGGGACGTATGTCTCAGCATGTCAGTTAGACGCTATGTATGAGTCTTTAGCTTGAACTGTGTCCTTATTTTGCCCCAGCATGTTGATCACCCACATCCAGTCAACGGAAGATCAAGCCTGGAAAGGTTACGTCATCGCCTTGTTGATGCTGTTAACGTCATGGTCACAGACGTCATTTTACCACCAGCACTATCACCTTGCCATGACAACGGGCATGCGCATGAAGACGGCACTCATGGCGGCCATTTATAAAAAGGTTTGAATTGCCAACAAGTTAATGAAGTCTCCTCTCTGAAAATCCTTATCGGGAAGAGAGGAAACTATAAACTGATTTAAAAAAAAAAAAATTATTGAGTCCTTATAGCGTTGTAATCTGTGTCCGTAATCCATTATTTTTCTACTTCCTCAAAATGTTGTTTTAGACTACGAGTGTATTTGGGTGTTTATTTATTGTGTATGTGGGTGTGGTGTTGGGAGGTATTTCCAGATAATAATTATATTATCAAACGTACTGTAGTAATAAAACACAGCCTTTTCTTCGAATAGGAAACACATGAGTTGTAATTTCTGTGACTTGCTTCATGTGCAATGTAAGATCTGTTTAATTTTGGGTTGAAACCAGTAGTAAATAGAGTAAGCGAAACACAGAGAAATGGCCTTCTGTACCTCTGGCACTATTCCACTGGAACCAGAAGGGGAGATTTTTCGATCATTCGCCAGAGGATAGAATCAGAAAAGAATTATATCCCAGATGCACTCCAGTCCCATTGTTTTAAGGCGAGACAACACAAACTTTTGTCTCCCATAGTAGTAGTGAGTTTGTCCTGGAACAACACAACACGCTTGGTGAGGAAACGGTTTTAATGATGTGCAGTCGCTGCTGTTGAGCCCTGATGGTCAGCGAGCGGGGACAGTGGGCGAGGTGGTGAATATGATGTCTGTGGACTGTCAGCGTGTGCAGGACATGATGAGCTACACGTGGATGATCTGGTCCATCCCCCTACAGGTCAGCACCACCCACAGTTGGTGGATTTGGCGAGGAGGATGAGGATGATAATGATGTGTGCGCATGATCAATTATTGTATGATGATGATGATGATGACTGAGATGATGATGATGATGATGATGATGATGATGATGATGACTGAGATGATGATGATGATGATGATGATGATGATGATGATGATGATGATGATGATGATGATGATTTTAAACTTTGGATACCATGTGAAATTCGAGAATGTTTGCGATGTTCGGGTGGCGAACTTGTTTTTTCCAAACTAGTTCCAGTCATTCGCCAAAAAAGTCACTTACAGAAGTCGAACGAAGCTCTCCGAGTCGAGCGAAGCTATCCGGTGTTTTACGAACGAATGCTTGCAGGACTACGTGAAACCACAGGCTGGGAAGTCTCCTCTTTCGTCGGCCTCAATTACATACTATATATACAAAGTACGTATGTTGAACTGTCTTTACGCCTAGGTGTCCGGGGACGTTAATCATATAGATGAAGAAGAAGGAGGCCCACGAGTTTACTAAGACAAAAGAAAAGATTTCAGAGCCTGTGGTGAAACATAATTGTTTCGATCTGCACAGCTTCAAGTTGTAAGTCAAGTCGAGATTCGCAGTTTGAAGCTGTTATTATTATTATTATTATTATTATTATTATTATTATTATTATTATTATTATTATTATTATTATTATTATTATTATTATTATTATTGCTTTATGATGATTAATATCCTGACACAATTAGTAATAAAGAGTAAAAATAATACATAGCACATAATGCACACATACAACGATATTTCACATCTATATGAACAATAAAACCATGACAAAATTTCAAAGCGCTATGGATACGTTGATGTCCCTTCAGCACAACAAAGCAAAGCAAGTTTATAATGGTCTCAAAAAACAGTAACGTTTTTATTGCAAGCACCAAAGCAATTATTTATTTCATTAATTTTTTTAACAGATACAGTCAATTTGTTATATGTATTTTAATAATAAGTATTTTAATGAAAAACGCATATAAAAAATGTTGCATGGCAGGCGGAAATTTGCATAAATCATCTGAAAACTTTGGTAAATCGATAAGAAAAAATAACCAATAACACCATCTGAATATTACGGGCTACACCCAACTTCAGCAAAAACAAACAAAACGTCACTGACCAAATTTACACCATTGAGCACGCACAGCAGCACACTATTTAAAAAATCCTATCCTATCCTATCCTGTCCCGTAACCCGAAGGTCGTAGGGGCACCACAGATGATCGTTTAACCAGCATACTCCATCTTTCTCTGTCCTCAGCAGCCCTGATGGCTTCGCTCAGTGTCAAACCAGTCCATTCTCGAATGTTGTCCTCCCACCTCTTTTTCGGTCTCCCTCTTCTTCTACCTCCTTGCACTGTGCCTTGCAGAATAGTCTTTGCAAGGCCTGATGATCTGGTGACGTGGCCATACCACCGAAGTTTCCGTTTCTTCACCACTGTTAGCAGGTCATCGTGTTGTCCAATGGCTTGTGTGATGGTCTGTCGGACTTCGTCGTTGGTGATGTGTTGGGTATAGGAAATGCCCAGAAGTCTTCTGTAGCACCTCATCTCCATGCTTTGTATTCTTCGTTGGAGATCTGCTGTGAGGGTCCATGCTTCGCAAGCATATAGGAAGATGGAGATGACAAGGGAGCGCAGCAGTCTTACTTTGGAATGTAGACTGATGGTCCTGTCTTTCCAAATGGGCTTCAACCTTGTCAGGGCAGCAGTTGTTTGTGCGATCCTGGAGAGGACTTCCTGTCGGGACCCATTGTCTGATACAATGGCTCCTAAATATTTGAAGCTATGCACTGTGTCGAGGGATTGGCCTTGGACTTTGATGTCCGTATTGATGCCATTGGTGTTGTTGGTCATCATTTTGGTCTTCTCTGCACTTATTTCCATTCCATAGGCTTTGGAGGTGGTGTCAAGCCTCTGTACCAGCTGTTCAAGTTCTTGTTCCTCTCCAGCCAATCCATCAATGTCATCTGCAAAACGAAGATTGGAGATTGCTCTACCCCCTATGCTGACTGTGCCTTCATGGTCTGCAAGAGCATCCGACATGATGCGCTCTAGGAAGATGTTGAAGAGTGTTGGAGAGAGTAGGCATCCTTGACGCACACCGATTGTTGTTCTGAACCAATTCCCGATGGCTCTGTTGTGGAGGACTGCACTGGTAGCCTTGTCATACAGGCTTTTGATGACTTCAATAATTTTAGGGCTGATGTTGTACACTTTCATTGTTGCCCATAGAGCTGCATGCCAGACTCGGTCAAACGCCTTCTTGAAGTCTATGAACACATGATATAGATGTTGTTGGTGCTGTAGGTATTTCTCACAGATTATTCTGAGGTTGAAAATCTGCTCAGTGGTACTTCGCCCTGCCCTGAATCCTGCTTGTTCTTCAGCTATGATTTGTTCAGCTTGGGGTTTCAACCTGTTGAGTATTATTTTTAGGAGGACCTTGCTGGGATGGCTGATGAGGCTGATGGTCCGGTAATTTTCACACTCCTGAAGGTTACCTTTTTTGGGAAGAGTGATGACAAGCGACTGGGTCCATGGTATAGGCCACTCCCCACTCTGCCAGATCTTGTTACAGATAATGGTGAGGGCATCAATCATCGCTTCTCCTCCTGCTTGTAGCAGTTCCGCGGGTATGTTGTCCACTCCCGCTGACTTCCCTTTCTTTAGCGCTTGCACTGCTGCCTCAACTTCTTCCCGGAGAATTGGGAGGATTTCTTCTTCTTCTCTGTTCTCGGGACATGCTAGAACTGATGGGTCTCCATTTGGTGTATGGTTGTAAAGGTCAGAGCAGTACTCTGTCCATCTGTCCAAGACTTCTTGTTCTTCTGTAAGGCATATGCCAGACTTGCTTTGGATAGTGGAGACTTTGGGCTGTTTGACACTTGTCAGCCGCTTCACAGTCTGGTAGGCCTTCTTGCTGTTGTTCTTGTTCAGACTGTTCTCTATTTCCTGGCATTGATCTTCTATCCAGTTCTCCTTTGCTGTGAGCATGCCTTTTCGGATGTCATTGTTGATTTTTCGGTAGACATCAGCTCCCTGTGAGGTGTTATTTTTCTTTTTCATCTCTCTTCGTTTATCACACAGATCCAAAAGTTCAGGTGTGATCCACAGCTTCTTCTTTGGTCGGTGCTTGCCAAGGATCTCAGTGGCGACATCTGTCACAGCTGAGTTGAAGGTGGTGGTCATGGTGTTGACATCTACTTCACCAGCCCCCAAAATGAGCAGTGGTGCAAATTTCCCTCCAATTGTGGCCTGAAATAGTTCTGCCACCTCCGGGTCTTGCAGTTTGTCCAGGTCGAACTTCAGTCTAGTGCACTTTGCTGTATTTACTCTCTTCAAGTGGAGCCGGAAAGACATCATCACGAGATCGTGGTCACTTCCGATGTCTGCTCCTGGAAAAGTACGTGTCCTGCCAATGTTGATGCTTGATCTGAAGCGTTTCTTGACCATGATGTAGTCTATTTGGTTGTGATGCTCCCCGCCAGGACTGTGCCATGTCCATCGTCGGGAGTTTTTGTGGAGACCAAGCGTGTTTGCCAGTACCAGATTGTTGTATCTGGCAAACTCCAAGAGTCTCAGACCCCTGTCATTTGTCTCGTTGTTGCAGTGGGGTCCACATGTGTCTCCCCAGTTGTGGTGCGCATCTTGGCCAACCTTGGCATTCCAGTCACCTTGCACTATGACTATGTCCTTCTTCGGCACTTGGTCAAGGACCGCCTGTAGATTTTCATAAAAATCCTCCACTTCGCTGTCGTCATAGTCTGATGTTGGGGCGTAGGCCTGGATGATGGTGATGTTGAAAGGGGCTGCTCTCAGGCGGATGGTAATGAGTCTACTGGAGACTGGGCGGCAACCCATGACAGTGGCTAGAATGTTCTTGTGGACCAAGAATCCAACGCCGTGTTCGTGCCTGTCATCCCTACCGCTGAAATAGAGCTTGTGGCCTTTGTTGGTCGTTGTTTCACCTAGGCCTTTCCAGCGCAGTTCGCTGATACCTAGAACATTCCATCGATAGTGGTCCAACTCGTTAGCCAGTTCTTCTAATTTTCCTTCCGCAGTTAGGGTCCTGACATTCCAGGTTCCTATGACGATGTTGTTTCTCGTGCGGATCTTGCTAAATTGTCCATCAGTAGCATACTTAACACCTCCGTCCTGGTGGCCAACGGAAGGCGCGGTCCTTGTGCCGTGTGACGACCCGGGCGACGACCGATCCGGTATGGAATTAGTGGGTTGTGTCATCATGTAGTGTGTCTTGGGCAAAAAAGACCTGGCGGTGCCCAATCCTCTCCAGGCTGTTGGCCACAGCCGAAATCCACGAATACAGTGTGGCTCGCCTTGGCCCTGAGCACATGGTCGTTGAACCTGTAGTAACGTGAGGTTCCTCCGCCCTGGCCGGTGACTTCTGTGTAGAAGACTTTCGCCCAGTGATGCCGTGCTAACATCACCCCTGTTAGTCGCCTCTTACGACACGCCGGGAAACGTTGGGTCTATTCTATTTAATGCCCGAACCCACAGAGCAATATTTAAAAAAAAGAAGTCTATAATAATAATAATAGTAATAATATTAATAATAATAATAATAATAACAAACAAATAATAATAATAATAATAATAATAATAATAATAATAATAATAATAATAATAATAATAATAATAATAATAATAATAATAACAAACAAACAAAACAAAATAAATAAATAAATTAAAGATTTTACTAAATAACTACTACTACTACTACTACTACTACTACTACTACTACTACTACTACTACTAGCGAAGTTGTGGTCTTGATTTTGTGGTCCTGATTCGGCTCTTTGCAGTCCGCTGGACTCTGTAAGCAATGAATAACTAACTATTAATTTAACTCTGATCTCGAGTTATGAAGAAAAAAAGAAAGATTTCGCTTAGCCTACTCGTCGTTCTCCGAAAATTTAAAGATTCCAATATTATAAAGTATTAGCTTAAATATTATTATTTAGAATAGATACAGTTTATACATTTATTTACGTATAAAACAAACAATACAGGCCTAATAATTATATTCAGCTAGTGATGCTTCTTTGATGCGCGGAGACTGATTTATAATATATAATGTAGATAGACCTATATGTATATAACAGTGTCTACTTGGTTCTAGGCAGGAAATGGTGAATGCTATTATTAGCCTACTGCTGAGATAGCCTACCTTCTTTGTGAGAACTAACAAAATGCAAATCAAGGGACGCAACTATTAATTATGGTCGATAATAATTATTCTCATCTTAGCAAAGTATACCTTTGCGAAATGTTAATCTGTGTACATCGAACAGAATTACATGTAGAAGCAACAGAGATAATTTTTAATGGTTAACTAGTCGTAGTCATGCAAGCATCATTTCGTAACACATCGGAGAGCTTCGTTCGACTTCGGTGATTGCCTTTTTCGGTGAATGACTGGAACTAGTTTGGAAAAAAACAAGTTCGCGTTCGGGTGGCCTTCTTATAGCCTGTCTTAATTGGAAGGTTCGTGGAGATTGACAAACTTTTTTCGGGATCTGAAAACCTCCCAAAAACGTTTTTGAATCTCCACATTAAGACAGGCCATGTTCTGTCTCTGTCTGTCTGTTTCTGTTTCTCTCTGTCTGTCTGTCTCTCTATCTCTATCTCTCTGTCTCTCTCTCTCTCTTGTTTTCCCCACTCTGCCAGCGCATCCCCAAGCAATCTTCAGGCTTCCATGCAATATTAATCTACATTAGAGAGCTAATGAATGCAAGGGAACATGATAAAGTATTTAAGTTTTCCTCATGTACACGATACATCTGTTTTCTTCTCTTTTTTTTTACCCCTAAAAGAATTAAAGCAGCCGCAAACTAATATTTTAAATTCATAATTGAGGCCAAGTAAAATAAAGTTTGAAATGAGAGCAACTGGTGTTTAAATGTCACTCCATAGATCTCAACCTTTAATAAATTTTAGGACAGAGCAATTGTAATGTAAAGATGAAGATTTTCTGTAACAGCACACCAGCATTACAAAAAATCCTAACTTTCAGAGTACCACTCTCTTACTGGTTTTCAACACCTCTTTGAAAATATGTCTTAATTATATTTGTTAGCCATCCTGACCAGACAGCTATTTCTACTCTGGGTCATAGTGGTCATAGGGCTGGTGAGACCCAGAAAACGTGGCTCCTGTGCCTCTGAAGCGGTCGAGACAGTTTGCCTGAAACAAATGTCCCCATGTGTGCTGCTACAAGGCAGAGGATGCAGAGTAATCAAACTGTAACATGGAGAAGATAGGCAGTGACGAACTGTCATGTTGAAGTTTGGAAGCTCTGCCGCTGGGTTGTAGATCCAGAAGCCAGGATGCCAAGTAAAGTTTATTTCAAGGGAGATAAACACAATTATACATTAAGAACACACAATAATCCGCTTTAAGTCACATCACACTTATATATAATAAAACATTATTCCATCTCTCTCTCTCTCTCTCTCTCTCTCTCTCTCTCTCTCTCTCTCTCTCCTTCCTCCCTCTTTCTCTCTCTCGCACACACACATCACAGCTGAGAGAGAGCCACCAACAAGGAGCTGTATGCCTCGTTATCACTCACAGAGTATCACAGAGCACAAGTGGCGGGATTATTATACATATGATATTATTCAGATGCTGATAGCGGTGTATCTGCTATGGGATACGTTGGGTCCCTCTGTGCTGGCGGGAGTAGGGCTGCTCGTGCTGCTAGTGCCAGTCAACGGCTACCTAGCCTACAGACAACAGAAGCTGCAGAAAGAGAACCTGCAGTGGAAAGACAGGAGACTGAAAATCATGAACGAGATCATCAGCGGCATCAAGGCACGTGTATTTAGAAGAAGTAAACTGCTACCACATTTTTGACTCCCATGTATACAAATGTACTCACCCAAAAAAAATTTTGAATAGATTTTCGCGAATCTCTGTGAGATGAGTCCTAAATAGTCTAAAAATGATATAGAAAAAATGTCCGTCCTATCTATCCGCCGTCCTCCATCTGCCGTCTGTTTGTGCAAAAACTTTAATGTGGCTAAGTACTCAGAGCCTATTTCAACTATCACAACCAAACTTGGTAAGATGGTATGTACCCACGAGAACTCGAAAATGATAAGTGAATGAATGACTTCACTTCAAGGTTACAAGGTCATCAAATGTTAGTCCAAAAATGAAATTTTTTCACATTATTTCATTTTTTTCTTAGGTTATTAATATTGAACTTATGATTTTTTGATGTATGATAAATATCAATGAGACACATATTTAGCAAATTTGGTCAACATCAGCCACTGGAATTGTCCAAAAGTATAGGTAGTTTGAAATACCTTGACTCTAAACTATGTCCAGGCATATTGTAGAGATGATAGATTGATCTTGTTCCGTTTTTGCTTTGATCTTGAAGGGCAAGTCATTTTAGGCCTTGCAAAAACGTAAAAATAATTGGTCATCGTATAGTGGAATGGCTGTTTATTTAATCCATAATGTGCAACAACATTGGGTTATTTGATCAGACCTGCATGAGAGATCACGTGAGGGTCAAGGTCATCTCATGGTCGAGGTCACTGAAGGTCAAGGTCATCCCTAGGTCACCGAGTTTTTTTGGCATAATTCAACTTTTGCTGTACTTTATTTAATAGTACATGAGTTTATTTGGAGCCAAAGTTTAAAGTCAACTCAAGGTCAAGAGCATAGAAAAATCAAAGTCGGTATTACTTTGCATTTTAATGTCACAGTTTCATTTTGTTATTTCTGGGCACTCATTTTCATATTAAATATTGCGAGTTCCATAAGGAGCATGTGAGTCATATGGGCTTTACCCTTCTAGTTTAGTGTAATATATTATATGTCTAGAACTATAAGAACATCGACAGGGAACACGATGATGACTTTGGAGCTAAGGATGAGGATGATAATATATGACAAATGATGATTATGTGACAATGATGAATACTCCAGCATATATTACAATGAATACTACTACAGCTAATTACTTCTCAGTTGACGTTGTCAACGACGATGATGAGGATGATGCTGATGATGATGACAGGTGCTGAAACTGTATGCCTGGGAGGTGTCGTTCCAGGAAAAGGTATTGGGTCTGAGAAAGAAGGAGATTGGAGTGTTGACCAAAGTGGCAAACCTGAACGCCATCAGTATTTTGATATGGACCTGCGCCCCTTACCTGGTGAGTTGACAATGATCGGATCCTTTAATCCTGCCGTTAAGGCGACACTACTAGATATCGAACATTGTGTAAACAGTCGTTATAGAAAGTCCATTCTGGTAGCAGTCTCTGGACCCCTTACGAAAATCCAACTAAGCGCCGGACCCCTTACGAAAATCCAACTAAGCGCCGGACCCCTTACGAAAATCCAACTAAGCGCCGGACCCCTTACGAAAATCCAACTAAGCGCCGGACCCCTTACGAAAATCCAACTAAGCGCCGGACCCCTTACGAAAATCCAACTAAGCGCCGGACGCTTTACGAAAATCCAACTAAGCGCCGGACACCTTACGAAAATCCAACTAAGCGCCGGACGCTTTACGAAAATCCAACTAAGCGCCGGACCCCTTACGAAAATCCAACTAAGCGCGCCATTTGCTTGTTGGTATAATTTAATCGTGAGCAATATTAATATATCGATTTGCAAATGTGTCTTATACTTTCATTGGACAAGTGAAGTGTGACTAAAACTGATATCGCATGGTAATAGATCAATCACAGAAGGCTATGTGATTCTCGCAATCAGTGAAAAAGAACGGAGCGGAGACGAATCTATGGATGTAACTGGCATTGTTTTTCACTGGTCAAACGCCTGTCATAGGTCACGCTCTGATGTTCAAATTTCTTTAATCTGTTTATGTATGTGAATGGGTGGGCGGGTGTGTGGTAGTGCGTGTGTGCGTTTATTGTGTGTGCATACTGAATAAATATGAAGGAAAGCTGAATTTTGGATTATTTTTGGTTGTGCATTCGGATGACATTATTGGAAAGTCAAGTGTAAAGTGGTCGTTCACACACATCTTTATCCTCTAGTCTAATTTTCGTTTCCTCGTTTTTTCCAATAGAACAAATCAATACATAAATGTTATTCGCATTTTAGATGTGGAATATGACACAAATGGTCACATCTTGATCGCTCAATGTTGCACTCGAGCACACTGCGCGCTCGTGTATATTATCCGATCTCGATGTGACGGTTTTCTATATCCCACACGAAGATGCATATAACATATATGTTAAATGGCGTAATATCAACATAATTAGGTTATAGTGCTGTTGGTGTTGTAGTTCTTGTTTATTTTATTTTTTATTGACTCACATGCATAGAAATGTGAGTCTATGCAATTACCCCACAAAAACAATTTCCAGATTTTTGCAAAAAATTTGAGTCCTAAATAGTCCAAAAATGACATAGGAAAAAATAAAAGTAATTCCGTCCGTCTGTACCTGCGCCGTCCGATGTCTGCCATCACCTGCTGTCCGTCTGTCTGTGCAAAACTTTAAAGTGGCTAAGTACTCAGAACCTATTTCAACTATCACAACCAACTTGGTAAGATGGTGTATATCTCATAAATGATCAGCGAATGAATGACTCCACTTCAAGGTCAAGGTTCCAGAGTCCACAAATGTTAGTAAAAAAAATGAAAAATTGTCACCAGATTTCTCTTTTTTTCTATGTTATTAATATTGATTTTATGATTCTTTGTTGCATGATAGATATCAATGAAACACATAGACTATACAAATTTAGTCATCCTCACTCCAAGGTCAAGGTCACTGGAGCTGTCCAAAGTCAGTTAGAATAGGTACTTTGAAGTGACCTTGACCCTAAACTATGAAAATTACAAAGTCCAAACTTGTATTTAGGGATAGATTGATCTTTCATAATGTTCGTTTTTGCGTTGATCTTGAAGGTCAATTATTTTAGGCTTTGCAAAAACATACCACAAAATAGGTCATAGTACATTAGAATGGCCGTTTATTTAACCCATAGTATGCAACAGCATTGGGTTATTTGATCAAACATTCGTGAGAGGTCACAGGACGCAGTCAATATAAAAATTTCTAAAATAAAAAATTGATTTTCTTTCCGTCTTCTAATAGCGATCTCCCTGCCTTTACACCACCTGTTTGAGTGATGGATGTGTGTTTGGTGTGTGTGAGGGTGGATGAGACAGGTGAGCGTGTATGTTGGTATAGATCGCCGCGCTTTGAGCCTGAATGATTTGGGGAAAGGCGCGTATAGCATCCTGTATTATTATTATTATTATTACATGAGGGTCAGGTTCATCCCAAGGTCAAGGTCACTGAAAGTCAAGGTCATCCCAAGTTCAATTTTTTTAGCATAATACAACTTTTGCTTTTGGTTATGTAATAGTACATGAGTGTATTTGGAGCCGGAGGTCAAGTTAATCTCAAGGTCAAGAGCATAGAAAAATCAAAATTGGTATTACTTTGAATTTTAAATCCCCCGTTTCATTTTGTTTTTTCTGGGCACACATTTTCATGGTAAATATTGCGAGATCTTTAAGGAGAATGTAAGTCACATGGACTTTGCCTTCTAGATGTAAATTTGATTCGTCTTTTATTGATTGCAATTACAGAACTGAAATTAGATAACAGTGACCCCATGTGCTGTTGCAGGTGACGCTAGCAACTTTTGCAACTTACATATTGAGTGACGACAACGCTCGGCTTGACGCCAAGAAGGCTTTTGTGACTCTGTCCCTGTTTAACATCCTGCAGTTCCCCATCGCCTTCGTGCCAGAAATGATCTCCTTCACAGCTCAGGTACGGTTTGATATCATGCTCCTTTGGATGACAGTGTACACCGAGGTTTAGTCTTGCACGCACACATTCCATCGCACGAACTGGTAAAGATCCTGAATCAGGGTAAGCGCCAGTTACATAAATACAGCCAGCAAGCATAAATAGATCCTCGCTCACCTCCGGTCCACCACGATTGTACTTAGCTGTTAGGAGTGTTAGACAATGCGCCTAAGGCTGCAAGATAGTGCTGTGGGCGTTTTGAATTAGAGCCTGTTTTGGTCAGCGCCTTGAGCTGGTAAAGTGCTATATGAAAACAATTATGTTTAATTATACTTACATGTATGTATGACCACTTCATAAGTAAATTGTCCTGGATAAAATAGCTTGTCGGGGTTTTCTGTGCAAAATGCCTTGTTCACGGGGGTTTGGTTCAAGGTTTCGTTTTACATTTCTGGTGTTATTTGTTTGTGCTTCGCAGTACAGTTCCATTTTGTGTGTCTGTGTCTGTCTTCGATCCCTTTCCCCCTCCTCCAACTCCACCTCCTCCACCACCCCACCCTACAAATACTGCCCCCTTTGCCTATTTCAGTTATATTTATGCAGAGCTGTTCACTCCTCCGGTTTGACCGGATTTTCTCCGTTTTGACTGTAAAATTCCGCTTATCCGTTTTGAAAACAAAAACTCCGGTTTCAAACGCGAGCGATGAAAAAAAAAAAGTAGTTTTTTCGGTGGAAAGACGCTTTTTCTTCCGATTCGTAAGTTTTCCGTAATAAGACAAAAACTGGAATTTCCTGTACAAGTTTCGATTTCCAGCTCTCGCACTTTCTTTCGTGTGTGATCGAGCATTTGTGCATGTTTTCGAAGTGACTAGTCTGTTCGCGATGCCGAAAATAAAAAACGCAGAAGATGGTGGACAAACACCACCCAAAAAGAAGATGCTTTACACGCAGAAGTGGAATGCTTCTTATTCAGAACTGCTTAAGTGCTTAACGAGCTCCGATTTAGCAAGATCCACACGAGAAACAACATCGGCAATAGGAACCTGGAATGTCAGGACCCTAACTGCGGAAGGAAAATTAGAAGAACTGGCCCACGAGTTGGACCACTATCGATGGAACGTTCTAGGCATCAGCGAACTGCGCTGGAAAGGCCTAGGTGAAACAACGACTGACAAAGGCCACAAGCTCTATTTCAGCGGTAGAGATGACAGGCACGAACACGGCGTTGGATTCTTGGTCCACAAGAACATTCTAGCCACTGTCATGGGTTGCCGCCCAGTCTCCAGTAGACTCATTACCATCCGCCTGAGAGCAACCCCTTTCAACATCACCATCATCCAGGCCTATGCCCCAACATCAGACTATGACGACAGCGAAGTGGAGGATTTTTATGAAAATCTACAGGCGGTCCTTGACAAAGTGCCGAAGAAGGACATAGTCATAGTGCAAGGCGACTGGAATGCCAAGGTTGGCCAAGATGCGCACCACAACTGGGGAGACACATGTGGACCCCACTGCAACAACGAGACAAATGACAGGGGTCTGAGACTCTTGGAGTTTGCCAGATACAACAATCTGGTACTGGCAAACACGCTTGGTCTCCACAAAAACTCCAGACGATGGACATGGCACAGTCCTGGCGGGGAGCATCACAACCAAATAGATTACATCATGGTCAAGAAACGCTTCAGATCAAGCATCAACATTGGCAGGACACGCACTTTTCCAGGAGCAGACATCGGAAGTGACCACGATCTCGTGATAATGTCTTTCCGGCTCCACTTGAAGAGAGTAACTACAGCAAAGTGCACTAGACTGAAGTTCGACCTGGACAAACTGCAAGACCCGGAGGTGGCAGAACTATTTCAGGCCACAATTGGAGGGAAATTTGCACCACTGCTCATTTTGGGGGCTGGTGAAGTAGATGTCAACACCATGACCACCACCTTCAACTCAGCTGTGACACATGCCGCCACAGAGATCCTTGGCAAGCACCGACCAAAGAAGAAGCCGTGGATCACACCTGAACTTTTGGATCTGTGTGACAAACGAAGAGAGATGAAAAGGAAAAAGAACACCTCACAGGGAGCTGATGTCTACCGAAAAATCAACAATGACATCCGAAAAGGCATGCGCACAGCAAAGGAGAACTGGATAGAAGATCAATGCCAGGAAATAGAGAACAGTCTGAACAAGAACAACAGCAAGAAGGCCTACCAGACTGTGAAGCGGCTGACAAGTGTCAAACAGCCCAAAGTCTCCACGATCCAAAGCAAGTCTGGCATATAATGCCTTACAGAAGAACAAGAAGTCTTGGACAGATGGACAGTGTTACGTTGAAACGCGAATGGTAGTACGTCGGAAACGTGTACGATAGATCTAATCGTTTCGTTTTGCAAAGTATTCAATAATGGAGTTTATTTACCTTTGATTTGAGTTTGCATTGTTGTTAGGAAAGGCTTTGTATAACGTTGATAATTTCCGTTAGTCGATATTGTTGTAGAATCTTCTGGATCGGCTTGTTTATTATCGATCGAAGATTCGGGATAATTGTAGAAATTTGAAGGAACGATCCGGAAGGAGAAGAAATGTGTAATGACGTAAGTCAGTGATGACGATCTTTTATTCGATTGGTGGCAGTGCGTCATTTCTACATTGTTCGAAATTCTTCCGGAAGGGAGAGAGGTTATTTAATCGTGTGCCGAGTTGCTGTTGAGAGAGAAAAAGTTGTTGATAGTGATTTGGAAAGTTGCTGTGAAAGTTGTTGAGTTGAATTGAGAATTGTATGCAGTTGTTGGTGTGTGCTGAATAAAAGTGGAAAACTTCATACGTCGACTTTGTGACTTGTATGCTGTTTGGACGGGCTGTGTGAATAAACGAATCTGAGTTACACAACTATCAGGAATTCAAGCATCGGGGCTGAATCAGATACTGATAGAAAACATCATCATCGAACTGAGAGTAACATTTTGGGGGTCAAGCCGCGATTCACGCCATAGCCAAGGGTTCAACTGCTACAACAAGCGAGTCAACGTTACGAGAGGCAGTCATTGAGGGTAGCCGCCAACGAGTTGCGTCGAGAGGGGCCAACATACTGGGACTACATCACCGATAGGTTCGGGTTGACTGCAAGGGCGTGTAGTCGCTGAAGAGTTGCTTCGTGAGCGAACAACAGATCGGGACTACGTGGCTACCGTAAGACTACGTCGAGGGACAGTCTCGGAGCTACATCGCCAGTGTTACAGCGAGCGTCGAGCGGACGTCGCGTCTACTTCAGCACAGGAGCGTGTACATCAACACCAGCGTGGTGCAGCGTCGCATACGACGAGGACTGCGGGACCTGCGTCAGCGAAAGCGACTAGTGGCAAGCATCAGCGCTACTGCAGAAAGCGTGCTGTTCTAGAACAGTCTAGAAGAGTGCAGCACAGTCAAGAACTTTCTAGAAAAGAACTTTCCAGAAAAGAACTTTCCAGAAAAGAGCTTTCCAGAAAAGAACTTTCCGGAAAAGAACTTTCCAGAAAAGCATTAAGATGGCTGATTTCTGGCAGAAAGGAGTTGAACTAAATCTAAAAGGAAAACAGCTGACGGAGTACGTCAAGTCTCAAGAGAGAATATGGCGTGAAGAAAGAGAAATAGAATTAGAACAGAAGCGTCTAGAAGTAGAAGAGCAGCGTCGCCGTGAAGAACGAGAATTAGAAGAGCAGCGTCGCCGTGAAGAAAGAGAATTTGAACTGAAGCGTCTGGAAATTGAACAGCAGCGGCAAGAAAGAGAAGATGAGCGCAGGCGTGAGGAAAGAGAAGCTGATCGGCAGTTCCAACTAGAGTTGGCGCGCATCCAGCAACAGCAGCATGCGCCACAAGTTATCAGTGACAACACGGCTCCAAAATTGCCAGCTTTCGTCGACGGGAAGGACCAGATTGACAGTTATCTGGCGAGATTCGAAAGGTTCGCCGAAAGCTCCAACTGGCAACCTCAAGACTGGGCAATTCGACTGAGTGCACTTCTGACGGGGCAAGCTCTCGAAGTTTACACCAGACTGTCGAACGATGACGCCAAAAACTACGACGTCTTGAAAGAGGCCCTGTTGCAGTGCTACAACTTTACAGAGAAGGGCTACCGTAAACGCTTCCGTGAATGCCGGCCTAAGTCAGACGAGACGCCAAAGCAGTTCGTGGAGCGCCTGTCGTCATATCTACACAAGTGGGTGGAGTTATCAGGCGAAACGAAGTCTTACGACAGTCTCCATGACCTGATCGTGAAGGAACAATTTCTCAATGCCTGTCACAAGGACTTAGCGACCCACTTAGAAGAACAAAAGCTGCAGACGCTTAAAGATGTGACTGAGGCTGCTGAAAGATATCTCATCGCTCATGGGAAAACCCTGGGGCCACCCAGCGCGACGAAACATTTTCAGAAGACTGGAAACCATGTGAACCAGATCCAGGGAAGCCAGACGAGCCAGAGACAGACAGACTCCACGCCTCCTCCCAGGGAAGGGCATTCAAGGGGCTGTTTCACCTGCAACGCTACAGACCACAGAGCGGCTAACTGTCCTCAAAACAAAAGTAGCGGACAGCGGAGCAGTACGGACAATTCAGCGGCGGGCAACCGGCAGAGGCGGTTCTCCAATCAACGGCAAACCAGTAGATCTGACCATCAAGTGTGCGGCGGGAGCGTCATTCTTCCGAGTGAGACCAAGCGCACAGCTACTCCTGCGGACGTGCAAGAGTGCATGACCGATGGCCAACTTCTCCTTGCCAACGGAAAATCCATCCCCGTCGTCGCCAGCGCAGCGGTGACCGTACAGAACATGCCTGTTTCCAAGGGACGCGTCGGAAATCATGAAGTGACTGTTTTAAGAGACTCTGGCTGCAGTGGGGTCATCGTCAGAGAAGACCTAATGGCTAAAGAACAGTTCACTGGCGATTCAAAATGGACACTTATGGCCGACAGCAAATGTGTGAGAGCGCCAGTTGCGAAGATTCATGTCAACACCCCTTTCTACATAGGCGAAGTCGAAGCGGTTTGCCTGAAGAAGCCGCTGTATGATTTGATGATCGGGAATATCGACGGCGCGAGACGACCCGACGACCCCGATCCAGAGTGGAGTCCTGCCTCAATCCAACGCGTCGAAGTTGTGGAGGAGGATCCATTGCCGTTTCCCGATGGAGACCTTACAGAGCTGCTACGGGACAATGTGGTTACTCCGGCTCAGCCCTGCCGACCAGAGATCGTCGGTGCCGTTACTACCAGGGCCCAGGCCAAGAGAGACAAGACGTCTACGCCACTGAAGGTCGCCGACAACTCTAAAGCTGCCATCGTGGACAGAGATAAGCTTATCCAGCTCCAGGGAGCTGATAGCACTTTAAACAAGTACAGGAACCGCCAAGACCACGTGACCAAGGGCAGTGGCACGGTCTATTTTGAGGTGAAGGCCAAGATCCTGTACAGAATCTTCCAGCACCCGAGGGTCAACGGAGGGAAACCACTATGTCAAGTATTGGTACCGTTACCCCTAAGGCGCCAGGTAATGGAAGTAGCGCATGACTCAATCATGGGAGGTCACCTAGGCATCAAGAAGACGTCAGACAAAATACAGGCGGTGTTCTACTGGCCAGGGCTTCATGCGGACGTCAGCCGTTTCTGCCGATCATGTGACATTTGCCAGAAGACCATACCTCGAGGAAGGGTCCCGAAAGTACCTATGCAGAGGATGCCTTTGATCGACCGACCTTTCAAGAGGGTGGCCTTAGACTTAATCGGCGAAATAAGACCTCCGAGTGAAGAAGGTCATCGATGGGTACTGACTTTAGTAGACTATGCGACTCGGTACCCAGAAGCAGTGCCACTGAAGAAGATTGACACTGAAACTGTAGCAGAGGCACTAGTGGACATGTTCAGTAGACTTGGAGTGCCTGAAGAAATTCTGACAGACCTCGGGACACAGTTCGTCTCGGACTGTATGAAGGAGGTCAACAGACTGCTGAGCATCCGGCATTTGACTACGACACCCTACCATCTAATGTGCAACGGGCTTGTCGAAAAGTTCAATGCTACGCTGAAGTCCACCCTGAAGAAACTGTGCAGCGAACAGCCCAGACAATGGCATCGCTACATCAATGCCTTACTTTTCGCCTACAGAGAAGTACCGCAGGAGTCCACCGGCTTTTCTCCGTTCGAGCTGCTGTACGGAAGAACCATCCGAGGGCCGATGCACATCCTAAAAGAACTGTGGACGAAGGAAGTGGACACCCCAGAGGTGAAGAACAGTTACCAGTACGTGTTTGAGCTACGAGAGAAGCTGGAGCAGACTCTCGAGATAGCCAGAGAAAACCTGAAGAAGTCCCAGGACTGTGGAAAGCACTACTATGATCGTAGGGCTGTGAACAGGAAGTTCAAACCTGGCAACAAAGTGCTGGTGCTGCTACCTACCGATCATAATAAGTTGCTGATGCAGTGGAAAGGCCCGTACGAAGTGGAGACCGTGGTGGGGATCAACGACTACAAGGTGAAGGTCGGTCAGCGTTCCAAGATATACCACGCCAACCTCCTTAAGCTGTACGTGGAAAGGCCATCAGAGACTGTGCATGTGGCAACAGCAGCTGAGATCGACAACAGCTTTGACAGCGAGGAACTGTTGGAACTGGGAGACTTCCACAGCAAAGAAGGCATCGATGATGTTAAGCTAGGACCAAGCTTGACGGAAGGTCAAAAGATGGAGCTCAAGGACCTTATGGGCGAGTTTCCCCACAACTTCAGCGATGTCCCAGGCTCTACGACTTTGGTCGAACATGAAGTCCACACCCAGACCTGGAAGGAGCATCTGCAGACCTTGAGGGAGCTGTTCCACCGTCCCGCAGAAGCCAACCTGACCGTGAGACCCAGCGAATGCATTCTGGGAGCTGACAACGTCGACTGCGTCGGACATCCGACGGAAGAAAAAGACAACGGAGGATGCACTGACTCCAGGAAAACCCACGTGATCGTCGTCTTTGACCCTGGGCCGATGACAACCGCAACTGACGAGGGCGACGTTTCCTTGCGGATGAAAGATCATTGACTGTGTGGACGAACTAAGAATATTGGTAATGACAGACTTGAAAATGAAAAACGTTGATTGGGTAAATGAACTGTGAACATTGACAATACCCAGATAGACTTGCGGATGGAAAAACATTGACTCTGTGTAAATGATCTGTGAACATTGACAGTATCCAGAAAGACTTGCAGATGAGAAACTTTGACTCTGTGTGAATGAACTGTGAACATTGACAATATCCAGACAGATTTGAAGATGAAAACCATTGACTCTGTGTGAATGAACTGAGAACGTTGATAGTGTTCAGACAGGCTGAAATAAGTCTTAATTCTGTACATTGTTTGTGAATTACGTTTCAACGTTGTTGAAAGAAATTGGGTAAATTTCTTCTTGAGTGGGGGGTTATGTTACGTTGAAACGCGAATGGTAGTACGTCGGAAACGTGTACGATAGATCTAATCGTTTCGTTTTGCAAAGTATTCAATAATGGAGTTTATTTACCTTTGATTTGAGTTTGCATTGTTGTTAGGAAAGGCTTTGTATAACGTTGATAATTTCCGTTAGTCGATATTGTTGTAGAATCTTCTGGATCGGCTTGTTTATTATCGATCGAAGATTCGGGATAATTGTAGAAATTTGAAGGAACGATCCGGAAGGAGAAGAAATGTGTAATGACGTAAGTCAGTGATGACGATCTTTTATTCGATTGGTGGCAGTGCGTCATTTCTACATTGTTCGAAATTCTTCCGGAAGGGAGAGAGGTTATTTAATCGTGTGCCGAGTTGCTGTTGAGAGAGAAAAAGTTGTTGATAGTGATTTGGAAAGTTGCTGTGAAAGTTGTTGAGTTGAATTGAGAATTGTATGCAGTTGTTGGTGTGTGCTGAATAAAAGTGGAAAACTTCATACGTCGACTTTGTGACTTGTATGCTGTTTGGACGGGCTGTGTGAATAAACGAATCTGAGTTACACAACTATCAGGAATTCAAGCATCGGGGCTGAATCAGATACTGATAGAAAACATCATCATCGAACTGAGTGTAACAGACAGAGTCAAATTGCAAAGCAAGTCTGGCATATAATGCCTTACAGAAGAACAAGAAGTCTTGGACAGATGGACAGAGTACTGCTCTGACCTTTACAACCATACACCAAATGGAGACCCAGCAGTTCTAGCATGTCCCGAGAACAGAGAAGAAGAAGAAATCCGCCCAATTCTCCGGGAAGAAGTTGAGGCAGCAGTGCAATCGCTAAAGAAAGGGAAGGCAGCGGGAGTGGACAACATACCCGCGGAACTGCTACAAGCAGGAGGAGAAGCGATGATTGATGCCCTCACCATTATCTGTAACAAGATCTGGCAGAGTGGGGAGTGGCCTATACCATGGACCCAGTCGCTTGTCATCACTCTTCCCAAAAAAGGTAACCTTCAGGAGTGTGAAAATTACCGGACCATCAGCCTCATCAGCCATCCCAGCAAGGTCCTCCTGAAAATAATACTCAACAGGTTGAAACCCCAAGCTGAACAAATCATAGCTGAAGAACAAGCAGGATTCATGGCAGGGCGAAGTACCACTGAGCAGATTTTCAACCTCAGAATAATCTGTGAGAAATACCTACAGCACCAACAACATCTATATCATGTGTTCATAGACTTCAAGAAGGCGTTTGACCGAGTCTGGCATGCAGCTCTATGGGCAACAATGAAAGTGTACAACATCAGCCCTAAAATTATTGAAGTCATCAAAAGCCTGTATGACAAGGCTACCAGTGCGGTCCTCCACAACAGCGCCATCGGGAACTGGTTCAGAACAACAATCGGTGTGCGTCAAGGATGCCTACTCTCTCCAACACTCTTCAACATCTTCCTAGAGCGCATCATGTCAGATGCTCTTGCAGACCATGAAGGCACAGTCAGCATAGGGGGTAGAGCAATCTCCAATCTTCGTTTTGCAGATGACATTGATGGATTGGCTGGAGAGGAACAAGAACTTGAACAGCTGGTACAGAGGCTTGACACCACCTCCAGAGCCTATGGAATGAAAATAAGTGTAGAGAAGACCAAAATGATGACCAACAACACCAATGGCATCAATACGGACATCAAAGTCCAAGGCCAATCCCTCAACACAGTGCATAGCTTCAAATATTTAGGAGCCATTGTATCAGACAATGGGTCCCGACAGGAAGTCCTCTCCAGGATCGCACAAACAACTGCTGCCCTGACAAGGTTGAAGCCCATTTGGAAAGACAGGACCATCAGTCTACATTCCAAAGTAAGACTGATGCGCTCCCTTGTCATCTCCATCTTCCTATATGCTTGCGAAGCATGGACCCTCACAGCAGATCTCCAACGAAGAATACAAAGCATGGAGATGAGGTGCTACATAAGACTTCTGGGCATTTCCTATACCCAACACATCACCAACGACGAAGTCCGACAGACCATCACACAAGCCATTGGACAACACGATAACCTGCTAACAGTGGTGAAGAAACGGAAACTCCGATGGTATGGCCACGTCACCAGATCATCAGGCCTTGCAAAGACTATTCTGCAAGGCACAGTGCAAGGAGGTAGAAGAAGAGGGAGACCGAAAAAGAGGTGGGAGGACAACATTCGAGAATGGTTTGACACTGAGCGAAGCCATCAGGGCTGCTGAGGACAGAGAAAGATGGAGTATGCTGGTTAAACGATCCTCTGTGGTGCCCCTACGACCTTCGGGTTACGGGACAGGATAGGATAGGATAGGATAGGAGCTCCGAAAGGTCTGAAAACTATGCTTACTGCAAAATTTGCAAACTTGACTTCAGTGTTGCAGACGGCGGTAGAAATGCCATTGAAAGGCACGTGAACTGTGGTAGACACAAGCAGTTGCAACTAGAGCAGGCTAACCAAAGCACAATATCTTGTTTATTGCTAAAGCAATAAATAAGTGAATGCTTTTTCAAATTTACTTTTTAATGTGTTTTTGTAGTAAATTTAACTGTCTTTTTGTTTTCTTTTTTCTCAAACTCTCAAAAAATGTATTCCAGTACTGTACTCCTGACAGACAGATGAAACTCCTGACAGACAGTCTGCTTACTCCTGACTGGCATTGGGAGGGGTGAACAGGTCTGTATCAGCTAAATGGTGGACACGCCATCTTTCTTTGGGCCTCGTCTGAAAGCTGCTCTCAGCCACTTGAGAGTTGGGTTTTGTTCCTCGACGAAGATAGTTTAGAATAAATTTACACATAACTTGTATGTTACTTTAGCTCTGTATGTGTGTGTGTGTGTGTGTGTGTGTGTGCGTGTGTGTTTGTGCGTAAGTGCGTGAATGCGTGTGAGCATGCGCGCGCGTCGCACTATATAAATTTTCATTTTATATGTTCTTTTTTATTTTATTTATTATTATTATTATTATTATTATTATTATTATTATTATTATTATTATTATTATTATTATTATTAATACAGTATTATTATTATTATTATTGTTTTTATTATTTATTTTTTTTATTTTTATTTTTTTCACAGAATTTAGGACCAGAATCAAAAAGTGAACAAAAGCGAATGAAAGCCGCAATCTGTAAAACAAGAGCTTACAACAACACACACACTGCAAATGTTTTCTTCATTTTTCCAATGTCCATTACTTTTCAGACATCTCAGTACAAAGTGATGAAAAACAAGATGGCTAGTAATTTAAATGTATATCCAGACACTAACATATATAGCCCAAGAAATTAGTATTTTCGAAAGTGTTAATGTTGTGTTATGACTGGGCTTTATTCTAACAAAGCAAAAGGAAAACATGAAATGATAGGCCACAAGCCAAAAATGATCACAATCGGATCAGCCATTTTCTAGATACAGCGCAAAACGTGGTCAGAAAACGTTGAAGCACAATAACCTTCATCTTTTAGAAAGTATAGAATGATGCATGATTTAGGATTCAAGAATGCTTTACTATCACTAACAAAGAAATTAAGACATGCTTTTCTGACAGTACTACAACAAATTGCAATAAATGCCTAAGAAAAGGCAATTACAAACATTCACTCAGTAAAGGTTGAAAAATGCATAGACTATAACGAAGCAACAGGCAAGAATATAGTAATACATTGCGCAAAGTCCCAATTAAAAGGTTGGAGGGGAAACAAAATTAAGACAATCCAACACACACACACACACACACACAGCACACCATAACACACCTTTGTTCATCCTGAGAGACACAAATTAATGTTTGTTCGATGGATTTGTGGACAAAGCTAGATCCAACGTGCTTAGCAGTAGTTAAAGTGTGCTTAAGTTAAAGTGTGCGTAAAGTAAAAATAATACATTTCGGTTTTTTTTTTTATTTTTTTATTTTTTTTTTAATAAGAAAGTCTAAAAGCGTGTTATAAACAACAAAGTGAAATTGGGATTGATGGCCTGACCGACTGACCGACAAGCGGACTGCAACAGAAGGATGGCGTATGACGTGAAGTACCCATATACCAAATCGCAAATAACAAAGTTTAAACTTTCAAGATTGCAAAAGTTTCTCGCTGGCTCACTGGGTCTCTGGCTGAACGGTGAAATCCTTTTGTATGCTAAGTAGTACCTTGCCTTTGTATACTTACATTGCATCCAACGTCAGGCCACATTGCGTCCATCGTCAGGCCATGGAATCTGTTGACCACACTTTAGCGGTTGGTTGAGCAACGAAAGCCCGCTTTTTTAATTGTATAATATAATAATACTGACAATTTTGGGGTAAACCCGTTTTCGCCAACAGTTATCCCCTTGGAATTAGGGCCTTGTAATGAGTTGATTATTTTTATTGTTAGATATTTACATTTGTTTAGTAATATGCTTATTTTCTTATTTTCAATGTCTAAATCACTTAGGTGAATAATAGACAATAAATAAGTCTCACTCACTCACACGCATGCACCCATACACATACACACACACACACACACACACACACACACACTTACACACAAACACTGGTGACGTCACTCAATTCTTTACAAAGATGTTTTGTTACAAATTAAACTGAGCAGGCTTAACGAAGCATGTTTATTATATTGGTTTATTATTAGACCCCAATTTTAATTGTGGGTTCATCATTATCGTCTTAGAAGTCAACTACGTCATCATTATTGTCATCAGTAATCTAACCTAGGTCTTTGTCCACCGTTTTCAGGCCAGCGTGTCCATAAAGCGTATTGAAAATTTTCTCAAGTTGGACGAACTGGACCCCAGCACCGTTTCTAGATCCAACTCTACAGGTGCGTTCCATTCAGCAGTGCCGCTGTGATGAAGCTGATGATTATAATGATGATGATGATGATGATGATGATGATGATGATGATGATGATGATGATGATGATGATGACGATGAATGATGATTTCTACTTGTAAGGCGCACCTCATTTATGCTAACAGCATGTCAAAGGCGCTATGGGGAACAAATAAGCTTACGGGAGTTGTTGAGGTAAAGGGTGAGCAGAGTAAGTCCAGTATTATCGCCATTGTGGGTTTTGATGTAAGATGTAAAAGACTTACTTTGTTTTGCCATCAGACGACTGAATTTGATTTTTTGTGCAGTAATTATTGTATTCCTGATGTTGTATTTTAATGAATTTATTATTAACGAAGTTTGCTTTTATGTTTCTGTTGTGGCATGTGAAAGAGGGGTACACGGTATGTGTGTGGGTAAGAATAAAATGAATCTTTACAATTAATATTTTTTATGTAGGTGTAAGTGTCAGTTTTTAATAACTGTCGTTTATTGTGCATGCTTTTGTCTATTCAAATGCGACACAAAAGGCTGTACACAATTCCTTTAGTTTAATGGTAATACACATTTTGCAAAGTTTAATTGAAGTGAAAGGTTTCTAAGTAATGTAGCTACATTTCATAGTGTTATGGTGTACAATTTCATTTTTGTCCAGATATGGTGTGTTTTGTTTTGGCATCACACACTGCATAAACGAGGCTCGTGGATGTTCATTAACCTTTTTTTCGAGAATCTCGGATCCGCAACCTAGGGCTAGGGGTTTTTTTATATTCCAAACCTAGATTCCTGAACCTTTTGGGAAAAAAAAGGTTAGAAACCTAGTTTCGAGATCTTAGAACCTGGGAAAAAATCCAATTAAGACAGGCCTTTGTTAGTAGCAAAGTCCAGTTGGCTTAGCTGGCAAGGATCGCAGTTAGTGCACACATGTTGAGTGTTTTTGGCCCGAGCGCGCTAATTTTAAACAAGATTTTTCCTGTTTCATGGCCGATGTTGTTTTTTGTTTGTTTGTTATATAATGAAATGTATATTGACTGCAGTAAGTGCCATAATTTGGGAGGGAGAAAAAATAGATTACCCGGATAAAATCAATATCAGAGTACCGGGAGAAAACCTTCGCCGAGCTGATAAGTCTCATACCGAAGCTAAAGATTTCATCCCCGGCGGAGTTCGAACCCACCTTCTTTGCCATTGGAAACTTTAGCATTGGCAATTAGCGCTCTGTCCTAGTGCTACAGGCCACTACCAAATTTCCAGCGTACAGGCACCCAAATCTGAAAATACTAGCGCGACCTGTTAAGAGAACTAGAACATAAATAGCCAGCACTGTCTCTAATTGCCCTGTGCTGCAGACTACGCTGTGCAGATCGAGAGGGGCTTGTTCACCTGGGACGCCAGAGGACGGTCCACACTTCATGGGTCAGTAGTCGACGTTGTCATCATCGTCGTCGTCATCATCATCATCATCATCATCATCATCATCATCATCATCATTATTATCGTTGTCTGCTTCATCATCTTCATTTTTCCTACCTTATTGATCTCCACCACCCTCACCTTCTTCTTCATCATCAGTTTCTCTTTCTCTTCTTTTCACATTTCTTTCATTCTCATGTGTCTCCTGTACTTGATTGAGGTGATTGGAGTTGATGGTCTATTTGGCTCGGAAGAGTCCGCTGGACCTAAAGCAACAATAAATCAATCAATCAATCAATCAATCAAGTTGATGGTCTGTACTTGTACTTGTTTGAGGAGGTTGGTGTTTAGGCATTGAAGACTGTAGGCCGTAGAAAGAACAGGAGGACAAGTAAAGAGTTTGCAGGCAAGGTCATAACTGGTTTTGTTTCTTCTACTATTGAGGTGTGCTCACCGGTTTACCACCCTACTTTTCTTGCCCACGTTCAGCTTTTGCCCACAAACCTTTTACCTGTCACATCTTAGCCCATTGAAAGAGTTTTTTCTAAAAAAAAAAACAGGTTTTATCTCCCTTCTTTAAGCCCATCACAACCTTGTTAAGGTGCCAGTTTTATTCCATAATGGGGTTCCTTCTGTTCAGCATCAATCTGGAGATTTCTGACGGGGAGCTGGTAGCTGTTGTGGGCAATGTGGGCAGCGGGAAGTCGTCGCTGATTTCTGCCTTGCTGGGTGAGATGGAGCGTCGTCAAGGCTCGGTCATTGTCAAGGTCAGTGGTCAAACATTCATATTTGCCCAGATGACTGCTAATTTAAGTTGTTATTGTTGTTGTTTTATTGTATTTATTTGTTGTATCAGCGTGTGCTAGGGAGCTTTACTGTGGATGTTTGTATGTTGCTGCCCATTCTCAGCCCGTGGTATTGGCTGACACAAGGTGACTGTACAGTTACTAGATACTCGTCAGGTGATGTTTATAAAGGGACCGAATTTCTTTGTTTAAGCTGCTTACACGCTTATTTTGAGGGGTTTAACCTCAGTAATTTATATTAAGAAATCTTCTATGGTCATGACATGTAATGTTAAAGTTTAAAGTAAAAAAACTTACACTAAAACTTCTCAGACTGACTTTGCTGCGGAGACACTTATTGACTTTGACAGGTGGTGGTTGTGATTGCAGGGCACAGTAGCCTATGTACCGCAACAGGCCTGGATCCAGAACGCCTCCGTCAAGAACAACATTCTCTTTGGCAAAGACTACAACTACAAGCGCTACCAAAAAGCCCTTGAGGCGTGCGCGCTAACCTCTGACCTCGCCAAGCTTCCCGGGAGCGACCAGACCGAGATTGGGGAGAAGGTGAGTTGAGAGAATCAGATATTCCATATAAATTTTCAGACTGCCTGCCCCTCCTCTCCACTCTCCTGCTTGTCCTCCCTCCTTTATTTCAATATTTATTTATTTACTTTACTTGACTAGCTAGCTTGGCACACTGAAGAGCTTAGAACATGGCGAATTGGACCACCTGTACCTTGGGATATAATTTCGCGATATTTGTAAACCACCGGCAGCAGAATTAGGGAGATGCCGGGTCTTTCTTTTAGTATACCCTCAACCTTCGGAAAATGGCATCTAATAAGTTTTATCTTCAAGATACTACCATCAACTCCATTTCCCTTTCTTTTGGCGAGACATGTGTTTAACGTCATCCATTGTCGTTATCGCCAGCGGATACTAAAGCAAATTCTTACTGTCTTTACCTTGCAGGGCATCAATTTGAGCGGCGGACAGAAGCAGCGCGTGAGCCTGGCACGTGCGGTGTATGCAAATCGTGACATTTACCTCCTGGACGACCCCTTGTCGGCCGTAGACAGTCACGTGGGCAAGCACATCTTCACCAAGGTCATCAGCGACAAAGGCGTTCTCAAGCACAAGGTCTGACTTGAGATTTCAACCCACCACCATCTTGGCACAGATCATTATGATAATGTTTCGGAGTTTGTAACTCGATCGTTTGTGTAAATTCATGTAGCCTTCACTGCGAAACACGGCTTCACAGGACGAAAGGGAATAGAACGTAGTGTTTGCTCATGGGTGTGTTTAGCATTTGTGCTTCGCACTCACCCATCATGGCCATGAGCAGCAAGATCTTTTAAGTTCCGTGGCTTGGCATTTGCGGGATGGTGTGCTCAGATGAAATTTATCAGGGCTGAATTTGACACCACGTCCCACTCTGGGCACAATAGTGTGAATGAAGACCCAGTCTGTTGACTTTCCATTTTTCCAGCAATGTTTGGTAGCAGTCGGGGGAAGGGAGGTGGTGGAAGTATTGACACTTGATAGGCAAGACAGTGTAGCAACACCAATAACCATGTACAGTTCTGTGGTGATTCAATCAATTAATCTATCAATCAAAGAGGCTAAACCTGTATAATCCTAGTTAATTGCTATTCACGCTGACTGTTGGTTTGTGTTTATTTGATCTCTTTGTGCGTCTTGAGCAGTTTAGCTATCATCATCATCATCGTCGTCATCATCGTCATCATTATATTCATTATATCATAATCGTCATCGTCATCATCATCATCACATTGTGGTCATCATCATGATCGTCATCGTTGTCGTCGTCACATTCTATTTTAGCCAATTTGTTGACGCATGCGCAGACGCGGGTGTTGGTGACGCACGCGGTGCACTGGCTCCCCTTGGTGGACACAGTGGTGCTGATGCAGGAGGGGAGAATTGTGGAGTGTGGCTCCTACATCCAGCTGATGCAGAGAGATGGAGAACTGGCACAGTTCCTGCACACAGTCCTGGCTGGTGATGATGACGATGCTGAAGAGGATCCTGAAGGTATAGATCTTAATGTGTTTGGTGGTGGTAATGGGGTTGTTCTCCCATGGGGGTGCCGGGGGTTTCTGTATAAATAGTACAGTGGAACCTCCGGTATACAACCGTCCAAAATCTGAGAAAAAACGGTCTTATAATAGAGGTGGTCTTATACCGGAAACAAGGGGTGGGGTGGGGGAAAGGGGGTCAGGCTCGGAGGGGTATGTAGTCATAATTTTCACACTCACCAGCATGTATTCTCTGACAAAGGAAACTGTAAAACATGTTTCATTTCTAGCTTTGTCTTTTATTCACAACTTCAAAAATAGAAAACAGCCGAACCACTGCCAGACGCGTTTATCCAAGTCTGTCAGAGCAGAAGCTCTCAGTTTAGATGTTTTCCTTTCGCCACTTTCTCCACTCTCTTATCGTAGTTTCACAGATTCCTTATCCTTTATGATGAGCTGAATTTGGGTCTTCCCAACGTCTAAACTTCTTGCAATAGACAAACAACTCTCCCCATTTTCACTTCTTTCAATCACTTTCATTCTCTCTGCCAAACTCAAAACGTTCCTCTTGCGCGACGCCATTTTGACAGCCAGTGTAGGCGAGTAATGTCCCTTATTTGCGAACTGGAAATAGCAGACAACAGCAGGCGTACACTAACATGAGAGAAAAAACGAAAGGTACAGACAGCAAATTAACTGATATCTCTTTTAAGACGGTCGTATAAAGGGCTTAAGACACAGTCGCTGGTCGCATAAACGAGGTTGTCGCATACCAGAGGTCATTTATTATTGGAAGTGAATCCGTCAGAAGTTTTCAGGTCACATAACGGAGGGAGTCGTGTACCAGAGAGCCGGATACCGGAGGTTCCACTGTATCCCCATTTTCTGGAAATTTAGGGCTTTAAATTCCCACTGTCGCTGTCTTGCTCCTTTTGTTCTTTCTTATTTGTACTCTGTTCTATCAATGTACTATACTATCTTCTTCGCTAGACTAATCACCTACCTTTTTTTCTTGAAAACTCTCCCGGGACAGCACTCCTCATTTGTGTGTGAGGTCTGTTGGATCAGCTTGGGAATATTGGATGCTTTCTGCCAAATGGTTACTGGGGCCTCTTATTATATTATTATTTAGCAATGTAGGCATTTTATATGTATGTGTTTTGTTGATAATTTATAATGATGTTTGTATTCTGTTTTGTTTTTGTAAACGGGGGTTCGATAAATTAGAGTATAGCCTCAGCGTCCCTTGCGTGGGAGGCCTTTATTGTACAGTGACTGGCTGTTGGAGTGCCTTCAGTGTTACCACTGGGGTTGTTTCAGCAGATTTTTTTATACGGATCAGGGTTTAGCCCTCTTTCAGCCAAGTTGTGGTCTTAATTGTGTGGTCCTGATTCGGCTCTTTGCAGTCCGCTGGACCCTGTAAGCAAAGAATAACTAACTAATGGGATTGTTGGTACTCAATGTTTAGGTGGGGGTTTTTGATGGTGGGGGTGGTGGGAATTGGTTTGTTGCTGGTAGTGTGTTTTGTGTTTGTTGGTTTTGGTGACTGTGTGGTAATGCCGGTGATGGCGGAGGTGGGTTTGTTGTTTGTTGTTGTGGAGGCGGCTGTGTTGTTGGTAGCGATGTTGTTTTGTTGTTGTGAAGGTGGTAGAGGTAGTGTTATTGTTGGTGGTGGTATTAATGGTGGTAGTGGTAATGTTTGCGTGTTGACCACAGTGAGAGAGATGAAGAGTCGGATGATGGTCCACGTGGAAAGCGTGACCAGCACCTCAGATGGGGCCACTTCCAGTGATGACAGGCACCTGCACGAAGAAAGCAACAGGTCAGTAAAACATAATGTTTTCAGTACGGATACTGAATTTTCCCAGCCTGTGCGGACAAACCACCTTGCTAGGGTTGTTTAAGCAAGACTTTCCTTCACTTTTTCTTCAGCTTATTGTTATTTATGCCGATTATCCATAGTATACTATATAGACCAAATGACTACCACTGTGTTCAAAATTTAGATATCTCATGGAGTTCGTACCAGCGGCCTCTAGCGGGCGGTATGGGGGTAAGGGGTAATAGCGCGATATCTTCAGAAGGAGCACAAAGGTGATTTATTCCATATATCATCGAAATCCTTCGAACAGTAAAGCAGTATAATGTACATACATGAAGATCCTTGCTCTTGCTATAGATAATTGATTGGATATTATAGGAACACTGCTTTTGGCTAAATGGCATAACACAGCCTGTGTGTTGGTTGGCAGGCTGCTCAGTTCAGTCAAGAGGCAGCAGGTGGAGAGAGCGGGTGCCAGTGGGGAGGGCAGCAGCAAGCCAGTGGGAGCCACACTGACACAGGAGGAGCTGGCCGCCACTGGAACGGTGAGTAGATCTGATGTATGGAATTCCCTTTGTAGAATATTTATTTGCGATATTTTTCAGTGTTTTTTAACCACTTTCAGCTAAATAATATTCTGGAATGACTTGTTTATTATCGGCCGAGGGTTCAAGATGAATCTATGATGTAAGACAGTGCGCAATTCCGGTGAGGAGTTTTAGTTTGATTGGTCATCGATTGCGTCATTCTGGAATGTTC
The DNA here is from genome assembly GCA_036898135.1 of Oncomelania hupensis. Lineage (NCBI taxonomy): Eukaryota > Metazoa > Mollusca > Gastropoda > Littorinimorpha > Pomatiopsidae > Oncomelania > Oncomelania hupensis. Next base: position 27,349,223 of record CM072524.1, read on the forward strand.
TGCGTTGTTCGAGATGGTTGATAAGTACCACGCTGTCTGCTTGTCAAATGGGAAAAGGGAACTTAATGCAGTTATTGATGTTTGCTGAATAAAGTTGGAGAACATTATAACAACGACTCCTGCTTTGTTGCTGAGTGAATGGGTTGCTTAGATAACGAATGTGAGTTACACAGGATTCAAGCATTGGGGCTGAATCGACCATTGACCGTGTAACAGTGTATGATTGCAACAGAATCATTGACACTATGGGGTCATTATCAAAACAATATTTGCCATGTATAATGATATAATAATATACATTCATATAATAAAAACTGTCTGTGGAATGTTTCGTCTGCTTAACATTTGCTGCAGCGTACGTATGTGAACAATATTTATACAAAATCAATTCAGCAAGATATCATTATTTAATTGTGCTTATAATTCTTAATTTTTATCATACAATATGTAAAATATTGTTAAAGTGTTTCTTTTAACTATTGTATTTATTTATACATTATAAGCCAAGGGTAAATTTCCGTGCCCATTACTGCTGGTCTTTTTCGGTTGTCCTTAGGCAGAAAATTTTCTAGTTATTTTCTTCTACAGTTGCATGTGCTCGGATATTGTGTTTGCCTGCGAAAACCTATTCCGCTGTGGTTGTTTTTGGGGGCTTTGCCTTTCGTTTATGTATTTACACACGATTTCGATAGCGATGAAGATCACGTTAATATATATTGTTATCGAAATGGTGTGTAAATACTTCAGTGGGGACACACCAAGGACTTCCGAAAACGAAAACGCCTGTGCCGACAGTCCCTATTAACACCAGACACCTCAATTCTTTCTTCATGCAATCGCATATCATAAACAATAGGCCTATGTGGGATATAATTTTAGGGTAAATCAGCATTGGCCAGGGATGGGCATTATCGAGTGGGGGGGGGGGGGGGGTCTGGTTTAAGATGGGTTACAATAGGGTGGGCTTTGGGTATCCTGACGTATGCCCGATATTTGCCGGAATCTGGTTACCGTTCGGCAAAGGTGGGGTTACGGTCGGGTAAGTTTTGGGTATCCCGACGATCGCCCCATCTTTACCGGACATCTGGCTACTGTTCGGCGAACGTTGGGTTACGATCGGGATTTTTTTCGGGTAGCCCGACAATCGCCCGAATCGGGCCCGAGTCGGTTCCAATTTCCATTTGTCCGATCGGGCCCCGATCGGAATCCCGATCTGGGCCCGACATCGAGCCCCGAAATTATGGTTAGCTGGGGTACATACATTGTTTGCTGGCATATTTACAATGAGTATCATTTGTGCCCCTACAGATAGTTCAGATAGTGTCCCATCACTCCATGCATCATTTGTTATTAGGATAAAACTGAGCCATAACATGGCCACTTTAGAAAATGCTGATTTTCATCTCTGTTAACTTGTTTCTGGAAATACATTTGAATGGCTTGCCATCTTGTTTTAAGCCTTTTATGTTGTAAAGAGAAGCTATTAATTTTCCGTGCCTAATCCTCTGTTACCTTTGTTTAATTTAAAATTTAATTATCTCATCTTCCTGTTTACAGACAGGTATGACAGCCCAAACCCAACCCCCAAACTTAAAGTGTTTTGGTCGTTACAGGTGCAACTGAAGGTGTTCTGCAGTTACATCTGCAACCTGGGTCCGCTGGCAGTGTTGGTCATCTTTCTGCTATTCGCCTCTTACCAAGTGTGTAGTGTGTATGCAAACTTCTGGCTGACCGACTGGACCAACGACCGGATCATCCTGTCCCCAAACTCCACGGTCACAGAGGTGACACAGCGTAACCACCACTACCTCCTCTTCTACGGCTTGTTGGGATTGTTTCAAGGTAGGTCGGGCTGTCGGATAGCGCAGTGGTTGGAGTACTCGCTACTGTGTCGCAAGTTAAGCACCGTCCAGTGCGGTTAGCACTTGGATGGGTGACCGCAAAACGTGAAGCGACAAATAACAACGCCCCCAGTTGACTCAACTGTGACTGAGTACCTACTCTCTTAAGGGTGGGGAAGGTAAAGCAGCGAGGGAGAGAGATGGGCATCATCCACACCACGCTGGCTCAAGATAAGTGTGATTTCCAACAGCACGCTCCCCTACGGCCACAAGGCTATGGGACCACCTTTACCTTTTTACCTTTTAGGTTGATGCACTCAGGTCGCCATGATCACCAAGCCAGTGAACTGGTATCTAGCGGGCAACCAATTAGTCTCACAGTTTCAAGAAAAAAAAGAAGAGATGATCTTTGATTTGTTTGTTTATGATGATGATGATGATGATGATGATGATGATGATGATGATGATGATGATGATGATGATGATGATGATATTTTGGTGTGTGTTGATTACAGCCGTGTTCATCAGTATGTACGCTTGGCTGGCAGCAGTGCGAATGGTCCGGGCAGCAGGGAGCATGCACTCGGATATGTTGGATCGTGTCTTGCGCTCTCCCATGAGCTTCTTCGACACTACGCCCTCTGGTCGCATAGTCAACAGGTCTTTATGTACAGTCAAGATTTAATAAAACATAAACATATAGGACATAAGAAATGTATTCGCCAAAGAGTTCACATTGGGAAAGTTGTTTCCGGCCATGCAGGGACAACAAAAAATAAAAATAACAACGAGCTTCTTACTATAGTTTTTTTTTAATAAGAAACAAGTTACTATTAAATATAGACAAGTGACAAGGTGACTGCGTTATATAGCAAGACTGTATTATCCAGATCATAAAACTGTAGTCTGTGCACGCACGTCTTTCATTGTTTATCAGTAGAGTTGCATAATACTCTGGCCAAAACAGGAGCGCAGTGGCTCGACTCTTTCAGATGAGAGTATAAACCGAGGTATAGTCTGCGTGTCCGTGCATTCCATAGTACAGGCTCTTAACTGATCCATCCTGTTACAGTTTTAGATATTTCAATAATTTGCCATCGATATTTGTGATACTGATGCCGCAAGTTTGGCACGTTGGGCGGCTTTTATCGAGAACAAGTTTTTGGCCAGCACTGTGAGTTGCTCGTTCTTTGGGTTAGTAAGATCGCTAAGTAATAATGTGTCGTTTTATTTTCCTTAATATGGAGATATTAGATGAGGAATGGCACATTTCTTTGTAGACTCTGTTGCTTTTCAAGTAATATATTGACTCGTACATTAAAGAAATGTTTGATTATAGGTTTTTCATTAAAGAACTGGTTACATTGTTGATTAATTGATTGATTGACCGTGTGTCCAGATTTGCGCGTGACGTAGAGACAGTGGACAACACCCTACCTCAGATCATGTTCATGTTCGTGATGTGTGTGTTCTCCGTGTTCAGCACGCTGGTGGTCATCTCCATCGCCACGCCCTTCTTCATGGCCGTCATCATCCCGCTGGGCATTGGCTACTGCGCTCTGCAGGTAAACTAATTTTGAAATTGACGCTAGTACTTAGAGAGCGACAGCGTTTTATGTCCCATCACATAGATGCCTTGGAGATAAGTGGTTCACAGATGGGTCAGGTGCTAACTACTACTACTATAACTACTATACTACTATAACTACTACTACTATAACTACTACTATAACTACTATAACTACTACTACTATAACTACTATAACTACTACTACTATAACTACTACTACTACTATAACTAGTACTACTATAACTACTATAACTACTACTACTATAACTACTACTACTATAACTACTACTATAACTACTACTACTATAACTACTACTATAACTACTACTTCTATTAGTAGTACTAAGACTTATAAAACGCAGTTAATCTCATTTAGGGCGGTAGAAGTAAGACTGAAGAAGGCGGCATGATACTGTAAAAAATACTCACTTACCTGTTTTCACTTTTTGTTATGTTAATCTAAATGGTACAGACAACATTTGTACAGAGGTATTTCGTGCCAACGTCTCGTCAGCTGAAGCGTCTGGAGGCTGTGACGAGATCTCCCATTTTCTCGCACTTCAGTGAAACTTTATCAGGTGCCAGCGTCATTAGAGCCTACAACGCCACGCAGCGCTTCATCTGCGAGTCACTGGAGCACATCGACAAGAACCAGGTCTTCTATTTTGCTGGCATCACCGCCAACAGGTAATTTATTTTGAGCGACGGTGGTGGTGGTGGTGGGGTTATGAATGGTGGTGGTGATGGGGTTATTACTGGTGGTGGTGGTGGGGTTATGAATGGTGGTGGTGATGGGGTTATTGATAGTGGTGGTGGTGCTCAGTTGTCTGGGCGTCAGACCATGCGATGTGCTTGAAGCAGCAGGTGGGTGTCTCAGGCGGCTTGAGGTAGATCCTGTATCTGCCAGCAGATTGAACAGCTCCTGAGCTGGAAAGGCGAGGTATACAAACGACTAAATGAATTGAATATAAGAACCATTGGTGTTGTTGTTGAGGCGAGGGTGCTGGTGGTTTTGGGTGACGGGTAGAGTGAAGGTGATAGTATTAATGTTGTGGTGGTGCTGTTAGTTGCGACTTTGGGTGGTGGGGTGCTCTTGTTATCACTGGTGGTTGTGGCGCTGATCATGTTGCTGCTACTATGGATGTTGTTGTTGGTAGTGGTGCTGTTGTTATTGTTGATGGTGGTGGTGATGGTGGTGTTGCTTTTTTAGATGGTAATGCAGAGGGTGGGTGGAGATAGGGGAGTGGCGGGGCTGTTTGTGAGCAAGCGCATGTGTTGTTTTTTGGTATCGTACCTGCAGGCTATTGGCTAGCACACAATAGGAGTACGTCCTAAATAGCTGTCAACATGTATTTTGTACCGCATTTCAGGGGAAGCAACCTACTTTCAGTTTATTTAGGAGTACTTCCTAACTAGCTGTCAACATGTATTGTGTACCGCATTTCAGGGGAAGCAACCTACTTTTGGTTTATTTAGGGATAATGCCTATTATAACAATATCATCGTTGTCGGTAATGTGGTCAATATAGTGATAATACTTAGTGGATACTATGGCTGTGACATTGATGTACATGGTTGAAAGAACAAAGAACGGGTGTTGCAGGTGGCTAGGAGTGTGGATAGAAGTGGTCAGTAGCTTTGTGGTGTTCACCGCCACAGTCTTCGCTCTCGTCACACCAGGCATCAATGGCGGTCAAGCTGGACTCTCAATCACCTACGCCTTACAGGTAAAAGCTGTTTGTTTTTCCCTTTGGATTCGGGAACAAATGCACATTACAACTGCTTACTTGTCGAAAGTACGACAGCTACTGCGCAGTGCCACTAGAGAATAACAACTTGGACAGCGGAAGAAAAGGAAAATAAAACCAATTGAGTCATATACAGTTTCTAAATGTTTTCGCTTTTTTTATACAAGGCTTACTCTGGGTGACACGTTTCATTCTTTTAATTAGGATTGTAAGACTACAAATGTTTTGGATTTTTGTGAGCAGCTTGTTAGTGTGTGTTACAGTATTCCGCCATGCAAGACCCAGTGTGCTGCACTCCGTTATCCATTGTTGACTTGACTTAACTGTTGCAGATTACGCAGGCCCTCAAATGGTTGGTGCGCACCATAAGCGATTTGGAGACCAACATAGTCTCTGTTGAGAGGATTCAGGAATACAGCGAGCTCAAACCAGAGGTAAGAATAAAAAATGTCACAATCTGAGCAGTCTAACGAAGTGTCACTTGTGTGTTTTACAAAAGATAATGGCTTGTATAGTAAAAGACAGACTATAGGAAGAGAAAAAGTCTGGCATAAAAGAGAAAAATACTAATTATGATCATAGGAAGAGATAATTAATTGATTTGTATTAAAAACAAAGACTTGTATATACAAATAGACAAAGACTTTATAATATAAACAGATACAAAGATTTGTGTAGGGAGTGACAAATAAAAACTTGTGTTAAAAAAAAAGATAGACAAGGAATTGTATAAACATAATAAAAATATATAAGAATTGTCTAAAAGGTGGTGTTCCTGTAACCTTTTGGTTGTCAGGGAGGGAAATGTTTGGGACATCTCTTTTCTCTAGGCCAGCTTAGTGAGAGCAGTGCCTACCTCCTCCCCTGCTGCTTTACTTTCCCCATTTGTGAACAGACTTATAGGTACCCATTCACAGAGGGATGGACTGGGGCATGTTTTTGCACACAGTTTTGCGCTTGTTTCCAGTTGTTTTGTTGGTCGTTTGATGGTTGTCTTCCAAGCATGATCACCATGCCACCCAGTCAGTCCAGCCAGATCCACGGTCCACTTCAATTGGACAATAATGCCATGATGACATGATAGGAATGTGTTATGTTATCTAGAGATGCTTTAATCAATTCAATTGAATGTTTAGGCTCCCCGGCTAACCTCCTTCAGACCACAGATGCGGTGGCCCAGTCATGGAAACATCATCTTCAACAACTACGCCACTCGCTACAGGAGCGGCCTTGACCTTGTGCTCAAACACATCAACGTCAACATCAAAGGAGGTGAAAAGGTCAGTCAGAACGTAGAATATAACATAGAAATTGATTATTAGGCCTATACATACGTTGTGAGTTGAAACGATTGCTCAGTGGTATGACATAGAGCCTCCATTGTTGTTTTGAAGCAACTAATTGAAGGTCATTGTCATTAACAAGAAGATGTACAGGAAATAATAATTTATATGTGCTAGTATTTTTTGCCAAAATTGTACGTGTTTATTTTCATCGACTGTATCTTATAGTTTCTTCCATTCAACAGGTTGGCATTGTGGGGAGGACAGGGGCTGGCAAATCGTCCTTAACCTTGGCCCTCTTCCGGTTGATAGAGCCAGCGGCAGGGACGATAACCATTGACGGCATGGACATTACCGCCTTTGGCTTGCAGGACCTGCGCTCTAGACTGACAGTGTTGCCTCAAGTATGCTTGCATGACAGGTCAATCATTGTAGGCGCATTTTCCGTGCTTCCATATCTTCATTTCGCCATGTAGCCCTGACATTACAACATTTACTAACTGCACATTTCTGTGTTACTTCATATGACAAATATAATAGCAAATGAATAGACATTTAAACTTGATGTTCTGCTGTGTCTGCGGTACTAGGACCCAGTGCTATTTTCGGGCAGCCTGAGGATGAACCTGGACCCGTTTGGGCAGTTTTCTGATCGAGAGCTGTGGGACTCGCTACATCTGGCGCACCTGCTGCCATTCATACGAGAGCTGGGCCAGGGCCTAGAGTATGACTGCGGAGAGGAGGGGCGAAATCTCAGGTACACAATGCCTTTAGATTATATCTCAAAAGTGTCTCTATAACCTTGGTCAAAAAAGAAGTCGAATTCACGCTAAGTGATGACTCTTTACTTATATATTCATACATTTTATGTGTTAGATATTTGCGAAACTCGAATTTAAACGTCGTGTCAAGAGTTTTGCTTCAGTTCATCTGCAGTGTCGTATCTCACTTAGAATGCACATACAGGCGCACACATATCAAATCAGCATAGCTTGACCGATAAGCTTCAATGAATTGCTGTGGATTATCTAGGGTGAATCTTAACTCTGTGCTTGTAGTCTGGAGTGACGCTCAATGGGTGAATGTGTCTTAATATCACATTGTGTTAAAAGGCATTACATAATTTATTGACACACAAGCCTAACTACTGCATTGCCCTTTGAGAACTCCCAGACAATGATGTTTTACTTCTGTGGTGGCAGTGTGGGTCAAAAACAGCTGGTGTGCCTGGCTCGTGGGCTGTTGCGCAGAACACGTATCTTGGTGCTGGACGAGCCCACAGCTGCCGTTGACCTGGAAACCGACATCCTGATACAAGGCACCATTCGCCGTGACTTCCATGATGCCACCACCATCACCATTGCACACCGCCTCAACACTATCATGGACTATGACAGGTATGATGATGAGGATGATTATGATGGTGATGATAATGATGGTGAGGAGATCGAGGAGGATAACGATGACTACAATGATGATGCAGGGGAAGAGAAGGATGAGGATGATGATGATGGCGACAGTGATAATAATAATGGAAATGCTGTTGAAGAAAAATACTTAATATAGTTCATGGTGTTATCGATATAAAAGGCAGTTTTGAGAAACACGCACGAATCTTAACTAATAGTTACTATAGTAAATCTACCTATATCTTTTCAACAAGTAAAATTGCTTTCGTTAGGTCCGACTGACTTAGCTGACTGCAACAATAGGTTCATTAACAACGCTGTAATCGTCAGTGTGAAGATATAATTAATTTTCTTCATAAATAATGTGGTTAGTGTTGTAAATCACTGTTGTTGTTGCAGCCTTAATAATAATAATTATTGTCCTCATTTTCTTTACAGAATACTGGTGTTGGACGGAGGGCAAGTGGCGCAGTTTGACAAGCCCACCACACTGCTCAAGGACAAAGATGGTCTCTTCTACAGCTTGGCCAAAGACGCTGGGCTTGTAGACTAGACCACCAATTCCATGCCTTCTCAATATATTATACCTCACTCGACGCTTCATCTGGGCCGACAACATGACCTTCTTACCTACGCGCTCGGCAGCCTATTATCGTTATTGCCTGAAAGTAGTAAAGGATGACTATACTGTACTGATGATTAAGTCTAAATGTTAAGTGGCTAAATTGGTTCTGAAAGTGGAGTGGCTTGGGACTTCAAGTTAATTTGTGGCTCTCATTTTGCCTGTATATTGGCTCTTTTGAGCACTATAATGGTTTGTAATCTTAAGAGAAAATGGGGCCATGAATGGCACTATATAAAGCTGTCACATTATACTATACTAAACTATACTATACTATACATTATATTATACTAAGGGTGGGAATGTAGACCAGTATTCATTACAAACGTTGCTTTGATTATACTATTAACAAGTTTCTGCCATTCATAGTCCTCGCTAGTTTTTATACTTGCAGTGTCGCAAGTTAATCACCGTCCAGTGCGGTTAGCACTTGGATGGGTGACCGCAAAACGTGAAGCGACAAATAAGAACGCCCCCAGTTGACTCAACTGTGACTGAGTACCTACTCTCTTAAGGGTGGGGAAGGTAAAGCAGCGAGGGAGAGAGATGGGCATCACCCTCATTACGCTGGCCCATGATAAGTGTGATCTCCAACATCACGTTCCCCTACGGCCACAAGGCTATGGGACTACCTTTACCTTTTTACTACCTGTTCATCGAAAAACATGAAATGTAGGCTATTTACAGACCAAAATTATGTACGAAAACAAAGAAGAAATCACAACAATCTTTTGGAGCAAATGTTTTGTTTCTAATCAAAAGAAGGGGGAACGTGGGTAGGGTGGGGATTTAAATGAGGAATGTTTGTGTGTCGCGTTACCGGCCCCAGAATCAGTTTGTTACGGGCCCCGCAGAAATCTGGGACGCAGAACACTGAGCACATGGGTATCCTTTTATTTGGTTCTCGTACTTCTTCAGGATAAATCTAGTTATTATACCCTTTTCCCATGACGTTAAAGAGAGTGTACAAAATCAGTTTTATTGGATATCAATCTAATGGACTGCGTTTCTGGAGTGTGTTTAGCATTTTTATCTCCAACGTAGTCAAATATTCGCTAAAATCAAGTTTTCTTGAATGATTGTGCTTTAACAACAGGCCTAACAACAACAAATAAACAGTGATAAGTGCAGGAAACCTTCACAATCATAACTGAACTAGTCTGTTTTTGATACGCTTCTGATTGGTTTCTGTGATACCATTTTAGCCAAATACCTTCACACCGCTTTCGCTTTCTGGGTACAAAATCGGGCGTAACAAGCGTCTGGGGACGTATATTGGGTGTAACGTTTGTCCACAATGCTAACTGTCACAGTCCCCATTATTACCGCCACCAAACACAAATTCCAAATATACTGTATCATGTCTGTATGTATGTACTGATCTCTTACTACACACCTCATGGCCCAGCTCCCCCAGCCTCCTCCACTGTCCTGCTCCACTTCTACAATGTGTTTTGAGTTTTAACGCAATATATCTCCTATTTCATTCTTCCTATAATGTTCATGTGTCAGTCTTTGTCCACAATGACTGACTTGTAAGGGGTCTTGACAATAATTTTTAAAATAAAATTAAAATGAGAGAACAAAACAGAAGAATCCCACACAGTTGCAAACAACGAAATTCAAATAAATAAATTAAAAAAACTGAGGGAACAAAACAAGAATCCCACCCAATCGAAGATCCCCCCAACTCCCTCCCTCCTCCGCCTCCCGCCCCCCCCTCTTCCGATCTGTGTAAGAAACACAACTGTTTCAAGAATTGTGTACGATTATTTACACGGATATTTACAATTACTGTAATACCTTATTACTTTTATATTAGCATCATTACTTTAAAAAGCATTTGAAATCACTCAACACTTGTATACTTTACTATAACTGTAAGGTTTTTAAATCTACAGCTCAGTCATTCCAGTCAGTCATAATAGATGTAAGTGCATGGTTTAGTGTTACAATAACTTGCCAACAAAAAAAAGTCAACGTTTTCTTCAGTATTTTGGAAGCAGGCTAATGAGTTAACTATTGCTAATAGAAGAATCAATACCAAGTTCTATACTTATAGTGAGCTGTAGGCCTATCATTTATACATGAAACAATTAATGTAAACCAACACAAAATCTTGGTAATTATTCATGTGGCTTCCAATTCATTGCCATGAGATAATAGTGTACCTACAATAAATAGGCAAACCCATTTACATTCCAGGTGACCAGAATTATGACAAAAGTGTACACAAGTTTCTTTTTTTAAAAACATATTTATTTTATTTTACGTCTGTACATATATAAAGGATTTTAGATGATCAGTCATTCATTCCCTCGCATCCATACTCACAAACGCACGCACACACAATTAAGTGCATGCAAATACACAGTCGCATACTACACAAAATAAAAAAGATTAAGTAACTAAAACATAAGTACATCTATAAAACGGTGCTTAAAGGACTTTCTAACAAAGAAATTAAAAAGTTTGTAAATCAGTTGTGATGTTGTTAACTTCGCTATTTGATTGTTTTATAATGGAGAGCATGAAAGAATGTGTTGGTGAGAAATAATGCCACCACATACCCATAGTACAGTTTTAACACTTTATTTTAAAAAACATTGCATTTCCCCATTAATGCTATAACCCTCCTTAAATGAATTACATGCATTATCTCCAGCATAGACATTATCTATGAACAAAACAAAAAATTGAAAATGTTGGCCATATAATGGTTAAAAAAAAAAATTCACCTATTACTTTTCCCAGACCCAGTTTTTGAGTATATGAACTTGCCCACAAAGATACACACCCAAACACAATTTGTATCTGTATTATTACTTGATGATCACCCCGTGAGGGTGCCGGGGTTTTCAGTATAAATAGTATCCCCACTTTCTGGAAATTTAGTGCTTTAAATTCCCACTGCCTCTGTCTTTCTCATGTGTTCTTTCTCATTCATATTCTGTTCGATCAATCTACTATACTATCTTCTTCTTCGCTAGACCAGTCACCTACCTTTTTTCTTGAAAACTCTTCTGGGACAAAACTCCTCATTTTTGTGTGAGGTCTGTTGGATCAGCTTGGGAATATTGAACGCTTTCTGCCAAAGGCCATGGTCACTGGGGCTTCCTATGATGTTATTATTTGGCAATGTAGGCATTTTATATGTAGGCCTATGTGTTTTGTTGATATTTTATAATGATGTTTGTATTCTATTTTGTTTTTGTAAACAGGGGTTCGATAAATTAGAGTGTAGCCTCAGCGTCCCCTGCGTGGGATGTCTTTATTGTAAAGTGACCGGCTGGTGGAGTGCCTTCAGTGTACTGTGTTGCCACTAGGGTTGTTTCGGCAGATCTTTTATGCAGATCAGGGGTGAGTCCTCTTTCAGCAAAGTTGTGGTCTTGATTTTGTGGTCCTGATTCGACTCTTTGTAGTCCGCTGGACCCTGTAAACAATGAATAACTAACTACATTTATTACTTGATGAGGGTTAGCTGCTGAAATGACCATGACATGCTGTTATGTTCAGAGAAACCATTTTGTTATTTTCAATATTAACTGCCATGTCATATTCATTCCGTTCATTTGTTTCTCATTTGTTGGTTCACATGCCAAAGAATCATACATACATACATATATATTATATATATATATATATATATATATATATATATATATATATATATATATATATATATATATATATATATATATATATATATATATATATATAGGCCTACATATAAAATGCCTATATATTTCTCATTTGTTCTTTCTCATTCCTGCTCTGTTCTATCAATCTGCTATACTATCTTCTTCGCTACACCAGTCATCTACCTTTTTTTTTTAAAACTCTTACGGGACAAAACTCCTTATTTGTATGTGAGGGCTGTTGGATCAGCTTGGGAATATTGGACGCTTTCTGCCAGGTGGTCACTAGGGCTTCCTATGATGTTATTATTTAGCAATGTAGGCATTTTATATGTATGTGTTTTGTTGATATTTTATAATGATGTTTGTATTCTATTTTGTTTTTGTAAACGGGGGTACGATAAATTAGAGTAAAGCCTCAGCGTCCCCTGCGTGGGATGTCTTTATTGTAAAGTGACTGGCTGGTGGAGTGCCTTCAGTTTTACCACTAGGGTTGTTTCAGCACATCTTTTATGCGGATCAGGGCTTGTCTGGTCCTGATTTGGCTCGGAAGAGTCCGCTGGACCTAACGCAATAAGCATGTAATGTAATGTAATGTAATGTGTAAGCCTTAATGTACCAGGTGAGGTGATGAATTGTTCTTTAGTGCATTCCCAGCTCAAAGAGCTGCTCAAGGCGCTGGCTTTAAACAAGATCGAACTCCATCCGCTCTAGGTGCCAACTTGATGCTTTTGGTGCAAAACCATATGGCCCAGACAACTGAGCACTCCTGTACAATGGAGACGGAATAGGGCCTCATGCTTGTTGTGCTGATGCATATGGCACTTGCCCATGTAGAACATTGGCGTCAGTTACATTTTAGATCTTTACATTCCATGCAGTGGAATACATGAGTGCACAGACAAGGCATCAGTTTAATACTCTCATCTTTAGAAGTGGGGCAAAAGAAAACAAATGTACAGAGATGTGATGCACCATACTGTAAGAACGAATACACTGTACCATGGAGTGATGTACACTGTTGCATATACTGTAACCTTATCCGACTTTTAATTTTCTTTGCTTTATCATTGTTCAAAATAGCATTCTGTGATGAAGATAACTGAGCCAACAGAAATATTCTGAATGGGCCTTATTCACTGCCATCATTTTATGCCTACAATAGTTTTTATTCCAACACTATACAAGTACATGTATATAGGCAACATGTACATGTATATATATAGGCAACATGTACTTGTTTCTGGGAACACTTTGTTTACAACTGAACTTATTTAATGTGCACTCATTTGTTTACTTGTTAAATTTGCTGTTATAATTACATTCATATGGAAAATAACTGCAGCATTTTTGTTTTCTTTCTTGTTTTAAATGTTGTACACCTTGATTGGTTTCCACTTCTTTATTATGAATTAGTATTATAAGTCACTAAAGTATTATGTCGTCCTAGTATTATCTACAACTACTGTGTTACACTTTGTAAAGCCTGCAAAGCATGTCTTCTCAGAATGAGATATTGCTAGTTTTCTCATATGTTGTATCTTTCTAAGACAGTAAGGGGAAAGTCGGGTAATAATAATACATTACAAAATGTAATATGGAAGATGACTTTGCAGGGGAAAAGAAAACCAGAGTTGCAATTTCTGTGATTTGGTTAAAACATAGATCTGACATATGGCTTGAACTGAAGCAAGTCACAGAAATTTCAACTTGGGGGTGTTTACTTTTTGCCAAAGGCCATGTTTTATTGGAGACTAAAAGTTTGTATAAAACACAAATAATTAAAAGGCCTCAAGGATGGGATTGGAGTTTGATAGCATCTTGCATAAAATCCTTATTAGACGTTATCCATAATCCTCCTTGGATTGAGAAAATGATAGGAAAGATCTATCTCCTCTTCTGTGCTACAATTGGTTTTCATTTGTGGATTAGTGCCATAGATATAGATGGCCATTTTGCTGCATTCTCGGCTCGACTGGGGCCTCTTGGCTTGGTGAAAATCTGATTTTCCAAAGCATGTGAGGACGCCTGAATTAATACACCTTGTATCATATTATCCGACTTTCCCTTATATCAATGTTTATCTTTCCACAATGTGTTTCAACAAAACTTTGTTGTAAATAAAATTCCACAGTGTTTTTCAACAAAACTTTGTTGTAAATAAAGTAAGATGATATTAATAATTATATACTTGTATCACCACATATATATTTCTTGTAAATCATAACCTGCACAGTGCCTTATTACTACACTAATGTGACTTGTACTGCCATAATATATAACACTGCCATTATGTATTACATTTTACGATAGTGTAACAATTTTTACATTGAAATAAAAGTGGTATTTTATAACCTGTATGAAGCAGTTTGTGTACTGTGAGTGTGACAAGGACAGAAAGCTTGTTTATTTATTTATACATTTTAATCTGTCACCAACTCAACCCTTTTTACTTCCACACGCACAACATATCTATATTGTTCAAAAACAATACCTTAGAATAAGAATGAAATAACCAAACATTGATTGATTGATTGATTAATTGTTGCTTTAGGTCCAGCGGACTCTTCCGATCCAAATCAGGACCGGACACCCCCGATCCGCATAAAAGATCTGCTGAAACAACCTTAGTGGGAAAATTGAATGCCCTCCCACCGGCCAGTCACTTTACAATAAAGACATCCCACGCAGGGGATGGCTGAGGCTTTACCCCAACTACTCGAACCCCTGGTTACAAAAACAAAATAGAATACAAACATCATTATAAATTATCAACAAAACACATACATATAAAATGCCTACATTGCGAAATAATGACATCATAGGAAGCCCTAGTGACCACCCGGCAGAAAGCGTCCAACACTCCCAAGCTGATCCAACAGACCTCATACACAAACAAGGAGTCTTGTCCAGGAAGAGTTTTCAAGAAAAAAGGTAGGTCATTGATCTAGCGAAGAAGAGCAAATGACGAAGACAGCGACAGTGGGAATTTAAAGCACTAAATTTCCAGAAAGTGGGGATACTATTTATACTGAAACCCCCGGCACTCCAACAGGGGGGGGGGGATGAGGGGGGGGGGGGGGGGGGAACTGTTGCCGCAGTGAATAGGTCTTGCCTATAAAGGAAAGACAGGTTTTCAACTGTGCTTTCACTTTTCCCTTTATAGATTAGAACAATCTACAGTGGCAAGATTGCTCATGACCCCAAGGGGTTAACCAAACATAGGTCATCCATATTCTACCAAAACAATAAGAATTTAATAACAAAACTTAGGTCAGCCATATTCTATTAAAACAATAAAAATCTAAACATAGGTCATCTTATCCTATCCCATAACTCAAAGGTCATTGGGGCACCACAGATGATCATTTAACCAGCATACTCCATCTTTCTGAGAACAGAGAAAGACGGAAATAGGTCATCCATATTCTACCAAAACAATAAGAACGTAATAAGTATAAACATATATCATCCATCCTACCAAAATAAGAATGTAATAAGTTTAAACATAGATCATCCATGTTCTACCAAAACAATAAGAACGTAATAAGTTTAAACATAGATCATCCATTCTACCAAAATAATAAGAATGTAATACGTTTATACATCATAGATCATCCATATTCTACCAAAACAATAAGAACGTAATAAGTTTAAACATAGATCATCCATTCTACCAAAATAAGAATGTAATAAGTTTATACATCATAGAACATCCATATTCTACCAAAACAATAAGAACGTAATAAGTTTAAACATAGATCATCCATTCTACCAAAATAAGAATGTAATAAGTTTATACATCATAGATCATCCATATTCTACCAAAACAATAAGAACGTAATAAGTTTAAACATAGATCATCCATTCTACCAAAATAAGAATGTAATAAGTTTAAACATCATAGATCATCCATATTCTACCAAAACAATAAGAACGTAATACTCAGGTTTAAACATAGGTCATCCATATTCTACCAAAACAATATAAATGAAATAACTAAACACAGTGTGTGTGACAAGCGAAGAGAGATGAAAAAGAAAAAATTACACACACCGGGAGCTGATCCCTACCGAAAAATCAACAATGACATCCGAAATGGCATGCGCACAGCAAAGGAGAATCGGGTAGAAGAGCAATGCCAGGAAATAGAGAACGGTCTGAACAAGAACAACAGCAAGAATGCCTACCAGACCTTGAAGCGGCTGACAAGTGTTAAACAGCCCAAGGTCGCTAGATCCAAAACAAGTCTGGCATATGCCTTACAGAAGAACAAGAAGTCTTCGATAGATGGACAAGATACTGCTCTGACCTTTACAACCACAAACCAAACGGAGACCCATCAGTTCTAACATGTCTCCAGAACAGAGAAGAAGAAGAAATCCTCTCAATTCTCCGAGAAGACGTTGAGGCAGCAGTGCAATCCCTGAAGAAGGGAAAGTCAGCGGGAGTGGACAACATACCCACAGAATTGCTTCAAGCAGGAGAAGAAGCGATGATTAACGCCCTCACTATTATCTGTAACAAGATCTGGCAGAGTGGGGAGTGACCTACACCATGGGGTCAGTTGCTTGTCATCACTCTTACTAAAAAGAATAATCTTCAGGAGTGTGAACATTACCGCATCATCAACCATCCCAGCAAGGTCCTCCTGAAAATAATACTTAACAGGTTGAAACCCCAAGATAAGAAAATGTTAGCTGAAGAACAAGCAGGATTCAGGGCAGGGTGAAGTACCACTGAACAGATTTTCAACCTCAGAATAATCTGCGAGAAATACCCACAGCACCAACAACTTCTGTATCATATGTTTGTAGACTTAAATAAAGCGTTTGACCGAGTCTGGCATCCAGCTCTGTGGGCAACCATGAGAGAGTACAACATCAGCCCTAACATTATTGAAGTCATCAAAAGCATGTATGACAAGGCAACAAGTGCTGTCCCCCACAACAGCGCCATCAGGAACTGGTTCAGAACAACAATTGGTGTGCGTCAAAGATGCCTACTCTCTCCAACACTCTTCAATATCTTCCTAGAGCGCATCATGTCAGATGCCCTTGCAGATCACGAAGGCACAGTCAGTACAAGAGGCAGAGCAATCTCCAGCCTCCGTTTTGCGGATGACATTAATGGATTGGATGGAGAGGAACAAGAACTTGAACAGCTTGTACAGAGGCTTGATACCACCTCCAGAGCCTAAGGAATGGAAATAAGTGCAGAGAAGACCAAAGTGATGACCAACAACCCCAATGGACATCAAAGTCCAAGGCCAATCCCTCAACACAGTGCATAGCTTCAAATATTTAGGAACCATTGTATCAGACAATTGGTCCTAACAGGAAGTCCTTTCCAGGATTGCACAAACAACTGCTGCCTTAATAATAATAATAATAATAATAATAATAATAATAATAATAATAATAATAATAATAATAATAATAATACCGGATGCTAATACGCGCTTTACTTCGAATGATTTCGAACTCAAAGCGCGGCGTGCCTCAAAGCGTGCCTTGACAAGGTTGAAGCACATTTGGAAAGACAGGACAATCAGTCTACAATCCAAGGTAAGGCTGCTGTGCTCCATTGTTATCTCCATCTTCCTATACGCTTGTGAAACATGGACCCTAACAGCAGATCTACAATGAAGAATACAAAGCATGGAGATGAGGTGCTACATAAGACTTCTGGGCATTTCCTATACCAAGCGAGAGTGCTACATAAGACTTCTGGGCATTTCCTATACCCAGCACTTCACCAATGACGAAGTTTGACAGACCATCACACAAGCCATTGGACAACACGATGACATGCTCACAGTGGTGAAGAAACCGAAACTCCGATGGTATGGCCTTGCAAAGACCATCCTGCAAAGTACGGTGCAAGAAGGCAAAAGAAGAGGGAGACAGAAAAAGAGGTGGGAGGACAACATACGAGAATGGACTGGCTTGACACTGAGCAAAGTCATGAGGGTTGCTGTGGACACAGAAAGATGGAATGATCATCTGTGGTGCCCCAACGACTTTCGAGTTACGAGATAGGATAGGACAGGAAACCCAGGTCATCCATATTCTACAAAATCAGTAAGAATTAAATAACTAATTATTAAAAATAGGGAATCATTTTCTACAACATCAATAAGAATGAAATGAATAAACATAGGTCAAACGTAAACACAAAATGTATTGTTATGTTTGTCCCACACATTAAAAAACAGGTGCATTCAACAACAGATGAAGACACAAGATTAAATTTACATGTATGAACCAATGTACATGCTATGCCAAGTAACACCCAACAAAAATTAATACTGTTAGTATTATGTCATACAAACTGTTGATTCTACATTTGGTTTTGCTCAATTATTAATAATCAATACATTAATTTATCATAATTATGATTATTATTATTAATATTATTCATTATTCTGTGTTCTGTATATATATCTATATATATAGCTAGATATGTCTACTTGTGATACTGATAGTGTGTGTTTATGGGGGGAGTGGAGACAAATTATAACAACAAAATAAATTTATAATAGCTCAAAAAACAAAACAAAAAACATATTTTTTTAATACATGTAGGGCATACCTTTAGCTTATTACCAGTTCATCCAAAGAAAAAAAAAAGTAAATTTAAACTAACTGCATCCAGTTCACATTAAAAGCCGTTTACCATTTTCTTTCCCAGCAATAACACATTCATATAACATCATCATGCCAACCTGCCACTGGAAAGAGACTCTCATTTATTGTTCATAAGATCTGTACAATGAGGAAAAATTAGCCTTTTCCATTAGATCTATCCACACAGCAGTAGGCTCAATAGTTCAAAGAAAAAAAATAAAAATAAATTAAAACAACAGTAGGCTTCTCAAATGTGACTAGGTCAGATGCAATGTCCCTTAGCATCTAGCTGTTATAACTTATTAATAAATAATAAGGATTTTGCTTTTATGATTTATGGTAATTAATTAATGTTTGCGACTAATGTTTTTTAGTACTTACCACCCTCACCTGCCCCGCAACCCCCGTTGTGGTGCCAGGGTTTCCTGTATAAATAGTATCCCCACTTTAAAGATGTAATAATGCAAGGATCAGAACGTCTAGTTTGCTTGATCTGATGGATAGGTGATGCTTGACTAATTATAATGTGTGACACCATGCTGAGCGAGTGGAGTGTGTCAGGCAGTAGCTTTTGCCTTTCCACCTTAGAACATTTAACAGCCAAAAGACTGATGATAGGAGAGCACTCCTGTAGCAGCCACATGTAAAATTTACAGCATATGTACTACTACAGCTGGATAGGGAGGGTTTATGTTATTGAAAGTTTAAGATGAGCGCCTGATATTACATTACATGATTATTGCCTTAGGTCCACTGGACTCTTTTGAATCAAATCAGGACCAAATAGTCATTATCTTAAAATATTATAAAACTATTTAAATCTAAAAAAACAATCCTTTCTCTCTACCCTATCCTATTCTGTAACTCGAAAGTCATTGGGGCACCACAGATGAATGTTGAATGCCAATGAAGTGTATGACACGATGAATGCATTTGTGACTGTGCAAGAAAGGATGTATTTCATTGTCGCCATGCCACACCAAAATCCTTGTAACGTTTTTACTTTGGTGAATAAATATTCTTAGCACGTTGGTTAAACAATCATCTGTGGTTCACCAACGACTTTTGAGTTACGGGATAGGATAGGATAGGATAGTAATCCATTTACAAGTTTTGCACAGATAGATGGCGGACAGACGGACACAACTTATTTTAAAATGTCATTTTTGGACTATTAAGGATTCCTCCCGCACAGATTTGCAAAAGTGTGAGAAAAAAAAACACCTTTTTTAGGAATGTACATAGACTCACATTGCTATGCATGTTAGTCAAACACAACATACAGCCTGTACAAAAGAGATGCCTTTCTCTGCATACCTCACATAACTCGCTCACCAGTTGATTTCGCTAAGCCTAGTGGCAACTTCTAGGGTGGTGCAGTAGGGTAGTAGTTTGGGAACAGGCTAGCAATGCTTCATGCAGGAGGGGTTAGTCCTTGGATGGGTGACCATGCATGGAAAGCAACCACCAAACGGCACCAGAAGATGGAAACTAGTTCACAACACACCCCAGTCCACCCAGCTGGATCTGTTTAGCACCGGAAAAGGTAAAGTAGCGAGGGAGAAGAAATAAGCACTGCCCTCTTTAAGCTGGCCTAGATAAAAGTGAGGTCCCTAACGCTTCCATCCCCAATGACTGAAAGGTTACAGGGACATCTTCACCTTTTAGTGGCAACTTCTCAAACAAGACTGCTTTGCCACCATTTTGTGCCACTAGGGACCTTGTGAAAACAAGTGATTTCGTTGTGAAAGTAATTCCTCACTACTTTCTCTTTTGGTGGCTGCCAGGAAGCCACTTCATACGCCATGCAATGACGAACTTGACCTACTTCCAGTACCTCGCTTCAAACTACATTCTAGGTCTCAACACAAGTGCAGATACCCATTTTCACATCTAAAATGGTGGAATAAAGTCCCTTTTGTGATCACATCCTTTTGGACGTCATGCAACCAATGTAATAAAATATACTCAGGAAGTCAACTTCGTGGGTAGGTCCTTTTCCAGGAAACCACTGAGAAATATTTCATGAACTTTCACCTTTGCATACTAATGAGAGCATAAACTGCTGACCTCACAGACAGAAAGCAGTACAGAATCACATTCACAACGAAAATCACTCGCTTCCGAAAGGTCCCTACTGTTTTTCTGTCTCTTTCCCTGTACCTGTCCCACCCGCTTTTCACTCTGTCTGCTGAGCTGACTTGCTTACATCCGAGTCTTACACAGTTTGATATGCCTGTAGTATTTACTGTCCCACATAAACCTCTGGCCACAGAGGCAGAGAAAGTGTACATGGAGGTGTATGGTTCGCGTGTGGTTGTACAGACTCGTTTGGCTCCCAAACAGCTTGCCGCATTTGGAACACTCTATGTTTGCCTTCTTCACCTCTTTTCGAATCAGACCTTGACGGCACAGGACTAAGTGCATGTTCAAATACTTGGGGCAGGAAAAGTTTCGATGACAGAACTGGCATGGATAGCGCACAGCTTGTCCATGTTGCACCCCTAAGTGCAGCGTTAGTTGACTATTTTTCATGAACTTCATTGGGCACAACGTACACCTGCAAGCAAAGAGAGAAATAGTCAAAAACTAAGTCACCCGAAGCAAGTGACACAAGTGCAAAAAAGATTGGGAGATTACACCAGCCGCACATGCAAAGAAACTCTTTCACATCATGTCTCATTAGTCTAGTCTGTAAAATATTTTCAACAAAAAAGTAACACAAAACAGATAGCAATTCAGTGACATTTGAAAGAATAATTGAAAATTAGGTCTCTGACATGAACTTCTAGACTACATTTGTCATTTTACCTCTCAAGACAGCCCTTTATGAGGAGTGTATTTATAGGACTACATTTTTTATAATGACCTCTCGACAGCCTATTAACTTATTAAGTGGGTTTTTTGTTGTTGTTGTTTTTGTTTTTTTTAGGAATGCATTTTTAATGTTACCTTGCCACAGCCTTATAACTTATAAGAGGTATATTTTATTGTTAGGACTACATTTTTTTCAAGCTACTTCATGAAACAGTCTTAAGCCGCTAAAGGGTATATGCCTTTTTTAAATTAGGACTACATTTTGACATGGTAACCTTGTGACAGCTGTACTTATTATTATTATTATGAATATTTATGCGTCAAATCTAGACTTAGCTCTAGACGCTTACATGAGTACAGAAGAACTCAAGTATTTTAAAAAAATGAGGAAAACTCATTAACTATTAACAGTAGCCTTATATAAAAACAATACACACAATACATAACACACACACATACGCTCACTCACTCCCACACACGCGAACGATGACTTTGTAGATCTGCTTCATTGATTTCAATCGGAGGAAGGAAAAAAATGAGTTAAAAGAGGATTTAAATTACCGAATTGAAGAATTGAATTTTTGAGAAAAACAGGCATTCAGTTCCAATTACTATGGTCCTGATAAGAGAAAGCACATTCACAATATGATTTCGTACGAACAGATAAAACTTATTCTCACCGGAAGCGTCTTATCAAGACCTCTGTTCTATGGCAGGATAGTTTCATGTGGCGTTTCTGTTGTGTGTGAGTTGACAAGCGCGCCGAGCAGCGTGGACATTGGTACACGCTAATATTGTGCTCCTTGGCCAGGTGCCTGGCCAGTTGTGTCCCTGATCTTTGTTCTCCTTGGCACAGGTAGCAGGTCAAAGATCCCTGGTGATCCAACAGCAACTTCTCTTCTTCACTGCTGTTTTCACTGCTAGCTCTATCTTCAAGCACATATTTGTCTGCGTCACTGCAAAATACAGGGGAGCAATTTTATGCATTGATAGATGGATTGATGAATTGTAATATCCATCAACGAAATAAATGCATGAATAAATTACAGTAAACTAGTGTTTGAATATATTTTTCTGAACGTCATTTTTGGGGGTTCAGTTTCATGACTTTAGTCAGTACTAGCCTACAACTTCACAACAAATCAATATAAATCTTTAGGGAGATTTAGTTTTTTTTTTTAAAGCAGCTAGACTTGAACTGTTCAAGTGCCTCGCACCCACCCCCTCTCCCTCACCCATTGCCTCAAGTATGGTCAAGGTAAAAAAAAAAAACAGTTTAAAATTATATACATGTAAACTTGAAGAGGTGTGTGTAACGAATCAAGTGTGGGTGCGTGTTGGTTTGGACTCTTCTAAGTGATGATGATGTGACAGAGAAGAACAAACAGAAGACCTGAAAAAATGAAGTAACAAAGTAAGAATAACTTTCTCTGTTGACTTCCAAAATACAAGTGACTAATTTCTTTCTGCTAACCTCAAGTAAGAGCTACCTTGAGAAGAACTCACTATTATAATATACATTCAATTACTTCTACTGTTCTAGTCTAGTTCTAACTAGTCCTCGCTCTCTCTAATTTATATACAGGGTTACACTCCTCCCCCCCCCCCCCCCCCCTCAGCAAAAAATGGCGTCCCAACAGTTATCCAATATTTATATTAAAACATTTTTTTCGTAGTCTTAGTAAATAACTTATCAAATCTCTTTTTGTGTTATAGAGAAAGGAAACACAAAGTACTATTTACAGTTTAGTCAGTTTTTTTTTCTTCAGTAATACTTTAGCTTACCCTACACGTATTGTCCATGCATGTCTACACTGACCCTATATGCACTGGACAGTACGTGTAGGGTAGGCCGGGCATTGTGTTGTGTCCTTGGGAAAGACACTTTACTTCCGTTTCCTACTCCTTCGGATGAAAGTATAAACTGAGGTCTAGTCTGTGTCGCATGCATTCCATCATAACAGACTTTAAAGATCCTGACTCTCATGTCCTTGACGGGTGAGTGCCGGTGACAAGAACACACCCAGCATGTACCTTGGGTAAATTGCTTCACTTGGGGCTGCTGTACTTTCGAAAATGAAAGTGCCAGAATTTCACCTTGGTGATAATAAAGTTGTTTACAAAAACAAAATAGAATACAAACATCATTATAAAATTTTAACAAAACACATGTAAAATGCCTACATTGCCAAATAATAACATCATAGGAAGCCCCTGTGACCACCTGGCAGAAAGCGTCCAATATTCCCAAGCTGATCCAACAGACCTCACACACAAATGAGGAGTTTTGTCCCAGAAGAATTTTCAAGAAAAAAGGTAGGTAACTGGTCTAGTGAAGAAGAAGATAGTACTTTATAGTAGATTGATAGAACAGAGAAGGAATGAGAAAGAACAGAGGAGAAAGACAGCGACAGTGGGAATTTAAAGCATTACATTTCCAGAAAGTGGGGATACTATTTCTACTGAAACCCCCAGCATCCCCATGGGTGGGGAAAAGTTGGAGTTGGACTAATCTTCTCGTAAAACAAACTGTCAAATTTAGCTAACCTTGCTAGTACAACACAACTTGTCATTGAAAAGAAGATTTCAGTGAGACTAATATTTTTTATTTGTAGGACACCCCCCCTCCCCATCCCTTCCCACCCACAAAAAAAAAGAAATAATTTTGACTCCTGTCTCACAGACTAAAATTATTAAAAAATCATTGAAATAGTAGATCTATATAATTTCCTGAAGGCACATTCATTACTATCATATTATTATTCACAAAAAAGTGAACATAGGTCGATAGAAGAGCAATGCCAGGAAATAGAGAACAGTCTGAACAAGAACAGCAACAAGAAGGCCTACCAGATTGTGAAGCAACTGACAAGCTGTGTTAAACAGCCCAAAGTCTCCACGATCCAAAGCAAGTCTGGCATACGCCTTACAGAAGAACAAGAAGTCTTGGATAGATGGACAGAGTACTGCTCTGACCTTAACAACCACAAACCAAACGGAGACCCATCAGTTCTAGCATGTCCCCAGAACAGAGAAGAGGAAAAAAGTTAGAAACCCTCCCAATTCTCCGAGAAGAAGTCAAGGCAGCAGTGCAATCACTAAAGAAGGGGAAGTCAGCGGGAGTGAACATACCAGCGGAATTGCTGCAAGCCCGAGGATTAAGCTATGATTGACGCCCTCACCATTATCTGTAACAAGATCTGGCAGAGTGGGGGGAGTGGCCTATACCATGGACCCAGTCGCTTGTCATCACTCTTTCCAAAAAGGGTAACCTCCAGTAGTGTGAAAATTACCGCACCATCAGCCTCATCAGCCATCCTAGCAAGGTCCTCCTGAAAATAATACTCAACTGGTTGAAACCCCAAGCTGAACAAATCATACCTGAAGAACAAGCAGGATTCAGGGCAGGGCGAAATACCGCTGAACAGATTTTCAACCTCAGAATATTCTGCGAGAAATACCAACAGCACCAACAACATCTATTATATCGAATGTGTTTGTAGACTTCAAGAAAGCGTTTGACCAAGTCTGGCATGCAGCTCTGTGGGCAACCATGAGAGTGTACAACACCAGCCCTAAAATGATTGAAGTCATCAAAAGCCTGTACATATATAACAAGGCTACCAGTGCAGTCCTCCACAACAGCGCGATCGGGAACTGGCTCAGAACAATCGGTCGTGTGCATCAACGATGCTTACGAGTTCTCTCCAACACTCTTTAACATCTTCTTATAGCTCATCATGTCAGATGCCCTTGCAGATCATGAACTTGATGAAGGCACAGTCAGCATAGGGGGTAGAGAAATCTCCAACCTCCATTTTGCGGATGACATTGCTGGATTGGCTGGAGAGGAACAAGAACTTTAACAGCTTGTACAGAGGCTTGAAACCACTTCCAGAGCCTATAGAATGGAAATAAGTGCAGAGAAGACCAAAATGATGACCAACAATACCAAGGGAATCAACATGGACATCAAGGTCCAAGGCCAAGATCCCTCAACACAGTGCATAGGTTCAAATATTTAGGAGCCATTATATCAGACAGTTAATTAGTTATTCATTGCTTACAGGGTCCAGCGGACTGCAAAGAGCCAAATCAGGACCACAAAATCAAGACCACAACTTCGCTGTAAGAGGACTCACCCCTCATCCGCATAAAAGATCCGCCGAAACAACCCTAGTGGTAACACTGAAGGCACTTCACCAGCCAGTCACTTTACAATTTAAAGACATCCCACGCAGGGGACACTGAGGCTATACTCTAATTTATCAAACCCCCGTTTACAAAAACAAAATAAAATACAAACATCATTATAAAATATCAACAAAACACATACAAAATGCCTATTGCCAAATAATAACATCATAGGAAGCCCCAGTGACCATTTGGCAAAAAGAGTCCAAAAAGAAACGGAAACTCCGATGATGCTGATGGCAATGTCACCAGAGCATCAGGCCTTGCAAAAACTATCCTGCAAGGCACGGTGCAAGAAACTGTGAAACTTTTTTTATTAGGGATAAAGATTTTAGACTAATGTCCACAGTCTAATCTTCTAATCTGTCCCTTAACAAATTAACATAGTAAAGAACCTTTAACTTTAACTTGGAAATCATGTATAACTCACACACACATGCACACTCACACGCATGCACACCCAATAACACCATCTTCCTCATTAATATCTTTAAACAATTTTAGGCAACCACCCCACCTACATACCCCTCACCCTTATATATATAATAATACTAATAGTTTTATTAATACTACTACTACTAATAATAAAAATAATAATAAAAATAATAAATAAATTTATACATAAATAAATAATTACATGAATTACTGTGTTCTCATATTATACATCATGATATATGTCATTAAATATCAGAGTAACAGTCTAACAATACAAACAATAACAAAGACTTGCAGGCTGCAGAGGTATCGCTAGCAATAAGCAACGCGAGCCCACCAGTCTAGCAACAAGGAGAAGAAGCCACAACAACACAGCTTATCAAGGAAGCACCCACGACACAGTTCTTCGAATAAACAGATAAGTGCATAGCGAAACAGTGCACCAAACCTGAATCACAGGACCACAGTAGTCCAATCTTCCAGAACTCTGACCATTAGGGCAGAAAGCATCCAGTGCCCGATGATGATAAAGTAGCTGCCTAGAAGTAGAACTATCAAGAGCGACCCATTCGCATTGACATTTGAACTTTTAAGTTAGTAACATACTTCACAGATCGTGTACAGAGTAGAGGAAATAAATGTGTGATATTTACTGTTATCAAGTGGCTGGACTACTTATGTTTCACTAGTGGTTTTTGTACCCTGGCTTGCCAGGGTACACATGATGCTGTTTAAAATGTACACATAGACAGAGAGAACTTTTGTCTGCGAGTTTCATTTGGACGATGATATCTCCCCATATCCCCCTTGATACCTCACCATAACCCCCCCCCCACCCCCCCTGATATCTCCCCGTTCCCCCCCATGATGCCTCATCATACCCCCTTGATACCTCCCCGAACCCACTTGATACCTCCCCATACCCCCTTGATACCTTCCATACCCCCTTGGTTCCTACCTGTACCCTCCTTGATACTTCCCCATTGATCGTTTCGCAGGTATGGATGAAAGGAATCGACCGTCACCATACCCCCTTATATACCCGTATCCCCGTTATGCCTACCCATGCCCCTTTAAACCTACCCGTAGCCCCCTTTTACCTACAAGTACCACGCCATCCCGATCCTTGGTAGTAGTAGTAGTAGTAGTAGTAATAATAATAATAATAAATAATAATAATAATAATAATAATAATAATAATAATAATAATATTGAATATATAGAATACTACAAATAGAAATCAGAAAAAACACCAAGGTTTTAAAATAAAATTTGATATAAGATATTATAATTGTTATTATAATAATAATAATTATTATTATTATAGTTTATAAATAAGAAGAAGAAGAAGAAGAAGAAGAAGAAGAAGAAGAAGAAGAAGAAGAAGAAGAAGAATACTAATAATAATACTAATACTAATAATAATACTATTGAATATAGAATAATACAAATAGAAATCATAAAAAACACCAAGGTTTTAAAAGAAATTTTGATATAAGATATAATAATAATAATAATAATAATAATAATAATAATAATAATAATAATAATAACAATAATAATAATAATAATAATAAATTATTATTATTATTATTACTATTAGTTTATAAATAATAATAATAAGAAGAAGAAGGAGAAGAAGAAGAAGAAGAAGAAGAAGAAGAAGAAATTAAAGGTAAAAAGCCTAAATTAAAAAGAAAAATATCCATATATAGTAGTGTAAAAAAAAAAAAAATAAATGGCCCGCTTGAGGTTTGAACTTGGGTCGCACTGCACGATAGGCGAATGTTTTACTAACTAAGCCACCAAGGGTTCCTAGAAACACCAGCAATTTTTTGGTGTATATGGGAAAACATGCTGAAACCTCAATTTGATTTTTAATGGAAGCGCGCGGAATGAGGCTATTGCAGTTTGGGGACATTTTGTTTATTTATTTATCTCAGAAACGGTTAAACGTTCGGTAAGGAAATGTCGGCTATAACGATTTATTTGGTTTTGAGCACACAGCAGGCCGATTCGCAGCGCCCTGCACCTGCCCAGATCAGCATCCATACCAGACAAACTTTATAGTAGAGGCGAAGAAGGACTTCCGGCTAAGCAATTTATAGATAGCCGTGTGAGAGCTAACTAGTGTTAAGTGTGACAGTGATCTTTTACCATTTTTCTTTCTATCTCTGTACCCCCAGCCTAAACACAGACCGAGCTAAACAAATAAATGTATTAAGTTAAGTCACAGGGAGATTACTAGCGATCCCCACCGACAATAGACGAGTGGGTAATAGCATTCCATTGTGCAGAGCCCAGCAACAATAGACCCACCGTCACAACTTCATTAATAAAATGAAAAAGCTATGCCAAATAAAAGCAGACACTTTTTTCAGCATTTCTGCTTGAATGTAATCATTCATCAATTTTGTTTTTAATTTTAATAATTGTTGTAATTTACCATCTCTTTCTCATGTGCTTGTTTCAGAGTAACTCCATGTTTTGTTTTGCACGTGCGTAGTGGCAACTGACTCCCTGATTGGTCATTGAATAAATTACTGGCCAATCAGAAGCTCGTCTTTTTTTTTCATGCGTAAAGGGAGACTATTCTTGACCCATCGCAACCAAAATCGAATTGAGAAAATAGAATGTGATGTGCAACGGAATATTTCTGATTCTGTCACTCTGATTCTGAAGTTTTCCTCCGATCTTAATTACGATGACTATTCAAAGGGAGCTTCAATGAATGAGTTAAACTTTCTTTTAGGATTTTACAGTTACACACGCCCGTTGTCAACTAAGATCTGGGTGTCCAAACAGGAATTAAGGATCCCCGGGTGCTCAGGCGCATGCCAAATTTTAACGCTGTGTTATTATGAAAAATCTTATGATTGATAAAATACTAACAAATTACGGTTACCATTTCAATGAAAGTTTTGTGCAATATCTCAGCATTTTCAAGAGAGTTTTTTTATCCCTATATGGTTTAAACATGATTGATGCCGATCTTTTGGATAATAGTACATGCGACATGACTAACACTTGGATAATTATCTATTAAATGTGCAGAGCTATGCACACGCAACTCCTTTTAACTAAGTAAAGTAACCAAACAGATTTGATTCACAGAAAATAAACAAATTGTTCAACAATTTCTCTCTTCCTCCCTCCATATTACCCACGTGCCGTGAACACAAACATACATTATTAGATTATATAATTTAATTGTTCAGTAATACTATTATTTACATTTTCCTGTCCTTAGCCCTTTTCCTCATCGTTAGATTCAAAGGGCCATTCCTGTCTGAAGGTTTGGAACTGTCAGAGTTGTTGTCACCATACACACTCCCAGAGGGTTCTTCACAGTCAGCTGTACATTGGCCATTCCTACTCACACCAGATTCAACATCTCCCACAGTACGTTCATCACAATTATGACCATTGTCAGCACCATTATTCGATAAATCATTTGATTCTGGTTCTTGATGTTTCTCTCGTCTACGTTTTTTGTTTCTTTTTTTTCTTTCTCCAATCTCACTCTCAGATTCCACTCTTGCCATTGGCATTTCATAAAGTTCTTCCAAAACCTTCTTCTTCTTCTTTTTCTTGTGAGCAGTACTTTTCTTCCGAAGTTCTCCTGTAGGTGGGTCCTGTTCAGAAGGAAGGTTGACTTTCTCCATGTCTATGTTAGCCATCACACTTGCAGTTGCACTGTCCACCAGCACAGATTCATCTGTAGAATGTCGCCTCTTTCTTTTCTTTTTCATATTTTTCTTGGGACTGCCAAATTCTGACAATTCATTGTCTCTTGTCACAAGTTCTGGCTCTTCCATGGAACAACTTCTTCTCATCTTCTTCTCAACTGCAAGTTCTGAATCCTCTTCTGAATATTTTTTTTTCTTCTTCATCTTCTTCTTCTTATGAACAGATACATCATCTGATGTTCTATAAAGACTGCCACATATTGCCAGTTCACGGTCTCCTGTCATAAGTTCTGGTTCTAACAATGAATAACTTTTTTTTCTTTTCTCCTTCTTGGGATTGGAGCAACTATTCGTCTTACTTTTAACTGCAAGTTCTGAATCCTCTTCTGAATAATTTCTTTTCTTCTTCTTCTTCTTTTTCTTAGGAACAGATACATCATCTGATTTTCTATCAAGACTGCTACATACAGCCAGTTCGTGGTCTCCTGTCACAAGTTCTGTTCCTTCCAATGAAAAAATGTCTTTTCTTTTCTTCTTCTTGGAAACAGATACCTTGTCTGATGTAGTCACACTAGTCACAGTACTACAATCCTGAACAGACGCAGAATAATTATCTCCTGTCTCTCTCTCACGTCCCAATTTTATCACTATTACACATTCTGAATTTTCTTCAGAACAACGCCTCTTACTTTCCATATTCTTGGACAAAATTGAGTAATCTTGTTCTGGGTTTGTCTGGCTACTAATTGTTGCATGTTCAACAGAATGTTTAATCTTCTTGTGCTTCTTTTTCCTGTGAGCAGTTGTTTTATCACCCGTTGTTGGCTGAACAAATTCATGATTTGGAATGTTTTCTTCAGATTTCATTTCATCTTCGTTAAGCGTTCTATGCTTCTTCTTCTTCTTCTTCTTGTGAACAGTACTGACATTCGTTTCATTATTTGGATGACCGCCTACATTTTCTGTCAGAACAATGTTCGATTTATTCATATTCTCGGGATTCTCTTTTCCTATTTTTCACTTATTGTTATTCAGTTATTGCCTGGTTTGTGTTAAAATCTCACTGTAATGTTAACGAGCACGTCTTAAATCTTACTGTTATTTTTCACCAGTACGACTTTCTTCAGCATTGATTGTGCTTCAAACATGGCCAGAATTATTTATAAAATTCTCCAAATAAGAAAATATACACGATTCATGCGGTCCACCACTTGCTTCCACAAGTGGCTATTGTTGCGTGAGAGTTAATGTTCTTGATGCGACTATTCATACAAAACATTTAAAAAAAAAAAGAAGAAGAAGAACGAGATTATAATGATTAGATTTAAACAAATAAATAAACCAGGTGCTTTAGTGGGTTTTTCCCCTTTTTATTCTAATCGTATATCGGCAATTGTTTCTTTATCTAAATGTGTTGCCTCACACTATGCAAATGTGAATCAGCTGTCAAGTGTCTTGCGCTCTCCCATGATCTTCGACACCACACTCTTTGGGTCGCATAGTCAATGAGTCATTGCATACCAACAAGATTTAATAAGACTAAAAACATAGGACATAAGAAATGTATTCGAGCAAGAGTTCACTTTGAAAAAAGTTGTTTCCGGCCGTGCACACACACTCACACACACGCAATAAATAAATAATTTGGAGAACATATAGTAGTATAAAAATTGTTATGTTTTAAAATGTATTATATTATTTTTAATTCATTTATTTAAATTAAAATATATTAACATTAATTTTTAAAAAAATTAATACAATTTAAAACGTAACAATCTTTATACTGCTATAGTTCTTTGAATAATAACAAATTATACTCATTATAAAATATAGATGAACGACAAGATGACTGCGTCATATACTAAAAGAAGCTGGGTAATATTCCTGATGATGATATTCTCTACTCTACTGATCCGCTTGACACAAAAGGTAACCTTTTAGATAATACTTGTTTAAATGAAGACTTTACGAGTGAGGAGGTTAGAAAATCCATATAGTAAGTTAAAGAATCAATAAAGAATCAATCATAGCTGAAGAACAAGCAGGATTCAGGGCAGGGCGAAGTACCACTGAACAGATTTTCAACCTCAGAATAATCTGTGAAAAATACCTACAGCACCAACAACATCTATATCATGTGTTCATAGACTTCAAGAAGGCGTTTGACCGAGTCTGGCATGCAGCTCTAGCTCTATGGGCAACAATGAAAGTGTACAACATCAGCTCTAAAATTATTGAAGTCATCAAAAGCCTGTATGACAAGGCTACCAGTGCAGTCCTCCACAACAGCGCCATCGGGAACAGGTTCAGAACAACAATCAGTGTGCGTCAAGGATGCCTACTCTCTCCAACACTCTTCAACATCTTCCATAGAGCGCATCATGTCAGATGCTCTTGCAGATCATGAATTTTAAGGCACGGTCAGCATAGGGGGTAGAGCAATCTCCAATCTTCGTTTTGCGGGTGACATTGATGGATTGGCTGGAGAGGAACAAGAACTTTAACAGCTGGTACATGACACCCCCTCCAGAGCTTATGAAATGGAAATAAGTGCAGAGAAGACCAAAATGATGACCAACAACACCAATGGCATCAACACGGACATCAAAGTCCAAGGCCAATCCCTCAACACAGTGCATAGCTTCAAATATTTAGGAACCATTGCATCAGACAATGGGTCCCGACAGGAAGTCCTCTCCAGGATCGCACAAACAACTGCTGCCCTGACAGGGTTGAAGCCCATTTGGAAAGACAGGACCATCAGTCTACATTCCAAAGTAAGACTGCTGAAAGTGGGAATACTATTTATACTGAAACCCCCAGCACCCCAACGGGGGTTGATGTTGAGCAATATTTTCATTTGTTTTTGTTGTTATATGCTGATAGCACGGTTATTCTGTCGGAAACAGTAAATGACATGCAACGAGTACTAGATATGCTGGGTATAAAGTTTGGATTTTGTATTAACAGTTTGAAGACAAAAATTATGATATTCTCTTGTGGTAAAGCTTTAACGATTACCAGTGTTTACATATAGGAATGAAATAA
This sequence comes from Oncomelania hupensis, assembly GCA_036898135.1. NCBI lineage: Eukaryota > Metazoa > Mollusca > Gastropoda > Littorinimorpha > Pomatiopsidae > Oncomelania > Oncomelania hupensis. Next base: position 27,382,146 of record CM072524.1, read on the forward strand.
TAGAGATAGTTTGGGATTATAAGTATTTGGGGACACTTTTTAATTACAACAATAGATTTCAAAACCACTTGAAGGCACAGAGTCTATCAGCTGAACGCGCTATGTATGCCTTATTAGGGAAGTGTAGATAGTTAAATTTGCAACTTGATGTGCAAATAGATCTTTTTGATAAGTGTATTAAACCTATTTCGCTGTATAATTGTGAAGTATGGCGCATGAGAAAATAAAGATATGTGACAGATTGCAACTAAAATTTTGAAAAATGATTTTGGATGTAAAAACTAGCACTCCGACATGCATGATTCTGGGCGAAGTAGGGGGTTTTCCGGTTTCCCTGGATGCAAAATGTAGATTGTTGTGCTTTTGGTACAAATTATGTATTGATTGTGTTAAGAATCCCTCCAAAATATCAGTACTTATCTTTCGCTTGTGTTCTCATCTATTTTTTAGCACAGACTATAAGCTTTCTTGGCTAGTTTCTGTTCGCACACTTTTGAATGATCTTGGTCTTTCCTTTATATGGACACATGGTTGTAATTTGTCTTTGAACTGTTTTAAGAACTTAATTTTATTAGTTAAGCAGCGCTCAAGGGATCAGTTAATTCTTGCGAAACTGGCATCAACAAATGTATGATAATAACACTTGCATCACGTACAGAATTTGTAAATATAATGTTGGTTTTGAAAATTATCTTGTTCTTTTGTCACCTCTCCTAAGAAGAAATTTATTGAAATTTATACGAAGTTGCCACAAGTTACCTATTCAGTCTCAAAGATATCTGAACATCGCTAGAGGAGAGATCGAGATTGTGCACTTTGTGTGATCTAGGTGAAATAGGTGATGAATTCCATTATATGTTTCTGTTTATATGCACTATAATCGTTTACTTATTGACAGCAGATCCTCTCTTACCTCAATATTATAGAAATTATTCAAACGTCTATAAAATGCATCAACTGATGAATTCAAAATCTAAAACTAGGTTATTAAAACTGAGTCGTCTTATTGGAATTATCTTTTCTGTTTAAATAAACTAGCATTTCATCATGATCATTACACTGAAATAGAATTTGTCTCAAGATTGCTTTCTTCATGGATATAACCATTTCTTCTTGGTTATAACCAGTATTTTTTCTCGAATTAAAAAGTGTAATATGCTGACTCTTTACTTTACATTTTGTCTTATTTACGTGTTATTTGTCTTCTTGTGTTGTATTGGTAGGATGTTAAATTGGTATCGTTCTGTGTATTTATTTTCATGCCACGTTTATTTTTGTGATTGTAAATTCCTTAGTGTTTGTCAGTCCAGTTGCTGAATATATTGTAAATGTAGCATGTAGTGTTATACAATGCCGTTCATTGTACGAATGCTATGTGTATCCCATCCCCCCCCCCCCCCCTCAAACCCCCGTTTTTTGGCTATACAGCCCCCAGGGCTATGAGCCTTTGTCATTTTTGTATATATTTAAATCATGTTATGTGAAATAAAAGGACAAAGTTCCAAAGTTCTAAAACAGACTTATTCAGATCATAACAAGTCTGAGCTCGCACACCTAATTTATTCTTTACATGTTCAAGAACGGCTCAATATGCTGGCCAAAACAGAAATGCAGTTAGTCGACTCTTTTGGATGGCAGTATAACGCGCGGTATAGTCTGCCATATACACATGCATTCCATAGCACAGACTTGTAATAAATCCATCATGTTACAGCTTTAGATAATATTTGAATAATTTTCCATCCCGGCAGCTTGAGTTAGAATTTTCAGTCAGCACAGTGAGTAGCTCGACATCTGGGCTGGTTATTCATTCATTACCATCTTTACCTCCAAAATACAACACCAAATTATGGCCTTTTAAGTAAAAAAAAGTTGCAATTTCTGTGATATGGTTCAACATAAATATAATATAGGCTTGAATCAAGTCACATAAATTTCAGCTTGGGTGTATTGTTTTTTTTGCCAAAAAGGCCGTTTCATTGATACACCTTGTTTCATATTAACCAACTTTCCCCTACATCAATGTTTAGCTTTACATTGTGTTTCAACAAAACTTCATTGTAAATAAAGAAAGATATGCAATACTTGTAGATATACGTGTTTCTTGTAAATCATAATCTGCAGAATGCCCAGTTATTACTACACTAATGTGACTTGCACTGCCCTTATGTATAACACTGCCATTATGTATTAAAATTCACAACAGTGTAACAATATTTAAATAAAAGTTGTATTTTGTAACCTCTATATGAAGCAGTTTGTGTATTGTGAGTGCGACAAGGACAAAAAGTCTGGATTTCTCAGCCTGATTATTTATTTACACATTTTGCGTCTAAACGCAACAGCTAGGTGATTTTAGACATTCTATCACTCACTCATTCTCTCTTATTCCACATACACAATGTATCCAAATTGTTCAAAAACACTGCTTTAGAATAAGAATGAAATAACTAAACATAGCTCATCCATATTCTACCAAAACAATAAAAATGTGAACATATGGGTTATCCATATTCTACCAAAGCAATAAGAATGTGAACAGGGGTTATCCATATTCTACATAACAATACAAATAAAATAACTAAAAACAGGTCAAACATATTCTACAAAATCAATAGGAATTAAATAACTACTTATTAAACATAGTTCATCTATGTTATACAAAATCAATATAAGAAAGAAATGACTAAACATATATGTCAAACATAAACACAAAGCTCAGACAGGATCTTTAAGTTTATCCTACACTTCAAAAACAGATGCATTCAATCGGAGATGAAGACCCAAGATATTATATATACATACTATATAATGCCCTTTACCCATGACGTTAAAGAGAGTGTACAAAAATCAGTTTTATTGGATATCAATCCAATGGACTGCGTTTCGGGAGTGTGTTTAGCATTTTTATCTCCAAAGTAGTCAAATATTCGCTAAAATCAAGTTTTCTTGAATGACTGTGCTTTAACAACAGGCCTAACAACAACAAATAAACAGTGATAAGTGCAGAAAACCTTCACAATCATAACTGAACTAGTCTGTTTTTCATACGCTTCTGATTCGTTTCTGTGATAACATTTTACCCAAATACCTTCACACGCTTTTGCTTTCTGGGTACAAAATCGGGCATAACAAGCATCTGGGGACGTATATTGGGCGTAACGTTTGTCCACAATGCTAACTGTCACTGTCCCCATTATTACCGCCACCAAACACAAATTCCAAATATACAGTATCATGTCTGTATGCATGTTCTGATCTCTTACTACACACCTCATGGCCCAGCTCCCCCAGCCTCCTCCACTGTCCTGCTCCACTTCTACAATGTGTTTTGAGTTTTAACGCAATATATCTCCTATTTCATTCTTCCTATAATGTTCATGTGTCAGTCTTTGTCCACAATGACTGACTTGTAAGGGGTCTTGACAGTGTTGTGTTGTGGGTATATGCTGCCTAGTGGATCAAACAAAACATTAAAAGAAAAAAAAAGTTACACACCTACAAAAATAAAATAAATCGTTAATAATGAGAGAACAAAACAGAAGGATCGCACACAATCACTAATAATCAACTAAATGACAAAATAAATATTTTTTTTTTAAAATGAGAGAACAAAAAGGAAGAAAATATCCCACACACGTTGACAATTGCTATCAACCAACTAAATTTACGAAAAATAATTTTAAAAATAAAATTAAAATGAAAGAACAAAACAGAAGAATCCCACACAATTGCAAACAACTAAATTCAAATAAATAAATAATAAAAACTGAGGGAACAAAACAAGAATCCCACCCAATCGAAGATCCCCCCCAACTCCCTCGATCCTTCCTCTGCCCCACCTCTTCCCATATGTGTAAGAAGCACAACTGATTCAAGAATTGTGTACGATTATTTACACCGATATTTACAATTACTGTAATCCCTTATTACTTTTATATTAGCATCATTACTTTAAAAAGCATTTAACATCATTCAACATTTGTATACTTTACTATAACTTACTGTAAGGTTTTTAAATCTACAGCTCAGTCATTCCAGTCAGTAATAGATGTAAGTGCATGGTTTAGTGTTACAATAACTTGCCAACAAAGGGAAGTCAACGTTTTCTTCAGTATTTTGGAAGCAGGCTAATGAGTTAACTATTGCTAATAGAAGAATCAATACCAAGTTCTACTTACAGTGAGCTGTAGGCCTATCATTTATACATGAAACAATTATTAATGTAAACCAACACAAAATCTTGGTAATTATATTCATTTGGCTTCCAGTTCATTGCCATGAGATAATAGCGTACCTACAATAAATAGGCACAACCATTTACATTCCAGGTGACCAGAATTATGACAAAAGTTTCTTTTTTTAAAAACATATTTATTTTATTTTACGTCTGTACATATATTGAGGATTTTAGATGATCAGTCATTCATTCCCTCGCATCCATACTCACAAACGCACGCACACACAAGTGCATGCAAACATACAGTCGCATACTACAAAATAAAAAGAATTAAGTAACTAAAACGTAAGTACATCTATAAAACGGTGCTTATAAATGACTTTCTAACAAAGACTTAAACAGTTCGTAAATCAGTTGTGATGCTGTTAACTTCGATATTTGATTGTTTTATAATGGAGCGCATGAAAGAATGTGTTGGTGAGAAATAATGCCACCACATACCCATAATACATTTTAAACCTATTTTATTTTACAAACATTGCATTTCCTCATTAATGCTATAACCCTCCTTAAATGAATTACATGCATTATCTCCAGCATAGACATTATCTATAAACAAAACCAAAAATCAAAAATGTACGTTGGCCATAATGGTTAAAAAAAAAAATTACCTTTGTTTGTTTGTTTGTTTTATTGTCTTCTTCATCGAAATGATAAGACCCCCCAAATTTTTTTTTTTAATTACATATTTGGAAAATGCAGTCCGTGAATAAATAAATACTTTTCGGCGGTCAGAGTTAATACTTATGCATCATATGAACTGGCCAAATGAAGAGGATATAAACGCTTTTGCCAATGCAATACAAATATCAAAGCTAATGTCTCATATTTGTGCTAAATTTCTAGGCAATGTATCGTTTACAATGTCGCACTGATATAATGCATGTTTCAAAGAAAAAATTTCTTTGCACGCACACACAACATTTTTACAATACTTGGTTCTCACAGAATTCATATAAATTCGGTAGGCCATGCAGGTAACAGATCTGGGAATTCCACAATGTTTATCATACTGTTGTTTAAAATGACAACCTTTCTTGACCTCTTGAACTATCAAGTAAAAAAAGGATGTTGTATCTAGTCAATAGAAATTATTTTTGGATTCTAGATTCACAATTAAGTCTCTCTCTTTTTAGAGTAAACCCTTTTTTACAGGCCCCTTATGTTCGTCTGCATTTGGTGTGTCTGTTTGTTTTTATGTTTGTAGCCAGTGACGTAATCGCAAAAGAATGAGGTATCTGCTAAATGCACAAGACTCGATTTTATTTAATTTCGGAAAGTCGGTTTCACCCGGTTTCGGTAAATAGAGCTCGGTTTCACCCGGTTTCGGTATTTAGACCCGGTTTCACCCGGTTTCGGTATTTCGCAAGACCGGTCGGTAATGGCGGAGTACGATGTAACCAAGGAGACTGAACCGCTTCAGTCGATCGTCAGTGTATCTTCTTGCACGTCGTCACAAGTCAATCTAAAGGCACTTGTTGGTAAGTTTAGCCTTTAAATACTTGTTAATAACATTTGTATTGTCGATAAGTATATTTTTTCACTTAGAGTAGGTGTCCTTTTAGTGCAGATTTCATTCTCATCTGTCTTAGGTCTGTCACTTCCTATCAATTTTTTTTTCTTTTCCCTACGCAAACCAAACCCCGTTCAGTACGGCAGAGCTGGGCAGAGTAATCAACCTGATGATTGAGGCCGTCTAATGGTAGCAACAACACATGCCAAGAGTTGTCGTCCGTGATGACGAATAGAGTTATCCCAAAGTGTGTCCACAGAACAGTAGTATGAAATTACGCGCTATTTCTAAGCGAAAACTTATCAGAAATAAATAATTTTAACCAATAATTATTAATGAAAGCCTGTAGCTTCGGTTTTTTTGCAAAAGGAGACGTCCGCGTCGTGGTAGCCGAAATGGCAAGTGAAAAGATGGGTTTTATCGTGATAATTGTTATTAAATAATAAGAATCCTCGCTAAAACTTTGTGTACAGATAATCGAATGCACTATTTCCATGTCAAAGCAAAAAAAATTTTGAAATTCGACCGTAAAATACTTGAAAAAGTGGTTTTTAGTTCCTGCACGTAGCATCAACACATGCCAAGAGTTGTCGTCCGTGATGACAAATAGAGTTATCCCTCAGTGATAGGCCTAATAACTCTGAATCATAGGCCTATTTTATGCTTACACACTTCAAAACATGGATACTACATTACGGTCAGTGCTTCAAAATACAAATAATTTCTCATGCATGATACATTAAGTTTGAGGTTTTTTTAATTTGTTTACAAAGATCACATCGAGGACTAACTTATTAAAGCGTTAAATTAACATTCTGTCCAATCAGGCCATCGGCCGGTCACCTAAAATTGAAAAAGAGCTGAAACTGTTGATTCGGCGTTTTTTGTTTAATGGCTATTAAAAAAAAAGTTTTCCGCTTATGTTAAAAAAATGAATTTGTTTTGCAATATGCATGTTATCCTGTATTAAATTTAGGCCAAAAAATTTTTTTTGGGGCGTTTCGAAAAAATGATGTGTTGTTGCTACTAATGGATGAAGATGAAGATAGGCCAATTGTTTAGCAATTATAGACCGGAAGTTGACAATCGAGAATCGATCATGTAAAGTCACAAGTATATCAACTAAGTTGATATACTTGTGGTAAAGTTCAATGGTATGGTCAAAAATATGTGAAATTAATTAAGATACACCTTTTCCACCAGATTTAACTGGTAACAAATTTTATCTGCATATATTAGAGATTCTTAGCATATATTCCATTGGGGATAAAATATGCACAGGGATTTAAGAAAAAAAACGATCTTGCTAAGTCACGTGACTTCAGCACTGTTTACTTTCGTTTTCATTTACAGCTAGTGAGCTAGAAACTTGTGGCAGTGGTTAGACCTATATGTTTTAGGGCAATTTGTGTTGAAGCTATTTTTGTTATTGATTTTTTTATTTGAGCTATTCTGCAAGCATCCAAATCTCTCCCAATTACTTCAAGACCCAATGTTTTTAAACATAAATTAAATTGCAGCCAAATATAATTTTAACTTTAGAGGCACGGTGGTCTAATGGTAGTGCTTCGGCTTGCGGATCTGAAGGTCCCGGGTTCGAGCCCTGTCCGGGCAAAAGACACTTTACTCTCGTTTCCTACTCCTTCGGATGAGAGTATAAACCGAGGTCTAGTCTGTGTCGCATGCACTCCATCATAACGGACTTTAAAGATCCTGACGCTCATGTCCTAGACGGGTGAGTGCCGGTAACAAGAACATACCCAGCATTTGGCTGCAGAGTCCTCAATAAGCTGAGGGTGGCAGCCCCCAACGAAAGATGAGCCTGATTGGAAAGATGAACTTATCTTTTACTAGTGTTAGTACTTTTACTTAGCCAGGATTGAGGATATTTTTTTGTGTGTACATTAATTTCACTGATATATGCGATAATAAAAAAAAGCAATAGTGATTACATTTTACTTTGGTTTTATGCCATTGTGATTGTTGTTCATTTGTATGTTATTTAAGTTTAACAGTTGTTTGATATGAAAAACTATGTTGTATAGTTTTAATGTTTATGGTTGCCATTGTAAAGATTTATATTATTATTATTATCATTATTATTATTATATTGATGATCCATAGTTCTTGTCATACTATTTAGATTTGCCCTTTCCTCTATTCACTCACCACCCCACTGCTTTTTTTTTTTGAAGTTTTCTTTTTCTTTCTTTTTTTTTTTTTTTTTTGGTAGGTTTTTCTTTTTGCCTCCTGTGTCATATTAATGCAGTGCTGTCCCTTTTTTTTTTTGGTAGCTGATGAAACATACAACAAACTGAAACTGAGTTTACTGCCAACCAAGCGAGGTGCTCCAACACGCCCCGCATCAGACTTGTTGTGTACGAATCGACTACTCCTCCAGCTGGTCGCTCTCTCAGAAGAAGACCACAAGAAAACTTCAAAAGATGTATGCATATTACTTTATTAGTTTCATTACTAAAACCGAGCCCCCCTTTTTTATATAAATGAAATTGACATCATATTATTTACTGTTGTATGCAAAACTTGCATGTTCTGTTTACTTTGCTTGTTAAAATTAGAGCACAAGGCATTTACTTGAATAAAACTAGTATATAAATCTAAGCAATTTTTTATGATAGGTTGTCCTTATCAAAACATGATGATAATGTTACTATGCATTAAAGTAATGACTGTAACTTGTACAGCAGAGGTCTATGTTATAAAATTTTATATTTTCTTCTGTTGTTGTTTTAGGTGGGAGCCTGGTTTCAAAAACTCTTTCCTGCTGTTGTTTATCCTGTCAGCCGTCTGAGTCCCTCACTGAGCAAACTTCGAAAGAGGGTGATGACCATGCATGCACAAGGTGAAAATCTGACTTCACTTTTGGACACAGAGGTGGACTTTGATTTTGTGTCTAATTCCCTCACTTCAATTGGCCTGAAAAGAGGGCACCTGACTGGTGTTTTGTCGCCTCCACATGAACCACTGCTTCCAAATCAAGTGACAAATGAGACAGTACGTGACCTTGAGCATTTTCGTAAAAGCGAAAGACTCAGAGAAGAATTCACAACTCGCTGGGTGACAAAGTTGACAGGAGCAACAGATCCAGAAAAACATGTCAAGTACAGCATTAAGAAAAGTCTTGACTGCTACAGAAAACTGAGCATAAATAAGGGTTCTGATCAACATAATTTGCTGGCCTTACATCTGAAAACACCATTTCAAGTTCAGCCACCTGCTAAGGCATCCATGTTGCCAGCTGCTACTGCTTCTGCATCAGACTTAAACCATGATAATAAAAATGATAGAAAAGATATTAATCAACTAAAGGCTGACATGGAATTGTTACATGAGAAAATAAACATGCAACAAGCAAGTATTCGAGAGCTGACGAGTGACAAAATGAATCTAATGAAAACAGACAGTGAGAACAGAAAATTGAAGAGAGATCTGAACAGAGTAAATGACATTGTAAAGCAGCAGAAAAAGTTGTTGAAAGACTTGAAACCAGACAGTGACAGGCTTAGGTATTTGAAAGCTAGGAACCTTGTGTTGAAAGACAAGCTAAGGTCTGAGATAACAATGAAGAAAAGACTTAGTGAACTGAGGAGAGAAAACAGTCAGTTGAAACAAGAAATTATTCAAGTGAAAAAAAGAGCTGCTACAGACATTGAAACTGGCAAAAGAAAACATAGAAGATTAACATCAAAGATGGAAAAGCTGAAGAAACATTTGGGAATGTTGACAAAAAACGAAGTAATTGCACTCAATGTTTAGCTTTCCACAATGTGTTTCAATAAAACTTTGTTGTACATAAAGTAAGATGATATTATATACTTGTATCACCACATATATTGTAAATCATAACTTGCACAGTGCCTTATTACTACACTAATGCGACTTGTACTGCCATAATATATAACACTGCCATTATGTATTACATTTTACGATAGTGTAACAATATTTACATTGAAATAAAAGTGGTATTTTATAACCTGTATGAAGCAGTTTGTGTACTGTGAGTGCGACATGGACAGAAAGCTTGTTTATTTATTTATACATTTTAATCTGTCACTTACTCACTCTTTTTACTTCCACACGCACAACATATCTGTATCATTCAAAAACAATGCCTTAGAATAAGAATGAAATAACCAAACATAGGTCATCCATATTCTACCAAAGCAATAAGAATTTAATAACAAAACATAGGTCAGCCATATTCTATTAAAACAATAAAAATCTAAACATAGGTCATCCTATCCTATCCTGTAACTCGAAGGTCATTGGGGCACCACAGATGATCATTTAACCAGCGTACTCCATCTTTCTGAGAACAGAGAAAGATGGAAATAGGTCATCAGTATTCTACCAAAACAATAAGAACGTAATAAGTATAAACATATATATCATCCATTCTACCATTGCTCTGTGGGTTCGGGCAAATAGAATAGACCCAACGTTTCCCGGCGTGTCGTAAGAGGCGACTAACAGGGGTGATGTTAGCACGGCATCACTGGGCGAAAGTCTTCTACACAGAAGTCACCGGCCAGGGCGGAGGAACCTCACGTTACTACAGGTTCAACGACCACGTGCTCAGGGCCAAGGCGAGCCACACTGTATTCGTGGATTTCGGCTGTGGCCAACAGCCTGGAGAGGATTGGGCCCTGCCAGGTCTTTTTTTGCCCAAGACACACTACATGATGACACAATCCACTAATTCCATACCGGATCGGTCGTCGCCCGGGCCGTCACCCGGCACAAGGACCGCGCCTTCCGTTGGCCACCAGGACGGAGGTGTTAAGTATGCTACTGATGGACAATATAGCAAGATCCGCACGAGAAACAACATCGTCATAGGAACCTGGAACGTCAGGACCCTAACTGCGGAAGGAAAATTAGAAGAACTGGCCCACGAGCTGGACCACTATCGATGGAACGTTCTAGGTATCAGCGAACTGCGCTGGAAAGGCCTAGGTGAAACAACGACTGACAAAGGCCACAAGCTCTATTTCAGCGGTAGAGATGACAGGCACGAACACGGCGTTGGATTCTTGGTCCACAAGAACATTCTAGCCACTGTCATGGGTTGCCGCCCAGTCTCCAGTAGACTCATTACCATCCGTCTGAGAGCAACCCCTTTCAACATTACCATCATCCAGGCCTATGCCCCAACATCAGACTATGAAGACAGCGAAGTGGAGGATTTTTATGAAAATATACAGGCGGTCCTTGACCAAGTGCCGAAGAAGGACATAGTCATAGTGCAAGGCGACTGGAATGCCAAGGTTGGCCAAGATGCGCACCGCAACTGGGGAGACACATGCGGACCCCACTGCAACAACGAGACAAATGACAGGGGTCTGAGGCTATTGGAGTTTGCCAGATACAACAATCTGGTACTGGCAAACACGCTTGGTCTCCACAAAAAATCCAGACGATGGACATGGCACAGTCCCTGCGGGGAACATCACAACCAGATCGACTACATCATGGTCAAGAAACGCTTCAGATCAAGCATCAACATTGGCAGGACACGCACTTTTCCAGGAGCAGACATTGGAAGTGACCACGATCTCGTGATGATGTCTTTCCGGCTCCATTTGAAGAGAGTAAATACAGCAAAGTGCACTAGGCTGAAGTTCGACCTGGACAAACTGCAAGACCCGGAGGTGGCAAAAATATTTCAGGCCACAATTGGAGGGAAATTTGCACCACTGCTTATTTTGGGGGCAGGCGAAGTAGATGTCAACACCATGACCAATACCTTCAACTCAGCTGTAACAGATGCCGCCACTGAGATCCTTGGCAAGCACCGACCAAAGAAGAAGCCGTGGATCACACCTGAACTTTTGGATCTGTGTGATAAACGAAGAGAGTTAAAAAAGAAAAAGAACACCTCACAGGGAGCTGATGTCTACCGAAAAATCAACAATGACATCCGAAAAGGCATGCGCACAGCAAAGGAGAACTGGATAGAAGATCAATGCCAGGAAATAGAGAACAATCTGAACAAGAACAACAGCAAGAAGGCCTACCAGACTGTGAAGCGGCTGACAAGTGTTAAACAGCCCAAAGTCTCCACTATCCAAAGCAAGTCTGGCATTTGCCTTACAGAAGAACAAGAAGTCTTGGACAGATGGACAGAGTACTGCTCTGACCTTTACAACCATACACCAAATGGAGACCCATCAGTTCTAGCATGTCCCGAGAGCAGAGAAGAAGAAGAAATCCTCCCAATTCTCCGGGAAGAAGTTGAGGCAGCAGTGCAATCGCTGAAGAAAGGGAAGTCAGCGGGAGTGGACAACATACCAGCGGAACTGCTACAAGCAGGAGGAGAAGCGATGACTGATGCTCTCACCATTATCTGTAACAAGATCTGGCAGAGTGGGGAATGGCCTACACCATGGACCCAGTCGCTTGTCATCACTCTTCCCAAAAAAGGTAACCTTCAGGAGTGTGAAAATTACCGCACCATCAGCCTCATCAGCCATCCCAGCAAGGTCCTCCTGAAAATAATACTCAACAGGTTGAAACCACAAGCTGAACAAATCATAGCTGAAGAACAAGCAGGATTCATGGCAGGGCGAAGTACCACTGAACAGATTTTCAACCTCAGAATAATCTGTGAGAAATACCTACAGCACCAACAACATCTATATCATGTGTTCATAGACTTCAAGAAGGCATTTGACCGAGTCTGGCATGCAGCTCTATGGGCAACCATGAAAGTGTACAACATCAGCCCTAAAATTATAGAAGTCATCAAAAGCCTGTATGACAAGGCTACAAGTGCAGTCCTCCATAACAGCGTCATCGGGAACTGGTTCAGAACAACAATCGGTGTGCGTCAAGGATGCCTACTCTCTCCAACACTCTTCAACATCTTCCTAGAGCGCATCATGTCAGATGCTCTTGCAGATCACGAAGGCACAGTCAGCATAGGGGGCAGAGCAATCTCCAATCTTCGTTTTGCGGATGATATTGATGGATTGGCTGGAGAGGAACAAGAACTTGAACAGCTTGTACAGAGGCTTGACACCACCTCCAGAGCTTATGGAATGGAAATAAGTGCAGAGAAGACCAAAATGATGACCAACAACACCAATGGCATCAACACGGACATCAAAGTACAAGGCCAATCCCTCAACACAGTGCACAGCTTCAAATATTTAGGAGCCATTGTGTCAGACAATGGGTCTCGACAGGAAGTCCTCTCCAGGATCGCACAAACAACTGCTGCCCTGACAAGGTTGAAGCCCATTTGGAAAGACAGAACCATCAGTCTACATTCCAAAGTAAGACTGCTGCGATCTCTGGTCATCTCCATCTTCCTATATGCTTGCGAAGCATGGACCCTCACAGCAGATCTCCAACGAAGAATACAAAGCATGGAGATGAGGTGCTACAGAAGACTTCTGTGCATTTCCTATACCCAACACATCACCAACGTTGAAGTCCGACAGACCATCACACAAGCCATTGGACAACACGATGACCTGCTCACAGTGGTGAAGAAACGGAAACTCCGATGGTATGGCCACGTCACCAGATCATCAGGCCTTGCAAAGACCATTCTGCAAGGCACAGTGCAAGGAGGTAGAAGAAGGGGGAGACCGAAAAAGAGGTGGGAGGACAACATTCGAGAATGGACTGGTTTGACACTGAGCGAAGCCATGAGGGCTGCTGAGGACAGAGAAAGATGGAGTATGCTGGTTAAGCGATCATCTGTGGTGCCCCTACGACCTTCGGGTTATGGGACAGGATAGGATAGGATAGGATTCTACCAAAATAATAAGAATGTAATAAGTTTAAACATCATAGATCATCCATATTCTACCAAAACAATAAGAACGTAATAAGGTTAAACATAGGTCATCCATTCTACCAAAATAATAAGAATGTAATAAGTTTAAACATCATAGATCATCCATATTCTACCAAAACAATAAGAACATAATAAGTTTAAACATAGGTCATCCATATTCTACCAAAACAATAAGAACGTAATAAGTATAAACATATATCATCCATTCTACCAAAATAAGAATGTAATAAGTTTAAACATAGGTCATCCTTGATTGATTGATTGTTGCTTTAGGTCCAGCGGACTCTTCCGAGCCAAATCAGGACCGGACAACCCCCGATCCGCATAAAAGATCTGCTGAAACAACCCTAGTGGAAAAATTGAATGCCCTCCACCGGCCAGTCACTTTACAATAAAGACATCCCACGCAGGGGACGGCTGAGGCTTTACCCCAACTACTCAAACCCCCGGTTACAAAAACAAAATAGAATACAAACATCATTATAAATTAACAACAAAACACATACATATAAAATGCCTATATTTTTTAGTACTTACCACCCTCACCTGCCCCGCAACCCCCGTTGTGGTGCCAGGGTTTCCTGTATAAATAGTATCCCCACTTTAAAGATGTAATGATGCAAGGATCAGAAAGTCTAGTTTGCTTGATCTGATGGGTAGGTGATGCTTGACTAATTATAATGTGTGACACCAGGCTGAGCGAGTGGAGTATGTCAGGTAGTAGCTTTTGCCTTTCCACCTTAGAACATTTAACAGCCAACAAACTGATGATAGGAGCCACATGTAAAATTGAAAACAAATTTTCTGCCTGTTGGGCAACTGGATCTAACATTTTAAGGTGATACTTTCTATTTGAAAAGTAGTTGATAACCTTTTTGGATCGATGTATGCTTTATGACTTTATTTAGGAATTTACATTTTATATGCACTTTAAATGTTGTGTTTATTATATTGGTATATTGTCTGATGTAATAATTGTGCGTGTTGTTATGATTAGGTGTGGAAAAAACTTTTAATATGTTGAAAGTATTTGGTTTGGGTTGTATTCTGTATAACATATCATGTAGCATTATCATGTATAGATTTTTAAGAGAAGTGTCCAGTCTATTCTCAGTATGTGTTTTGTGCAGCAGTGAAATGAGGGAGCAACGTTTTAAAACAGTGGGTTAGTAGAGAAGCAGGTAGTTGGTCAAGTTCACAAGTTTTTATTGCCGACTATTGGTTGATGCCACGCACAGCTGGTTTCATCACATGAGAAAAAGATGTCAATGGAATACCTACAAACTCAGGATCAGCAGAGACATTTTGAGTGACGCTTTGTGCATCCAGAGTATCTCGAATAAAAGAGATTTCCTGTAAAAAGAAGTCGGAGAAGTGTTGAGCAAGGAGAGGAGGTGGTACTTTAGTTGGAAGTGGAGATTTTTCTGATTTTCCTTAAAGTATGTTTGTAACACTGAACCGTTGTTTAGATGTGTGGCATGCAACAATTTTGCCGTTGTAATATGCTGATTTTGCTGAATTGCCGAAGATGGCAATACTGATAAAAGAGTCGCTGAGGTCTGAATTGAAAGCAAACATATCAACAACTGCAATGTTTCTAGCATTTACAAAAGTCTGTCTGCTGAGGTTTAGCCTGTGACAAGCGACACAAAACAAGAATGGTCTGAGGGGGAATGTGTGATCAACATCAATGGTTTGAACAATAATATGGTCAGCACGATGCACATGCTAGTCTAAAGTAAGGCCACGAACATGAGTTGGTACATAATGATTTTGCTGCAAACCAAAAGTGTTCAAAATGTGAACCACTTTAGAAGTGTTAGCATTACATGGCTCATCATAATGAACATTAAAGTCACCTGTAATCCCATAAGGACCCTTGAGTGAGTTACAGTACGTTAGTAGATCAAGAAACTCATCCATGAACATAAAAGTCCGTCAGACGGTTCTTGATGCTGGGGGAGACCGGTACATGCAGAGGAGATTAAAAGTCTGGTGCGGTAAAGCAAGAGAGAGCTGAACCAGCTCAAAGAACTGATGTTGAAAGGGAAAGTCCGTCTTGGTGGAGATGACTTGAGACAGGCAATCAGACCCAACAAAGGCAAGACCACCACCAGGTGAAGATCGTGAAAAAGAGAGTGTGCAATGACCAGGCGGAGCTATGTTATGAAATTTTGCTTTATCACCGACAGCCTAGAACCAAGTCTCACTGACGGCGAAAATGTTGACGTCGTTGTCATGAATAAAGTAATTTATTGCAGAACCTTTCTCCAGCTTGATGCCGAGCGCTTAAGCATTGAAGACAGCCAGGGTAAGCGAGGAACATGCTTGTTGGTCTTGGCAGGCAGGGTGGGAATGCTGATCAGATTGTTGACATTAGCGCCAGAGGGATGAGGGACAGGTGGAGAAACAATGTCAAGAAATGCTGGTTCAGGTGACCTTGATGAAGAGGCAGCTTCATAGTCGCCTGTAGAAATAGTTGTGATGTTTCTACACTTGCGTGTGCCTCAACGGCACAATTATCGACAAGGCAGATTGCAACCAGTTTTCAAATCTTTCAAACAAGCAATTGCTGAAGGATCTGGACCTAACGAGTATCCACTGTTGGAGCATAGCAGATTAGTTGATCACGTGTTGTTACGTTGAAACGCGTACGAAAGTATGTCGAAAGCGTGTACGATAGATCTAATCGTTTCGTTTTGCAAAGTATTCAATAATGGAGTTTATTTACCTTTGATTTGAGTTTGCATTGTTGTTAGGAGAGGCTTTGTATAACGTTGATGATTTGCGTTAGTCGATATTGTTGGAGAATCTTCTGGATCCGTTTGTTTACTAACGATCGAAGCTTCTTGATGGACGTAGATACTGGAGAACATTCTTTTGACATGTATGACGTAAGTCAGTGATGACGATCTTTTATTCGATTGGTGGCAGTGCGTCATTTCTACGGTATTCGAAATCTTTCCGGAAAAGAGAGAGGTTATTTAATCGTGTGCCGAGATTGTTGTTGATAGTAAAGTTGTTGATAGTGATTTGGAAAGTTGCTGTGAAAGTTGTTGAGTTGAATTGAGAATTGTATGCAGTTGTTGATGTGTGCTGAATAAAAGTGGAAAACTTCATACGTCGACTTTGTGACTTGTATGCTGTTTGGACGGGCTGTGTGAATAAACGAATCTGAGTTACACCTTATCAGGACTTCAGCATCGGGGCTGAATCAAATACTGATAAAGAAAAACACCATCATCAAACAGAGTGTAACATTTTGGGGGTCAAGCCGCGATTCACGCCATAGCCAAGGGTTCAACTGCTACAACAAGCGAGTCAACGTTACGAGAGGCAGTCATCGAGGGTAGCCGCCAACGAGTTGCGTCGAGAGGGGCCAACATACTGGGACTACATCACCGATAGGTTCGGGTTGACTGCAAGGGCGTGTAGTCGCCGAAGAGTTGCTTCGTGAGCGAACAACAGAGCGGGACTACGTGGCTGCCGCAAGACTACGTCAAGGGACAGTCTCGGAGCTACATCGCCAGTGTTACAGAGAGCGGCGAGCGGACGTCGCGTCTACTTCAGCACAGGAGCGTATACATCAACACCAGCGTGGTGCAGCGTCGCATACGACGAGGACAGCGGGGCCTGCGTCAACGAAGGCGACTAGTGGCAAGCATCAGCGCTACTGCAGAAAGCGTGCTGTTCTAGAACAGTCTAGAAAGGTACAGCACAGTCAAGAACTTTCCAGAAAAAAAGAACTCTCCAGTCAAGAACTTTCCAGAGAAAGAACTTTCCAGAAGCATCAAGATGGCTGACTTCTGGCAGAAAGGGATTGCACTGAATCTGAAAGGCAAACAGCTGACGGAGTACGTCAAGTCTCAGGAGAGAATACAAGAAAGAGAAGAACAACGTCAGCGTGAAGAAAGAGAAGATGAGCGACGGCGTGAAGAAAGAGAATTTGAACTGAAGCGTCTGGAAATTGAACAGCAGCGGCAAGAAAGAGAAGATGAGCGCAGGCGTGAGGAAAGAGAAGCTGATCGTCAGTACCAGCTAGAGTTGGCGCGTATCCAGAACAATCAGCATGCGCCACAAGTCACCAACGACCACATGGCTCCAAAATTGCCAGCTTTCGTCGACGGGAAGGACCAGATCGACAGTTATTTGGCGAGATTTGAAAGGTTTGCCAAAAGCTCTAACTGGCAACCTCAAGACTGGGCGATTCGACTAAGTGCACTTCTGACGGGAGAAGCACTCGACGTCTACACCAGATTGTCGGACGATGACGCTAAAGACTACGACGTCTTGAAAGAGGCCCTATTGCAGTGCTACAACTTTACAGAGAAGGGCTACCGTAAACGCTTCCGTGAATGCCGGCCTAAGTCAGGCGAGACGCCAAAGCAGTTTGTGGAGCGCCTGTCGTCATATCTACACAAGTGGGTGGAGTTATCAGGCGAAACGAAGTCTTACGACAGTCTCCATGACCTGATCGTGAAGGAACAATTTCTCAATGCCTGTCACAAGGACCTAGCGACCCACTTAGAAGAACAAAAGCTGCAGACGCTTAAAGATGTGACTGAGGCTGCTGAAAGATATCTCATCGCTCATGGGAAAACCCTGGGGCCACCCAGCGCGACGAAACATTTTCAGAAGACTGGAAACCATGTGAACCAGATCCAGGGAAGCCAGACGAGCCAGAGACAGACAGACTCCACGCCTCCTCCCAGGGAAGGGCATTCAAGGGGCTGTTTCACCTGCAACGCTACAGACCACAGAGCGGCTAACTGTCCTCAAAACAAAAGTAGCGGACAGCGGAGCAGTACGGACAATTCAGCGGCGGGCAACCGGCAGAGGCGGTTCTCCAATCAACGGCAAACCAGTAGATCTGACCATCAAGTGTGCGGCGGGAGCGTCATTCTTCCGAGTGAGACCGAGCGCACAGCTACCCCTGCGGACGTGCAAGAGTGCATGACCGATGGCCAACTTCTCCTTGCCAACGGAAAATCCATCCCCGTCGTCGCCAGCGCAGCTGTGACCGTCCAGAACATGCCTGTTTCCAAGGGACGCGTTGGAAATCATGAAGTGACTGTTTTAAGAGACTCTGGCTGCAGTGGGGTCATCGTCAGAGAAGACCTAATCGCTAAAGAACAGTTCACTGGCGATTCAAAATGGACACTTATGGCCGACAGCAAATGTGTGAGAGCGCCAGTTGCGAAGATTCATGTCAACACCCCTTTCTACATAGGCGAAGTCGAAGCGGTTTGCCTGAAGAAGCCGCTGTATGATTTGATGATCGGGAATATCGACGGCGCGAGACGACCCGACGACCCCGATCCAGAATGGAGTCCTGCCTCAACCCAACGCGTCGAAGTTGTGGAGGAGGATCCATTGCCATTTCCCGATGGAGACCTTTCAGAGCTGCTACGGGACAATGTGGCTACTCCGGCTCAGCCCTGCCGACCAGAGATCGTCGGTGCTGTTACTACCAGGGCCCAGGCCAAGAGAGACAAGGTGTCTACGCCACTGAAGGTCGCCGACAACTCCAAAGCTGCCATCGTGGACAGAGATAAGCTGATTCAGCTCCAGGAAGCTGATAGCACTTTAAACAAGTATAGGAACCGCAAAGACCACGTGACCAAGGGCAGTGGCACGGTCTATTTTGAGGTGAAGGCCAAGATCCTGTACAGAATCTTCCAGCACCCGAGGGTCAACGGAGGTAAACCACTACGTCAAGTACTGGTACCATTACCCTTAAGGCGCCAGGTGATGGAAGTAGCGCATGACTCAATTATGGGAGGTCACCTAGGTATCAAGAAGACGTCAGACAGAATCCAGGCGGTGTTCTACTGGCCAGGACTTCATGCGGACGTCAGCCGTTTCTGCCGATCGTGTGACATTTGCCAGAAGACCATACCTCGAGGAAGGGTCCCGAAAGTGCCTATGCAGAGGATGCCTCTGATCGACCGACCTTTCAAGAGGGTGGCCTTAGACTTAATCGGCGAAATAAGACCTCCGAGTGAAGAAGGTCATCGGTGGGTACTGACTTTAGTGGACTATGCGACTCGGTACCCAGAAGCAGTGCCACTGAAGAAGATTGACACTGAAACTGTAGCAGAGGCACTGGTGGACATGTTCAGTAGACTTGGAGTGCCTGAAGAAATTCTGACAGACCTCGGGACGCAGTTCGTCTCTGACTGCATGAAGGAGGTCAACAGACTGCTGAGCATCCGGCATTTGACTACGACACCCTACCATCCAATGTGCAACGGGCTTGTCGAAAAGTTCAATGCTACGCTGAAGTCCACCCTGAAGAAACTGTGCAGCGAGCAGCCCAGACAATGGCATCGCTACATCAACGCCTTACTTTTCGCCTACAGAGAAGTACCGCAGGAGTCCACCGGCTTCTCTCCGTTCGAACTGCTGTATGGAAGAACCATCCGAGGGCCGATGCACATCCTAAAAGAACTGTGGACGAAAGAAGTAGACACCCCAGAGGTGAAGAACAGCTACCAGTACGTGTTTGAGCTACGGGAGAAGCTGGAGCAGACTCTCGAGATAGCCAGAGAAAACCTGAAGAAATCCCAGGACTGTGGAAAGCACTACTATGACCGTAGGGCTGTGAACAGGAAGTTCAAACCTGGCAACAAAGTGCTGGTGCTGCTACCTACCGATCACAATAAGTTGCTGATGCAGTTTAAAGGCCCGTACGAAGTGGAGACCGTGGTGGGAATCAACGACTACAAGGTGAAGGTCGGCCAGCATTCCAAGATATACCACGCCAACCTCCTTAAGCTGTACGTGGAAAGGCCATCAGAGACTGTGCACGCAGCCACAGCAGCTGTGACCGACCACAGCTTTGACAGCGAAGAACTGTTGGAACTGGGAGACTTCCACAGCAAAAAAGGCCTCGATGAGGTTAAGCTAGGACCGAGCTTGACGGAAGGTCAAAAGTTGGAGCTCAAGGACCTTATGGGCGAGTTTCCCCACAACTTCAGCGATGTCCCAGGCTCTACGACTTTGGTCGAACATGAAGTCTGCACCCAGACCTTGAGGGAGCTGTTCCGCCGTCCCGCAGAAGCCAACCTGACCGTGAGACCCAGCGAATGCATTCTGGGAGCTGACAACGTCGACTGCGTCGGACATCCGACGGAAGAAAAAGACAACGGAGGACGCAATGATTCCAGGGAAGCCCACGTGATCATCGTCTTTGACCCTGGGCCGATGACGACCGCAACTGACGAGGGCGTCGATTCCTTGCGAACGAAAGAACATTGACTGTGTGGACGAACTAAGAATATTGGTAATGACAGACTTGAAAATGAAAAACGTTGACTGGGTAAATGATCTATGAACATTGACAGTATCCAGAAAGATTTGCAGATGAGAAACATTGACTCTGTGTGAATGAACTGTGAACATTGACAGTATCCAGATAGACTTGCGGATGGAAGAACATTGACTCTGTGTATATAAACTGAGAACATTGACAGTAAATGAGACAGTCTGAAGTAAGTTTTAATTCTGTACATTGTTTGTGCATTACGTTTCAACGTTGTTGAAAGAAATTGGGTAAATTTCTTCTTGAGTGGGGGGTTATGTTACGTTGAAACGCGTACGAAAGTATGTCGAAAGCGTGTACGATAGATCTAATCGTTTCGTTTTGCAAAGTATTCAATAATGGAGTTTATTTACCTTTGATTTGAGTTTGCATTGTTGTTAGGAGAGGCTTTGTATAACGTTGATGATTTGCGTTAGTCGATATTGTTGGAGAATCTTCTGGATCCGTTTGTTTACTAACGATCGAAGCTTCTTGATGGACGTAGATACTGGAGAACATTCTTTTGACATGTATGACGTAAGTCAGTGATGACGATCTTTTATTCGATTGGTGGCAGTGCGTCATTTCTACGGTATTCGAAATCTTTCCGGAAAAGAGAGAGGTTATTTAATCGTGTGCCGAGATTGTTGTTGATAGTAAAGTTGTTGATAGTGATTTGGAAAGTTGCTGTGAAAGTTGTTGAGTTGAATTGAGAATTGTATGCAGTTGTTGATGTGTGCTGAATAAAAGTGGAAAACTTCATACGTCGACTTTGTGACTTGTATGCTGTTTGGACGGGCTGTGTGAATAAACGAATCTGATTTACACCTTATCAGGACTTCAGCATCGGGGCTGAATCAAATACTGATAAAGAAAAACACCATCATCAAACAGAGTGTAACACGTGTGTAAGTGTATCTATGAAACACAGGGACTACAAAGATTGAAGCAGATGAAGTATGTTAATCAGTGACAGATTGTTGTACAAAACACAGTTGATTGAAGAAACCGGTCATGCAAGGCACTCACAAAATGGGGGACATTCACAATTGTTGCTCCACAGTAGGCGCGAAAGCATGAAGAGAAAGAACAGTACCTTGCAAATGTTTTACAGTCTCGGCTGGAAATCACCACATGATTCTAGAGATGTTAATGCACATTTACTACAAAATTTAAAGTCAACTGCAAACAAAAAACAACGTTAACTTCAATTTAAAAAATGGAAACACGTGGACGTGCTTGTTAGGCGGCTTAACCTAGATCTATATCCCAAGTACCTTACAGAAAGACCCATTCTTGAGTAAAGATGCAAGCTATGACACTAGGTTGGAGGAGCCTAAAGTGACGTCAATGATGTAGGAATACCATGGGTTAAAAGGTTTGAATAACATGGAGGAGTGGATGAGGAACACTAGTACTGATTTAGGACCGAACTGCACCTTGCATAATATGAGGATAAGAACAGATGCAGGAGGCTCAAGGAGGGACCACTACTGTTTCCCAGAGAAGAGAGACCACCACTGTCAGAAGATGTGTAGTTCAGTTAGAGTTAGAACAAAAAACAGATTAGGGCATGTTTTATCTATGTTGTGAATTATGTGTGTGACTCTGGACATTGGTCAAAGTAAGGTAAAGCAATGATATCATCAATATAATATAACCCTTTAAGCCAGCCAATACCACCACTACCCAGTCCATCACAAGACCATCAGTCTACACAAGGCAGAAGAAGAGGGAGGCAGAAAATGTGGTGGGAAGACAACATTTGAGAATAGACTGGCTTGACACTGAGTAACTTTAGACATGAGGACTGCTGAGGACACAGAAAAATGGAGCACGTTGGTTAACAATCATCTGTGGTTCACCAACGACTTTTGAGTTATAGGATAGGATAGGATAGTAATCCATTTACAAGTTTTGCACAGATAGATGGCGGACAGACAGACACAACTTATTTTAAAATGTCATTTTTGGACTATTAAGGATTCCTCTCGCACAGATTTGCAAAAGTGTGAGAAAAAAACACCTTTTTGAGGAAAGTACATAGACTCACATTGCTATGCATGTTGTTAGTCAAACACAAAATACAGCCTGTACAAAAGAGATGCCTTTCTCTGCATACCTCACATAACTCGCTCACCAGTTGATTTCGCTAAGCCTAGTGGCAACTTCTAGGGTGGTGCAGTAGGGTAGTGGTTTGGGAACAGACTAGCAATGCTTCATGTTAAACAACTTCAGGAGGGGTTAGTCCTTGGACGGGTGACCATTCATGGAAACAACCACCAAACGGCACCAGAAGATTGAAACTAGCTCACAACACACCCCAGCCGGATCTGTTTAGCACCGGAAAAGGTAAAGTAGCGAGGGAGAAGAAATAAGCACAGCCCTCATTAGGCTGGCCTAGATAAAAGTGAGGTCCCTAACGCTTCCATCCCCAATGACTGAAAGGTTACAGGGACATCTTCACCTTTTAGTGGCAACTTCTCAAACAAGACTGCTTTGCCACCATTTTGTGTCACTAGGGGACCTTGCGAAAACGAGTGATTTCGTTGTGAAAGTAATTCCTCAATACTTTCTCTTTTCGTGGCTGCCAGGAAGCCACTTCATAGGCCATGCAATGACGAACTTGACCTACTTCCAGTACCTCGCTTCAAACTACATTCTAGGCCTCAACACAAGTGCAGATACCCATTTTCACATCTAAAATGGTTGAGTAAGGTCCCTTTCGTGATCACATCCTTTTGGACGTCATGCAACCAATGTAATAAAACAAAATATACTCAGGAAGTCAACTTCGTGGGAAGGTCCTTTTCCAGGAAACCACAGAGAAATATTTCATGAACTTTCACCTTTGCATACTAATGAGAGCATAAACTGCTGACCTCACAGACAGAAAGCAGTACAGAATCACATTCACAACGAAAATCACTCGCTTCCGAAAGGTCCCTACTGTTTTTCTGTCTCTTTCCCTGTGCCTGTCCTACCCGCTTTTCACTCTGTCTGCTGAGCTGACTTGCTTACATCCGAGTCTTACACAGTTTGATATGCTTGTAGTAGTTACTGTTCGATATAAACCTCTGGCCACAGAGGCAGAGATAGTGTACATGGAGGTGTATGGTTTGCGTGTGGACGTTCAGACTCCATTGCCTCGCAAACAGCTTGCCGCATTTGGAACACTCTTTGTTTGCCTTCTTCACCACTTTTCGAATCAGACCATCACGGCACAGGACTAAGTGCATGTTCAAATACTTGGGGCAGGAAAAGTTTCGATGACAGAACTGGCATGGATACCGCACAGCTTGTCCATGTTGCACCCTTAGGTGCGCCGTTAGATTTCCATTGTTCACGAATTTCATTGGGCACACTGTACACCTGCAAGCAAAGAGAGAAAGAGTACAAAAATAAGTCACCCAAAGCAAGTGACCCAAATGCAAAGAAGGTTGGGAGATTACACCAGCACACAGGCAAAGAAACTCTCTCGCAGTCTCACTAGTCCAGTCTGTAAAAAACTCTTCACAAAAAAAAAAGTAACACAAAACAGATAGCAATTCAGTGACATTTGAAAGAATAATTGAAAATTAGGTCTCCAGTCAGCCGAGCGAGCTGCTTCGTTTAGATCGCCAGAAAGAACTTTAATTCATATTTAGCCCACATCACTCTGACCTGAACTTCTGGACATTTGTCATATTAACTCTCAAGACAGCCTGATAAGAGGAGTGTATTTTTAGGACTACATTTTTCATGGTGACCTCTCGACAGCCTATTAAATGTTGTTGTTTTTAGATTTTGTTTTAGGAATGCATTTTTAATGTTACCTCGCCACAGCCTTATAACTTATAAGAGGTATATTTTATTGTTAGGATTAAATTTTTTTCAAGCTACTTTATGAAACATTCTTAATCCATTAAAAGATATGTCTTTTTTAAAAATCAAGACTACATTATGACTTGATAACCTTGTGACAGCTGTACTTATTATTATTATGAATATTTATTCGTCTAATCTAGACGTAACTCTAGGCACTTACATGAGTTACATTACATGATTATTGCTTTAGGTCCAGCGGACTCTTCCAAGCCAAATCAGGACAAGTATAGCCGAATCAGGACCACACAATCAAGGCCACAACTACGCTGAAAGAGGACTCGCCCCTGATCCGCATAAAAGATCTGCCGAAACAACCCTTGTGGCAACACTGAAGGCACTCCACCAGCTGGTCACTTTACAATAAACACATCCCACGCAGGGGACGCTGAGGCTATACTCTAATTTATCGAACCCCCGTTTACAAAACAAAATAGAATATAAACATTATTATAAAATATCAACTAAACACATAAAATGCCTACATTGCCAAATAATGACATCATAGGAAGCCCCAGTGACCACCTGGCAGCAAGCATCCAATAATTCCAAGCTGACCCAACAGACCTCACACACAAATGAGGAGTTTTGTCCCGGAAGAGTTTTCAAGAAAGAAGGTAGGTGACTGGTCTAGCGAAGAAGAAGATAGTATAGTAGATTGATAGAACAGAATAGGAATGAGAAAGAACAAGAGGAAGACAGCGACAGAGGGAATTTAAAGCACTAAATTTCCAGAAAGTGGGGATACTATTTATACTGAAACCCCCGGCACCCCCATGGGTGAACTCAACTATAAAAGAAAATGAGGAAAACTCATTAACTATTAAAAGTAATCTTATATAAAAACAATAATGGCTCTTAACACACATAATACTCAATCACTCACACACACTCAATCACTCACAGGCGAACTATGACTTAGTAGATCTATCCGTTTCATCGATTCAATCAGTGGAAGGAAAAAAAAAAGAGTAATAAGAGAGAATTTAAATTACTAAATTGAAGATGAATTTCTGGGATTAACAGGCATTTGGTCCCAATTAATAAGGCCCTGATAAGAGAAAGCACATGTATTCACAATATGATTTCGTACGCACAGATGGAACTTATTCTTACCGAAAGGGTCTTAAAATGACCCCTGTTCCATTGCAAGATACTCTCATGTGGCGATTCTGTTGTGTATAAGATGACAAGCGCGCACTGCAGCGTGGACATTGGTACATTAGAATATTGTGCTTCTTGGCCAGGTGCCTGGCCAGTTGTGACCCTGATCTTTTTTCTTCTTGGCACAGGTAGCAGATCAAAGATCCCTGGTAATCCAACATCAAATTATTTCCTTCACTGCTGTTTTCACTGCTAGTTCTATCTTCATGCATATCACTGTATGCGTCACTGCAAAAAACAGGGGAGTAATTTTATGCATTGATAGATGGATGGATTGTAAAATCCACCAATGAAATATGAATAAATTACAGTAAACCGGTTTGAATATAATATATAGGAGTAACAGTTTCACGATACTAGCCAGTACTATTAATACTAGACTACAACTTCACAACAAATCAATATAAATATTAAATCTTTTAGTTTTTAAGTTAGACTTGAATTGGTCAAGTGCCTCGCCCCCATCCCCTCTCCCTCACCCATTATCTCATGTATGGTCAAGGTAAAAAAATATATAAGTTATATTTTTATAACTACCCCAGCTATTAGTATTAATTAGCCATCAAGTACTAGTAGTAATATAACATTCTTTTTATCTTGGACGTTGGAGTTGGACTTAAAATCTTCTCATAAAACAAACTGTCAAATTTAGCTAACATTGCTAAATGTACAAAACAACTTTGTCACTGAAAAGAAGATTTCAGTGAGACTGTAATATTTTCTATAACGTATAAGACACCCCACCCTTCCCACCCACAAAAACGAAAGAAGTAATTTTGACCCCTGTCTGAGTGTCTCACTCATAGACCAGTAATTTTTTAGAAATCATTGAAATAGTACTACATTTCGTGAAGGCACACTCATTACTATCA
This sequence comes from Oncomelania hupensis, assembly GCA_036898135.1. Lineage (NCBI taxonomy): Eukaryota > Metazoa > Mollusca > Gastropoda > Littorinimorpha > Pomatiopsidae > Oncomelania > Oncomelania hupensis. The sequence continues at coordinate 27,408,930 of CM072524.1, forward strand.
TATTATTAACACACAAAAAATGAACACAGGTCGCCAAATTAAATTTTGACCCACAAAGGTTACACTTTCTGTCTTTCCTGCCAGGGGTGCAAACGCTGTACAATCACAATGTCACAAAGAATGTCTTTGTCAGTTTGTGGTCTAACTGAGCTGATGTATTGAATGTGAAACATACATTTGCTTGCCTACAGGTATGCATACAACAACTTACAAAAGGCTAGGGTTCGATAAAGATAATTATAACATGTGCCTGCTTTTGCTGTCTCTCAGTCTAACAAAGAACAAAAACTTGTACTAAGGATAAGATGGAAACAAACCAGTCCCGCCAACAGTAAGAATACAAAGAGATAATTATAAAATCGCTAACTGCTAAGGCAAACGAAATCAATAAATAACTAAAATTACATTTTAAACACATTTTCTCATCCAAAACAAATCTAACAAAATGACAATACAAACACACACACCAAAAACACACACAAAAAACACAATAATGTCAATGTGTTCTTAGCTGTACTCAAAAAAACTCTGCTTATTATTTTTCACACTTGAAACAAAAAAAAAGTGTATTTTTTAAAAAATATCAGAGTACTTAACAATATAAACAATAACAAAGACTCAATGCTCAATATCGGAGAAGAACTCAAATTTTTGGTTGAAAGAAATATGGACATTAATAAAAATTAAAATGAAAAAGCTGCACAAAGCAAACACTTTTCTCAGCTTTTTTGCTTGAATATATGTTATCATTCATCAAATTTGTTTCAAATTTAATAATTTGTTGTAATTCACCAAAGATCTCTTTCTCTACATGATTGTTTCAGAGTAATTTCATGTTTTGTTAAATTGCATGCACGGGATAGCAACTGACTCCCTGATTGGTCACTGAATAAATTACTGCCCAATCAGAAAGCTCGTCTTTTCATGGGATGCTATTCCCGACCCATCGCGACCAAAAGCTAATTGAAAAAATAAGAATGCGATACATGTATCATGTATGTGCAACGGAATATTTCTGTTGCTGTCACTCTGAAGTTTTCCTCCGATCTTTAATTACGATGACTATTTGAAGGGAGCTTCAATGAGTTAAACTTTCTTTTACAAGTTTTAGGATTTTATTTTTACACACGCCCGTTGTCTGAAGATAGATCTGGGTGTCCAAACAGGAATTAAGGCTCCCCGAGCACATGCCAAATTTTAACACTGTGTTAAGTACTATGAAATATCTTATGATTTATAAAATACCAACAAACCATTCTTGAATGAAAGTTGTGCGCAATATTTCAGCATGTTCAAAAGAGTTTATTATCCCTACTCATATAGTTTATACATGATTGATACTGAAATCTTTGGATAATAGTACATGCCACATGACCAACAGTAACACTTGGATAATTATCAATTAAATGTGCAGAGCTATGCACAGGCAACTCCTTTTAAGAAAAGTAAACACACAGATTTGATTCACATAAAATAAACAAATTGTTCAACAATTCCTCTCTTCCTCCCTCCACATCACCCACGGCACCTTCACACAAACAAAAACATGATACATATATAATTTAATTGTTCTGTAATACTATTATTTACATTTTCTTGTCCTTAGCCCTTTTCCTCATCGTTAGATTCAAAGGGCCATTCCTGTCTGAAGGTTTGGAAAGTCTGTCAGAGTTGTCACCATACACACTCCCAGAGGGTTCTTCACAATCACAGTTAGCTGTACATTGGCCATTCCTACTCACACCAGATTCAACATCTCCCACAAGTTCATCACAATTATGACTATTGTCAGCACCATTGATTGATAAATCATTTGATTCAGGTTCTTGATGTTTCTCTTGTCTACATTTTTTGTTGAACTTTCTTTCTCCAATCTCGCTCTCAGATTCCACTTTTGCGATTTCATAAAGTTCTTCCAAAACCTTCTTCTTCTTCTTTTTCTTGCGAGCAGTACTTTTCTTCTGAAGTTCTCCTGTAGGTGGGTCCTGTTCAGAAGGAAGGTTGACTTTCTCCATGTCTATGTTAGCCATCACACTTGCACTGTCCACCAGCACAGATTCATCTGTAGAATGTCGCCTCTTTCTTTTCTTTTTCTTATTTTTCTTGGGACTGCCAACGGACAATTCATTGTCTCTTGTCACAAGTTCTGGCTCTTCCATGGAACAACTTCTTTTTATCTTCTTCTCAACTGCATGTTCTGAATCCTCTTCTAAAGAATTTTTTTTCTTCTTCATCTTCTTCTTATGAACAGATACATCATCTGATGTTCTATAAAGACTGCCACATATTGCCAGTTCACGGTCTCCTGTCACAAGTTCTGGTTCTAGCAATGAATAACTTTTTTTTCTTTTCTCCTTCTTGGGACTGGAGCAACTTTTCGTCTTATTTTTAACTGCAAGTTCTGAATCCTCTTCTGAATAATTTCTTTTCTTCTTCTTCTTTTTCTTAGGAACAGATCCATCATCTGATTTTCTATCAAAACTGCTACATACAACCAGTTCGCGGTCTCCTATCACAAGTTCTGTGGAACCTTCCAATGAAAAACTTTCTTTTATTTTCTTCTTCTTGGAAACAGATACCTTGTCTGATGTAGTCACAGTACAATCCTGAACAGACGCAGAATAAATATCTCCCGTCTCTCTCTCACGTCCCAATTTTATCACTATTAGACATTCTGAATTTTCTTCAGAACAACGCCTCTTACTTTCCTTATTCTTGGACAAAATTGAGTAATCTTGTTCTGGGTTAGTCTGGCTACTAATTGTTGCATGTTCAACAGAATGTTCAATCTTCTTGTGCTTCTTTTTCCTATGAGCAGTTGTTTTATCACCCGTTGTTGTTGGCTGAACAAATTCATAATTTGGGACGTTTCCTTCAGATTTCATTTCATCTTCGTTAAGCGTTCTATGCTTCTTCTTCTTCTTCTTTTTGTGAACAGTACTGACATTCGTTTCAGTATTAGGATCACCGCCTACATTTTCTGTAAGAACAGTGTTCGATTTATTCATTCTCGGGATTCTGTTTTCCTATTTTTCACTTACTAAGTTACTCAGTTACTGCCTGTTTTGTGTTAAAAACTCACTGTAAAGTTAACGAGCACGTCTAAAATCTTACTGTTATTTTTCACCAGTACGTCTTTCTTCAGCATTGATTGTGCTTCAAACATGGCCAGAATTATTTATAAAATTCTCCTAATAAGAAAATATACACGATTCATGCGGTCCACCACTTCCTTCCACAAGTGGCTATTGTTGCGTGAGAGTTAATGTTCTTAATGCGACTATTCATACAAAACATTAAAAACAACAAGAAGAAGAAAGAGATTATAATGATTAGATTTAAACAAATAAATAAACCAGGTGCTTTATTGGGTTTTTCCCCCTTTTATTCTAATCGTATATCGGCAATAGTTTCTCTATCTAAATGTGTTGCATCACACTATGCAAATGTGAATCAGCTGTCAAGTGTCTTGCGCTCTCCCATGATCTTCGACACCACACTCTTTGGGTCGCATAGTCAATGAGTCATTGCATACCATCAAGATTTAATCAGACTAAACACATAGGACATAAGAAATGTATTCGTGCAAGAGTTCACTTTGAAAAAAGTTGTTTCCGGCCGTGCACACACACTCACACACACGCAATACATAAATAATTTGGAGAACATAATAATATAGTAGTATAAAAATTGTTATGTTTTAAAATGTATTAATATATTATTTTTAATTTATTTATTTAAATTAAAATATATTAACATTAATTTTTAAAAAATAATACAATTTAAAACGTAACAATCTTTATACTGCTATAGTTCTTTGAATAATAACAAATTACTCATTATAAAATATAGATGAACGACAAGATGACTGCGTCATATACTAAAAGAAGCTGATGGGTAGTTAATATATTCCTGATGATGATATTCTCTACTCTACTGATCCGCTTGACACAAAAGGTAACCTTTTAGATAATACTTGTTTAAATGAAGACTTTACGAGTGAAGAGGTTAGAAAATCCATTATAGTAAGTTAAATAATCAATAAAGAATCAATCATAGCTGAAGAACAAGCAGCTATAGATTCAGGGCAGGGCGAAGTACCACTGAACAGATTTTCAACCTCAGAATAATCTGTGAAAAATACCTACAGCACCAACAACATCTATATCATGTGTTCATAGACTTCAAGAAGGCGTTTGACCGAGTCTGGCATACAGCTCTAGCTCTGAGTCTATGGGCAACAATGAAAGTGTACAACATCGATCAGCCCTAAAATTATTGAAGTCATCAAAAGCCTGTATGACAAGGCTACCAGTGCAGTCCTCCACAACAGCGCCATCGGGAACTGGTTCAGAACAACAATCGGTGTGCGTCAAGGATGCCTACTCTCTCCAACACTCTTCAACATCTTCCTATAGAGCGCATCATGTCAGATGCTCTTGCAGATCATGAATTTTAAGGCACAGTCAGCATAGGGGGTAGAGCAATCTCCAATCTTCGTTTTGCGGATGACATTGATGGATTGGCTGGAGAGGAACAAGAACTTGAACAGCTGGTACAGAGACTTTGACACCCCCTCCAGAGCTTATGGAATGGAAATAAGTGCAGAGAAGACCAAAATGATGACCAACAACACCAATGGCATCAACACGGACATCAAAGTCCAAGGCCAATCCCTCAACACAGTGCATAGCTTCAAATATTTAGGAGCCATTGTATCAGACAATGGGTCCCGACAGGAAGTCCTAGCTCCAGGATCGCACAAACAACTGCTGCCCTGACAGGGTTGAAGCCCATTTGGAAAGACAGGACCATCAGTCTACATTCCAAAGTAAGACTGCTGCGCTCCCTTAATTGTCATCTCCATCTCCCTATATGCTTGCGAAGCATGGACCCTCACAGCAGATCTCCAACGAAGAATACAAAGCATGGAGATGAGGTGCTACAGAAGACTTCTGGGCATTTCCTATACCCAACACGTACATCACCAACGACGAAGTTCGACAGACCATCACACAAGCCATTGGACAACACGGTGGATTTTGTCTAAAATCACATTGTTGTGAAAAGACGTTAAATTAAAATATTGAATTGAATTGAACAACACGATGACCTGCTCACAGTGGTGAAGAAACGGAAACTCCGATGGTAAGGCCACGTCACCAGATCATCAGGCCTTGCAAATACTATTCTGCAAGGCACAGTGCAAGAAGGTAGAAGAAGAAGCTTAAAGACCGAAAAAGAGGTGGGAGGACAACATTCGAGAATGGACTGGTTTGACACTGAGCGAAGCCATCAGGGCTGCTGAGGTCAGAGAAAGATGGAGTATGCTGGTTAAACGATCATCTGTGGTGCCCCTACGACCTCCGGGTTACGGGACAGGATAGGATAGGATAGGAAGTTAAAGAATAATAGAGCTTGCGGTATAGACTTATAGTACTTAATGAATTCTTAAAGGCATCGTCACTCAAGTTATTAAATAGTATTACAATGTTATTTAATCTTGTTCTAAGTAGTGGTAGAATACCGGATGACTGGGCGCTTGGGATCATTTGCCCACTGTTTAAAGGTAAAGGTGATAAATATATTGTTGATAATTACCGAGGTATAACTCTTCTTATAGTTGCTTGGGAAAACTTTTCACTAGCATTATTAACGATAGAATTAACTCATTTCTTGAACTAAATCATTTATGAGCAGTCAGGATTTAGAAATGGACACTCAGCTATACTGATCAAGTCTTTTCCCTTTATTGCTTAATTTGATATTTATCTACAACGAAAGAAAAGAGTATATTTTGTACATTTGTTGACTACAAAAAGGTTTTGATAATATACAAAGAAATATCTTGTGGGATAAACTATTAAATAGTGGCATCTCAGAGTACTAATTACCATTAAGACTTGTACCAGAAGGCCAAATCCTGTGTCAGAACACACTGTGGATTGTCTTCTACTTTTTTACCTGCAATGTCGGTGTAAGACAAGGAGAAAATTTATCGCCAATTTTATTCTCATTGTTCTTGAATTATTTAAAATTATTTTTGGCACAACATGTTGATGGTTTATTGTTACCACTGAACTTAGCAAATGAGTTTAATTTTTCTGAAGTTGAGCATTACATTACATTATACATGATTATTGCTTTAGGTCCAGCGGACTCTTCCGAGCCAAATCAGGACCGGACAACCCCCGATCCGCATAAAAGATCTGCTGAAACAACCCTAGTGGTAAAACTGAAAGCTCTCCACCAGCCAATCACTTTACAATAAAGACATCCCACGCAGGCGACGCTGAGGCTGTACTCTAATTTATCAAACCCCCTTTTACAAAAACAAAATAGAATACAAACATCATTATAAATTATCAACAAAACACATACATATAAAATGCCCAAATTGTTAAATAATAACATCATAGGAAGCCCTATAGTGACCACCTGGCAGAAAGCGTCCAATATTCCCAAGCTGATCCAACAGATCTCGTCCACAAATAAGGAGTCTTGTCCCGGAAGAGTTTTCAAGATAAAAGGTATAGGTGACTGGTCTAGCAAAGAAGAAGATAGTATAGCAGATTGATAGAACAGAGCAGGGATGAGAAAGAGCAAATGAGAAAGACAGTGACAGTGGGGATTTAAAGCACTAAATTTCCAGAAAGTGGGAATACTATTTATACTGAAACCCCCAGCACCCCAACGGGGGTTGATGTTGAGCAATATTTTCATTTGTTTTTGTTGTTATATGCTGATAGCACGGTTATTCTGTCGGAAACAGTAAATGACATGCAACGAGTAGGGCCTACTAGATATGCTGGGTATAAAGTTTGGACTTTGTATTAACATTTTGAAGACAAAAATTATGATATTCTCCCGTGGTAAAGCTTAACGATTACCAGTGTTTACATATAGGAATGAAATAATAGAGATTGTTTGGGATTATAAGTATTTGGGGACACTTTTTAATTACAACAATAGATTTCAAAACCACTTGAAGGCACAGAGTCTATCAGCTGAACGCGCTTGGGAAGTGTAGATAGTTATATTTGCAACTTGATGTGCAAATAGATCTTTTTGATAAGTGTATTAAACCTATTTCTTGCGAAACTGGCATCAACAAATTTATGATAATAACACTTGCATCACGTACAGAATTTTTAAAAATAATGTTGGTTTTGAAAATTATCTTGTTCTTTTGTCACCTCTCCTAAGAAGAAATTTATTGAAATTTATACGAAGTTGCCACAAGTTACCTATTCAGTCTCAAAGATATCTGAACATCGCTAGAGGAGAGAGATTGTGCACTTTGTGTGATCTAGGTGAAATAGGTGATGAATTCCATTATATGTTTCTGTTTGTATGCACTATAATCGTTTACTTATTGACAGCAGATCCTCTCTTACCTCAATATTATAGAAATTATCCAAACGCAGGGGCGGGGTTTCCCCCAGCCCCCCCCCCCCCCCCCCAAAAAAAAAAGGAAAAAAAAGAAGAAGAAGAAGGAGAGAGAGAGAGAGAGAGAGAGAGAGAGAGAGAGAGAGATAAAACTTTAAAGGAAACAGATCAATCACTTGGAAACGGTAACCTCCATATCCCATATATGTATGTGTGTGTGTGTGTGTGTGTGTGTGTGTGTGTGTGTGTGTATATATATATATATATATATATATATATATATATATATATATATATATATATATATATATATATATATATAATATAAAATTATAAAATATAAAATTTAAAAAAAAACATATATTAATTTTATTTATTTTATTTTTATTTTTATTTTTATTTTTTTAATTATTTTTTGGGGGTTTGGGGGTAGGAGTATTTGACCTTTCCCACAATATGCAAGCCCTCGCAATCTTCTCCCTAAAAAACTTCAATCATTGCAATAATTCTAAACAATCTCCAGACGAACACCGTCTTTCGTGCTCTACAAAGAGCAAAGCTGATATTTCCCGTCTTCGGCGACATTCTATTTATTTATTTTTTTAATTTTTTTAAGAAGGAGGGGGGGGGGGGGGGGGGTCGCCACGAGCGGAAGAAATGAAAAGAAAGAAAACGATATTCCTAATGGATAATATAATGGATTACGACAGAAGTGCCCAATACGTCGATAGCGATCGACCGGTCCATCGCGAAGTGTGACTGAATAGATCGCGTAGCAGTAAAAAAAAATTGACGTCAACCTATTATATGACTATATATATATATATGTTTTGCATTTTGGTGGTAGGTAGATCATTTTGGCTTGATCATTTTAAAAGTACCTCGCATACTGAAAAAGTCATAGTGTGGGCAACCCTGGCATACATTGACGTTTTAGCAAAAAGACAAATAGTCAAAGTTCCGTCCCTTTGCTTGCTTATTCCGACTCGCGCCAGCGCTTCAAAATGCCGCGAACGCCGTCGTTGAAGCCCTCCGATGGGCCGGGTAGCTCAGTTGGTAGAGCGTCTTACTAGTAACCGAAAGGTACCTGGTTCGAATCCCGGATTGGCCGATGTGTGACCACATTATTTTCCCCTTACCATCAACTGGTTCGCTGGTGTCAGAATAATGTGACCAGTAGTCGCCTACACGCTTCGTTGTCGTGTGACTATAATCTACAGTTACACTTTTTTTTTTAAGCCTTCCGATTTGAAAGGTGTGGCAAAGCTGAGTACATATTTTGGAAGCAAAGGAGGTAATATTTTGATAATTTAATCTTACAAGTAAATAACATATCCTATCCTATCCTATCCTATCCTATCCCATAACTCGGAGGTTCGTAGGGGCACTACAGATGATCGTTTAACCAACGTACTCCATCTTTCCCTGTCCTCAGCAACCCTGATTGTTTTGCTCAGTGTCAAACCAGTCCAATCTCGAATGTTGTCATCCCACCTCTTTTTCGGTCTCCCTCTTCTTCTACCTCCTTGCACTGTGCCTTGCAGGATGGTCTATGCAAGACCTGATGATCTGGTGACGTTGCCATACCATCGGAGTATCCGTTTTTTCACCACTGTGAGCAGGTCATCGTGTTGTCCAATGGCTTGTGTGATGGTCTGTCGGACTTCGTCGTTGGTGATGTTCTAGTTCTGGGTATAGGAAATGCCCAGAAGTCTTCTGTAGCACCTCATCTCCATGCTTTGTATTCTTCGTTGGAGATCTGCTGTGAGGGTCCATGTTTCGCAAGCATATAGGAAGATGGAGATGACAAGGGAGCGCAGCAGCCTTACTTTGGAATGTAGACTGATGGTCCTGTCTTTCCAAATGGGCTTCAACCTCGCCAGGGCAGCAGTTGTTTGTGCGATCCTAAAGAGGACTTCCTGTCGGGACCCATTGTCTGATACAATGGCTCCTAAATATTTGAAGCTATGCACTGTGTTGAGGGATTGGCCTTGGACTTTGATGTCCGTGTTGATGCCATGAGTGTTGTTGGTCATCATTTTGGTCTTCTCTGCACTTATTTCCATTCAGTAGGCTCTGGAGGTGGTGTCAAGCCTCTTTAGCAGCCGTTCAAGTTCTTGTTCCTCTCCAGCCAATCCATCAATGTCATCCGCAAAACGAAGATTGGAGATTGCTCTTCCCCCTATGCTGACTGTGCCTTCATGGTCTGCAAGGGCATCTGACATGATGCGCTCTAGGAAGATGTTGAAGAGTGTTGGAGAGAGTAAGCATCCCTGACGCACACCGATTGTTGTTCTGAACCAGTTTCCGATGGCGCTGTTGTGGAGGACTGCACTGGTAGCCTTGTCATACAGGCTTTTGATGACTTCAACAATTTTAGGGCTGATGTACACTCTCATGGTTGCCCACAGAGCTGCATGCCAGACTCGGTCAAACGCCTTTTTGATGTCTACGAACACATGATATAGATTAATTGGTTGGTGCTGTAGGTATTTCTCACAGATTATTCTGAGGTTGAAAATCTGTTCAGTGGTACTTCGCCCTGGCCTAAATCCTGCATGCTCTTCGGCTATGATTTGTTCAGCTTGGGGTTTCAACCTGTTGAGTATTATTTTCAGGAGGACCTTGCTGGGATGGCTGATGAGGCTGATGGTGCGGTAATTTTCACATTCCTGAAGGTTACTATTTTTGGGAAGAGTGATGACAAGCGACTGGGTCCATGGTTTAGGCCACTCCCCACTCTGCCACATCTTGTTACACCTAATGGTGAGTGCGTGGATCATCGCTTCTCATACTGCTTGAAGCAGTTCCGCGGGTATGTTGTCTATTCCCGCTGACTTCCCCTTCTTCAGCGATTGCACTGCTGCCTCAACTTCTTCTCGAAGAATTGGGAGGATTTCTTCTTCTTCTCTGTTCTCTGGACATGCTAGAACTGATGGGTCTCCGTTTGGTTTGTGGTTGTAAAGGTCAGAGCAGTACTCTGTCCATCTGTCCAAGACTTCTTGTTCTTCTGTAATGCATAAGCCACTTGCTTTAGATCGTGGAGACATTGGGCTGTTTAACACTTGTCAGCGGCTTGACAGTCTGGTAGGCCTTCTTGCTGTTGTTCTTGTTCAGACTGTTCTCTATTTCCTGGCATTGAGCTTCTATCCAGTTCTCCTTTGCTGTGCGCATGCCTTTTCGGATGTCATTGTTGATTTTTCGGTAGGCATCAGCTCCCTGTCAGGTGTTCTTTTTCTTTTTCATCTCTCTTCGTTTATCACACATGGTCCAAAAGTTCAGGTGTGATCCACAGCTTCTTCTTTGACCGGTGCTTTCCAAGAATCTCCGTGGCGGCATCTGTCACAGCTAAGTTGAAGGTGGTGGTCATGGTGTTGACATCTACTTCACCAGCTCCCAAAATGAGCAGTGGTGCAAATTTCCCTCCAATTGTGGCCTCCGGGTCTTGCAGTTTGTCCAGGTCGAACTTCAGTCTAGTGCACTTTGCTGTGTTTACTCTCTTCAAGTGAAGCCGGAAAGACATCATCACAAGATTGTGGTCACTTCCGATTTCTGCTCCTGGAAAAGTGCGTGTCCTGCCAATGTTGATGCTTGATCTGAAGCGTTTCTTGACCATCATTAACATTTACCGAGTAAGTCCCTTTAATAGAATTTTGGAAACCCTCCCCCAAAAACTAACTGATCCGCCCCTGAAACGTCTATAAAATGCATCAACTGATGAATTCAAAATCTAAAACTAGGTTATTAAAACTGAGTCGTCTTATTGGAATTATCTTTTCTGTTTAAATAAAACTAGCATTTCATCATGATCATTACACTGAAATAGAATTTGTCTCAAGATTGCTTTCTTCATGGATATAACCATTTCTTCTTGGTTATAATTAGTCTTTTTTCTCGAATTAAAAAGTGTAATATGCTGACTCTTTACTTTACATTTTGTCTTATTTACGTGTTATTTGTCTTCTTGTGTTGTATTGGTATGATGTTAAATTGGTATCGTTCTGTGTATTTATTTTCATGCCACATTTATTTTTGTGATTGTAAATTCCTTAGTGTTTGTCAGTCCAGTTGCTGAATATATTGTAAATGTAGCATGTAGTGTTATACAATGCCGTTCATTGTACGAATGCTATGTGTATCCCATCCCCCCCCCTCCCCTCAAACCCCGTTTTTTGGCTATACAGCCCCCAGGGCTATGAGCCTTTGTCATTTTTGTATATATTTAAATCATGTTATGTGAAATAAAAGGACAAAGTTCCAAAGTTCTAAAACAGACTTATTCAGATCATAACATTTTGTCTTATTTACGTGTTATTTGTCTTCTTGTGTTGTATTGGTATGATGTTAAATTGGTATCGTTCTGTGTATTTATTTTCTTGCCACATTTATTTTTGTGATTGTACATTCCTTAGTGTTTGTCAGTCCAGTTGCTGAATATTGTAAATGTAGCATGTAGTGTTATACAATGCCGTTCATTGTACGAATGCTATGTGTATCCCATCCCCCCTCAAACTCTCGTTTTTTGGCTATACAGCCCCCAGGGCTATGAGCCTTTGTCATTTTTGTAGGCCTATATATTTTAATCATGTTATGTGAAATAAAAGGACAAAGTTCCAAAGTTCTAAAACAGACTTGTTCAGATCATAAAAAGTCTGAGCTCGCACACCTAATTTATTCTTTACCAGTTCAAGAACGGCTCAATATGCTGGCCAAAACAGAAATGCAGTTAGTCGACTCTTTTGGATGACAGTATAACACGAGGTATAGTCTGCCATATACACATGCATTCCATAGCACAGACTTGTAATAAATCCATCCTGTTACAGCTTTAGATAATATTTGAATAATTTTCCATCGATATTTGTTTTATTGATGCCGCAAGTTTGACATCTTCGGCGCGGCAGCTCGAGTTAGAATTTTTAGTGAGTAGCTCGAAATCTGGGCTGGTTATTCATTCATTACCATCTTTACCTCCAAAATACAACACCAAATTATGGCCTTTTAAGTGAAAAGAAGTTGCAATTTCTGTGATATGGTTCAACATAAATATAATATAGGCTTGAATCAAGTCACATAAATTTCAGCTTGGGTGTATTGTTTTTTTTTGCCAAAAAGGCCGTTTCATTGATACACCTTGTTTCATATTAACCAACTTTCCCCTACATCAATGCAATGTTTAGCTTTACATTGTGTTTCAACAAAACTTCATTGTAAATAAAGAAAGATATGAAATACTTGTAGATATACGTGTTTCTTGTAAATCATAATCTGCAGAATGCCCAGTTATTGCTACACTAATGTGACTTGCACTGCCCTTATGTATAACACTGCCATTATGTATTAAAATTCACAACAGTGTGACAATATTTAAATAAAAGTTGTATTTTGTAACCTCTATGAAGCAGTTTGTGTATTGTGAGTGCGACAAGGACAAAAAGTCTGGATTTCTCAGCCTGTTTATTTATTTACACATTTTGCGTCTAAACGCAACAGTTATAGGTGATTTTAGACATTCTATCACACTCACTCATTCTCTGTTATTCCACATACACAATGTATCCAAATTGTTCAAAACACTACTTTAGAATAAGAATGAAATAATTAAACATAGCTCATCCATATTCAACCAAAACAATAAAAATGTGAACATGGGTTATCCATATTCTACCAAAACAATAAGAATGTGAACAGGGGTTATCCATAACACATTCATACATAACAATACAAATAAAATAACTAAAAACAGGTCAAACATATTCTACAAAATCAATAGGAATTAAATAACTACTTATTAAACATTGTTCATCTATGTTATACAAAATCAATATAAGAAAGAAATGACTAAACATATATGTCAAACATAAACACAAAGCTCACACAGGATCTTTAAGTTTATCCTACACTTCAAAAACAGATGCATTCAACCGGAGATGAAGACCCAAGATATTATATATACATACTATTATAATGCCCTTTTCCCATGACGTTAAAGAGAGTGTACAAAATCAGTTTTATTGGATATCAATCCAATGGACTGCGTTTCTGGAGTGTGTTTAGCATTTTTATCTCCAACGTAGTCAAATATTCAATTCAAGATTTATTCGCCAAGTGACATACATACAGTTATAGTATACGTGACACAAAGAATGCTTTAGATCAGCGGCAGGCATGCACAATATACATAACAAACAAATAAAGCATAGATCTAGTGCGACCTATGTAACCAATGTAACCACCCATTATACTAGACAGCAGACCCACGCCTGACTAGAACACTCATGTAGAACATAGATATACAGACATCAACAAACACAACCGAATTACAGATAACAAAACAGGTGCATATTTAATGTACATCATCAGACACAGCAAATATACAGATGACTAAAATAGATTCGCACGCAGAAGCACCCTCCCGCAATTCATGACTAATATGACTATGAATATGAATATGACGCAATAAGGAGCAGCCTAAATAATTCTTATAATTGGTTTAAGTGTCTGATAGACCACGGGAAGAAGCCATTCAGTGAGCGTGTGGTTTTGCTGGGGAGGGAACGGAGTCTACGGCCTGAGGGGAGCATCTGGAAGAGCACGTGGGCGGGGTGGGACTCATCATGGATATTATGTTTGGCTCTGCGTGTGACACGTTGCGCGTGTAAAGCCTCGATGGACGGGAGGGCCCCACCAACGCATCTTGAAGCCTGGCACACAACACGGTCTAAACACTCTTTATCTTGGATGTTTGCGTTGGAATACCAAACAATGAAAGAAAAGGTCAAAATGCTTTCTACAGTGGCGCGGTAAAAATTGGCCATGATAGCTTGGCTAACCCGAAACTTCCTAAGCTGGCGGGACAATAGTGGAGGTCTTAAAGCACCTAGGCACTGAGCACTGTTGGAGAGAAGCGTTAAAGATGTCAGTGAATTCGCTAAAATCAAGTTTTCTTGAATGACTGTACTTTAACAACAGGCCTAACAACAACAAATAAACAGTGATAAGTGCAGAAAACCTTCACAATCATAACTGAACTAGTCTGTTTTTCATACGCTTCTGATTGGTTTCTGTGATAACATTTTAGCCAAATACCTTCACACTGCTTTCGCTTTCTGGGTACAAAATCGGGCGTAACAAGCATCTGGGGACGTATATTGGGCGTAACGTTTGTCCACAATGCTAACTGTCACTGTCCCCATTATTACCGCCTCCAAACACAAATTCAAAATATACAGTATCATGTCTGTATGCATGTTCTGATCTCTTACTACACACCTCATGGCCCAGCTTCCCCAGCTTGCTCCACTGTCCTGCTCCACTTCTACAATGTGTTTTGAGTTTTAACGCAATACCTCCTATTTCATTCTTCCTATAATGTTCATGTGTCAGTCTTTGTCCTCAATGACTGACTTGTAAGGGGTCTTGGCAGTGTTGTGTTGTGGGTATATGCTGCCTAGTGGATCAAACAAAACGATAAAAGAAAAAAATAGTTACACACCTACAAAAATAAAATAAATCCTTAATAATGAGAGAACAAAACAGAAGGATCGCACACAATCACTAATAATCAACTAAATGACAAAATAAATTTTTTTTTTAAAATGAGAGAACAAAAAGGAAGACCATATCCCACACACGTTGACAATTGCTATCAACCAACTAAATTTACGAAAAATAATTTTTTAAATAAAATTAAAATGAAAGAACAAAACAGAAGAATCCCACACAGTTGCAAACAACTAAATTCAAATAAATAAATAATAAAAACTGAGGGAACAAAACAAGAATCCCACCCAATCCAAGATCCCCCCCAACTCCCTAGCTCCTTCCTCCGCCCCACCTCTTCCCATCTGTGTAAGAAGCACAACTGTTTCAAGAATTGTGTACGATTATTTACACCGATATACAATTACTGTAATGCCTTATTACTTTTATATTAGCATCATTACTTTAAAAAGCATTTAAAATCATTCAACATTTGTATACTTTACTATAACTTACTGTAAGGTTTTTAAATCTAGGCTACAGCTCAGTCATTCCAGTCATAATAGAAAAAATATGTAAGTGCATGGTTTAGTGTTACAATAACTTGCCAACAAAGGGAAGTCAACGTTTTCTTTAGTATTTTGGAAGAACTATTGCTAATAGAAGAATCAATACCAAGTTATACTTACAGTGAACTGTAGGCCTATCATTTATACATGAAACAATTATTAATGTAAACCAACACAAAATCTTGGTAATTATTCATTTGGCTTCCAGTTCATTGCCATGAGAAAATAGCGTACCTACAATAAATAGGCACAACCATTTACATTCCAGATGACCAGAATTATGACAAAAGTTTCTTTTTTTTTAAACATATTTATTTTATTTTACGTCTGTACATATATTGAGGACTAGTGGTTTTGTACTCTGGCAAACCAGGGTACACAATTTGCTGTTTAAAATGTAGACAGAGAGACAACTGTTGTCTGCGAGTTTCATTTGGACAATGATACCTCCCCATATCCCCCTTGATACCTCCCCATACCCCCCACCTGATATCTCTACGTCCCCCCATGATGCCTCACCATACACCCTTGATACAGCCCCGAACCCACTAATTGATACCTCCCCATAGCCCCTTGAAACCTTCCGTACCCCCCTTGTAACCTACCTGTACCCTCCTTGATACTTCCCCGTTGATCGTTTCGCAGGTATAGATGAAAGGAATCGACCATCACCAAACCCCCTTATATATACCCGTATCCCCGTTATGCCTTCCCATGCCCCTTTAAACCTACCCGTAGCCCCCTTTTACCTACACGTACACCCCTTGGGGTCATGAGCAATCTTGCCACTGTAGATTGTTCAAACCTATAAAGGGAAAAGTGAAAGCCACAGTTGAAAACCTGTCTTTCCTTTATAGGCAAGACAGATTCACTGCGGCAACAGTACCCCCGTTGGAGTGCCGGGGGTTTTCAGTATAAATAGTATCCCCACTTTATGGAAATTTAGTGCTTTAAATTCCCACTGTCGCTGTCTTCCTCATTTACTCTTTCCCATTCCTGCTCTGTCCTTCACTCTGCTATACTATCTTCTTCTTCGCTAGATCAATGACCTACCTTTTTTCTTGAAAACTCTTCCTGGACAAGACTCCTTGTTTGTGTATGAGGTCTGTTGGATCAGCTTGGGAGTGTTGGACGCTTTCTGCCGGGTGGTCACTAGGGCTTCCTATGATTGTACTATTTAGCACTATAGGCATTTTATATGTATGTGTTTTGTTGATGATTTATAATGATGTTTGTATTCTATTTTGTTTTTGTAACCGGGGGTTCGCGTAGTTGAGGTCAACCCTCAGCCGTCCCCCGCGTGGGATGTCTTTATTGTAAAGTGACTGGCCAGTGGAGGGCATTCAATTTTCCCACTGGGGTTGTTTCAGCAGATCTTTTATGCGGATCGGGGGTTGTCCGGGCCTTATTTGGCTCGGAAGAGTCCGCTGGACCTAAAGCAACAATAAATCAATCAATCAATCAACCTACACGTACCACCCCATCCCGATCCTTGGTAATAGTACTACTACTACTACTACTACTACTACTACTACTACTACTAATATTGAATATAGAATAATACAAATAGAAATCATAAAAAACCCCAAGGTTTTAAAAGAAAATTTGATATAATAATAATAATAATAATAATAATAATAATAATAATAATAATAATTTATTATTATTATTATTATTATTAGTTTATAAATAATAATAATAATAATAATAATAATAATAATAATAATAATAATAATAATAATAATAATAATAATAATAATAATAAATTAAAGGTAAAAAGCCTAAATTAAAAAGAAAAATATCCATATTGTAGTGTTAAAAAAAAAAGGCCCACGTGAGATTTGAACTTGTGTCGCCCTGCACGGTAGGCGAATGTTTTACTAAGTAAGCTACCAAGGCTTCCTAGAAAGACCATCCATTTTTTTGTCTATATGGGAAAACATGCTGAAACCTCAATTTGATTTTTAATGGAAGCGTGCGCAATGAGGCTATTGCAGTTTGTGGACATTTTGTTTATTTATTTATCTTAGAAACGGTTAAACGTTTGGTAAGGAAATGTCGGCTATAACGATTACGCTGGTTTTGAGCACACAGCAGGCCGATCTGCAGCGCCCAGCACCTGCCCAGATCAGCGTCCATACCGGACAAACTTTATAGTAGAGGCGAAGAAGAACTTCCGGCTAAGCAATTTATATATAGATTTTAGATGATCAGTCATTCATTCCCTCGCATCCATACTCACAAACGCACGCACACACAAGTGCATGCAAACATACAGTCGCAGGGGCGGATCTTGTTCTTGTGCCACTTGTGCACGTGCACACACCCCTGGCGGTCCAAAAAAAAAAGAAAAAAAAAAGAAAAGGAGGGAGAAAGGAGAAGAAAGAAGAGAGAAAAAAATTACTAATTCTCACTCACCACACAGTTTTATGTAGGCTACCTCCAAATTATTATTATTATTTTTTTTTTTTTTTGGGTGACCAAACTTGTACATGCATCAGGTCAGTTTTGAATAAAACTGATGTGAGTGGCTATTTCTTGTTTTATTTGCAGTAACTTTATCTGTCTTTGTATAAGCCTTTATGCAAGATGTTCTGCTATTGTAAATTTTATCACCAGAGTTTGCAGAGGGGTGTTTGTGTGTGTGTGGGGGGGGGGGGACTAAAAGAGGACTTTTAGTACAAAACAATACTATTTCAGTCCTTAAAATAATGCCCAAAATGCACCAGATTGCACAGATTTTAACCATTATTTTCAAATTTTTTCCGGGGGGCATGCCCCCGGACCCCACTAGTACACTCGCCTGCTTTGCAGGCTCGCACTTGTGGCTACGCCACTTCGCATTAGCTGTGCACACCCCCTCAACAATGGAAAGATCCGCCCCTGAGTCGCATACTACAAAATAAAAAGAATTAAGTAACTAAAACGTAAGTACATCTATAAAACGGTGCTTAAAGGATCTTTCTAACAAAGACTTAAAGAGTTCGTAAATCAGTTGTGATGCTGTTAACTTCGCTATTTGTTTTATAATGGAGCGCATGAAAGAATGTGTTGGTGAGAAATAATGCCACCACATACCCATAATACATTTTAAACATATTTTATTTTACAAACATTGCATTTCCCCATTAATGCTCTAACCCTCCTTAAATGAATTACATGCATTATCTCCAGCATAGACATTACCTATAAACAAAACAAAAAATCGAAAATGTTGGCCATAATGGTTTTAAAAAAATTAATTAAAAAAGATTACCTTTGTTTATTTGTTTGTTTTATTGTCTTCTTCATCGAAATGATAAGACCAAAAAAAATTTTTTTTTTAAATTACATATTTGGAAAATGCAGTCCGTGAATAAATAAATACTTTTCGGCGGTCAGAGTTAATACTTATGCATCATATGAACTGGCCAAATGAAGAGGATATAAACGCTTTTGCCAATGCAATACAAATTTCAAAGCTAATGTCTTATATTATTTGTGCTAAATTTCTAGGCAATGTATCGTTTACAATGTCGCACTGATATAATGCATGTTTCAAAAAAAAATTTTCTTTGCACGCACACACAACATTTTT